>CP139506.1:178226953-178965077 GCA_021014915.2 Artemisia tridentata subsp. tridentata
ATTAATCGAAAACTGTTTTTAATTAAAATAATAGATACGCCGTATCTGCTGAAGCAGATGCGTCGTATGGCGTTAACGTTTAGAAATTTTTTTTTTATCAAAAACAGATACGCCGTATCTTGGGGAAAAGATGCGTCGTATCGCTTTATCGCTTAGAAAAAATTTCTTACTAAAAACAGATACGCCGTATCTTGGGGAAAAGATGCGTCGTATCGAATTAATTAAACGCGTTGTATTTTATAAAAAATTGAACGCAATACGCCGTATCTGAGAAATCAGATGCGCCGTATCGTTCGATTTAGCTCAGTACAATGATAGCAGAACACAAAAAATACGAAAAATTAAAAACAAATAAAAACACACGAAAATAAACACAAACAAAAGCAAACAAATAACACACAAAAACAGAAAATATGCAAAATAGTACAATGAATGCAAATTAAACTAATACACAACAAAATTAGCGGTTAGAAAAAAAAATTAAAAGCCTAATTAAAATACTAATCAAATTAACAGATAATAACAATTCGTTCCCCGGCAGCGGCGCCAAAAACTTGATGCGTATGCGTGTCGTTGCGGTTTAGCAGTTTTAATGCCTACTCAAGTTTTAAATTTATATTTAGCCGACTTATCAATAACACACACACTTAACGAGCAGTGTACCCGGTCAGTATGAATATAATGGTAAGTAGAGTGTCGATCACTAAGAGTGGAATGTATTATCTAGTTATTCTAATCAGTATTTTAATATATTAAGTGAGCTATACAATCTAATCTAACGCAAGGGGGGTTCAGCCTGAGAGACTGGCACGATTTGGTTGTAATTAAATAATAAACTAAACCAATAGGCACGAATCAGCAAGTAGCACACACGTACACAGATAAATACTCGAGACAATAAGAGGGCTGTCCTTATGATAAGTAGTTTGTCACTTGTTTTATTGCTAGTGTTATATGAAGTGTATAGTTCGATGCAACGCACCGAGATTAAGTCCTTTCTCGTTGGTTCTAATCTTATCGGCGAGTAAACCCTTAATGATTACTTATGACTATCCTATTTATCTTTCTCCTACTTTTCTACAGACCATAGAATGCATAGGCGATCTAATAAACAGGCGAGGGCAGAGGCATGGCGACCCGATCAACGCTCAGCTAGACACAGAGGTTATCAATGCACTAATAAAAGTCACCAATGACATCAACATATAAACTTTAATTAATGAGAAAGCAGTTTTAAGGGAGTGCAATCTTTCCGTTGTCACATTACACAAGCCACCAATCTTGATGAATTAAAGTTTACTAACACAATAAAACAAAACTACTTAATGAATTAAACACATGCAGCACCTTCTTACAGCTCTTGTATCTTTGATTTGGGTGTGTCTTGTGCTGCTGCCTTGACTGAATTCGTCCTAGGTTTCTGGTCTTCGGTACTAATATGTGTCACACGAAATTCGTCTGGTCTTGGGGTATTTATAGTTTCTGTCTGAGGGTAAGATGCGGCGCATCTAGTAAGTAGATGCGGCGCATTTACTTAACTTCGCGTGGGGTCCAAGATTATAATATTCAGGAATATTCATACACCGCCAGAAGATGCGGCGTAACTCCATAATAGGATGCGGCGCATGTCCTCTTGTATCTTGGATCGTATCTGGTGAAATATTGATAGTGATGCGGCGCATGTAATAAGTGAGATGCGGCGCATCTGGAGCAGAATAGTCTTGATCTTGTACATTTCGGTAGACTCTTAACTTCTTGCATGTTTTGCTCCATAATTAGTCCAAAATCGCCAAGTTTCACCAAATGCTTGTTTTCAACTGAGAATTACAAAAGTAAACGATTAAGTATCAATCCTCATACATAATACAATAAAACAAGTCAAATTAATAGGATAAATGATAGTAATAATATGTACTTATTTGAGTTCATCAGCAACTTAACCTAAATAAGCTATCCTAGATAAGTCTAATAAGCACTTGAATAAGCTAAAACCAATCAAATGGCTGCTAAACCAAACAACCCTTAATACTACTTAAAAGCTGGAATAAGCTACATAAAGGGGAACATAAGCTAAAGTGGTGTCTAAGGAGAACCTAAATAAGCACTATAACCTTAAATAAGCAATCTTAAAGACTAAAAAGCTAAAGAAAAGGAGAGAAATAAGCTAAAGGGCTGCTGTGGGGTTGCAGCTCAGCAGCCTAAGGGGGCTAGTTCCAGCTATCTAAAAGCTATCTAATTAAAATTATAAAAATTCAAAAAAATTACATCTATATAAATAAGCAATCAAACTTTAAGCAAACCAAATTATAGCTAATAAGAACAAGAGATAAGCAAAATAAAAATTAAAAAGAAAAGGGGATAAGGGGATGAAGCTGCTGGTGATGTGGTGCAGGGCAGGTTCAGCCCAAACACCCCCTAATTAAGCCCTTAAAAAGCTATCCAAAAGCTGTAATAAAAATTTATAAAAATTATAACTAAGAATAAAAGCAACCAAAGATTAATCCTACCAAATTTCAAATCATAACTCTTAATAAAGAAAGTTTTAAAAATCAAAAACTAGGGATGTGTAGGAAAATTTAGTAACAGATTGCAATTTGGAAATGGGTAAAAAATAAAGATTTGACTAATGGAGTCCTACTACCAGATTTTGACTGAGTGTATGAACCTAAATAAAGCTAATCTAAGGCAAAAACTACAACTAAATTGGACTTAAGCTAAATTTTACCTAAACTAATTAATATTGCAAATTTAAGCTAAATTATTTTAAAAACTAACTAAAACCTTTAAAACCTATTTGAAACTGCTAAAATCTACTTTAAAACTACTATTACAACTAAATTAAGGCTGAACAAAGTTGGAAAACTGACCAGAACAGGTGTTTGCTTGAAATAAGCCTTAACCCAAACAGGTGTTTGCTTGAAATAAGCCTTAAGGGCTGTTTTGGTTATTCTTAATTGAAAAACAGGTTTTGTAAACTAGAACTTGAAATAAATTGATGGATTAAGCTGTAACCAAACTATATAAGCATCTATGAACAGGAAATAAGCACTAGAATGACAGAAATAAGCAGTTTGACTATTGTTGACTTTTATTAAAAACTGAAATTGAATTAAACTCAAAGGCTGATTACAATGATTTGAAAACTAAAAACACTGAATAAAAAGGATTGCAATAAGCTAAAGCTACATTACACTATTCTATTCATACTCCTAATTCCTAATCTAAAATCGTAACTCTAAAAACCTAACACTCTAAAACGTTGGAGGAGAGGCTCTATTTATAGCCCAAGCTGAGGTATGGTCTTCTAGGGTTTGGAAAGCTCTAGATCCTCTCATGTCAGCCCTTGATCAAGACTTGGTCACCAATCAACAATTCGTGGCCCTTGGATTAATGAGGTGATGTGTCACAGCCAATGAGGTGCCTTAAAACTGCCATGGTGGCATTCTCTTTGTCAGACGTGTCAGATGGCTTCTAGAAGCGTGTGTAGAGTACAATAATACCCTTAATTGCTGTCAATTTTTGGACGGGGTAATTAGGGTTCTTGGCTGGGTAATTTGGGGGAAAAAGGGCGCGGGTAATTTTGTTGGTTTATTTATTATTGTTTGACCGGTAATTAATTAAGGGTTGAGCGGGTTTGGTTATTGAACCGGGTTAAGGGTTGGGTGGTGAATTGTGGGTTTGGGCCTGGTGGGTTGAATTGGGTTTTGGTTTTATATTTTGGGTTTTATTATTAGTTTAGGGACTAGTAATAATACTCCAAGGACTACTTTTGCCAAGTTTAAAAATCAAGGGACCACTTCTGCCATTTTTGCAAAATACTTTTGAAGGCTGATCTTGACAACTTGATGATTCTATGAGGATTGATTTTGACTTTTGAGCATAGACTTTGACCATTTGCTTCCCGGCTTCGGCTTTTGACACACTTTCCATTCTCGTGCTCGGTTTTGTCGTTTTCTTATGATTTTTGTCCGTTTTCTTAATATCCGTACCTGCACATATAAAAACAAAAAAACAACATATATTTGGCATTTTTGGTCGATTTTTGGTCTTTTGAGTCTGTTTTTGGTCAAGAAAAGGTGTGCGTTTTAACACATACCAAAATCCCCCAGACTAAGGTATTGCCGTGTCCTCACGCAATGTAATCACATCACATCTCTACATAACCTTGAAAGTAGCAAGGCTTCTCCAAAAATGCCCCGATTTCCCATTTTATTACTATTTTTGTACTTTTCATTTTTCCACATGTGACAGTATGTTGACTTTCATTATTATCATAATTTTTAGGGTCATTGTTGGGTTTGAGTGTATATCAAACTGCTGCTGGTATAAAATCAAAGTACTGCTCGTGCTAAGTACTGCTAGTGGAATCTGCTGCTAGTGTTAGCAATCTACTGCTGGTTGATTCTACTACTGAAGATATAGTGAACCTGTTGCTAGTGTTATTGAATCTGCTGTTACTATGATAAGCATTGTAAACGTTTGGATAAGTTTAGAAAAGATATTGTGTATATCTTATTTATTCATGAGATTGTTATCTTGTAGACTAAGTCATTGTAAACCTAGTAGGACTCCTTAGTCTATAAAAGGGGTTCCTAGGGTTAGAGTAGATACGGTTTTTTGTTAATTCACTTCAAGGTTGTAAACCCTAGCATTGTTGAATGCTCGTATAATCAATATATTGAAGTGTTGTTGGTGAAAACATTATTCTCAAGTTAAACATTATATTCCGCGTTTTGTTTAAAGTTAGTTTAATATAAGTCAGCTTCTATTAGATCGTTTGCTCAACTGGGATCAACAAGTGGTATCAGAGCTTGTGATCTAGAAGCTGTGATCGAGAAATTTTTGTATTTACTCAAAGATCTGTTCTAAACAACTACTGAAATCATGAGTGATGAAACACACATGGTTACTGCATCTAAGGTACCGATGCTCAAGCAAGGAGAGTTTGAGTTATGGAAGATGAGGATGAGGCAGTACATCAGGATGATTGACTACAACATGTGGGATGTTGTTCTGAATGGTGATTCTTTGCCAAACGAGGTTGATGGGAAACCTGTTCCTATCAAATCTGATGCTGATAAGGCCACTAGGAAGATGGAGATCAAGGCTCATAGTATTCTCTTGATGGGAATACCCAATGAGTTCCAACTGGACTTTGAGAGCTGTGAAACTGCCAAAACCCTCATGGATGTTGTTCAAACAAGGTTTGGAGGTAATGATGCTGTTAGGAGATCAAGAAAAAATGCTTTAAAGCATCAGTTTGAGAGCTTCACTGCTGCTAGTGATGAAAAATTGGATGGCACATATAACAGGCTTCAAAAGCTTGTTAGTCATCTCAAGCTTGTGGGATACATTGTTCCTAAGGAAGATATTAATCTCAGGTTTCTCAGAAGCTTGAACTCTGAGTGGGATATGCATGCAGTCGTATGGAGAAACAAGCCTGATTTTGACACAATGAGCCTAGCTGATCTTTATGACAACCTAAAGGTGGTTGAAACAGAGATGAATCCAACATCTTCATCAACCAGTGCTCAGAATTTAGCTTTTGTGTCCACCAAAAGTAATTCTTCTTCTGAAACTCACTCTACTGCTTATGGAGTCTCTACTGCTAGTGCAAGTGGATCTGCTGCTGGACCATCTGGGAATGATCACATAAGTGATGCTGCTATTTGTGCTTTTCTGGCTGACCTTACAACAAATACTCAAATTCTAAATCAAGACATGGAGCACATTGATCCTGATGATCTTGAAGAAATTGATTTAAAGTGGCAGATGGCTATGCTGACTATGAGAGCAAGAAGGTTTTTGAGAAAGACTGGTAAGGAGCTTAAGTACAAGGGTCAAAGCACTTTGGGTTTTGATAAATCCAAGATGGAATGCTATAACTGCAACAAAAAGGGTCACTTTGCCAGAGAGTGTAGGGCTCCTAAGAAGAATAGTGATAGAGGTATCAAATGACTCTGATAATTCTACTTGTTCTTTTAAATCTTGTTCTGACACTATTGAGACACTTAAAGCTAGGAATGAAACTCTTTTCAATGAAGTTGAAAGTTTAAAACTTGATAACTTAGGTTATAAAGTAGGCGTTGAAAATGTTGAAAGAAAGCTAGGGTATCTTAAAGAATGTGAGTTTAAGTACATAGATAGAATTAATATTCAAGATGGTGAAATCTTTGTTAAAAATTGTGAAATTGAGAAGCTTAAGAAAATGTTAGAAGAAGCTGAATTAGTAAGAGATGCAGCTTTAGATGAGAAAGATAAGCATATAATTAGAGTCAACAAACAAAAATATGCTACTGCTGTGATAGATAAAAACATTGAGTGTCAATTAATGAGGAAGGGTAGTGGTATAGGCTACAATGATATGCCACCTCCCCCTATGATGTCTCATGCACCAGTAGGAAAGCAGTTATCTTTCTTAGGAGATGTTGAAAGTGACAAATCTGTAGGTGAAGCTAGTAATGAGTCACCTAAGACTAATAAAGTGCATACTGATGAACCAATCATTGAAGATTGGGTGTCAAATAGTGAGGATGAACAGAGTGAGTCAATACAAAGTGTTAAACAGGAAGAAATTCCTAAAGTAGAAGTCTCTAAAGTGCTAGAACTCCTCAACAAAATGGTGTGGCTGAGAGGAGGAATAGGACATTAATTGAGGCTGCTAGGACTATGTTGTCAGATTCTAAGTTACCTATACCTTTTTGGGCTGAAGCAGTGAACACTGCCTGCTTTGTGTAAAATAGAAGTAAGGTAGTTAAGCCTCATAACAAGACCCCCTATGAGTTGTTTCATGGTAGGAAACCTTTGATAGATTTTCTTAAACCATTTGGGTATCCTGTTACTATCTTGAATACTAAGGACCTATTAGGCAAGTTTGATGAAAAGGCTGATGAAGGTTATTTTGTTGGATACTCAATCAATAGTAAAGCTTATAGGGTATTCAATAAGAGCACAAAGCATGTTGAGGAAAATTTGCATGTTGAGTTTGATGAAAATAAAGCCAATAATGCAAAAGGGCCAGAATGGTACTTTAATATAGATATGCTAACACAATATATGAATTATGTGCCAGTGATTGCAAGAACAGATTCTAACAATTTTGCAGGTACAAAAGCTGATGATTCTGTGTCTAAGCCTGAACAAGAGATTGTGTTTGTTGATAAGTGGAAGCTTGGCTCAATCACATAACCTAGTGTGAAGAATAAAAATTCACAAGAAAGTGCTGCTGGAAACAAAGAAGATGTGATTGAGATTTCTAATGTTGAAAAGGTGGTTAATGTTAAATCACCAACCGTTGTAGAGAAGCAGGATGATGGACAAGTCAATGGTGATCAAGTAGAAGAAAGCAGTAGAACCTCTAACTCTGCTGCTACATCAAAGAGTTCTGCTGCCAAGCAAACAGAGTCTACTGCTGCATCAAAGAACTCTGCTGCCAGGCAAACAAATTCTACTGCTATTGATGAATTTGAAAGAGATGTTGATGCTACATTGCATCCTGTTGATCCAGATATTCCTGGATTGGAGAATATTTATACAGATACTGATGATGAAGGTCTTGGTGGTGCAGTATTTGGAGTGGAAGTTGATTATAACAATTTGGAGCTAAATGTACCTGTTAGCCCAACTAAAACCACAAGAATCCACAAGAATCACCCAAAAGATCAAATTTTGAGTGATCCATCATCAGCTGTGCAAACTAGAAAACAGACACAAGAGAAGAAACATCAAAAACAACAGGGTTTCTTTGCAAGATCTCTTCATCAAAGAAATTCTCATAAAAATCTCCAAAACTGCTTATTTACTTGCTTCCTGTCACAAGTTGAACCCAAAAATGCATATAAAGCTTTAACTGATTCAAGTTGGGTGGAAGCCATGCAAGAAGAACTTCTACAATTCAAAATTCAAGAAGTTTGGACACTGGTTGATTTGCCTTATGGGAAAAGAGCTATTGGAACAAAATGGGTTTTCAGATGCAAAAGAGATGAAAGAGGCATAGTGATCAGGAATAAAGCAAGATTGGTTGCACAGGGATACACACAACAAGAAGGCATTGACTATGATGAATTTTATGCACCAGTTGCACGAATTGAAGCCATTAGACTGTTTTTGGCATATGCTTCATACAAAAACTTTGTGGTGTATCAGATGGATGTTAAGAGTGCTTTTCTGTATGGAGAAATAAAAGAGGAGGTGTATGTGTCTCAGCCTCCTGGTTTTGAAGATACAAACTTTCATGATAAGGTTTACAAGGTGGAAAAAGCATTGTATGGGTTACATCAAGCTCCTAGAGCTTGGTATGAAAAGCTGTCCACATATTTGCTTTCATGTGGGTACAGCAAGGGGAAGATTGATAAAACTTTGTTTATTAAAAAGGACAAAGATGATATTTTGCTAGTTCAAGTGTATGTTGATGATATCATTTTTGCTTCTACAAACAAAGCTATGTGTGAAGAGTTTGAGAGACTTATGAAGGATAAGTTTGCCATGAGCTCTATGGGAGAACTCATATTCTTCTTGGGTCTACAGGTCAGACAAAAGGAGGATGGTATTTTTATCAGTCAAGACAAGTATATGACTGACATTTTGAAGAAATTTGGGTTTGAAAATGTGAAGCCTGCTAAGACAACCATGGACAAAGAAAAGAAGCTTATGAAAGATGAAGATGGAAAGAGTGTGGATGTTCATTTGTATAGATCAATGATTGGCTCATTGATGTATCTTACAGCTTCCAGACCAGACATAATGTTTGCTGTATGTGGTTGTGCTAGATTCCAGGTTGAACCCAAAGAATCACATCTCAATGCAGTGAAAAGGATCTTTAGATACTTAAGATATCAACCTAAGTTGGGGTTGTGGTATCCAAAAGATTCACCTTTTGATCTGATAGCATATTCTGATAGTGATTATACTGGGGCTTGTATGGATAGAAAGTCCACAACAGGAGGTTGTCAATTTCTAGGAAGCAGGTTGGTGTCATGGCAATGCAAGAAACAAACAGTGGTTGCAAATTCTTCAACTGAGGCAGAGTATGTGGTTGCTTCTAGTTGCTGTGGTCAGGTTCTTTGGATGCAAAACCAACTGCTGGACTATGGGTATAATTTCATGAACACCAAAATTTATATAGACAATAACAGTACATTGTGCATTATTAAAAATACTGTTTATCATTCAAAAACAAAACATATAGAGATAAGACATCATTTCATCAGAGATTGTTATGAAAAGAAGCTTATTCAGATAGTTAAAATCCATACTGACAATAATGTTGCAGATTTACTCACAAAATCTTTTGATGTGGGTAGGTTTGAATTTTTAATTGCCAATATTGGAATGCTTAATCTTTAAAAACTTATCTCTGTATGCTTTTGTAAGGTTTTGTAAAGTATTTGTACTGTTATTAGTCTAAAGTTGAATGTGTTGCTGGTTATGATCATAGTTGATTAACTCTACTGCTACTACTTTCAATCAACTGCTGTATATAACTAGCTCATTGTGATTTGTGTGGATTGGAATATGGTATGTTTTTGTGTTGGTACTAATATTTTGCAGGATAAGCTATGTTTGTGATGAAGACTAATGCAGATTATTCATTCAGATCAACATAATTTACATAACAGTACTTTTAAAACACAAAAGAGTACATTATTAGAATCCTACATATCTATTCCATGGGGCGTTTTCCTTTGTTCTTGGGGTGGTCTACTTCATGATCTTGGCCAATCTTGAACAAAGCATCTTCTAGTGACTTGGAATCTGGCATGGTTCTGTTCCTTCCCATGGTCTGACTCACCATCTCCCACACCTTTGGGCAAACAAGACCCACAAATATTTTTCGAGAACCAGAAGGTGGTTGTGATGGTTGTGGTTGTTGTCGTTGTGGTTGTGATGGTTGTGGTTGTTGTCGTTGTGGTTGTGCTGGTTGTGGTTGTTGTCGTGATGGTCGAATCGGTTTGGTTGTTGACAAAGATGCAAGTATTGGAGCATTGATATCATGTTTAAACTTTCTAGCTTGTTCTTTGGTTCTTAATCCAAATCTTGGAGGGCGATAAGGTGGCACATAGGTAGGAAAAGGAGTGGTATCCCATGATTCTTGCGAGGATGAATCATACGAGATTGAAATTATTTCTGGAATGGGATTCATGATTGTGATTTTATAATTAGGGTTAAGATTGTATTGTGATTTGGGTTGACCTTATTTATAGGAAGATATTAACTTTTTGGAAAGTTAATTACTGGTTGTTGAAGAGGGTTTATTGTGCGTTTAATGAGATGTTTGACTCATGTCTTGTGAAAGTCAAATTAGAGAAACTGATGCTGTTGACTGGGTGTTTGGTGCAAGAATACAAGTGTGCAGGGTTCTACTTCTAACTCAGCTGCCAAGCTAAAAGACTCTGCTGCTAGGCTTAATAACTCTGCTGCTGACTCTACTGCTGGATTCTGCTGCTACTTTTCAAAGTACAGGGACGAAATTGCAAATTCTTCACTCAAAGGTTATAAATGCTTAATTGAAACACTCAATTAGGTCTTACGCGCTCTCAATTACAGTTTCCACAAATACCAACTCTCTTTACTTCATCAAGATTAAAAACCCAACTTAACAAACCCTAATGGAGTGGTCGCGAACATGGGCTGAAAGTCACAATGTAGTGGCACTTTTGGATGAATCACTGTTGCCTGAAGGATTCACAGAAATGGTCAAATTCATCAATGCTACTTCAATTAGGTATGCATTAACTGTGAACCCTACTATATACACTTCCTACATCAAAAAGTTTTAGCATAATGCCATTGTCAAAACTAAGAATGGGGAAACATATATTCAATCCAAGGTGGATGAACAACGAGTGCTTATCACTGAGTCATCTATAAGAGAAGTTCTTCTCTTTGATGATGGCACAGAGACAAAGTGTCTTGGAAATTCTGAAATCTTTGCTGGGCTAAAAGACTTGGGTTATGAGAAGAATCATGATAATTTAAAATTTCAAAAAGGCCTCTTCTCATCCCAATGGAAATTTTTGTTACATACTCTTTTACATTGTTTGAGTCCTAAAACTTCTGGGTGGAATGAGTTTGGTACTGTCATAGCATCTGCTATGATCTGTATCTGCAAAGGACACCCATTTAACTTTTCAAACATGATTTTGGAGGGTATGGTTAAGAGTATTAAAGAAAAAGGAACATCTTGGCTTTATCCAAGATTTGTTCAACTTCTTGTGGAAAACCAGATTGAGAAAAAGAGAACTCGTAAGGCCATTTATGTTGCACCTAAAATGGTACCCAAAATGTTTACTTTTTTAAAGAAAAATGGAAAAGGTTTTTCAGGTACAGTTACCCCATTGTTACCTTATATGGTGGAACTGATGCAAAATACTCAGGGTGAAGAATCAGGAACTCCCACTGACTCCCAGCACACACCCATTTTTGACAGATCATCTCCCACACTTGAAAAGACCCACACACCTAGGGAAACCTCAAAGAACACTGAGCTACCTCAGGCTAGTGTTAGGATGGATATTGATGCAGATGAGGCTGTCATAGGTGATGTAAATGACATGATGGTAAGGGCTGACACTACTGCTGCTAGCTTAGATGCAGAGCAGGACAGTGGCAACATCATTAAGACCCAACCCATGGCAACATCTAATGTGGAAGGTTCTTTTGAACCAGACACAGGTGATGGTAACCCTAGCCACATGGATATTATAGGGGGCTCAGGTGATCAAACTAGGTTTGATACTGGGTTTTTGTCCCATGATTCACCTCTCAGGGAAGGTAATACATCCCGAAGTGATGAGGACAGGATTGAAACAAATGAATTGATGGATGATACTTTTGTACAAAAAGCCAATTCCAGTGATCCACCTCTCGGACCAGTTAACACAGGTCGAAGTGGTGAGGATAACATTGAACTAATAAAGGAATTGACGGTTACCTGTACCAAATTGGAGACTAGATGCACAAATCTTGAATCTCAAGTTCTTGCTTTACAGAATCTTACAACTTCACAGGCTAAGGAGATTTCATCTTTGAAGCTGCAATTCAGATGTATGAGGGGCATGCAAAGGTCCAGAATGCTTCATAATAGGTTCAAGAGAAAGACTAAGACACATGTAATTGGTTCTCCTTCTATTGTTGTTAGTTTGGGAGAGGATGCTTCCAAACAGGGGAGGAATGTGACAACAGGTTCAGGGGAGGATATTAACTTGGTCTCAAGTGCAGGGTTGGAGAGTACTGATGATATGGGTAATATTGCAGATAAGGGAGAAGGAATAGCTTCAGGGGAGGCTATAGATCTGGATAAATCTGTTGCAGCAGCTTATTCTAAAAGTATTCATGAAAGTACTGCTGGTTCTGAAAGTACTGCTGTTGTTCAAACTACTGCTGGTTCTACTGACAAATTTGCTGCTGAAGCAATGGTGATGCTTCAAGAGATTCATGTTTCTAAGTTGCCTACAAAAGGAGTAACAATTAATGAACCTGCTTTTTCTGACAAGAAAGTTGAGGTTAGTGCTCCAAGTACTGATAAAGGTAAAGGTAAGATAATTGAAGAATCTGAGCAACCTAGAAAAAGAAAGATCAGTGATGCAGAAATTGCTCAGATAGAATGGGATAGAGAACAAGCAATGAAAATTCATGAAAAAGATGTTCTTGAATTTTTGGAATCAAGAAGAAAAGAGAAAGATGGAACTACAGCTAAGACAGCTGAATTTGATTATGAGCCTTCACTAGAGGAAATTGACTACATGATTAAAAACAATCCTGAGGTGAACAAAAAGGCTTTGGAGTTGGTTGCTGATGCTACACTAAACACAGAACAGAGGTCTGCACAACTTTGTGATTTTATTATGATGAAGAATGATCAAGCATTGGATCATCTTACTAGCTCTATTAATCAGAAGCAAAAGAAGCCTAGAAAGCCTACATAAGCACAGATAATAGCTCAAATGAAACAATATCTGTGTTATCAAGCTGGCTGGAAGATGTCTCAGTTCAAAGGAATGTCATATGATGAAGTTAAGCTTCATTATTATACTGCCTATAGGAGGAATACTTTGTTTGCTCCAAAGGATTAAGAGAAGGAAGCAGAGTGGATTAAGAGGCATGAAGAACATGTGGAGTCTTGCAGAGCTAGAGTTAATAAAAAGCAAAAAGTTGAAGAAGATCAATCTGAAAAGTTAAGTGAAGATCAGGTTATCACAAAGATTATTATGATTGAAGATGATTTTTATCCTGATCCACTTCAAGTCAAATATCCTATTGTTGATTGGGAAATTCATACAGAAAAAGATTTGGCATCAACAACATGGAAGATCAAAAGATTAAGTGGTGAAACTTCATCATTCATACAGTTTGCTGAACTTGTTAAAAACTGTGACAGAAGTGATCTTGATACTCTTTGGAAGATGGTTCAAGAAAGACAAAAGGAAGGAAAATTGATTGATATAAAAGATCAAGAGTTATGGGTATATTTTAAGAGGCTTTATGAACCAGATTCTAATGACAGTTATTGGAAGTTTGAAGCTTATGCTATGAACACTGATTGGACATATTATGATTCATGTGAAGTGCATCAGGTTACTACAACTCAAGGAGTGGATGCATTCATGTTTGCTGAAAGGGAATATCCACTTAGAGCTGGAACTCTTGTAGCCATGTTATCATCTGGAATAAGAGTGTATGCAGCTTCTGCAAAGGTTAACGAGTTGGTGAACAGAATTAAGGATCAATGTTCAAGGGCAATTCAGGTATTAAAGAAAAGGTAGTAGGTTTGAAAGCATCCTCTTGGTGATTGTTAAAAGCTTTGAAGAAACTTGAATATTTTACAGGAAAATATTAAGTTTAGGGGAGGATTATTGGGTTTGAGTGTATATCAAACTGCTGCTTGTATAAAATCAAAGTACTGCTCGTGCTAAGTAATGCTAAGCAAAAGTACTGCTAGTGGAATCTGCTGCTAGTGTTAGCAATCTACTGCTGAAGATATAGTGAACCTGCTGCTAGTGCTATTGAATCTGCTGTTACTATGATAAGCATTGTAAACGTTTGGATAAGTTTAGAAAAGATATTGTGTATATCTTATTTATTTAAGAGATTGTTATCTTGTAGACTAAGTCATTGTAAACCTAGTAGGACTCCTTAGTCTATAAAAGGGGTTCCTAGGGTTAGAGTAGATACGGTTTTTTGTTAATTCACTTCAAGGTTGTAAACCCTAGCATTGTTGAATGCTCGTATAATCAATATATTGAAGTGTTGTTGGTGAAAACATTATTCTCAAGTTAAACATTATATTCCGCGTTTTGTTTAAAGTTAGTTTAATATAAGTCAGCTTCTATTAGATCGTTTGCTCAACTGGGATCAACAGTCATAAAGTAAGAAACACAACTCATAAAGAAGTGACCATACGGATAGAATTCGTCGTCCTTGATTTTTCACAAGTCCCCAAACTAAGCTTAAAAACGAAATCACAACTAAAATATGAGATTAGATGCTAACACTACCCGTGAATGACAATTGTGTATGCGTAGCTACTTCTCGCTCCCTTATTCCTAGATCATCTAAGGATTTTATTATGGAAATTTTTGGATTTTTCTTGTTTTCACTATGATTAAGATCTTTATTATATAGAAGAAACCCGGTTTAGACAATAAATAGTTTTCCAAACATTTCAAAAGACTCCCTTTTGATAAAAAGTTAAGGTCCACACTCAGATCCTGACTTAACACGATTTTGGAAATGCTTTTTAGACATTCCCGGATTAGAAATGAGGCTTTTTATTATACTACCGTTTTAATATATAGATCCTTTGTCCTTTAAACAACCTGAACAT
Source organism: Artemisia tridentata subsp. tridentata (assembly GCA_021014915.2). Taxonomy (NCBI): domain Eukaryota; kingdom Viridiplantae; phylum Streptophyta; class Magnoliopsida; order Asterales; family Asteraceae; genus Artemisia; species Artemisia tridentata. The sequence continues at coordinate 178,241,778 of CP139506.1, forward strand.
CGGGGGTTACCGACAGAACCGGGAGTCTTATTTCGACATTAGATATTTATTCATTTTTCATACCATTTTTTTTTAATAAGTATGCCTCAATCCTAATCCCATGTACTTTCGAACGCGCGGAACTACGGGAATCCAAGACCTCGCCGCCTATTTCGGAATAAAGGATCCAAGGGCCGTTACAACGGATATTTCCAAGACCTTAACGCTTTTCAGAATCAATGGTGTGTAAGAGGGTAGCCAAGATCTAAATACCTATTTCAGCAATGAGGATCCAAGGCGTAATTAACCGCAGCCTAGAGCACACGACACTGACACGATCCAAGTATGTACCCCAAGTTCCACCATCGGGGACCCTCGAGAAACGCTTCGAAAACTAAGAATTGTAAAAACCGTGAAACTCTATTTTTGAAAATTTTTGATTTTTGGGTTTTTAGGTAGGTAAAACGGGGTTGCATGAGTAAACGGCAAAGTGCAAGGTCAAATCAAATCGAAGATTTCCCCCCCAGACTAGAATGAAACATTGTCCTCAATGTTTTAAGGTAAGGGCCATCCTACGTAAAATCTAAGGCCGTTTATGAATTATGCCAAATAGATAAAAGTTAGTCAATAAGATTAGGATATCGGATTTCCCATAAAGCAACGAAGGATGAGACTCGAGTGGAGTAAAGACAAAACCTCGAGCACGAGAGTCTTCAAACTTCGGGCAAATCCTGGACATAAACAACAACAACAAAACACGAGAAATGGAAGAGGTCGCCCTCTTCACGTCACTTATTAGAAAAAAGAAAATAAGATAGAAGGATAAGCATGGAGTTCCTCCCACGAAGCGCTTGGTTTTTATCGAGTCGTGTAGCTTAGACTCGCCCCGAATTTACTTGTTCTTGGGGGAGCATGTGGAAAAGATAATCTCCATCGGACTTTCATTCAAGATGTTTGGATAAACATTGAAATACGTGAAAGTTCCACTCCGATGAGATGCCCACGGCTTGGAGATGCCGGGGTCAAAAATGGTATCCTCACTCCCGAAGGAGTGAAACAGAGGAGAAGTCACCGGGTAGGTGAGAAAAGGAAGAAAGATTTTGATAACGATTGTGAAGAAATCATCATCCTCACACCCGGAAGAGATAAGAAGGGTGGGTTGGGTGGGTAAAATATTGGGTATACGAACACAATCTTCAGAGATCTCGTCCACCACTTTAGAAGTCCCCATACCCGTGTCGGGCTCAATATCAGAAAAAATTTCATCATCAGGTGGTTTAGCTGGCGGACGAGTGGGTGATGGATCAACGTGAAATGACTCAGGAAGTGAAAGGGAATCATCGGTAAGCGAACTTTCAAGAAAAAGGATATCCCCTTCTGAGTCATGTGAATCGTCGGGACGAGGTATAGGTAAAATTGACTCATCAAATGTAGAGTCCTCGTCCTCAACGTCCTCTAACCCTTCATCAAAAAGAGGATTACTTTTGAAAGAAGTATACTCATCATTGAATTCAAAAAGAGGGTTAGAGAAAATCCCGGAAGTAACTTTAGAAACGTCAAGAGATTCACCATAAAATTGCAAATCACTTTCACTGTCGGAAATTTCCTCGGACTCACTTGGGATTGGGACAAGGTTCTTAGCACTAGACTTAATGAATTCGTCCGATTCCTTTTCAGGAATAGTGCTAAGATGCTCATCCCCCATAATGAGAGAGTCCTCGGGTTCTTTGGTTGGTAAGACGGTTGTGATTGCAGTTGACGATTCCTTATAATCTATCCCCATAGAATCCTCGTCATCATCGTCATCGTAAACGAAAGTTTTACAATATTGAGAACTTACTCTAGCTGCTTGTTCTTTAGCTAGAAGTTCTCCATAAGTTTTTTGACGAGGATTTTCTTGGGCACGTTTATTAATAAAATCCTTAAGATCATTTAGTGCATCTCGAAAATCACGGAGAAGTTCTTGAGGAAGTGGCTGAGGTGGTATTTGATCCATTTGGTATTGTGGAGTGATGAACTCAAATAAGTACATTTTATTACTATCATTTATCCTATTAATTTGACTTGTTTTATTATATTATGTATGAGGATTGATACTTAATCGTTTACTTTTATAATTCTCAGGTAAAAACAAGCATTTGGTGAAACTTGGCGATTTTGGACTAATTATGGAGCAAAACATGCAAGAAGTTAAGAGTCTACTAAAATGTACAAGATCAAGACAAATCTGCTCCAGATGCGCCGCATCTCACTTATGACATGCGCCGCATCACTATCAATATTTCACCAGATACGATCCAAGAGACAAGAGGACATGCGCCGCATCTATAAATGGAGTTACGCCGCATCTTCTAGCGGTGTACGAATATTCCTGAATATTATAATCTTGGACCCCACGCGAAGTTAAGTCAATGCGCCGCATCTACTTATTAGATGCGCCGCATCCTACCCTCAGACAGAAACTATAAATACCCCAAGACCAGACGAATTCCAAAGTCCTTTTTTGGTCGTGACACATATTAGTTACGAAGTTTAGACAGAAGACCAAAGTACAGAAACCTAGGACAAATTCAGTCAAGGCAGCAGCACAAGACACACCCAAACGAAGATACAAGAGCTGTAAGAAGGTGCTGCATGTGTTTAATTCATTAAGTAGTTTTGTTTTATTGTGTTAGTAAACTTTAATTCATCAAGATTGGTGGCTTGTGTAATGTGACAACGGAAAGATTGCACTCCCTTAAAACTGCTTTCTCATTAATTAAAGTTTATATGTTGATGTCTTTGGTGACTTTTATTAGTGCATTGATAACCTCTGTGTCTAGCTGAGCGTTGATCGGGTCGCCATGCCTCTGCCCTCGCCTATTTATTAGATCGCCTATGCATTCTATCGTCTGTAGAAAAGTAGGAAGAAAGATAAATAGGATAGTCATAAGTAATCATTAAGGGTTTACTCGCCGATAAGATTAGAACCAACGAGAAAGGACTTAATCTCGGTGCGTTGCATCGAACTATACACTTCATATAAAACTAGCAATAAAACAAGTGACAAACTACTTATCTATCAGGACAGCCTTCTTATTGTCTCGAGTATTTATCTGTGTACGTGTGTGCTACTTGCTGATTCGTGCCTATTGGTTTAGTTTATTATTTAATTGCAACCAAATCGTGCCAGTCTCTTAGGCTGAACCCCCTTGCGTTAGAATAGGTTTTATAGCTAACTTAATATATTAAAATACTGATTAGAATAACTAGATAATACGTTCCACTCTTAGTGATCGACACTCTACTTACCATTATATTCATACTGACCGGGTACACTGCTCGTTAAGTGTGTGTGTTATTGATAAGTCGGCTAAATATAAATTTAAAACTTGAGTAGGCATTAATACTGCTAAACCGCAACGACACATCGCACGCATCATGGAGGTTGGAAAGTGTCAAAACTGGGAGTATTATAACGAGGACTAGATTCGTAGTAATTTTGACTCCACGGTTGACATTGATAATCATTATAAGGACCTCCACAATCAGAAAAATTGGGTGGATTATGAAACGACGTATCATTGAAATTTTGATAGTACGGCTCTTGTTCATATGAACTTTGTGGAGGGAGATTGAAATTGTTTTGAGAAAAATTGGAAAAGTTCGGATTAGAATCATAAGAGAATGTATTTTCAGCTCTTGAAGCGCAAGTTGAACAAATTCCATTTATAAGATCATCTCCACACCTCTCGCACGTACATCGTCGACATAAAAAACCATCTAATGGATCTCCACACGCACAGCAATAACCCTGATTAAATGAAGAAATTTGGGGCTGTGGAGAGTAGTTGGAGAAATTTGGCGGTTCATTAAAAGAATTTGGATTTGAATTAATGAATAACTCGCACAAATCACAAAATCCGTCTCTAAGATTATTTCCACACCGCAAACAACAATAGTCGAGAGACGCCATAAGAATTAAACAATAGAGGAATAAAGAGATAGAATTAAACAGTTTAGAGGATAAAGGAGATTATTTTTGGTTTTTGAGAAAAATTGAAAATCATAAAAGAAAATGGAAAAATATTTTTGGGTTTTTATAAAAAAAAAAAATATTCACAAGAAAAACGATAACTTCACGGGGAAGGTTCTTCAAAACACGGATCGACGAACGGGAATCAAAAACTCGCTTCACAACTTTCCTGGAAGCGGCGCCAAAAACTTGATTCGGTTTTAAAATTTATATTCCGAAGAATACAAATGAAGTACGTATTCCCGGGTCGATTTCCCAACAAAGTGTGAATGGAACTCTCGGTTCGAGTCGTGATCGTGAATTGAATAGTGGTAAAAAGAGATTTGATGGTAAATATAACTACGAAAAGTAAATTTATACTAAAAATAACTAAATAAAGCATATAAAACGATAACGTAAAGCTAACCTAACCTAAAACGCAATCTAAACTAAAAACGCGCGAAATAAATAAAATCTACGTACGTGCGCAAGGTAAAACGTAAAATTTAAGCAATACTAATCCTACAGGTGCAAAAATATTTTTCCTACATTCTATTTGACAAAAGAAAATTTTAGAAAAAAAAAGAAATTTGATTTTTCGACTTTTATTTAATTTTATATGAATTAAAAACTAATTTAACGAAATAAAATGATTAAAAATACTAAAACTTAAAATAAAAATCCGAAACTTTTTCTAAAAATACTTTATACTAATAGAAGCTTAATAAAAATAAAAAGAAGTTAAAAGCTACAACCAATAAGCTGCAGAAAATCTAAAAGCTAAACTAGCTTATGCGGCTAAGAAAGTATTAAAGGAATTAAGTATGCAAAGTAAGACAGGAAAATCCCAAGGGTGCTAGTGGTTTGCGTGTGGTGTTGAGAGGGTTGAGTATGGTTGAGGTCGAGGGTTCGAGCCTAGCTCACCCCCGACTTCCCACATTCCCCTTTTTGAAAATTTTCTTTTTGAAACTTATTTATAAGCTGAAAATATTAAACTTTTGTAAAAACAAAATTTTTAAAACTTTGAAATAAGCTGTGAAATAAGCTAAAAGAAAAGTCAGTTTCACTAAAAGGCTATAAAGAAAAATTTAGAAAGTTAAAAGCTACATTAATAACCTAAAGGCTAAAATTAAGGTGAAATAAGCTAAAGGACCACTAAGGAGATCCTAAATGAGCAACTTAACCTAAATAAGCTATCCTAGATAAGTCTAATAAGCACTTAAATAAGCTAAAACCAATCAAATGGCTGCTAAACCAATCAACCCTTAATACTACTTAAAAGCTGGAATAAGCTACATAAAGGGGAAAATAAGCTAAAGTGGTGTCTAAGGAGAACCTAAATGAGCACTATAACCTTAAATAAGCAATCTTAAAGACTAAAAAGCTAAAGAAAAGGAGAGAAATAAGCTAAAGGGCTGCTGTGGGGTTGCAGCTCAGCAGCCTAAGGGGGCTAGTTCCAGCTATCTAAAAGCTATCTAATTAAAATTATAAAAATTCAAAAAAATTACATCTATATAAATAAGCAATCAAACTTTAAGCAAACCAAATTATAGCTAATAAGAACAAGAGATAAGCAAAATAAAAATTAAAAAGAAAAGGGGATAAGGGGATGAAGCTGCTGGTGATGTGGTGCAGGGCAGGTTCAGCCCAAACACCCCCTAATTAAGCCCTTAAAAAGCTATCCAAAAGCTGTAATAAAAATTTATAAAAATTATAACTAAGAATAAAAGCAACCAAAGATTAATCCTACCAAATTTCAAATCATAACTCTTAATAAAGAAAGTTTTAAAAATAAAAAACTAGGGATGTGTAGGAAAATTTAGTAACAAATTGCAATTTGGAAATGGGTAAAAAATTAAGATTTGACTAATGGAGTCCTACTACCAGATTTTGACTGAGTGTATGAACCTAAATAAAGCTAATCTAAGGCAAAAACTACAACTAAATTGGACTTAAGCTAAATTTTACCTAAACTAATTAATATTGCAAATTTAAGCTAAATTATTTTAAAAACTAACTAAAACCTTTAAAACCTATTTGAAATTGCTAAAATCTATTTTAAAACTACTATTACAACTAAATTAAGGCTGAACAAAGTTGGAAAACTGACCAGAACAGGTGTTTGCTTGAAATAAGCCTTAACCCAAACACCCCCTTAAGGGCTGTTTTGGTTATTCTTAATTGAAAAACAGGTTTTGTAAACCAGAACTTGAAATAAATTGATGGATTAAGCTGTAACCAAACTAAATAAGCATCTATGAACAGGAAATAAGCACTAGAATGACAGAAATAAGTAGTTTGACTATTGTTGACTTTTATTAAAAACTAAAATTGAATTAAACTCAAAGGCTGATTACAATGATTTGAAAACTAAAAACACTGAATAAAAAGGATTGCAATAAGCTAAAGCTACATTACACTATTCTATTCATACTCCTAATTCCTAATCTAAAATCCTAACTCTAAAAACCTAACACTCTAAAACGTTGGAGGAGAGGCTCTATTTATAGCCCAAGCTGAGGTATGGTCTTCTAGGGTTTGGAAAGCTCTGGATCCTCTCATGTCAGCCCTTGATCAAGACTTGGTCACCAATCAACAATTCGTGGCCCTTGGATTAATGAGGTGATGTGTCACAGCCAATGAGGTGCCTTAAAACTGCCATGGTGGCATTCTCTTTGTCAGACGTGTCAGATGGCTTCTAGAAGCGTGTGTAGAGTACAATAATACCCTTAATTGCTGTCAATTTTTGGACGGGGTAATTAGGGTTCTTGGTTGGGTAATTTGGGGGAAAAAGGGCGCGGGTAATTTTGTTGGTTTATTTATTATTGTTTGACCGGTAATTAATTAAGGGTTGAGCGGGTTTGGTTATTGAACCGGGTTAAGGGTTGGGTGGTGAATTGTGGGTTTGGGCCTGGTGGGTTGAATTGGGTTTTGGTTTTATATTTTGGGTTTTATTATTAGTTTAGGGACTAGTAATAATACTCCAAGGACCACTTTTGCCAATTTTAAAAATCAAGGGACCACTTCTGCCATTTTTGCAAAATACTTTTGAAGGCTGATCTTGACAACTTGATGATTCTATGAGGATTGATTTTGACTTTTGAGCATAGACTTTGACCATTTGCTTCCGGGCTTCGGCTTTTGACACACTTTCCATTCCCGTGCTCGGTTTTGTCGTTTTCTTATGATTTTTGTCCGTTTTCTTAATATCCGTACCTGCACATATAAAAACACAAAACGACATATATTTGGCATTTTTTTCGGTTTTTGGTCTTTTGAGTCTGTTTTTGGTCAAGAAAAGGTGTGTGTTTTAACACATACCACTTACCCTAATACCCTAACTTTCTCACCAAGAAATATAATCAAAGGAAATTAATTTAATTAATAATGAAGAAATACTAATTATTAGTAATAATGGGTCGTATCACTTTCTAAGGTGCAAATGATGAGTGACTTTTAATTATTCGATACACATAACAACACATCATTTTACCAATCTAAGTTAGCTCAAAATCAAAGTTTTGGAAAACCAAGTTACTAAAACTAATGCTATAGACTTCAACATATTAACAATAAAAGTAACTGTTGCATTTATAATAAAAATCCTTTAAGAAAATCGAAAAAACTGTTATTTCTGGTGCGTGCAACAGCATCGTATACAGACGTGTAGGATCAGTTCTAGATAGATCTTTTGAGCTGGTTTAAGATAAATAGAATGTTTATGTAATCACAAACAAACTAAGAGAAACTCTGACTATTAAACTATTAGTTACGCGGAATATAAACAATAGAGTTGAAAGAAGAATAACTAAATAACTCTTGATCCTCTATGGATCTTTTTATTAATAACTAAAAGTGATTCTATTGAAAAGTGATACAATGTTCATAGCCGTCTGTTTATTTTATACTACAGGAAACCCTAATTCGGCATTCAAGAAAACGTGTAAAGAAGATATGCATTATCTCTTCCTAATATAACTCATGCATATCTCTTCCTAATATAACTCATAAACATACGGGTTGACAATTCCTATTGCCCGCAGAAACTATAACTAACAGCAATAACTATATAATACTAACAACAGAAACCATACCAGCAGGAACTACATACCTGCCAGCAGGAACCATTCTAACTACCAGCAGTAATGATACTTAATAGAATTTTAATAATTCCTAACAATCCTCCCCTAAACTTGAATTTGACAGGGTTAACTTCAAGTTTTTAGATAGATCTTGTACTTCCAGAGCATGAGGATTGAAGCTTCAGCAGCAACAGGTAGTAACCAGCAGCAACAAGTAACCATCAGCAACAAGTAACCAGCAGCAACAAGAGTAGATTTGATAAGCCTTTACCAAGTAGCTACTCACTCTTGGGCTAGCTAGTCCTTTGGTGGAATCATGGCATCACCCTGGTGAACTAGTAACCAGTCCAACACTTAGAACGTGAATCAATGGTGTGTTGGTTTTTTGGATTTTTGATGATTTAAAATGAAAACAAGCACAACTAAGTATAAACTATCAAATAAGCAACATATAACAATCAAAAGCAACAATAAGCAGAATAATAATCTAATAAGCACTAAATTAAGCAAACTACACTAAAAAAGAGATTTAAATGGAAAACTTACAAAATCCCTTGCACAAACAAGGCAAATTATGCTCGCGGAGCTACTCAACAAGCTCTAGCTTGTCAAAAGACAAGCTAGTAACAACAATAAGCCCTTCCTTGTCTGGCTTAACATCCACAATAGCTTATTTTGACTTTTATTTTGACTTTTATTTTGACTTTTTTGATTTTTTTGAATTTTTCTTTATTTAAACAGAAATAAACAATTATAAACTCACAAAAAGCTATGAGAGAGCTTATATGAGCTTATAGAAACAGAAATAAGAGCTTATTATCCAAAAGTAAACATTAATGAAAGCTTAAGATTAGGATTGAACACGGATTTAAAAAGTAAATTCAAATTTCATTAATAATAAAGCTTGATTACAATACTTGAAAAGAGAAAACAGTAATTTAAAAGCTACAAACTAATTTGAAAAGCTAAATTACAAAAGACTTAGAATTACTTTAAATTTTACCCTAATAACTACACACATGAGAACGAGGAGTAAGCCTCTATCTAAAAGCCGAAAATCTAAAACATGCAAAATTACCAAAATGCCCCTGGAAACTTTAAAATTTAAGTAAAGCTAAATTAAAGTTCCGAATCGATCCCAAACTTCTGGAAACGAACAAGATATGATACAAAATAATTTTGACGACTTCGATTTATATTTATACAAGTTGTGAGATGACCAAAATACCCTTGTACATACCGAAAATTTAAATACACAATTATTATTAATTAAAAACCTTTTTAAGTTACAAATAAATTAAGATTCAATACTAATTAAGGAAAATTGATTCTTGGGCCATTGAAGGCCGGTCCTTTAGCCTTTTTCCCTCCCCCAAATTCGGCCAAACACATCTATACCATCCCATGATTTATTTTCTTCCACTAAAACCTAATAAAACACCTAGCCGCCACTCTTAAAAATCCCACACACCACATCCGATTTTTAGAAATCAAAAACCCATTTTTCTGGAGTGCTTGATGATGCAAGGAAGGTGAGAAAAATAGCCAAAAGGTCCTGGAGTCGATCGTGTGTTCGTGGTGATTTAATTGGGTCGAAAAGCTTGAACCGAACCAAAGAAATTCATAGCGTGTAAATCCATTGATCTATAATTTTTATGGTAATTTTCTAGCTCTCTCCTAATCATATATAATGTGGGAAAAATGATAAAAATGAGCCATGCACTATATATTAATCGTATGGAAAATTATGTGTTATAAACCCTAAAATCGAATTAAATCTAAAAATCTTGTATGCGAATTTTCTGGGCCAGGTTATTATTTTTCGTGGCTTCTATGATGATCATATAACATGAGAAAAATGGTATTTCGAATTGTTGAGGCCTAAAAACATGTATGTCGAATTTAAGATAAAACCGGATTTAAGAAATAAAAAGAGAAATTGTGGAAAAATTATTATACCAATCGATCTAGGGTTTTGGTGGATGAAATCTGGAAATAAAAGTGATATAATGATGATACAATGATGGCCTAATGATTGGGATTGCTAGGGTTTGATTTTGTTAAGGTTTTATGCATACCGATTTGAAAATAATAAGTTAAGGGGGTGTTTTGTAATTATTAAAACTTGTGGGATATTTTTGTAATATTGTATGGACCTGGGAGAATGTGTAAAAATTATAACATGAGGGTCTTATTTGTAATTTTGGCAAGATATGGATTTAATTTGTAATATTAATGTCGAATTGAAAATAAATAAAAATGAGGGACTAAATATGTAATTTCTGGAAACTTGGTGCTGTTTTGAGTAATAAATTATATTCAGGGGGTTATGTGTAATTTTGATAATTTAATGGCTTAATATGTAATTGTTAATAATTAAAGGTTGAAATTGTAATTTAAAGGACTAAATATGTTACTTTGATAACTAGAGGGACCTATTGTGTAAATTATGGAAACTTGAAGGAGCATTCGTGTAACATGCTAAAATAAGTGTTCATTGTGTAAAATTGAGAAATTAAGGGCTTAATATGTAATTATGGTTAATTATTTAAATCGATTTGTAATGTAATAAAGTACAAGGACTAAATATGTAATTTACAGAAACTTTGAGGGCTGTTTGTAACATAATTAAATTGAAGGTTAATTTCTGTAAATTGAAGAAATAAAGGGACTTGATGTGTAATATGAATATTGTAAAGGTTAAATTGTAAATTATGTAAGTACAAGATTAATTTGTAAATTAATAAAGTAAAGGGATGTAATTCGTAAATATTGGAAACTTGAAGGCTAAATGTGTAATTCTGGAAAGTATAAGTGTTTGAATGGTAAAATGATGATAATTTTAATGTGGACCTTAATATTTGGCAAATTTACACAATTAACCCTGAACTATGAAAACTTATCACAATTAACCCTGAACTTGTGTAACTTGTTAAAATGAATGTTACTTCCATAATAAGCTAATTAAAGACTTGACTTGAATTATATCACTTGAATCTTGCTAAATGTGGAAACTTACTAATTATGGAAACCTGCTAAAAATAGAAAGTTACTAAAAATAGAAGTTACTTATAATGGGAAGATAACTGAACCCCTTTCATATTTCTGTCTTCTACTCCTTTAGGTTCGAAGAGAGAGTGATCTTGATCCCTGTCAGCTACTTTTGTGTTTGTGCTTGCTATTTGAATAAGGTACAGATATTCTGCTCTTCTTGTAAAGAGCCTTCGTCTCATTTCTGATTTCCTGTTTCATTGTTATGTTTCCCCTTGTATTGTGAACCATAGATTTGGACCTTTGCTTTAACCTTTGTCTTGAACCTTGTCATGAACCTGAACTTGAACCTTGATACACTTGATATGAACCATTTGACTTGAACCTTTGACTTGAACCCTGCTATGACACTTGACATGATTTGTTCACCCTGATAACCTGAATAATTAAGACCTTGGGTATTTGAAGGTTCATAGGATTTTACAACTACTTTTTAGATATATATGAAGAGGTTTTGAAACAATTCTTTAAAGGACTTTTATTATGAAACTGTTCTAAGGACCATTTTATTAAACCATGTAAAAAGGATTTCTTATAATAAACTATTATGAACCTTCTAGTATTTGACCTTCCTGATATTGACCTCCTGATAATGAACCCCTGCATTTATCTCCTGTCTTGAACCCTGATATGATACCTGACAATTGATACCTGAGACTTGACACCTGACACTTGACACCCGAGACTTGATACCTGACCTTGACCCACAGTTTGAGACTACGAGCCACCCACTAGGCATGAGGGTTTCATGTCCATGTCATTGATGCACCGGTGGCATGACTCTAGGGCAGGAGAGTGATGTCCTGTCCCGTCCCCGACCTGATTTGATTTATTATGTAGAGGAAGACCCTGTGGCCTGCGGGGGCGCATGGATGCATCCTAGACATGTCCTGATTTGTTATGATTCCTGTTATATCCTGGTGACTGACGAGTGTGTGCGATACACGTCTTTCACACCCCTGGGAGCTCATGACTCCAACCCCTGGAGGTATCCCCTCACCCTGTTTCCTGGTATGCTGAGGTCACCCCTCCATACACCCTGATATATGTGATGTGATTTGATATGTTTTGGGCTCGTAGTGGATTTCTGTTTTCCTGAAACCTTGTAACCTTATGACCTGATACTTGACCTGATATTTGACCTGACATTTGACCTGACTTGATTTGACTTGGGTTTGTGGTGGATTACTGGTTATGTTACCCTATGACTTGATACTGGACTTGACTTGATTCGACTTGGGATTTTGGTGGGTTCTGGTTTCATTTACATTCACCATTGTAACCATTCTAAAATTCCTGGTATGTCTGCATAACTCTTGTATTCCTTTTCCTGACTCTTGTTACTCCTGGTATTATTTCTTTTACTTTATTATCCCGTTATTACTGCTTTGTTCCCGTTATATCTGTTCACTGAGCTCTCGTAGCTCAGCCGCATTTCTTTTCCTGCGGCAGGTACATTTAAGCTAGGAGCTGGGTTTTAGCTGGGGATGAGAGCAACTTGTGTGAAGTTTAGACCTTGTCATTCTAGTGTGACCATTTGGATATTATTTCTGTTATGCCATTGTTTGGGCATTTGGATTCTGTTTTGTACTCCGTTATTTCTGTCTTGCACTTTATATAAGTCGTGTTGACTTATTTTCTTTGAAATTTTAATGTTAAGGCTTCCGCTATTTTATTTCTTGAATGCTTGTATCTGATATGAAACCATGTATTTGTGACATCTTTGCCTTTGTCGGGTTGGGGTGTTACAATTTATGGTATCAGAGAATAGGCTTCCGAAACCCTTAGGCTTAGGCCATGTGACCTGTGAGGATTGGGTAGACATTAGGTTTCCTTTCGCGCACTCTCTTTTCCTGTTTTGCTCTGTCATATATTCTTGATCTGCTTTGTCATATTCTACCTGAGTTGCTAATCCTTTTTGTGATCGTTCAGATGGTGAATACGCGCTTTACTCAATACACTAATGGGGATGATGGCCCTGATTTTGAGGCTATGATAGCCGCTGCTGTGGCTGCTGCTATTCCTAGAGTGGTGACTGAAGTCACCAATAACATCAGGAATGGGGCAAGTTCTTCTGGTGGTGGTGGTGGCGATGCTCCACCCACTACTCCACCCACTGCTCCACCCGCTGCTCCCCCAGCTGGTATCCACGTGTGGATCGAGAGGTTCAACAAGCTTAAGCCTCTCTCTTTCAGGTCCGCTGCTACTCCTCATGAAGCGGAGGACTGGATCACACACATCGAGAAGTTGTTTCGTGTTCTGGGATGTGCTGACGAGTTTAAAACTCGGTTGGCCACATTCAAATTTGAAGGTGATGCCCAAAATTGGTGGGCTGCTCTTGTTCAGGCGAAAGGGTATAATTTTGCTGAGACTTGTTCGTGGGCGGATTTCATCGAGGTGTTTTATAGACAGTATATTCCTATGTCGGAGCAGCTAAGGTATGAAAGGGAATACGGGTCGATTCGTCAGGGTGATCAGGAGTCGTCAGGAGAGTTTATGCAACGGTTTCTGCGTCTGGCCAGTTTCGTTGGGCCAGAGGTCACTGGTGATGCTATGCGGCAGGATCGTCATTTCAAATGGGCTTTAAAGAGATGGGTGTTAGACCGGATTGTTAACACTCCGTTTGAGGATGTGGCTGGAGTTCAGGACGCCGCGCGTAACATCGAGTTGTTACATGCGGACAATGATTCTAATAAGCGGGATAGGGACGGTAATCGAGTACATTCCAGGGGGCAGAGTCAGCAGGACCAGAGTAGGGATTATAAGAGTCATCGGGACCAGAATTATGAGCGGAAGGGGCAGTCTAGTAGGGGTTTGGAATCACGAGATCGGGCGGACCGTGGTCATGATCAGCGAGGTCGGGATTCGAGGTCAGCTTCTAGGCAGGATGGCGATCGTCGGGGGCGCAGCGACAGTCAGGGGTCAGCTAGTTGTCCTCAGTGTGGGAAGAATCATACGGGGTTTTGTCGTACGACTTCTGGAGCTTGTTTTAGGTGTGGTTCGAGGGAGCATAAGTTAAAAGATTGTCCTAGGCGGAATCCGGAACCACTTGAGAAATATCTTGGCCCTCCTTCTCCTACTCCTACTACCGGTCGTGTTTTCTCGCTATCTCGTGACCAGGCAGATAAGGCGTCTGGTAAGTCCTTGTTTTGTTTTCCGTTCTATTTCATTCCTATGTCCTTGCAAATTTCGAGGACGAAATTTTTCTGTTAGAGGGGAAGAGTTGTAAAACCCGAAAATGTAAAACATGCAAAATTACCAAAATGCCCCTGGAAACTTTAAAATTTAAGTAAAGCTAAATTAAAGTTCCGAATCGATCCCAAACTTCTGGAAACGAACAAGATATGATACAAAATAATTTTGAAGACTTCGATTTATATTTATACAAGTTGTGAGATGACCAAAATACCCTTGTACATACCGAAAATTTAAATACACAATTATTATTAATTAAAAACCTTTTTAAGTTACAAATAAATTAAGATTCAATACTAATTAAGGAAAATTGATTCTTGGACCATTGAAGGCCGGTCCTTTAGCCTTTTTCCCTCCCCCAAATTCGGCCAAACACATCTATACCATCCCATGATTTATTTTCTTCCACTAAACCCTAATAAAACACCTAGCCGCCACTCTTAAAAATCCCACACACCACATCCGATTTTTAGAAATCAAAAACCCATTTTTCTGGAGTGCTTGATGATGCAAGGAAGGTGAGAAAAATAGCCACAAGGTCCTGGAGTCGATCGTGTGTTCGTGGTGATTTAATTGGGTCGAAAAGCTTGAACCGAACCAAAGAAATTCATAGCGTGTAAATCCATTGATCTATAATTTTTCTGGTAATTTTATAGCTCTCTTATAATCATATATAATGTGGGAAAAATGATAAAAATGAGCCATGCACTATATATTAATCGTATGGAAAATTATGTGTTATAAACCCTAAAATCGAATTAAATCTAAAAATCTTGTATGCGAATTTTCTGGGCCAGGTTATTATTTTTCGTGGCTTCTATGATGATCATATAACATGAGAAAAATGGTATTTCGAATTGTTAAGGCCTAAAAACATGTATGTCGAATTTAAGATAAAACCGGATTTAAGAAATAAAAAGAGAAATTGTGGAAAAATTATTATACCAATCGATCTAGGGTTTTGGTGGATGAAATCTGGAAATAAAAGTGATATAATGATGATACAATGATGGCCTAATGATTGGGATTTCTAGGGTTTGATTTTGTTAAGGTTTTATGCATACCGATTTGAAAATAATAAGTTAAGGGGGTGTTTTGTAATTATTAAAACTTGTGGGATATTTTTGTAATATTTTATGGACCTGGGAGAATGTGTAAAAATTATAACATGAGGGTCTTATTTGTAATTTTGGCAAGATATGGATTTAATTTGTAATATTAATGTCGAATTGAAAATAAATAAAAATGAGGGACTAAATATGTAATTTCTGGAAACTTGGTGCTGTTTTGAGTAATAAATTATATTCAAGGGGTTATGTGTAATTTTGATAATTTAATGGCTTAATATGTAATTGTTAATAATTAAAGGTTGAAATTGTAATTTAAAGGACTAAATATGTAACTTTGATAACTAGAGGGACCTATTGTGTAAATTATGGAAACTTGAAGGAGCATTCGTGTAACATGCTAAAATAAGTGTTCATTGTGTAAAATTGAGAAATTAAGGGCTTAATATGTAATTATGGTTAATTATTTAAATCGATTTGTAATGTAATAAAGTACAAGGACTAAATATGTAATTTACCGAAACTTTGAGGGCTGTTTGTAACATAATTAAATTGAAGGTTAATTTCTGTAAATTGAAGAAATAAAGGGACTTGATGTGTAATATGAATATTGTAAAGGTTAGATTGTAAATTATGTAAGTACAAGATTAATTTGTAAATTAATAAAGTAAAGGGATGTAATTCGTAAATATTGGAAACTTGAAGGCTAAATGTGTAATTCTGGAAAGTATAAGTGTTTGAATGGTAAAATGATGATAATTTTAATGTGGACCTTAAAATTTGGCAAATTTACACAATTAACCCTGAACTATGAAAACTTATCACAATTAACCCTGAACTTGTGTAACTTGTTAAAATGAATGTTACTTCCATAATAAGCTAATTAAAGACTTGACTTGAATTATATCACTTGAATCTTGCTAAATGTGGAAACTTACTAATTATGGAAACCTGCTAAAAATAGAAAGTTACTAAAAATAGAAGTTACTTATAATGGGAAGATAACTGAACCCCTTTCATATTTCTGTCTTCTACTCCTTTAGGTTCGAAGAGAGAGTGATCTTGATCCCTGTCAGCTACTTTTGTGTTTGTGCTTGCTATTTGAATAAGGTACAGATATTCTGCTCTTCTTGTAAAGAGCCTTCGTCTCATTTCTGATTTCCTGTTTCATTGTTATGTTTCCCCTTGTATTGTGAACCATAGATTTGGACCTTTGCTTTAACCTTTGTCTTGAACCTTGTCATGAACCTGAACTTGAACCTTGATACACTTGATATGAACCATTTGACTTGAACCTTTGACTTGAACCCTGCTATGACACTTGACATGATTTGTTCACCCCTGATAACCTGAATAATTAAGACCTTGGGTATTTGAAGGTTCATAGGATTTTACAACTACTTTTTAGATATATATGAAGAGGTTTTGAAACATTTCTTTAAAGGACTTTTATTATGAAACTGTTCTAAGGACCATTTTATTAAACCATGTAAAAAGGATTTCTTATAATAAACTATTATGAACCTTCTAGTATTTGACCTTCCTGATATTGACCTCCTGATAATGAACCCCTGCATTTATCTCCTGTCTTGAACCCTGATATGAACCCTGATATGATACCTGACATTTGATACCTGAGACTTGACACCTGACACTTGACACCCGAGACTTGATACCTGACCTTGACCCACAGTTTGAGACTACGAGCCACCCACTAGGCATGAGGGTTTCATGTCCATGTCATTGATGCACCGGTGGCATGACTCTAGGGCAGGAGAGTGATGTCCTGTCCCGTCCCCGACCTGATTTGATTTATTATGTAGAAGAAGACCCTGTGGCCTGCGGGGGCGCATGGATGCATCCTAGACATGTCCTGATTTGTTATGATTCCTGTTATATCTTGGTGACTGACGAGTGTGTGCGATACACGTCTTTCACACCCCTGGGAGCTCATGACTCCAACCCCTGGAGGTATCCCCTCACCCTGTTTCCTGGTATGCTGAGGTCACCCCTCCATACACCCTGATATATGTGATGTGATTTGATATGTTTTGGGCTCGTAGTGGATTTCTGTTTTCCTGAAACCTTGTAACCTTATGACCTGATACTTGACCTGATATTTGACCTGACATTTGACCTGACTTGATTTGACTTGGGTTTGTGGTGGATTACTGGTTATGTTACCCTATGACTTGATACTGGACTTGACTTGATTCGACTTGGGATTTTGGTGGGTTCTGGTTTCATTTACATTCACCATTGTAACCATTCTAAAATTCCTGGTATGTCTGCATAACTCTTGTATTCCTTTTCCTGACTCTTGTTACTCCTGGTATTATTTCTTTTACTTTATTATCCCGTTATTACTGCTTTGTTCCCGTTATATCTGTTCACTGAGCTCTCGTAGCTCAGCCGCATTTCTTTTCCTGCGGCAGGTACATTTAAGCTAGGAGCTGGGTTTTAGCTGGGGATGAGAGCAACTTGTGTGAAGTTTAGACCTTGTCATTCTAGTGTGACCATTTGGATATTATTTCTGTTATGCCATTGTTTGGGCATTTGGATTCGGTTTTGTACTCCGTTATTTCTGTCTTGCACTTTATATAAGTCGTGTTGACTTATTTTCTTTGAAATTTTAATGTTAAGGCTTCCGCTATTTTATTTCTTGAACGCTTGTATCTGATATGAAACCATGTATTTGTGACATCTTTGCCCTTGTCGGGTTGGGGTGTAAGCCTCTATTTATAGCCGAATGAGAGGAGCATTAGGGTTTGTAGGAATCATCTGGAACTCTAATTGCAGCCCTTGATCATCATATGTCATCATTCTCTTAATCTTAGGCCCTTGGATCATGCGCCTTGTCACCACAGCCAATCATTGGTCTTGGGATTGCCAAGGTGGACAAAGGATGGTGTCATTACTCTGCCATGTCAGGATTCTAGAAGGAATTGAAGTTGTACGGGTTAAAAAGGATAGCAGGGTAAAATGGGGGTGGAGGTGCTACAGTACATTTGAGCGGGTAAAATAGTTGGTTTGACCGGGGTTTTAAGGGTTGGGTGGATCCGGGTTTAAGGGAAATGGTGTGGGCTCGGGTAGTGGCAAATGGGCTGGGTTTGGATTTGTTTTGTTTTGGGTTATAATAATCCGGTTAGGCATAGTTATCACAAGGACCATTTTTGCAAATAAGGGACTAATTTTGCAAAATTATTCCAAGGGTTATTTGTGACAAATGGTTATTCTTCAAGGTAGATTTTGGCATTTTGAGCATAGATGTGATCCAAACTTGTAAATTCTTCCCCGGCCTTGGCTTTTTGCACTCTTTCCATTCCCGTGCTCGGTTTTGTCCGTTAAGTCTTTATTTTTGTCTATTTTCACATATACGTACCTGCACAATCACAAACAAAAAAACACACATATATTTGGCATTTATAATTAGTTTTTGGTAATTTAAGTCCGTTTTTGGTCCAGAAAAGGTATGTTATGGTTTGTTTGTTTTTGATTAGTTAATGTTGTTATGGTTTATCTTTGTTATTTGTTAAGGTTAAATTATTTGATATGGGGTTTGACAGTTGTTTATATTCGATTATGTTTTTCAAGTACAATTGATTTGTTTTACCATTTTGTAACATAAGTGTATTTGCATCATTGCTTGTATAGATATGGATTTTGGAAACTTTCCCGAAAAGCTCAATTTGGTGGGTTAAAAACTTGGATGTCATCCCACGGTGTTGCTTGGTCAAAGGCTGCAAGGTTTGAGAAATCAGATTATTCGACTCTGTTTGGACAGGTAAAAAGACACATCTCGGTTATTTTAATAAATTCATCGTTGCTTTATATGGTTACATATCATGAGCTGATCTGAATTCTTTTTTTCTCTTTTATTAGCCGATAAATCCAATCATCGACCTATTTCCAACACCAAAGGAGATGAGGGAACCGTGGTTTAATGCAAGTGTGAATTTCATAGAAGGGTTGGTTGATCGAGACACAAATGTTTGCGAAGAAAATGTAGAAGGAGCCAATGAAAGGGTAGTCGTAGATGGAGATGGTGTGGAATGTGAAAACGTACATGGTGTGGAAGTGGTAGATGAAGCCGTAGTTGAGAAAGAACATGCTGTTCAAGTAAAAGATGTTGCTGGTGTAGAAGGTGTAGAAGATTTACATGGATATGCTGAGGAAGTGGTTGATGGATTGAATGTGGAGCACAGTCATTGTGAAAAAGTTTTAGACGAAGCGAATGATATCCAACTCGCATCAAATGTATCCATACCTGACCTTTTGATAGAGGTTGATGCTCTTAAAACAAGATTAGAGTTGATGGAGAAACGAGAATCATATGTTGTTAGTCCTGTCCTGGTCGATGAGGTTCAGGATATAAGAAATAGACTTGAAAAGATAGAGAGGATTTTGACTATAAAATCTAAGTCTGAGGTTGTTCTCCAACAATCTAATGTAGACTCAAAACATTCTGAAGATACCGACGACCAATCTCCTGTCAAGACCATAATCTCACAATTACCCAAGCAATCTCCTTCATTCTCAAAACAGTCTGATGTGAAGGGACATTGTCATTCTGATTATAATGATTCAATGGTTAGTATGAAAGGATATATGCTGGTGTTCATTATAATCATGCAATGCAATGGTAACTACTAACATTTATTACTTTTCTCACCTTTCATTCATTTGTTTTTGAAAAACATACCACATTCTCAGTTGCTCAGTCGGATGAAGCCGAAGTATTTCAGGAGTCAGTGAAGCCTATGGAAGGTTGATTATAACAATTCTTAGTTGTATAATTCTTCCATGTAGCTACTAATAAGATCACCAGATGCTCCCGCGGTTGATGTTTTAAAGCCAGATTATGAAGCTGTTCATTCGTTACTCAACCTAAACCAAAAAGTCACCGCTTCGAATGTTGAAGTATGTAAATATATTTAAGTATTTTAGATTGTCAGTACTTATGTTCAATTAACTATCCTTTACTGTCTTATTGATGCGTGTACGTTTATGTTAATTTGTTAAGGAGACTGATGTTACTGACCAATACCTTGACTTTGAAAACGCTGAAAAGAATTCAGTCAAGTATTCTTTAGATGATATGATGGAAGGTGAAAATAAAAATGACAAGGAGGTTGAAAAAGAAGCATTGGTGGCAGAATTGGTCGTTCCTGGATGTATTCCTGTGAATAAAGAAGAGACAAGTCTGTTGAAGCAACATGTTGAGGTACATGTCAACAGTTGTTTGGTATAATTAAAAGGCTTTAGGTTTTATATTCTAACATATTACATGTATTAAATGCAGAATCATAAGAACAATCCTAAATACGTAAATGTTGTTAAAGTGTATGACAAACCTTGCTTCGCGAAACTTTTTGCAACTGCCAACGAAAAGAAGATGAAAAAGAAGAAGAAGTCGCCTAAGGTTGTCAAGTTTGAACAGGCTATATTGAAGTCTGTGATACTAAGGAACAAGAACTCTGCTATTGCTCTCAATTCATTGCATGCTCAGCAACCATCTAATGTTCCACACGTTCCTAAAACAAGGTCAATGACGCTTAAGGCGGCTGTTGTATCTCCTATGGTTGTAGAGGTATAGCAATTATTAAATTTATACGTGAGAGAATATGGATTGTGTCGATGTTGGCATCGAATTTAATCAAGAATCATAAGTCTTTGAAAGTCGAAGGACCAATAGTGTTAGATAGATAGTTAGTAACTGTTTTACAGTTAATAGCAGTTAGAAGTAGTTTATTTAGATTATGACTTTTCATTAAACGACATGTTGGTTCAATGAACCGTTTAGAAACTTATAAATAGGTGTCGAATGTACAGAATTTTAGTGTGTGGATTATTAATAATATTAGTGTGTGTTTATAAAAGTTCCCACCCTCTCTGTTCATACAACGAGTCCCTGCACACATCAGATTTGTGCATACTCCAATCAATATAATGTTCGGTCAAGTAGTATGATTCGCATAACAACAAAACTCAATATGGCATCAGAGACCATGGTTTAACGATCCTGGAAGAAGAAGAAAGAGACCTGTGGAAGAATGTTTTGCGAAGATCAATAAGAAGCAGTCAAGGAAGAAGTTATCGCCGGAAGAATAGAAAAGGTTAAAAACCAGAAAGAAAAAGAAGTTCATGTTGCTGGGAATCGAACAGGATGAATATGAAACAGTTAAGGAGTATTACAAAGAGTACATAGGCATGGTAAAAATTTGCTATGAGGAGGAGAATAGGTCCAAGGAAATAAGGCTGGGAACGGTGCAAGAGAATCAGAAACAGGGACAATGTTTCGGTGGAGAAGATAGCAGGGAAACTGCAGGTATAGGTGAAAAGCACCAAGCTTTTATGGATCATGAAGAATTACCAGATGGAACTCCAAGGAAAAGTGCAGGATTGCAAGAGAAGATATCAAAGAAAACAGCAACAAGGACGATGGAACAAAAGAAAGCAAAAGAACATGATTAGACCGGACAAGTTACAAGGCAATCGCGATCAATTACAGAAGATGCAAAGGAGGAACGAGACTGCAAAATCAAAGATGGACAAGAACAGAGTGAAGGTTATGATGAAGATTATGATGTCTTGATTAGGGGAGTGAATGTTGGCATCGAATTTAATCAAGAATCATAAGTCTTTGAAAGTCGAAGGACCAATAGTGTTAGATAGATAGTTAGTAACTGTTTTACAGTTAATAGCAGTTAGAAGTAGTTTATTTAGATTATGACTTTTCATTAAACGACATGTTGGTTCAATGAACCGTTTAGAAACTTATAAATAGGTGTCGAATGTACAGAATTTTAGTGTGTGGATTATTAATAATATTAGTGTGTGTTTATAAAAGTTCCCACCCTCTCTGTTCATACAACGAGTCCCTGCACACATCAGATTTGTGCATACTCCAATCAATATAATGTTCGGTCAAGTAGTATGATTCGCATAACAACAAAACTCAATAGTGTCGATGTATAACTTTTATTTTCCAAATTTTAGTTTCAGGATAAAGAGGTCATTTTACAAAAACCCGTGACAAGGTCGGTGAAAACCAATATAATGTGTCTCGAACCTTTTGAAGAGGTATCCAACTAATTATTTATAACCATAAACGATATTAGATTTTGTTAATATGTGTATTTTATTTTAAAAATGTTAAAAATTATTAATTAATTATTTACATTTAGGATCTTTCCCGACTCAATCTTCGCAAAGTGGTAAATGTGTCGGAACATATCAGGATGTTTTTTAAGGAGTTCAAGCCACCTAAGTATTGGTTTCCGTGGGGTCGTTGTGACATTTATGTTGACCGCCGCTTCTGGTTGGCGTTATCCGGTCTGGACTCATTTAAGAAAGGCTGGTTGACTGACAATGTACGTACTATAAATATACACTTGTTAAGTGTTTTGTTAAATGCAATTCCTGATTTAACTTGGCTATTTTATTTTCTATACACAGCACCTTGATCTGTGGGTTGACCTATTGTGGCGTTTTGGACCAAAAGAGGCTGATTGGGCTGTTGTAAGCCCGCATTTCTGTCAAGCTATCCTTTCTGGGATTATGTCTTCTTACTATTCGGACGGGTCAATGTACCCAGTTGCATGGAGTGATGTTGAAAAGGTGCATATAATAATGCTTTTCAAATTTTGGTCATGTATTTTTCTGTTTTTGTATACATTCAAATTATAATATTCAATTGTGTATAGCAGGTTTTTTTTCCTGTTAACGAACCAGAGAAACATTGGTGTTTGGCTCAGCTTCACATCCAAACTGTTGTCGTTACGTTTTATGACACACTTGGTTTGGTAAAGACCAACAGAAGAAGCTGGTGGCGAAGCATGAAAAGCCAATTGCCGTTGTGTCTGACTACCTATTTAAAGGATTGCGGGGTTTTCAAGAGTAAAGGCATATTGATCGACAACTATGAAATCTCATTTGAGTATGCAACTGTCCCCATTCAAGGTGAAGTATATGGAGACTGTGGGGTGTGGGTTTGTATCTGTTTATAGGTTGTGTCATAACCTACCATTGGAAGTAGATGACCCTGTACAAGCAGCGTTAGCCTATCGTGAACGTATGCTTGACTACTTTTGGAAATAAAAGGTGGAAGCAAAATGATCTGTAATCGTGGTTCAACACTTGATGACTTTGGGTATTACTTCTCTTTGGACGTTTATTTGTGTGTTGTGCTCTATCTATCCTTCCACAAACCTATGTTTTATGTTCATTTATTGTGGTAATGTACGATGACTTATATTAACGTATGGCTTGTTTTATATTCCAGTTTTGTCTCTTGTCATGTAGGATGTTTTTAACAAGGTTAATATTTGAGTTTTGTGTTTTGAATACGCTTGTAGTTTGCTTATCTCTTATAGAATTTGCAGATTGGTTAGTTGCTTTTCTACTTAATGTATGTAAGTTGGAGTCTTCTTTAGTATTTCATGTATCTATCTATTTCATGTATCTTTGAACCTCATTTATCTAAAGTGTATGCACAAATTGTAACACAGAACAAAGCATACGATTTATACAATTTGCTAACCGGTTATTTACTTGGTTACTTAATTAATGTATCTAGGCTGGTGACACTTCTTTAATACTTCATGTATCTATCTATTTAATGTTTCTTTGAAGCTCATGTATCTAAAGTTTAAGCACAAATTATAACACAGAACAAAGCATACCATTATAACATAAAGTCATCTAACACAGAACAAAGCATACAAATCATAACACAAAACATTACAACCCAAAGTCATGTTGCTAAAACAAAGACCCTTGTTTCTAAATCATACAATAAGAAAGCTAGTTAACAAAGTAAGCCGAGAGTTAATGAAAATCAACTCTTCGTTCATCTTCACCAGCTGCTTATTCGGCTCCTCTTTACCACTCACTTTACTTGTCTTCCCTTTACACTTATTGTTCTCAACATACATTTTGTAAACCAAGTCCTTATAATATTGTGAAGGTAGTTCAGGATCAATGAAACCATATAATCCACACTTTGTTTCGAGGTCCTTACAAAATACAAAAAATAATACATAAACACATAAGTAAAGGACATATCTTTCTTGTACCAGTAATTATTTACAACACAATTACTTACATAGATGGGACATGCTTTAAACCTTCTACCAGGAATCAATCTTGTCCAAGAAACTTGCTCCTCAATTGGTAAAGGAGGCTTACAATCACACTCGGTTTTATTGATTAACTCTTCAACAGTGTAACGCCTATATCTATAAGAGGTCGAGGAGGATGATGGCATTTTAAAGTTTATGCTTAGACTAATGTGTGTGTGTTAGATAGTGTGTGATAAAGAGGTGTTGTTCTCCCTATTTAAACTGCAAATGCCATTTGTTGTACTTTTAATTATTTTGGGCGACTTATAGGTAAATATAATTTTTTGGGCGACTTGTCAGTGATCATATTTTATTGGACGACTAGTGATTGTTGTTTTACTTTTCTGGACTATCTATCGCATCGTCGCAGTTGCACTTTCCTTGAAACTAGTGGCATCAATATTTCATGACTATTTTAGTTATAACCCATTAATATACTACGAGTACGAAACTATTATAGGCATTTATAGAATAATAACGAAGCAAAATATAACTTCATACAAGTTAAATTCAACAAAGTTAAAGTCAACATATTCGTAGCAACAAACCATTACATACGTACATCCCTAGTTAACACAAATGTTTAAACAATCTGACCTGGATATTGTACCACAATAACACAACAAATTTTCAGACACATAAACACACACATTAGTATCTTAGCATACATGAAATACAGGAACCCCATCCTCTGCACCACCGACATATTGTTTATCAATACGGACAAGTTTCAAACGCATCATTCTATTCTGCTCAAAAGCACAATCTTTCCCAAATTCTAACCAGTTCCCCTTCAGTAACAGCATTTCTTTCATTCTTCGGTTGTCATGTTGGAAAACCATTTGTACACGCATTTGAAAACCAATCCCCAACACATTCCTGTGTACAACTTTCGCTCTTGTGTAGCGATGCAACTGTTGTGTTTGATCGAAATCATATACTATTTTCTGTGAAAAAATTATTTTTTGTTAACATCTTTTATCACAACTATAGAAAACAAATAGTAGTTTTAGTTTAAATAATTGAATAATACCAGATCCTCTGCAGTAAATCGAGTGTAGATAACGTGGTCCTCATTAACATGATCGGCATGATGTCCCCAGGTGCAAATGTGCTCCAACCTCAAGTCTGTGAATATAAACGCAAATACATTACTGACTTATTTTTCACATGCTCAATTGACAACATTGCAACAATATTTTCAAAGTACGTTAAAGAAGAAATCGGAAAATAGGTATTACCATGTCGGTCACGGAAAAAAACATGTCTTGGGGGCTTCTTTGGCAACTGATAATGGATATCTTCTCTGCTCAATCCAAGACCATCTCCTCCTAGCACAACAAACGATAACATGTATCTTTCGAGGTTTGTAAAAACAAGCCTCTGACCAGATTCTAGACCAGCAGTCTCAATAAAATCATCCCACCCATCTCCTCTCAATGTATTCATTCTCACAACCCGATCCTCATACGGTTTCACCCTTTCGTTCTTAACATAGAATGTCATATCAGTAGCATATATTAGTTTGAAGCTCGTTTTCCAGATATCTTGAATAAAATCACCAGCAAGCAACTACATGGGGAAACAAAAGATGTAACTTGTTATCCGTTCATTATAGTATAACTACTATTTATTTTCTTTAAAATGGAAAATAGAGTTTATAATTGCATAAAGCTAATGTTTTTACCGTGAGTCCATCGGGATTGTAGGTTGTCAAACACCGTATCATCCTTGGGCCTATTGTACGCCTGTCATACCCAGTACACTCTGAACCATCATTCGCATAGACTGTAACATAGTAATCATCGTCTCCTTGCTTGATAAAATGAATGTCTGATGTTTCATCAGGGACATTTGCAGAAACAAATGCCTGCCACTCTAAGTCCCACAGAACCCATCGTCCATCTTTGTTTGTCACCTCTGTCTTGTAACGCAACCTGTTGTTGCCTGTCAAGTACATGTGGTCATTTTCGGACTTGAAATACTCTCCAAAATACTCGGGAAGAACCTGTTGCATAATTTAGTATGTAAACCAAAATAAGTTTCATCCTCTGTTCTTTACAGTTATGTTTAACAAGTAACTCATTCATATAGGGAAAACGTTGGTTTAATTACCATTACTTGTTCACTTAGAAACGTGTTATGCACGTATGGAAATACGAATTGTTGAGCCATCCTGTATAACGAACACTATATACGTCAATAAATGCAACTAAATTTTATAAAAAATGTTAACCTTCAACATATGATACACTTGTACCAATTCTTAATGTTCATTATACTTAGCTTATAATTATCGTTCAAGCGATGCTACACTAACACATTCAAATGTGGGTGACCATATGAAACTTGTATGTCATCCTTGCAAAAGGCCATCAAAATCGCTTACTCTATAAGTGAATTAGTTGTGACTTCTGGACTCACAATAGTGGTGCTTCCATACGACCTACATTATCATCCTTGTTACTTCTATGTACTACTTACTTATCTTAAAAAATTACCAGGACTTATAACAGATCTACCAAAAATAAGACTTAGCTATCATATAATCTATTTAAGTACCATGGGTATCCTATTTTCATTTCTATGATTATGAGTATCATCAAATAATCAGACCTTATTTCTATCATAAAAAAAAACACACATAAGCAGTGTCCTATTTTCATTTCTATGATTATGACTATCATCAAATAATCAGACCTTATTTCTATCATCAACAAAAACACGCATAAACAGTGTCATATTTTCATTTATATGATTATGACTATCATCAAATGGTCATACCTTTTTCTATCATCAACAAAAATACGCATAAACGGTGTCACAACACATGGTGATTTCCAATATTCATTGTTATCAAAGGTATCAGTTGTTCGTTCGAGGCTTTGAATGTTATCATAACAAAATAGAAAAATAAAACAAAAAAAAAGTATAATTACTTACCTTTCGGAACCCTCTGGATATGATATGACTGACAAGTGCAAGTGAGATGATTTGCGGTAAATGAAGGAGTGTTATAGGTTTGTATAGGTACTTGATGTTTAAAAGCAAGTTGCATGTTGAAATCTTTTGGTCTACCTATAAAAAATATGTTGTCTCATTTAATTAAATTTTATTTGTTATTGGGCTTATTGAGTTAATTGCAAAAATCGTCCTTAAAGTTTGACTAAATTGCAGATTTAGTCCAAATATCAAAAAATTGCAAATATAGTCCTAAAATGAAACTATTTTGCAAAATTTGGTCCCAGCTTTCTAACTCCGTTAACCGACGTTATCTTTTCAGTTAAATGTTTGCATCGTTAGTCCCTCCGTTAGTTTTGTTTGCATCGTTAGTCCCTCCGTTAGTATTTTCGTCTGACTTTTAATTTTTTCGTCCGATTCTTTACGTTTTCGTCTCAATTTTTACATTTTCGTCCGATTCTTTACGTTTTCGTCCGAATTTTTACGTTTTCATCCGAATTTTTTCGTTTTCGTCCGATTCTTTACATTTTCGTCCAAATTTTTACGTTTTCGTCCGATTCTTTACGTTTTCGTCCGAATTTTTACGTTTTCATCCGAATTTTTTCGTTTTCGTTCGATTCTTTACGTTTTCGTCCAAATTTTTACGTTTTCATCTGAATTTTTACGTTTTCGGCCGAATTTTTACGTTTTAGTCCGATTCTTTACGTTTTCGTCCAAATTTTTACGTTTTCATCCGAATTTTTACGTTTTCGTCCAAATTTTAATGTTTTCGTTCTAATTTTTACGTTTTAGTCCGTTCTTTACGTTTTCGTCCAAATTTTTACGTTTTCATCCGAATTTTTACGTTTTCGTCCAAATTTTAATGTTTTCGTTCGAATTTTTATGTTTTCGTCCGAATTTTTACGTTTTTGTCCGAATTTTTACGTTTTCATCCGAATTTTTATTTTTCGTTCGAATTTTTATGTTTTCGTTCGATTCTTTACGTTTTCGTCCAAATTTTTATGTTTTCGTTCGAATTTTTACGTTTTCGTTCGATTCTTTATGTTTTCGTTCGAATTTTTACGTTTTCGTTCGAATTTTTATTTTTTGATAACCCGATAGACCCTATTTCTTATAGGGTCGGGTTGCGGGTTAGTTTTTAAATTTATAAAAATTCGAAAAAATCTTAAGAATCCGAAATTTTTTTAAAAATCGGAAAAATTCTAAAAAATTTATAAAAATTCGAAAAAAACTTATAAAAATTAAAAAATTTTATAAAAAATCGAAAAATTTTAAAAAATTCGAAAAAATTTATAAAATTCGGTTCAGTTTTCGTGTTGACCTTAATAACCCAAATTACATAATTTATATTTTTTCGTTTAACTATATAAATTTTTAGCACAACAAAATTTAAACCTTAAAAGTAGTTATGTTTACACTAGGAGAAAGAGTTTTAAAAATTTGGATGAAAACGTAAAGAATTCGAACGAAAACATAAAAATTCGGATGAAAACGTAAAAATTTGGACGAAAACGTAAAGAATCGAACGAAAACGTAAAAATTCGAACGAAAACATAAAAATTTGGACGAAAACGTAAAAATTCGGATGAAAACGTAAAAATTTGGACGAAAACGTAAAGAATCGGACAAAAACGAAAAAATTCGGATGAAAACGTAAAAATTCAGATGAAAACGTAAAAATTTGGACGAAAACGTAAAGAATCAGACGAAAACGAAAAAATTCAGATGAAAACGTAAAAATTCGGACGAAAACGTAAAGAATCAGACGAAAACGTAAAAATTTGGACGAAAACGTAAAGAATCAGACGAAAACGTAAAAATTTGGACGAAAACGTAAAGAATCAGACGAAAACGAAAAAATTCGGATGAAAACGTAAAAATTCGGACGAAAAGGTAAAGAATCGGACGAAAACGTAAAAATTTGGACGAAAACGTAAAGAATCGACGAAAAGAAAAAATTCGGATGAAAACGTAAAAATTCGGACGAAAACGTAAAGAATCAGACGAAAACGTAAAAATTTGGACGAAAACGTAAAGAATCAGACGAAAACGAAAAAAAATTCGGATGAAAACGTAAAAATTCGGACGAAAAGGTAAAGAATCGGACGAAAACGTAAAAATTTGGACGAAAACGTAAAGAATCGGGACAAAAAGGAGAGAAAACGAAAAAATTCGGAGAAAAACGTAAAAAATTCGGACGAAAACGTAAAGAAAAAGTAAATCGGACGAAAACGAAAAAAATTTGGACGAAAACGTAAAGAATCGGACGAAAACGAAAAAATTCGGATGAAAACGTAAAAATTCGGACGAAAACGTAAAGAATCAGACGAAAACGTAAAAATTTGGACGAAAACGTAAAGAATCAGACGAAAACGAAAAAATTCGGATGAAAACGTAAAAATTCGGACGAAAAGGTAAAGAATCGGACGAAAACGTAAAAATTTGGACGAAAACGTAAAGAATCGGGCGAAAACGAAAAAATTCGGATGAAAACGTAAAAATTCGGACGAAAACGTAAAGAATCGGACGAAAACGAAAAAATTTGGACGAAAACGTAAAGAATCGGACGAAAACGAAAAAATTCGGATGAAAACGTAAAAATTCGGACGAAAACGTAAAGAATCGGACGAAAATGTAAAAATTCAGACGAAAACGTAAAGAATCGGACGAAAAAGTTAAAAGTCAGACGAAAATGCTAACGGTGGGACTAACGATGCAAACAAAACTAACGGAGGGACTAACGATGCAAACATTTAACTGAAAAGATAACGTCGGTTAACGGAGTTAGAAAGTTGGGACCAAATTTTGCAAAATAGTTTCATTTTAGGACTATATTTGCAATTTTTCAGTATTTGGACTAAATCTGCAATTTCTTCAAACTTTAAGGACGATTTTTGCAATTAATTAAATTTTATTTGTTATTGGGCTTATTGATTTTCAGTTGGGTTGACTAAAATAAGTGTTGAAAGTTTTTTGCCTTGGGTTTAAACAACCCGAGTCGAGTACTCCCGAGTTACATGTCTAGTCAATTACAAAACGTCCAGATCGAAACCGCGATGAGTTTGGTAGAGGTTTTGATATCCAGGTCGAGGTTGGCTCGATGTTGATGGATAATAGGATATCAAGCTTGTCTTGATTTGGTTTTATGACAAAAACTTAACTACATTTTTATAAGGACAAGTACAAGAACTATTTGTACTTTAGGCGACTGGTTGTTTCACAATTTTGAGCAACACTATATTTATTTGAGCAACTAGTAGGTGTTGTATTAGTTTTCCCAAGAAAGTATGTATTAACTTAAAAACATTTGTTTACTTTAGTTATACCATTTGTTTAGTACTTTATAAGGTTAGTTTACTTTGCAATAAGTTTGTGTTTCGATAAACATGTGATTTTTATATTATATTATAATATAAGGACAAGTACAAGAACTATTTGTACTTTGGGCGACTGGTTGTTGCACAATTTTGAGCTTTGGGCGACTGGTTGTTCCACGCTATATTTCTTTGGGCGACTAGTAGGTGTTGTATTATTTTTCCCAATAAATTATGTATTCCCCATTAACTTAACAACATTTGTTTAGTTTAGTTATAACATTTGATTACCCAAAAATATGCTTTCCTCAACAATAAAAGTATTTTTTGTGTATGAAGGATCAAAATTTGTTGTTCAAGTTCCAGACGATATTAATTACGCAGGCCTACTTCGTTGTGTAAAGCAAAAGTTTAAGCTTAAAGTTAAGTTGTCATTGATTGTGTTATCGTACAATATCAAAGCAGACAAGGTCTACATAATTGACGACGATGACATGGTATACTTCATCAATGAGGTGGTTGAGTCGAGGCCAGAAGTTGAAAATTTGTTCATTAAAGTCGGCCAACAAACCGGAGAGGTAAGCCAAACTTCATGTTCTGTACCTTTAGATTTGGATCTTAATATTGGCTTATTAGATGAACCACCAAGCAACAAAACCAACATCGTTGAGCATTCTAATGAGCAACCGGTTGACGGAAATAAAAATCTGAATTATGAGCATTCATGGAAAAAACACATTCAACTATATGCCTGTCCCTCCCAATCCACCTGTAGGCTATTCATAAACATAAACACATGTGGTCTTGTACTGTTTGGATCGAATAAAGAGGAAAGAAGGAAGAAACTTAGAGAGAGAAAGTGGAACCTTAGAGAGAGAAAGAAAAAGAAAAGATTAGATTAGAAGTGAAGGTTCAACCCTCTACCTTGCATGGTAGAGGGTATTTATAGTACAAGAGAGAAACACCCCGTGTGGGCTGCGGATCAGGTATACAGTGGGTAAAGACCCGTCCTTCTTCCGCGGTGTTACTTAACTAATCTAAATCTAACTAAACTAACATAACTACGAGCTAGTCACAATGCTATTACAAGAATGAGGTGACCGAGTCTTCACTAGGAATATTTGTATTCCTAACAATCTCCCCCTAAGCGAGGTCACCTTTTATGGGTCACCTTTGGAAATCTTAAAACATTAAGGTATTCGTCTTTAAGCATTCTTGTGATCTTGTAGCTCGTAGTCGTTGATTCTTCATGGTTGATTCACTTTGTTCTTCCAGTGATGATCTTGTGATATTGTTCCTTTGGTGTATGTGATCTTTGAGCTTTCTTTGAGATCATCGGCCACCGTAAATCTCCAAGTTCATCCTTTGTTGTGTTGCCATCATGTGGAATAGTGACTTTTGACAGTCATGTTCACACTCTTCTGGATTAGGAGACTTTTTCATCAGAGTTGCGGAAACGTTGTTGTGGGTCTCTTCAACTTTCATTGTCGCAAGTCTCTTGACATTAATGATCTTTATTCAGAATGAGTTGTCAGTGGGAGCATGAGGTATGGATTGACACGATTCAGCTGGAATAGGGTATCGCCATCGCCATCTTTAGATGATCCTGAAATGAACCAGTTAGCAATAAACTTGGAGAACGAATATGGCTTTGTCATTCGTTCTACGAGGATGTACTACCCTCCGGTTTTGTGAAAACCGACCTGTGATCAGATAGAATCTCTTTTAAAAGAAGATTCTTCTTGACAGGAATTTCCAGCTTGTAGTAATGAATCTTCCAAAGAATCCACTTTGGAATTATCATACTGAGCATGTTCTCGTACCGGAACGTCTCAAAGCAGACAGCACGGTAGAGTGAATCGGTGAATTGACATTCACTGATTGATGAGAAATTGATTTAGAGAAATCACTCGCGTGTCACTTAATAAACATTTTTGAGACACGACGAGGGTTTTGTAGCTTGAATCAAATTTTCATCAAAAATACTTTTGTTTGAAATATTGTACACAATCAATGTGCTCGAAAATTAGTTGGTGAGCACATTGAGAGGTTTTGACAAAAGCATTCGTCAATCCAATTTCCTGGAACAAGTTTGATTCATATGTGAATCGCCCCATTGTTGCTTTCCAGTTGTCACTTGATCATTGATCCATGATAGATCTCACATGTCACCCACCAAGAGCTTGAATGATGTTTGCTCTAGAAGGATTTCCATCTTCATTGTGAATACTTTCGTATCACTCGGATGTTCTGGCAATACCACACGGATAATGCGTAGGACTCTTAATATATTTTCTTACTTTTCACGGTGTATGAAATAGTAAGCATATTTGAAGTGTGTCCTAATGAGATTTATGGATGATCTCTTGGCTCTAGACTCAATTGTGCGTTTTGATCCGCTCCTGGAGACTGGGGAGGAGTCTCCTGTTTAGGTATCAACATGGCTCGCAATGAGCGGTCGATACATTGCACAGGGTTCCCCGTGAGAATGAAACAAGTCCTTTTAAGAGAACTTGAGTGGCTAGGAAGTTTAGTGCAGTGCGTCACTGGGTCCATGATGTCTTGTCTTCAATACCGGTGTTACCTTAGTAATCACCAGTAGCATATGTATTGAACCCGGTTTCTGACCTAAGGTTGAATATATGGAGGGCTATTTCTTTTCACCCTTTCTCAATATATTTCTTTTTCATTCTTCAACCCCTTCAGTGCTTACCGAGACTTCATCACTAGAACCTTGTTGGGTTTGTTCCAGTTCTAGCTCTATCTCAGTCGGCACTCTTCCCTTTCTCACTTTTCTCCTTTTTCATCATACCTAAGGACTTCTACTCTAACTAGAAGATTGTCCCTGGGTAGATCCTTCCGGTTCTGGTGGATCATGGGAACTAATACCTAACCTTAACCATCCTTATAACTCCATGCATTAAGGTAAATTGGTCGGTCTTTGGTATTCTTCCACAAACGCCATTCGCTCCCCCTTAATATGTGCATCGGTATTTGTAAAAGAGTTTAGCACATATGAGGGAGCCTATTATTGAGTCCAAAAGATCACATTTTTATCAGATTTCTTATTTAAATCACATTCTCTCCCCTGATCGAAAATATCAAACCTTTTGAGATTTTGGATCCCAATTGATTTAAATAATTAAAAAAAAAAAAACCCTTTTAGGAGAAGAATGTGGTCAGGTTTAATCTTGTCTTGTAACGCCCCGTGACCACTATTACCAGAAATATTGACCTTATACGCGGAAACGAATGACTGAAAAGGGACTCATAAAATTTCTTCATGAAATGACTATAACATATGTCATTTAATATTTTAAACACACTTGCAAGGACACCTACACAAAGACCCTTCAAAACCTTTCACACAATTTTTATAAAACAAACAGACAACCTTCTGAGACCAAGATACGCCGCATCCATTTTTAGAGATACGCCGCATCACTGGCTGAGAGACAATGCGCCGTATCAATATAAAGTGATACGCCGTATTGTTCTAAACTCAGATACGCCGCATCTATTGAATTAGATACGCCGCGTCGACCCGCTGAGACTGGAATTACAAGAAAATGGCTTCGATGCGCCGCATTCCTACCAGAGATGCGCCGCATCACTTGATACGCCGTATCTCAGAGGAGATGCGCCGTATCTGCCCTGCACCACAGAATTCTGGACAGACCCTACTGTCTCAAAAATGCAATGTCAACAGCCCCGGCTGGAAACCCGACCTCCCGGACTCGAAACTTGACGAAACTTTCCAGAATACTTTAGTATGTCCATAAGTTTAATTTCATGCAAAAACGTCATCCGTTTAACTACCCAAAATAGTACCTCAAAATCGGACGGGTTATGCATAATACCCGAAATGACCCATTGCACTACACAACCATCTATACTACTTCCGAATCACAAATAACTTGACCATAACCATTAACTTAACATATCAAGAATGTTTCAAGCATACATGACCCGTTAACTTCTCAAAATGGGTAGAAACGTGCTTTTACCAAACACCCTTTAATGCATACCTTTACACTACAAGTTCTAACTTGGAAACCATATGAACACAAGACCATGAACTAACAAAATGACCATATAAAAAGAAGTGTACCCACAACACAAAAGACACTTGGGCTTCCAACTTCAATATGCTTGGTCCAAAAGAGAAATGGTCTTCTACTACATAATCGCACTACACCTTCGCCTTACCTTTGCTCGATTCTTCAATACCTATCAAGAAAACATCACAACTAAACACGTAAGCGAAACGCTTAGTAAGTACATGGCATAACAAGCTAAACATCATATATAACCATAACTAGTATAACCACTAGTTAAGCTAGCGATATAGGGGCACTTACCTCACATCGACATAGTCGACCTAAACACGATCAACCCATAAGGTTGAACCTCATCCCATAGTTAGCCCAACGACTAACTAAGCTACATCTAGAATGGATCCATACTAGCTAACGCACCCTATACCCTATCCTTCACCATTATCATGTAAACAAACATGATAAAGCTAACACATAAACCATTATCATACAAAATATGATAAAGCTAAACAAGACATGCTATAACCAATGTACTTACCTCAATCCTTAGGCTCAATCACACTAACAATGACTTCCCCACTTTTTACTTGCTTCCTATAACACAATCATCTCAATTTAGAGTCTAATTAACTAACTAATCATAAAATTATCAACACTTGATCATCATGATCAAACATGAACCCTAATTCACAATTTGGGGAAGAACACTTACTTGATGGGATATGTAAATTAAGGCTTCTTGGATACTTAGCAATACTAGAGGATGGTTGAAATGACTTGAGATAAATAAGATGGAGCTTCCCTCCCTTCTTTCTCTAATAGCCGATCTTCACCACAAGGGACCAATAAAAGAAGAACCTGGACATTTCTAAATTTGTCTAGGCATATGTATATAATAATTAAACTTTGCCCAAATGGCAATCTTAGCCCTTCTAGTTCTATTCTTTCTAATATGCTCTCATATTTATTATTTAACTAACTAATATCACAAGACTTAATATACAACATTTAACATTTACATAACTAGTACCTTATCGGAATACGGGTGTAACAATTCTCCCCTCCTTAAAATAAGATTTCGTCCTCGAAATCTACGCTTGAAATAAATGAGGATACTCATTTCTCATATTCTCCTCCAACTCCCATCTAATGCTCGTACCTTTACGATGTCTCCATTGCACTTTCACTAATGGAATTTCTTTGTTTCGAAGTTGTCTCACTTTCCTTCCTAGAATCGCTTCCGGCTCATCCTTTTGTGAAATCAACTCCGGATCAATTTCGATATCATCTAAAGTGACCACACTAGCCTCATCCGCTAAGCACTTTCTCAAGTACGACACATGGAAGGTATTATGAATACCTCTCATTTCTTCAGGCAATTCTAACACATAGGCTACCTCACCAACACGTTTCAAGATTTTAAATGGCCCTATAAACCGTGGACTTAATTTCCCTTTGTTTTTAAACCTAAAAACGCCCTTCCACGGAGAAACTTTTAGCATAACCATATCACCTACCTCGAATTCTATTGGCCTTCTTCGATTATCAGCATAACTTTTCCATCTATCTTGTGCCGCCTTAAGTCTTGCTCGAATCATCTCAACCTTTTCCGTCGTCGCCAACACTATATCCGTGCTAGCCAATTCTCTCCTTCCCACTTCTTCCCAACATACTGGCGTCCTACACTTTCTTCCATATAGCATCTCATAGGGGGGCATACCTATACTAGCGTGATAACTATTATTGTAGGCAAACTCAACTAGGGGTAAATGGTCGTCCCAATTTCCTCCAAAATCAATCATGCAAGCTCGAAGCATATCTTCTAAAGTTTGAATCGTCCTCTCGCTCTGCCCATCGGTTTGAGGATGAAAAGCCGTGCTCATATGAAGTTTCGTACCTAACTCTTCTTGGAAATCTTGCCAAAAATTTGAAGTGAACCGCCCATCTCTATCAGAAACTATAGAAATAGGTACCCCATGACGCGCAACTATCTCATTTACATAGACCTTCGCTAACTTATGAACAGGCATATTTTCCCTAATTGGAATAAAATGTGCACTCTTAGTCAAACGATCAACTACAACCCAAATGGTGTCATTCTTCTTTTTCGTCTTTGGCAATTTCGTGATAAAATCCATAGTAATCTTCTCCCACTTCCAAACTGGAATGTCTAAGGGTTGGACTTTTCCATATGGCTTTTGGTGTTCGGCTTTCACTTTCAGACAAGTTAAACATCTATCTACATACTTCACGCAATCTCTTTTCATACCCGGCCACCAATAGTTTCTTTTCAGATCAAGGTACATTTTCGTAACTCCCGGATGAATAGAATACTTCGACTTATGAGCTTCTTCCATGAGTAACTCTTTGATGTTGCTTCGAAAAGGAACGTAAACTCTTCCATACCGTGTCTTAATCCCTCGACTGTCTTCATCAAAATGAGGAATGTGAGAGGTGATACGTTCTTTCTCTTGATTCTCTTCTTTTAGCGCTTCCTCCTGAGCTAACTTAATTCTGTCAAAAAGATCGGATGTAATAATCATTCTCAAAGAGTGAATCCGTGTAATATCACTTCGGCCCTGACGACTTAGCGCATCTGCTACGACATTCGCTTTACCTGGATGGTAGGGAATTTCACAATCATAATCCTTTAGCAGGTCTAGCCACCTACGTTGTCTCATATTTGGATCTTTCTTATCAAGGAAATACTGAAGACTTCTATGGTCGGTGTAAATTATGAACTTCACACCATATAAATAATGCCTCCAAATCTTCAAAGCAAAGACTACGGCCGCAAATTCAAGATCATGAGTCGGATATTTCTCTTCGTGCTTCTTTAGTTGTCTTGACGCGTAAGCAATCACTTTACCCCTTTGCATAAGAACACATCCAAGACCGGAATAAGATGCATCACTATATACCACCATGTCTTCGGTTCCCTCTGGTAACACTAAGATTGGTGCTTCACACAACCTCTTTCGCAAAGTACGAAAGGCTTCTTCTTGTTTCTCACCCCACACAAAAGGAACATTCTTCTTGGTGAGTTCAGTTAACGAAGATGAAATTTTGGAGAAGTCTTGGATAAACCGACGGTAATAACCTGCGAGTCCTAGAAAGCTTCGAATTTCACCAACGTTCTTCGGCGCTTGCCAATTCATCACGGCTTCAACTTTTGACGGATCAACTTTAATACCATCGGGATTAATAACATGACCAAGGAACTGAACTTCTTGCAACCAAAATTCACATTTCGAAAATTTAGCATACAACCTTTCTTTTCTCAACGTTTCCAGGATTTCTCGAAGATGCACTTCATGCTCTTCCTTACTCTTAGAATAGATAAGGATATCATCAATGAACACTATAACGAATTTATCCAGCATTGGTCTACATACACGGTTCATGAGATCCATGAAAACCGCAGGCGCGTTCGTGAGACCAAAAGGCATAACCGTAAACTCGTAATGTCCATATCGGGTCCTAAAGGCCGTCTTAGGAATATCTTCCTTCCTAACCTTTAATTGGTGATAACCCGAACGGAGATCGATCTTTGAAAACCATCGAGCACCTTGAAGTTGATCAAAGAGATCATCGATTCTTGGCAATGGGTATACATTTTTCACCGTGACTTTATTCAATTCACGGTAATCAATGCACATCCGCATACTACCGTCTTTCTTTTTAACGAACAAGATCGGAGCTCCCCATGGTGAGCTACTTGGGCGAATAAAACCCTTATCAAGTAACTCTTGGAGTTGACTCATTAACTCCTTCATTTCGGATGGAGCAAGACGATAAGGAGTTTTGGCAATAGGAGTAGCACCCGGAACAAGATCAATACGGAACTCAACTTGTCTATCGGGAGGAATACCCGGCAAATCTTCCGGGAATACATCACGGAATTCATTTACAATCGGAACATCGTCGATACTTTTCTTTTCAAAACTCGTATCTACTACATGTGCCATAAAGGCTAGACAACCACGTGATAGATATTTTCTAGCTTTCATCACGGAACAAAGTTTTAACTCGCCTTTCCTTTTATCACCGTAAATCATCATTTCTTGACCATTTTGGTTCACAACTCTAACGATCTTTTGTTTGCATAGAATGGCGGCATTGTGGTTGCTAAGCCAATCCATGCCCACAATAATATCAAACTCTCCGAGCATTATGGGGATTAAGTCGATCCTAAAAACATTCTCATCGATCTCTATTTCTACATCACGATACACATTTGACACTACCACAACTTTACTATCGGCGATTTCAACTTCTATAGGTATTGGAAGCTTATCTGACGGGGTTAACAATTCTTTACTGAAGTTATAAGATACAAAGGACACGCTTGCACCAGAGTCGTACAAAACACGAGCGGGTTTAGAATTAACGAGAATTATACCTGTGACAACATCTGGACTCGACTTTGCCTCTTCGGTACTCATCTGATAAACACGAGCTGTAGGCCTTGGCACTTCAATCTTTTCTCCTTTAATCGGCTTGAACGACTTCGCTTGCTTAGATTTAGGACATTCACTTACCTTATGTCCCTCTTCATTGCACCCGTAACATATTACCAAAGGCTTGGTGCAATCCTTGCTAATATGACCAGTATCCCCACACTTATAACATCCTTTCATCCCGGACTTACATTCTCCCACATGATTCTTACCGCACCTATTACACTTAGGAGGTAGCTTTCCCGTGTTGTCCTTCCTTGTAAAATCGAACCTGCCTCGCTTACTAAATATTGATGGATGATCATGCTTCCTTTTTAAGTCCTTCTTCTCTTTGCTTTTCATTCTATCCAAGTCCGCTTCACGAGTACGTGCCCTACTTAGAAGATCCTCCATGTCGGTGCACTTGAACGGTGACACTATCGTACGAATTTCGTCCTTGAGCATTCTTTGGAATTTGTCAACTTTAAGCCTTTCATTGTTAAGATACTCCGGGCAATATTGTACCATGTCACAAAACTTTCCCCATAACTCATTTACCGTTTCATCCGTTTGCACTAGAGAATGGAAAGCTTCTCTTATCTTATCAATTTCCTCCGCAGGAGCATACTCTTTCATGAACACTTCTTTAAATTGATCCCACGTGCACGATTCTCTCCAAGCACTACCTTTCTCGTTCGCCTTGCCTTCCCACCATACTTTAGCCCGTTCACGAAGGTAATTAGTAGCAAAGTTCACCTTATCCTCTTCTACACAACGACTTGTACGAAAAGCCCCTTCTATATCGGTAATCCATCGAGAACTCTTTAACGGATCGAGAGTCCCCGTAAATGTGGGCGGAGCACAAGCAGTGAAATCACGATAAGTAGACTTCTCTTTCCCTACTCCGGGTCTAGCATTCGGATCATTCAATAACTCTCCACTCTTCTTAAGCTTTTCTATCTCCTCTTTAAACATCTTTTGCACATTCTCGGTGGTTTGTTTAACATAATAGGGCATGGTCTTCTCAATAGCCCTTCCTACCCTATCGGTCACCAAAACATCCAATTCTTTCAACTCATCTTTCGTGAAACTTTTAGGGTTAAAATTTTCCGGTAGAGGTATTGTCTTGACGCTACTAGAATTCCCTTCATCAATTGAATCACTATCATCATCATTATGGCGAGAGGAGGTCGTCCTTAACACCTCCTTATTTCGGATACTCGCCATCTTTTCTACTAACTGAAATTTAACAATTCACACTATTAAACAAAATCATATACATAATCGATGCATGAATAACATATCTATCTTACACTAAACACCCTAGAGTTTATCATCCATGTATAGCCTAAATGATTCAATCTCACATATGTATCATATTTTTATCACTACGGTGGCCAGGCGTAGTCATAGAAATACTTAACATATGTGTTCCCGAAATCACTCAAGCAATACACAAATAATAAACACCGATACTAACCGCGTCTACACAAGGCCTAAGTCTAGGAAATCCTATGGGGAAATCCTAAATCTCTTAGACCGAAGCTCTGATACCAAGTTGTAACGCCCCGTGACCACTATTACCAGAAATATTGACCTTATACGCGGAAACGAATGACTGAAAAGGGACTCATAAAATTTCTTCATGAAATGACTATAACATATGTCATTTAATATTTTAAACACACTTGCAAGGACACCTACACAAAGACCCTTCAAAACCTTTCACACAATTTTTATAAAACAAACAGACAACCTTCTGAGACCAAGATACGCCGCATCCATTTTTAGGGATACGCCGCATCACTGGCTGAGAGACAATGCGCCGTATCAATATAAAGTGATACGCCGTATTGTTCTAAACTCAGATACGCCGCATCTATTGAATTAGATACGCCGCGTCGACCCGCTGAGACTGGAATTACAAGAAAATGGCTTCGATGCGCCGCATTCCTACCAGAGATGCGCCACATCACTTGATACGCCGTATCTCAGAGGAGATGCGCCGTATCTGCCCTGCACCACAGAATTCTGGACAGACCCTACTGTCTCAAAAATGCAATGTCAACAGCCCCGGCTGGAAACCCGACCTCCCGGACTCGAAACTTGACGAAACTTTCCAGAATACTTTAGTATGTCCATAAGTTTAATTTCATGCAAAAACGTCATCCGTTTAACTACCCGAAATAGTACCTCAAAATCGGACGGGTTATGCATAATACCCGAAATGACCCATTGCACTACACAACCATCTATACTACTTCCGAATCACAAATAACTTGACCATAACCATTAACTTAACATATCAAGAATGTTTCAAGCATACATGACCCGTTAACTTCTCAAAATGGGTAGAAACGTGCTTTTACCAAACACCCTTTAATGCATACCTTTACACTACAAGTTCTAACTTGGAAACCATATGAACACAAGACCATGAACTAACAAAATGACCATATAAAAAGAAGTGTACCCACAACACAAAAGACACTTGGGCTTCCAACTTCAATATGCTTGGTCCAAAAGAGAAATGGTCTTCTACTACATAATCGCACTACACCTTCGCCTTACCTTTGCTCGATTCTTCAATACCTATCAAGAAAACATCACAACTAAACACGTAAGCGAAACGCTTAGTAAGTACATGGCATAACAAGCTAAACATCATATATAACCATAACTAGTATAACCACTAGTTAAGCTAGCGATATAGGGGCACTTACCTCACATCGACATAGTCGACCTAAACACGATCAACCCATAAGGTTGAACCTCATCCCATAGTTAGCCCAACGACTAACTAAGCTACATCTAGAATGGATCCATACTAGCTAACGCACCCTATACCCTATCCTTCACCATTATCATGTAAACAAACATGATAAAGCTAACACATAAACCATTATCATACAAAATATGATAAAGCTAAACAAGACATGCTATAACCAATGTACTTACCTCAATCCTTAGGCTCAATCACACTAACAATGACTTCCCCACTTTTTACTTGCTTCCTATAACACAATCATCTCAATTTAGAGTCTAATTAACTAACTAATCATAAAATTATCAACACTTGATCATCATGATCAAACATGAACCCTAATTCACAATTTGGGGAAGAACACTTACTTGATGGGATATGTAAATTAAGGCTTCTTGGATACTTAGCAATACTAGAGGATGGTTGAAATGACTTGAGATAAATAAGATGGAGCTTCCCTCCCTTCTTTCTCTAATAGCCGATCTTCACCACAAGGGACCAATAAAAGAAGAACCTGGACATTTCTAAATTTGTCTAGGCATATGTATATAATAATTAAACTTTGCCCAAATGGCAATCTTAGCCCTTCTAGTTCTATTCTTTCTAATATGCTCTCATATTTATTATTTAACTAACTAATATCACAAGACTTAATATACAACATTTAACATTTACATAACTAGTACCTTATCGGGATACGGGTGTAATCTTGTCTGATAATAGGAACATTTTGAGCTCCCCCTCAATTCATGAGGGGGGGATGGTTATGTAACGAAACATTTGAGTTTTTGAATGATTTGGAGTTTAACGAGAAACTCATGAGAAATTCATGTATTGACACGTAACCATCGCCTTTCAGATCATTTTGATATGTACAAAGTGAAAATGTTTTGATGATACATAAGTCTTTTGAAATCACTCTCCCCCTCAATCAATGACCCATTGTAAAACATCAACAAAAATAGTTGTCATTGATTGAGTGATAAGTTTTATGAAAATTTGAATCCAGATTGATTTCCAAGCAAAATTTCATGGTACCACCAAGTTTTTGCACAAATACTTTCTTGAAAAATCATAGAAGAGAAAGTATTTGGCGATAAGAAAGAAGATTTCTCTTCTTATGCAAGAAATGTTGCACTGAAGCATACATCAGATCGAGGGTGCACGAATATAAAGTAATTCACGCTCGGATGAACGGCACCCTTTGCGAGGAACAACCGTCTTTTAGGAGACGTGTTTTCCTCATTTTGAAAACCGGGTTGCTATCTGAAGTAATAGCAAGCCATGTAGGCATGTTTGAAACTTCTACTCGAACTTCATTTAAAGACCCGTGTCATTATTGAATGACATTTCTAGGACGGTAAATGTTATCGATACCAGAAGACATGCCTTGAAACAACTATTTTTGGTATTTTCTATTTTTCATATTTTTATGGTTTTTGTTGGTTTTATAATTTTGTATTTTGTTTTTATAAAAGTTTTATGAAATTGGAAAAAATATTTTTGTGTTTTTATGATTTTATGTATTTACAAAGGATACATGAAGAATTACCACCTTAATTCTTCTGTGATGGAAAAGAATTCAATCAGATCGTTTTCCGCCTTTGACCCCTTGCTGATATAGTCAAATGATTGATTGAGCTCATGAGAATTTGATCGAATGACCCTTTATGAAGATAATTCTCCAGAACTCGGGTCTGGAGTAAGATTATGGTGGAGGGGTTCATTATCACTCTCAGGAATTTGTTCTTCAACCCCTTGATGAACTTGATGCAGCAGCTCTGAGAGTGGTCTTTAAACAACCTTACTTCTTATAGCTTCCTGAATCTTCTCAGCTGCCATCTCTTTACTTGCAGAAGAACAATGTGAGCAAATCTAATTAGGGATTAAATCTGGCTTTTCACTCTCCCCTGAGTAGTGCTCTCCCCCAAACTGACAACCTTTATGATAAATGCCCAGAATATGAAGAAGTCTTTTGATAATCAAATGCCTTCCGTCTTTAGTCTTCTAACACGTAGCGGAAAATGTAGAACAAACTATAGACTCGACCTTCT
Organism: Artemisia tridentata subsp. tridentata; assembly: GCA_021014915.2. Lineage (NCBI taxonomy): Eukaryota > Viridiplantae > Streptophyta > Magnoliopsida > Asterales > Asteraceae > Artemisia > Artemisia tridentata. Next base: position 178,285,858 of record CP139506.1, read on the forward strand.
TCAAGATTGTCCATTTGGGGAACAGAATATCAACATCTTCATCTCACAAAGTGCATTCCAGTAATATTACATATAACAAATCAGCCCGTAACGTACACATGTACCCACCACAAGTTGAAACGATAACACCAAAGTAACAGGTTGAAGCACTGATCATCTCTGCGGATATCAACTCCGGAATAAATGATTAAGCTCGATCACGTGAACCTATTGTGCGTCCCTGATGTACACATATCTCTCCCCTGATGGTTGCGATCTCATCGGAATCAGCATAACATTGTGTACATGAAGCATTAACCAGAAGCACTTTACCATAAATCATATCAGCTCGTGTGAAGATGTCGATAAGCAATATCATCTCACGTTCCAAATATCCTTCTCATATTTCTTCCCACTGAAAGCTGAAGTAGTACATACCACAAGTATCGAGAGACCACTTCCCCCACGTAGTTGGAATAATACACCAAACGCCACGAGTTAAGACACTGATTTTCTCTGCGGTTATGACATTTTTCTTCCCGGTATAACTTCAATTAGGAAGAAGTATTAAGTTCATCAAGTGTACTCGTTGAGCGTTGAGATGTATGTCTCCTTCCCCCTTGCTGGTTTTGATACCTCAGAATCAGCAACACATTATACACACATATACTTGATATCTTGTGAGAAGAACAGAATTAACTCAAATGTATCCTGTGAGAATCAACTGCTGTAAAGGCTCTCTCTAATTGGGTTATAACTCCCTCCCAATTAGTACGCCCTTTAATTTATTTGATCCCTCCCAAACTAACAACCCGATTGATATAACCTTGATGCTTGTTGAAGAAGTATCTCTCAATTCTGCCCAAATTGTCTCCAGTCTCTTATCTTGTCATGCACAACGGGAAATGAATCATAGACTGATAATCTGTAACTTCTTCACGGGTTTGTTTGGGAAACGTCATGTCGACATCTTTAACTCACTTAGAATGCTTCCAGTTCTTCGATAAAAGCCCCGATGTATACATTTCTCCCTCCATGATGATGACGATCTTTCGGAATCATCATAACTATGTGTACATAAACATATCAACTGGAAGCAACATACAAATCAATACCCCATGAGTGGATGTCGATAACTATTCTCTCAACAATTCTCCTCAGATCAACCTCTAATTAAACCTCTTTCCACTTCCACTGGCTAATAGTAAATGACCACGTATGGAGAAAACCCGATATACCAAACTTGAAACTGAAGTAGAATTCCACGTTCTTGTGACTTAAGCTTGCACAAATGTTGGAAGAACAGTGTATAGAATTTATGCTCCAAGCAATTCTCTAAGTACTCAATACCCAACCAGGTATGAGACATTAACACCTCTTGCGATTATCCACAACGTCATATGCGTGTGACACTGAGTATGTGATAGTTAACCAGGTCTTCAACCATCAGCCCCGGCTGCTGGTAACTAGATAAACCAAGCCTTCAACTTAAATCTTAAGCACGAGCAAGTTATCATTGAAAGTCATGCATCCATCCAACCCTGACTTCAAGATAAAATAAGATCACGCCTTTTGTGAAAGTCAACTTCAATCTCAAATAAGGGATACCAAATAAGCTCTGTGATCACTTGACATTCCATGTCCAAATTTTTAGCCGTTTTGACGTTTTAGCCAACATTTTCTTTTATGTTCCTGTGGTTAATTTACAGATTGCACATTGGGAGGAACAACAATCCGTGATGAAAGAGATTCTCGTCCATGTCGGTGACTTGCTCAGTTGCTTCTTCATTCTCAATGATCTTTGTCATGATTACATTCCCTTGCTCATCCTATTCCTCTTGATTATCGGGTTGATTAACCGGATCTGAAGAGGGAACAGTAGTAATGGGTCCAACCTTACTGGGTTGGATAACCGGATTGGGTTGGGTACCGCTAGTTCCTCCTTCCTTCCCGGGTTGATTAACCGGACTCGGAGGTGGTTGAGGGAAGTTTCAACTATCTTAAGTTGCCTTGATCAGGTCATCGAGTTCAGTATCTTATGCTTTGCCAGTTTTGAAGACAACATTTCATGAGCTTTCGTATGTCAACCAACTTTTTCGTGTTAGCTTCATCATCTTTTAGTTTTCTTTTCCAATTCAAACTCTTCAGAACCAAGTTCTGGGAAAGGAATACCAAGTAACGGATCATTATTCAAGCATGCAACTTTGATATCATGAAAGTCATCATCAACACCTTGAGGAATAACTGGAGATTGGGTTTCCTGAGTAGTCTGAGTAATACTTCTAGATGGTGCATCTTGATCAATGGAGATTGACGAAGGTGAACCAGTTGAGTCAGCAGGAACCGGAGCAAGAGCTTCAAGAACTAGATGGTCAACATTCGTTGGAGGTTGGAAGTATTCATCAAACATAGGTTCAAACAATGAATCCCAGTCATCCTTAGTTAATGAAACATTAGGTGTTGGAGGAGAATCGTATGACCATTTATCAGACATCAATCAACATGTAGTTTATTCACACTTCTCCCCCTCAAAAATTGCATAAGAGGTTGCCATTTTTGATTGAACAAGTGAATAAGAATTCGATCAATGTAAGTAGATCCACTTGATGACTGAACGAACATGGAGAAAGCATGAAGCATGTTGTTGAGAATGGTCAAAAACAAGAAGATTTCTCTTCTTCCGAAGATAAGGCGCACTGAATCGTACGCCTTTCTTTTCTTTGATGAACGGGGCCTGAAGTGTTGACAGCAGACGCCATCGTTGTTAAAGGGCAAGGCCTGAACTGATGTGAACAGACGTCATAGCGTTGAAGAACGAGGCTTGAACTGCGGTGTTCAAACATCATAGACGTTGAAGAGCGAGGTTTGAACCGTTGTGTTCAAACATCATTGTCGTTGAAGAACGAGGCTTGAATTGAATTGTTCAAACGTCATTATGATGAAGAGCGAGGCCTGCACTGATGTGTACAGACGTCATTGTCGTTGATGTTCATCAAGCTTGAATTGCCTGAACCCCTACATCATGAGATATCACTCTTTTCGGCACCCAAACCCTGAGTCTTTCCTTAATAGGAGGGAACGATGTACCTGCACTTAAGTAAAGACTTCCTGCATTGACATTAAGAGTTTGTTTGCATTTATATGGGTTAGTGATATCAGCAGTTAAGCCATTTGGGGTTGCACTGTCAACCTTGGTTCTGCACTCAGTGAACATCTTTCTACAAGATATCCATCTAAGACCCACAATCTTAAAAATTCTACCCGTTGGTATCCACCTAAGGCATGATCTAGGAGTGTGTGGTTTCTCATGTATAGTGGAAGACTTGTTTAGAGAAGACCTTTGTCCTACAGCAATCTGCCTACCAGGTTTCTGAGTATGACTCTTTGGTGCTACGGGCTTGTTGTTGTTCCTAGTCTTAGAGGATTGAACCTTAGCATGAGCATTCACTTCCTTCAGGAATTTTGTTATACAATCATCATGATTTGCCTTAAAAACACATTTCTGACAAGTTGAGCAAACAAAGTGTTTGGAATCAGAAAAAGATCTAGGATTCTTAGAGTGATCTGTTACGGGAATTGACTTAATTGGCACGCAACTACTCTTAGAAATAGGCAAATTCCTAGTCTTTTCATGTGTGTTTTTCTTCGCGTCTGCAAGGTTTTGATTTTGAACAATGTCTTTATGTCTAACACGTTCTTTTGGTGTCACAAATGACACATGCTTTGAACTATCCCTAGAAGAGCTAGAAGCACTCATATGACGAGGTTTTGCAGGAGCATATTCCTTTTCATTAGGTCTAGATTGTGAAGTGACTGGTTTTGACAAAACTTGTATCGCATCAACTTGGGAGGCAAACCGTGTTTTTGAAAATTTTGGCCGTTCAGATCTAAACGCAGTCGGTTGTCTAACAACTGATTGGTTTCTAAGTGGTGGTTTCCCCAAGATTGATGGTTTTGCAAACTTAGTGTTCACACCATTTTCATTCAATTTTCTCAACTCGTTTTTCAATGCAGCAATTGCAAAACCCTTTTCCTGAAGTTGAGCTTTGAATTCATCATTTTTCACAATCAAAGAAGTTGTTTGTTCAATAGTCTTAGTTCTGGTTTCTTTGATTGAGTCACTTAATTCTTTGTGATGCCTTTTCAAAGTCTCATTCTCTTTAAGTAATTTAGTCACATAAAGTTCCAATTCGATGTTTATTGTTTTAATTACATCGATGTCATGTTTAATTTTGACTATATTACTTTCCTTAATCAGGACAGAGATTTTTTTCTTAAGATTGTAGATTGTCGAGTTTTTGGCTTGAAGCTGATCTTTCAAAGTGTTTATTTCAAAAAATTCACGGAATTCAGGAAATTCCGGGTTCTTACATGGTTTGTTTGTTTGAAAGCTTTCTTCCGCATGTTGCATTGCAATTTCAAGTGAAATGCAATGTTTTTCAAGTTGTGAGAATCTGTTTGAAAGTTCATTAAAAGCTTCTTTATCAACCATATCATTTGTTTTGAAACACTTAATTTCAGACTCAGTCTCAGCCAAAGAACATTTGGGAAAATCATGTTCAGCATCTTGATCAGTTTGTACAAGTATATTAGCAGATGCATTATGTTGAACAGTTAAGTGTACCTCAGCACATGACACCTGTTCTTTTATCGGTCTGATATCTGCATCCACATCTTGTGTAACAAGAGTCACTGAACTGCTGGTAGTGTCAAGCTTATCAGTCTTTGATCCTCTGCATTCAGTGACAACTGATCCAACATCCGATGCTTTACCCGAATCAACAATTCCATCACTTGTTTGCACCCGACATGCATTCATCTTATCATCATACTTAAGTTTGTGCGGTGATCTTTCTTCAACCATTGGCTCTTTGTCACATATGAGCTTTGTGTCATAAGTGGGTTTGATATCTTCACAATAATCATCTGTATCATTCCCTGATCTGCTGTTGTCATCCAATATTTCCAACATTGTCCCACTGCCTTCTGTGACAACACAAATAGCATCCAATGCTTTACACGAGTCAACCTTAAATTCTCTTGATTGAACCCATCTTTCATTCATCTCGATGTCATACTGTCGTTTTTGTTGTACTCTTTCTTCAATGTACTTTTTCACATTACCCACGAGTTGGAGGAGTGTATCTCTGAATGTGTCAACCTCGATTCCAGTGTGATCAGCAAAACACTTCTTCGTCATCTGACTATCGTAGTCATATTCCAAAGTGAATTTTGAATCGATGAATACTTGCAGTTGTTTGTTGATCACACAAAAGGCAGCCATGGAACCAATTTCTTGAGATTCTCCTTGGTCAAGTTGATGTTGTAGTTGATCTAAATATAGAGTCATTTTGACTGTGAAATCATGAACTTCTTGACCAAAGAGTGTTGTGAAAGCCCGTTTGTAGCCCATCACGTATTCAGGTTTTTCAAAAAGAACCTTGAGATGTGAATGAAGTAATCGAAAACATTCAATGTGACTTTCCTTCTCATTTAGCAGCATAAGTGACTGATGAAACTCTTTCTCTTGTGAATTTAGGGACGAAGAATCCATCTTACCATAATCAGAATCACACACGTTTGTTTATTGTCCAGAATTTGAAATCATTTGGTATTCATACGTGTTGTACAACTTGAGTACTTCAGATATAAGGGAATCTGAAGTAGTAGACATGATGTAAACGTGCACGGGATTTTACAATTCTATGATTTAAACCGAGAAATAGATTCTTTCGCGGGATTTTACAAAATCAAGAAGAAACCGTGAAATGATGATTGCCTGAATGTATTATGACAATTTGTGGATTGGTTTAATGATCAGTGATTGTATGTTAAGAGTGGTGATTGTTTGTTATATACCCTAATTCTTTAGTTTCGGGAAAATAGGGTTTGAAAACAAGGGTTTTGTATGTTAGGTTTGGAAAAATCGCTAGCTACACATAGTGAGCAACTCGCTATCAAGAATAGGCAACTCGCTGAATAAGCAACTCGCTGAAAAACCAAATCGCTAAACTGAACAAACCGCTAGAGTCACCAAATCTCTAAGGTCAACTCGCCACCATAAGCAACTCGCTAGAGTAACAACTCACTAGTGCCAAATCGCTGGTCAGTCAACTCGCTAGGATCAAATCGCTAGTGCCAAATTGCTGGAGCCAAATCGCTACTTCACTCAACTCGCTGAACTAAACAAGTCGCTAGAACTTCAAACCGCTAGAACTGCAACTCGCTAACTTAAACAAATCGCTAAGGTCAACTCGCTGGCACACTAAACGATACAAGGATCAACTCGCTACTGCAAAAGTCCAAAACAGTCGCTATCTAGCGATTTGTCTTTTATACCAAAACCGGTAAAGTTGTCAACTCGCTAGACCGAAGTTCCTCAACTCGCTACCAAGAATAAGTTTCCGTGGCTCAACTCGCTATTAAGAAAAACGACCTAAACTTCATCAAACACCAAACCAACGATTGATATAGCCTATCCAAGTGAAAAACTAAGTATCTCTAACACCTTTGATCATAAAAGTACAACAATAACACCAATCAAAATACGAACAAGATCAAACCAAGGTGTTTTCTAAGAAAAGTCTATTCGAACCAAAACAAAGCACAAACCACTACAAATCCGAATAACCAAGCCCCTAGGATGAAACCATGGCTCTTGATACCAATTGTAGGCTATTCATAAACATAAACACATGTGGTCTTGTATTGTTTGGATCGAATAAAGAGGAAAGAAGGAAGAAACTTAGAGAGAGAAAGTGGAACCTTAGAGAGAGAAAGAAAAAGAAAAGATTAGATTAGAAGTGAAGGTTCAACCCTCTACCTTGCATGGTAGAGGGTATTTATAGTACAAGAGAGAAACGCCCCGTGTGGGTTGTGGATCAGGTATACAGTGGGTAAAGACCCGTCCTTCTTCCGCGGTGTTACTTAACTAATCTAAATCTAACTAAACTAACGTAACTACGAGCTAGTCACAATGCTATTACAAGAATGAGGTGACCGAGTCTTCACTCGGAATATTTGTATTCCTAAAACCAACATCGTTGAGCATTCTAATGAGAAACCGGTTGACGGAAATAAAAATCTGAATTATGAGCATTCATGGAAAAAAACACATTCAACTATATGCCTGTCCCTCCCAATCCACCAAATGTTTTTAAAAATCCAAGGCAGCATTACTTTACTGCAAATGTTATGGCGAAATACGGTGAATTTGAAGATAAGGAAGAATGCATCAAAGAGATAGGAGTAAAATGTATAAAAGAAGGTTATCAATATAAAGTTGTTAAATCTTGTCGGGTCGCTTACCGTGTAAGATGTAAGGAGCCCAATTGCAATTGGTTTGTTTTCAATCGTAGGCTTAAAGGTTGTAAGAAATTTCAAATAACTAACGTTAACGATGTTTACACATGTTCCAAAACAAAGATCAATGCTAATCATTGCAATGCTAGAGCCAAAATATTGGCTCATTTACTAGTTCCAAAAATGAGAGACTCTTCCAGGGTTTATAAGCCAAAGGACATACAACTTGATTTTAATTTAGCTTGGAATTTAGACATTTCATACAACAGAGCATGGAAAGGGAAGCAAATTGCATTGGAGTATACTTAGGGCTGCCCTAAGGCTTCCTTTGAGCAGTTACCGTCTTATTTCCATAACTTAAAGCTGGCAAACGAAGGAACCATAACACACATTGACACGGATGATCAAGGACGCTTTAAGCAGTGTTTTGTAGCCTTTGGTGTTGCGGTAAGCTTATTTTTTAAATTCTCGTGTACATATTATTTACGTTGGACAAGTTAAAAATGTTTAGTAATATCAACTATCGAATCTTTCAACTTATTATCCAATATCTAGCATGTTGTTACTCTAATAGGTTAGGAGTTTTTTATCCTTCATGCGGCCGTTGATAATAATCGATGGCGCACATCTTAAAGGCCGCTACCTTGGCACAAATCTTGCTGCCGTTGGAATGGATGGAAACAATCAAATCATTCCCATTGCAACCGGTGTGACTCAAGGTGAGACAGGTGAGTCGTGGTCCTGGTTTTTGAAAAACTTGAAAGAATGCATAGGTGATGTTCCAGGTTTGGCAATCATATCCGACAGACATTATGCAATTACCCTTGCATGTAAGAATGTTTTTCCAAACGCCTTTCATGGTTATTGTTGTCGTCATTTGATGATGAATTCCAATATGCAAAGTGAAAGGCTAAAGGGTTTATATTGGAAGACTTGTAAGGCTTACACAAGGGAGGAATTTGATAGTTCTGTTTCTGTGATTCGTTTCGTTAAACCCGATGCATACAAAAAACTAGAGGAAGCAGGGTTTGATAAATGGTCTAGAGCATACTGCCCTGCAAATAGATACAATTACATGACTTCAAAAATAGCGTTGATTCAATCAATGCTTTGACAAAGGATGTTCGAAGAGTCCCAATTACGATGCTCATGGATTGGTATAGAGCGCTTCTTCAACGGTGGTATTGTGCACGTCGAGCACTTTACGAAGGTGATGTCCTAAAATTGTCGAATGTTTCATTAACATTTTCGTACTATGTAACTACATATGATGTAATATTTTGGCAAGTGTTGTATTTTTTTGGACAAACAATTCTAAAACAAGTTACAATAATGATGTTACTCTTTTAATGATAGATGCAATGGAAGAAGAAGTTTCAGACTGGGCAAGTGCAAAAATCAATGATAGAATCTTAAAGAGTGTTAATTGGAGTGTTAAGGGCATACACTTGATGAAAAAGTATGAAGTCAAAGACAACCAAAGAGGTCATATTGTTGATTTGACAGAAGGGACATGCAGTTGTCGCAAATGGCAACTATCTGGTTTACCGTGTGGGCACGTATGTGCTGTGGCTAGAGTAGCAGGGTTGACAAGTGTTGAAGAATTGGTACAAATTTGGTTTTTAAGAACAACCCTGAAAAATACATACGAAGGGTTGTTTAATCCTCTACAAGATGTGTCTATGTGGCAAACTCCAGATGATTTACAAGTTGTACTGCCACCGGTTATGAATAAGAGGCAATCGGGGAGGCCAAAAAACAAAGATCGCATCAGATCACAAGGGGAGGAGGCTAACAGGTCACAATGTACTAGGTGTGGTGCCAATGGACAAAACCGAAATTCATGTAATGTGTCGTTGGTCCAAAAAAAAGTAAGTCTCTTATTCTTATCAAATGAATATTTTTGTGTTTAGCCAGAATTAATGTTTACTTGCATATTATATGACATAAATCTGCAACTCAAAAACTGAGGTCACTGAAGGATATATGTGGAGTTCAAAACATTGCTAATGGGAACCCTGGATCTTCTACCACAAATGAATACTTGAACAATGACGCACATCCAGAGCCATCTAACCAGCAGTCTATGAATGAGCCACATCCACAGTCAACGAATCTCATGATCAACTGGTTGTCTCAGTTGTCCACTCCACAAAACTTTTTAGTCTAAGATGCAAGAACTTATATTGTATCAAACATGTTTGTCATTTATCAGATTTCTTTCAAACGGCAAATGTAGAAGTCATGATGGATGTAAAAATGCTACCTTGTTTTGTTATCTTTGTCTATGTAAGCTATAACTATGCAAGAACTTATATTGTATCCAACATGTTTGACATTTACTCCGTATCAACTTTCTTTCAAACTGCAAATGTACAAGACATGTTGGATGTAAAAACGCGACCTTATTTTGTTATCTCTGTCTATTTTTGCTATAACATTGAATACCTACCTTCGCATTATTACTGGTGGTTTAAACCAATGAACTACTGGTTAACTATATAGATGTGAACATGATAACACAGGTGTTAAACCAGAATCCAAACACTGTGTTCACTGTGTAAACTCAGGATCCAAACACCCATTCAAGCAGCTACACAAGATGAGATCATGATGAATCAAAGCATGAGTGTGTGTGATGTAATGTAGTTATTGTACAGTTTGTATAGCATAAGTACAATCTTGTAACAATTTCACTTAATACACTTCATTTTTCACCTTCAGTGTGTTTTTCTCTCATTTCTCTATAGAACAGATAGGAATTTAAGTTTCATTTGAGCAACAAGCAAGTGATAAGTTAATACATTAACACGACTAATAAAGATACAACATTACCTATATCTTGTGCACAACCTACACACAACCCAAAAGATGTGCACAATATATGTAGTACCCAAAGGATTCTAATATTATTGCTACAACCACAAAATGTTTACAAAAAAACATTGACAACTCATGTGGATGTTTTATTGAAAACACTTTCTGGTTGTAGCAAAGTTCAAGCCAGATACATAAGACTACTTAGGAGTGTAGACCACATCTTTCACATTAGACCCACATGAACCTGTTTGAGATGTTTGAGTTACATATGGTCCATCATCCTCAAGCTGATCATCATTCAATGCAATCAAAGTAGGCACCCTTCCATACCTTGGACCACTTTCAACTCTTTTTCCAACACGTCAACTCAACCTATTTGTTCGTAAGCCTTTGGTTACCCACATAGACTTTGCCCTCTTTAAACCCACCCTCTTTCTATTAAACTTAACCCTGTTCTTACCCTTTTTTTCACTGCAACTGGCACAGTAGACCCTGTTTCAGCTGGCTTACTAGACCCACCAATATCTGGGACATTGGACCATTCCTGATCTAGGACTACATCATTTTCAAAACCATCTTTAACCACATCCGGCAGTGAACCATCATCATATATTCCCCTAGCTTCATTTAGCCAAGGAGACAAAATATTAGTCGCTCCAACATCAATCCAACCTTGTTCACCGATCCCATCTTCTAGCCAACCAGGAGGACCCTCTAACTCATCTCCAACACAACTACTATGCAAAAAATCTTCAAACAAATTCTTACCTTCAAAGTGAATGCCTTTTTTTCCTAGGTTTATCAGGAGGTGTCCTAAGGTAAGGTGAACGAGATTCTTCCTCTGCCCATTCAACAAGCTGCTCATACGACATTGAACCAGCATCTAGCTTTCTTTTTTCATGGCTTTTTAGTTTTGAGGTAACCTCATCATCGGACACTTCGAAAGACAAGTTATTATAGTAGTATTCTGCTAAGTTGTGAGGATCATGGGCAATATACACCTCAAGTAAGCCATAAGATGCAGCCACATCATACATTTTTTTCATCTCAGCATTAGTTTCGACAATTGTCAACCCCTTTTCAAGACTCCTTCTAGGAATATAATAAAACAAATACCATATCTTGCATTCTAGTTTGAAGACCAACAAGTCACATAATTCTTTGAACGACATCCTTTTTGACCGAGATACCTTAAGTACTAGGATCTTTGGATACTCGTACCTTAAAGGGTATTCATAGAAAGCACCATTATGGAAAACTTCAAACACCATATAATCTTCATCTTTTTCTTCCCTGAATAGATGAAAAAAACTTTTACAACCATAAATTATCTAATAAAGATACAACATTTGTTTAACATTACTTACTTTTGATCTGGTTCAGGAGAAGACCAAATAGGTTCAGGGTTGGCTGAATAATTTGATGAATCTGAGTAGTAATCCATCCTCAATTTCAATGTACTATTCCAATCTTACCTCTTAAGAGTGATATTTTATGGTAATAAAATATCACTAATAGAAGATAACTTGTAATTATATGGACCACTAGTGTCCTTCAATTAAGAATTACTTTTGCCAATGGGATTATAAACATAAAATGCATGTCTAGTACATAAACAGTGCGTATGGCATTGCATGCCAACTAGGAACTCTTTATTTTGGGCAACCAATTATACTTTTTGGGCAACTTATTTTTGTTTTTTTTAACTATATTATATTATTTTATTGAACATGTGTTTAGAGTTTTATAAGGTTTTTATCAACTTTAATTTTTTTTTTTTGAACTTAGGTTTTTATCAACTGTAGTCATTAGGTTTCTAAATAGTTATATATGATGTCATTTGGTATTCCATTGTTATTTATATTGTATTCAGGTTTTGTAGGTTGAACAAAACCATGTGAGCGTTTATGTTAATTTTTTTACAATGCCGTGTCTCTAAACAATACAAGCATGGATTCATCATTCGTTACTGAAGGTGTCGATGTAAAGCAAAATAAGGGCAGTGCACATAATTTTCAACATGTAACAAGTAAAATCTGGCTAACATACATATACGACTAACATTATCAACATTTGTGTTTAAAATAAAAAAGAGCCATCTTCTCACGATATGCTAAGGCGGCGTCAACAGGGTCATCAAGATGCAACGGTATGCCATGTGCTAAACGATATAAAAATATACACACAAAAACACCACAATCACCAAAGATACCCCCTGCTTAGGAACGTTCTCTGCTAGCTTAAAGGTAATTTTATAGTCACTCGGATGTATCCCTTTCATCTCGAATACTTTAGCTTTCTCTAAAACGATGGGTAGTCGAGCCTGTACAAATAATGTGAATTAATACAAGCTAAAAAGATAAACAAAGTTATCATAAAATACAATGGAATGTGTAAGTGCAAACTAGTCCAACTATTAATAATGTTATGACTGTGGTCTTGTGAATCATGGTGTTTTAGTAGTCATGAGTTTCTTTATGGTTGCTAGTAGTCATAAAACAACAACACTTAGATAAACCCAAACGTCCTATTAAAACATTATCATTGATCCAAAAATTTTGGTATTGTTATGTGTTTGTATTATGAAATATAGCATTAACGTCTTCAAACACCTATGCTTACATAAACCAAATGGACCCCTAAAACAGTACCATTGATCCACATAATATGCCAATTGTTAGGCGTTAGTATTGTTGGTTTAAAATTGTAGTCATCAAATACTGTATGCTTGTAATCAATTAGGATTCATATGCTTATTCATGGTTTACAAAAAAAAGACATGTATACATAAGGAGGAACATTGCATTCATTAATAGTGGACTGAAACAACTACAAAAGATAACATCATGGAATACTACCCTTCATGAGCATGTCCCTGGATACACCATTACCTAACTAGGATTTAGAAGAACATAAACCACCACACAAAAGACAACATGACCAAACATAAACAACTTAAACACAATGGCTTAACATGACAGAAGGCCAAAGTGAACACACCAAAATACCATCACAACATTACATATCACATTTTACCCATTTGAACAACAAAAGAAATTTTTTTGAGGACCCTGAGCTGTGTCTCACTTATCAACTTCATCATGCCCCTTGTTTTTGCCAAGTCAGCATCCTGCATCTCCTTTAGTAGCTTGATACTGTCACGAGCTAGAACAATAATAGGCAAACTTTCAAGCTGCTTAATAACCTCAGCCCGCTCCCTAACACGCTCACACAGCTTTTGGCAAAGAGTATAAGTTTCTTGCACCAGCTTAAAGTCCTTTTCATTATCTTGTTCAAACAAGACAAGCATCATTTCTTTCAATGATGCTGAGTTTGCCACAATAGCAAGGTCAGCTAGGCTAGCCATAGCAGTTGCAGAATAATTGAGTGTGATGTTGGTTTTTGGTTGAGAGGATAGAGAGAGTAAGTGTGGTATGAAAATGAGTAAGTGTTTGCTTCCTTATATAGGAAGATAAAGATTGGGCAACTTGTGAACTTATATAGGAAGATAAAGATTGGGCAACTTGTGAATAGTGGGGATCATGTCAATGTTCAATAGATGCCAAAACTAATTAATTTGATGTGAAGGGGGTAAGTGAGGTTTGAATTTGGTCAATGCAATTGTGGCCACAAGGGGTAAGCTCTAATACCCATGACACTTGATAAAGTACAAACTGAGTTTGTTAAAAACGAACTAAACATACATCTAGTTACAAACACACTTAATAAACACAAACCTATTGCAAACCATCACCAAAAATATGTTAAAAATTAAGTTGCATCACTTAGAATAATGCCCTTCAAATATATTAAGCAAAAAATAAAGTAAGTTGCAGTACTGTATTCACTGTACTTAGGTACTGCAAAAAGATATGCAATGTTGTATCACACTAGTAATTTGTTTAATGGTTTAGTTTTACAAATATTATAGATATATCAGTTAAGTCATGCAAAATTACAACTGATTAATGTTAATTTGAAATGGTTTAATAAAAAGATTGTTTGGTTTATGGTTGAATCTATAGTGGGTATCACCTAAGTATTTAGTTTCGCTAAGTGGGTATCACCTATAGTGGGTATCACCTCAATATGAACACAACATTGAGATCATTTTAAAGCTTCGCTTGCGGTGACTGTGCCGCTTTTAAACTAACACTAATCATAACTTTATGATATCATTTAGCTACTAACAACTTAATGATAATAAGAAATCAAAATAAAGTCGTACCTATAAACAGTCCCTTAGCCGGACATACCAATCACGCCATTCATAGTCATATGTGTCCCCGCTATCATATAATGTGACCAATCCAGAAAGGATATCAAAATGGGCAACACACCAATGTCTTTCAGTTTCATTAATCGGCATAAGAACCTACAAGGTTTAGGAATGATGGGTGCTTATGACAAGAAATCAAAAATATGCAATAAGGTTGTGTTTTATTAACAAAGGTTTTACCTGATCAACATCGCTCCATGGAATGGGGTACCTTCTACCGTCAACATAAAACAAGGGCATGCAGTTTTGAAGAAGAAGCTGAACAAAGTAAGTACTAACCATTGCCCAGTTACAATTCTCGGGTCTCACATGACAAATGTAGTCCACCCATAAGTCTATGTGCTGTTTAATTACATCAAACAAAAATACTTTGTAGTGCATGATAAAACACATAGTTTAATTAAAAGTATATTATTGGATGTTCATACAATATACTCGCCTCTTCCGTTAGCCACCCTTTCCTTGCAGGGTCTAAGCACACTAATCTTAGCCAGAAATTTCGATTCACATTAAAGTCGTCAGACCAAGGAAACTTGAACGTAACCGTACCCGGCTTAGAAAGAAACAGATCAATATCACCAGTCAACCAAAGAGTGTTAACAGTATGAAACCATCGGGATAGATCCTACACAAAATTATAAGTGTATCACGCCATTGCACGATCACAATCTACTTTAAAATGTAAATTATTTGAGGTAAGTTCATACCTCTTTCCAAGGTTCCACATTTTTTAAACGTCCTACCATAGAGGGATCATTAATGTACCCACGATGTTTTTTATTTTCACCCAAGAAACTTTGTAATTAGTTTTGGATGTATCACCATCTACGTGAGTCCTTTTAGTAGGTGCTACTCGCCACAAAGCCTTTTTTAAGTGAGAGGAATTCAGAAACTCATTATGCTTTTTCTTCTTCTCCTCTGCCAACTGCAACATCTTTTCTTCCTCCAACCTCATCCTTTTATACTCTTCCACCCTAAACCTCAACTCCTCTTTCATCATCTTCTCATCTTCCAATTGTAACCTATCTTCCTCTTCCAACCTCAATCTTAACTCCTCTTCACGAAGATACTCCTGTGACAAGTTATGGTTGTTTAAATATCCTATGATATATTAACTGGTATATAACGGAATTAAATACAAGTCAGGATTTTAAATTACCAGAACAATATCTTTATCACACTCAGGCAACTTGATCAAATGAAGGTAAAGATTATTAAGCGAAGCGCGAAAATCAAAGCTCATATTTGAAAAACAGTCATCAAACTCGAGTTTGGCCTGTGAATGAAATGTGATTTTGTTCAAATTATAAAATAATAAAAAGTATGTCCTATATACATAAATGAGTTTACTAAGAATATTACCACAACTCCACCATTTCTTTCACGATCAAGAACCTGCACAGTTTGGATAAATATTACAAACACGTTTACGTTCTTAAAAAGATGTAGTAACAATATCCTTGTTGTAATATTTTGAATAAAATTAAACCTAAATAATTGCCTCAAGTTTGAAAACACGAGTATTCAACTCTGTAATCACACGATCCTTAAGACTCTTTTCCCTCATTCTACTGTCAGTCCTACTAACAGTCGAGATTTCACGAACATCTATTTCCCCATGTTTACGTGACTTTTCCAACTTGGCAAGATAAGTATCCAAAAGGCTATTTTGTCCTCTTAAAGGAGGAAGCCTGTGAATGTACTGTTGGATAAAATCATTGCTATTTATCCACCAATTTGATTCGTACTCAGCTCTAGTAGGTCTGATATCACAAGCTGGTTTTGATTCCTAAAAAAATAGTCACAATAAAAGAACTGAGATCAAAATTGTAAAAAAAATATATAAATTAAAAACAGCTATTTTGAAGAAATAACCTTTGCAAAAAGCTTAGAACAATCCGATCGTTTGAAGATAGCTTTTTTAGACCAAGCCACCGCTCTTGGTATCACTGCCGCGAGCTTAATCCACCATAGATTACTTATTTCATAAGTCTCAAGAATCCAAATCTAAATATGAGGTCAAGGAAAAATCAATAACAATTAGGTGCGAAAACAAAATACATCAGGGATTAAAAAAATATTTTTAAAATAAAATTTACCTGGAAAGCAAAAACAAAGCCCCCCAGCGTATATGT
This sequence comes from Artemisia tridentata subsp. tridentata, assembly GCA_021014915.2. Taxonomy (NCBI): domain Eukaryota; kingdom Viridiplantae; phylum Streptophyta; class Magnoliopsida; order Asterales; family Asteraceae; genus Artemisia; species Artemisia tridentata. The sequence continues at coordinate 178,302,373 of CP139506.1, forward strand.
CGGAACATACATGCTATAACACCCTAAATTAAATACGACTTATAAAATACGCTATAAATTAAAACTTGGGTTATATAACATGTTATGACTCAAAACCATACAATATGAACACATAACATAAAGTATTATATGAAATTATGTATGAACTTTATAAAATAAATTATGACACATCTAATATGTCACATATAGGCCAAATTAATTAAAAACTTGTGCACAAATAATTATAAGAGATAAATATGAAATTGTGGCAAATATGGAAGTTCAAATCATCCCTAAATTACACACAAAATTCGTCATGCCCTCCCCCTAATTCTCCTCATTCAACCGTGTATGCCATAAACAAAATAAAACCTAAAATCTCTTCCTCCCCTACCCATTGTGACGGCACAAAAAAAATAAGAAAAACAAGAACCCTAAACTTTGTTCCATTCGATTGATCAAGAAGAGAAGAGGAAGAGAAGATCGTGATCATTGTTCACATCCATAATAAGGTAATCGAATACACATCATTTAATCCATTTGAATTGTTGAACAAAACCATAATCGATCCTTGTTTGTTTTTATTTCATTCGATCTTGATCAAGAAGAGTAAAGGTGTGTTGGTGATTTGTTCGACTTGGAATCCTTGTGTTCTTGTTCCTATTCGATCCATACAAGAGGTATCATATAAACTTCAATCTATATAATAATTAAGGATCAATATGTATTAATATGTGTTAATATGATTAATTATGTTATTGAAATTGGATGTTTATAAACAAACTAATATCTCAGAAAATTTCATCCTACTAAACGAATTGTAAATAAATGATACGAACATGAATTTTGGTGGTTCTTTGGTCCAAAATTGAATTCAGTGAAATGGGGTTCGAATAAAATTGGTTTGGTAATTTTTAGAGGTCGTGAAGGCAACCGTTTGATTTTTATAAATTCATGTGTCAAAACTGTATTTCGGGGTCTGAAAATTCAGTCGTGGTTTATGATTTTTAATTTAATATCTATAACGAATTAAGACCTGAGCTTTTGGAATAATGATATTTGGTATATGTGTTAAGTTGTGGAATTTTTGTGGATTTTTCTGAGATGTCTAACTGGGGTAAATAATTACATACTTTCGGGGTGTTTCAGCAGGTCCAATCCGAGAGGATGTTGTAATAGTTGATTTTTCTTTTGTACTTGTACTACTTAATAAAATCTGGAAAAATTATGTAAAATACTTAATACATATATGTATATCTGGGTAAAAGTATAGAATTTTATAAGCTTGTTAAAGGTGTTTTAAAAATAGCTAAAGTCGGATCTGTTTCCAACCTTAATTCTGAAATTTAAGAAATTACTTAATTGGAATACTTATAAGTTTATGTGCTCCACCATTTGAACCTAAGTAAGCTATTGTCATCTTAAAAGTATTTAACTTATGTTTTGATTAATTATCATATTTACCTTTAACTTTGGCATAATTACAATAGTAACCCTAATCTTTGAATAATGATAATATGAAACCATAATTATATGAATTAAACCCTAAAACTGCTAATTCGGGAAATATAACTTAATTATGACCTAATTGAATGTAAGAAACCCTAATTGGAGTTTAATTACTTTAAATGATCATTTAAAACAACTTGTGTAATTAGAAACCCTAATCTCACATTTACTTATTTTGGAAACCCTAATTTGACTTGTAAAACCTAATTGTGAAATGACATTATGTTATAATTATATTAATCTCAATTTGACATTAATAACTATTTAAACCTTTTTAAATACTATTTACTATTTTTGGAAAGTTACTAAATATGGAAACTTACTATTTTTGGAAGGTTACTAAATATGGAAACTTACTATTTTTGGAAGGTTACTAAATATGGAAACTTACTATTTTTGGAAAGTTACTAAATATGGAAAGTTACTATTTTTGGAAAGTTACTAATTATGGAAACCTGCTAATTATGGAAAGTTACCTAAAATGGAAAGAAAACTAAAATGAAACCTTTATGATTATGAAACTATGAAAACTTATAAAGTAACTTATGATTATGTAGATCGGGTGAAGAGGGAGTGATCCTCTGCTTTCATTATTTCAGTTGTGTGATTCGTGTGCTTTGATAAGGTACGGATATTCTGTCTTACTTTGAGACACTTATGTTATCGTACAGATATTCCTTCCCATTTCAGTAGGGATATTTCTATTTGATCCTATGCCTGATATGATTCCCTTTATTTTATTCATGACATTCATTGTATGATTGTCATTCCTATTTGATTCATTCTGACATTTATTTAAATATCTCTGCTATGCTATACTTATGCTTTGCTATGCTAGATTATGATTGTTGTATGCTATGATAGATCTGTGCCTGAGCTAACCTAGTTGTGGAGGTACCATGACCATGTCTTTGATGGCACCCTAGGCATGACACTCCCGTAGAGGTGTGATAGATCTACGGCGTTCCCCCCTATGTTTATGTATTATGTTGTGATCACTATTGGCCATTAATGCGTGTGTGCGCTTAGTCTAGTACTAACATACATACTTATGTTTGGGAGCGTATGGATGCATCCTAGGTTTTATGTTTATATGATTATGGTGACCAGGTGGTGTGTACCTTACACTCCTTCTCACAATTTTAGTACTTAGAGGTCTCCCCTCTTCGTGCGCTTTTATGATATTATATGATTTGACGGATTATGATATGTAGTTCTTATGGCACATCCTTATATGAACCTTTCTTTGTTTTTCATTTCATTTCTTGTTCGCTTCTCATTTAGTTCTCTCATGACACTTATGAGCTCTGTTATCACTTATGACTCTGTTATCATTTATGACTCTGTTATCACTTATAACTCTATTGTTCTTAAAACACTTACTCTTAAACCTATCAAGACTCTATTATTTTCATAACTCTTATGATTATGATGTTCTCATTGGACTCTCATACTCTTTTCGTTGCTTATGCTTACTTACCTTATGTTATGTTGTATATATCTGTTCACTGGGCTTTTAAGCTCAACCGCATTTTCTTTTCTTATGCGGAAGGTTATAAGCGGGGCGATGGGCTTGAGTGGAGAGTATAGTTTTAGAAGACCTATTATTTTGTTATCCATTGTTTCGGATATTTATTCTTGTACCTTGAATACTATGAATGTTTCATATTATTTATTTATGTAACCCATTATGCTTTGGATTATCTTTTGACAAGTCTTGATGTTCGAGACTTGGTATTTATTGAAAGACTTCCACTTGCGTATATTATGCTTTGTATGACACCATAAATGTGATATCTTGGCCATGTCGGGTCGGGGTGTTACAGTTATGGTATCAGAGCGCTGGGTTTGACCTGTATAACCTAAGAATGACCTGTAAGGATATTGGGTAGACATTAGGCTTCTCGTTTGACTCGATCTCTTCCTTCGTATTTTGATCCTGACGTTTGATTTGTCTTCATTGTTCGTTCTGATCCCTACGTTCGGGTTCGTCTGAGCAGAAGAAGTTGTGTGACCAGGTTCCATCTCCTCCATGTGTTGACTGTGAGAAGTTTCATCTGGGTGATCGTGTTATAAGACGTTGGATGCCGGTTTCAGTTGTAGTGTGATTGGACGTCGGACGAAAGAATGTATGAAGGCGAATGGTAACAACCGTAAGAATGAGAATGATTGACAGCTATCTGCCAAGGGTCGAGTGTTCGCTCTGACCAGAGACCAGGCTGCTGACACATCAAGTACCGTTTCGGGTATTCCTTACTTACGATCGTGCTGCGTTTGTTCTATTTGATACGAGAATGACACATTCTGTGGTGTCTTTTGCTTTTGTTAAAGCACATTAAGTCCCCTCTGCATTATTTGAATTGCTATTCCTAATTCTATCTCTATGAGAATCTTATGATTATCCCTCACAAGTATAGATTGTCCTGTAAGGTTAAGGATGTTTGAAGATCAATTTCACTCTGCTAATTTGATTCCTTTGGGAATGTTCAATTCAATTTTATTCTAGTCATGTACTCGTTGACTGAGCATTGAGATGCTAACAACAGTTATGATTTTGTCATCTCTGACGACTTATGAAACTCAAACTCCGTGCCCAGGTTTCTGACATGGCATACTATTATGATCATCCTTGCTTTGAAATTTTGTATATTACTCCCTCGCGTTTGTGAAGATACTCCGTTTGATGTAACTCGCTCGAGAGTTTTCGATGTTGAATTTCGCGATGTATTCCTTGATGGACTACCAAGATTTCCTCTCGAATGTAATTGTTTTGATCCGTTTATTAGAATGTGTTTTGTCACGACTTGAGGTAGACTGTGATTGCAATAAAGGCATGTGTATATGATGCAAGTATTATGACGTCTGGCCAGCGTGATAATAGTTACATCATATACCTTGAACTTATTGGAGTCATAGAATGTCTTGAGGAGTGCCTGAAGTCAGTGTGTTATTTTGAATCAGAACTCTATTCATGTGTAAGCGACGTTTTGCCTATTTCCGAAATCCCTTTCAAATGACATACGTTGAATGAAGAGTATTGAAGGACCTACTTCTAGGAAGTGGTTTATCCGTCTGTGTGCGTCTCTGTGTTGTGTTTCAGTTTGGTTATGAAGAAGAATGATGGTGGTATGAGGTTGTTCATGGAATTCTGGAATCTTAGTAGTATGGTGATTAGGACTGATACCGTTATCGACAACTTATCTAATCAACTTCAGGGTGAAGTTTTCTCTATGAACGATTTGTAATCTGATTATGTCCATTTTCATGTGTAGGAGAAAGATGTTCCTAGCATTGATTTGTATCCGTTATAATCTCTATGAGCATTGTGATGCCAATCGTATTGGCTACTGCTCCGACTATTCTTGTGAGCTTGATGAATCGTGTCTTTCATGAATGCCTGGACAATTGTCATAGTATGACGATTTAGTATATTCAGGGACGAAAGAGAAACACGGGAATCATCCTTGTATTTGGTGTTGAAGATTTCTACGTCAGAAAAGCTCTATGTAAGTTTCTCGAAGAGTATAATTTTGGTTGGAATGGAGAATGAGTTGGACAAATTTTGAAGAGCTAAGAAGGGATATTTCTTTCTACTTGAGAAGAAGGTCAGCTATGTCCTTAGGTTATATAGAAAGATTGCTAGTAATGCATCTATGCAGATAAACCGTGGGAGGCGAACTATCAGACGCGCGACTGGAGATTTGTTATGACGGATGTGAAGAAGCTCAGGAGCAAGGTGGTGAAATTATGATCTATGTAGAAGATTTGAATGAAACGGTTATGCTCGAAGCACCCCATTCTTTTCGCTCTATACATATTAGTTGTACTATTATGTAGAGATTTGTAGCATAAATTATGACGGGATGGTATGACAACGGATGTGAATGCTTTGATGGCGAAGTGTCTGGCATGTCAACATATTGGGAGTTAGCATCAGCGTACGAGTGGTTTTCCTCATTTTGGACGTTCGTATGTAGAAGTGGGATTAAAATTGTCAGCAACTTTGTAACGGGATTTACGCGCACATTGGGAAGGACAAAACGATGTAGGTTGTAGTGAATCGTTCAACTTGGTGGCTCACTTGGAAGATCGGCAGAGATTTATTTCAACAGAAGATTATTCAAGCTCCTTGGCGCACCTGCAGTGATCGTGTCAGAAAAATCGAGTTTTGTTTCACACTCCCAAAAGAAATGCAGAAGACCTTCAAGACCGGCTCAGGATTTTATGGCGACTACTCACCTTCAGATGGATGGACGGACAGAGCAACTATGTTGAAATTGAAGATGTATGGGACGAAGAGTTTGACAAGTGTATTGACATGTTTGAGTTTGCCTACGGAGATGTAGAACACCTTTTGGATTGGATTAAGTTGGAGATTGCTTGTTTAAGGTCCGGAGTTGATTACTATGAATGATGGATTAGTTATTTTAGTGGAAGAGAAGCTTTGAATGGTGGTCTATGAAATTGTGTGTTTCGTATGATGTTTCCATATAGCTGCGTTAGGCGTTTGGCGTATGAAGAAGATCCGGTTCACGATGCGTTAATCCTTTAAGTTGTTGTTTTCCATATGATTATCCGACCTACTCCGTTATGCTTTTCGATACGTTCCGATCCTCCGTTATGTGCTTAGTTTATCGTCTGTACGACTACATTAACTCTTTGATGTGTTTTATCCGTATGATTATTCGACCTATTTTGTTTTGTTTTCTGATGCGTTTCGATACTTCGATTTATACTCTATTGGTCTTCGGTGCGAATGTGCTATCCATCTCATTATGCGTTTCAATACAATTTGATATTTCGAGTTGTACTCGATTGATCATCAGTACAATTATGCTATCTATCTCTTATGAAATTCTTGATACATTCGATGATTCGTTACGCGCTTCATTTGATCGGTGGTACGTTCCTTAGTTCGATCAGTATCTGGTTGGAATTGATGAGAGCTTCTATAATTATGCACTAGTTCCCTTTTCGTTAAGAATCTGGACTGCGCTTATGTAGTTTCACTCTTTAGCACTACCTCCGTATTACTCATGCGTATGCATGTTCATGTATCTCTTTGTGAGATCTCAACCGTCATCTGCTACGTATTTTGTTTCGTATTCATTGGAACGATCTGTAGTGAGTTATGTTTTGTGAAAACCTAGGGCTTTTCAGTTTATCTTTGATCGGGTTGGCGAGGTATACTATTGCTTGGCGTTACCTCCCCAGATAACTCATATGTACGATGTATTCCATGTATCACTTCTTCGTGGGTATTCTTATCACCCGCTTCATGCTGTATCTTACCGTTTGATCAGATTTTGGAAAATCTTTCTTATAGTAAAGAACCTGAGGCTGTTTTGGAGCGTCAAGAAAGAGTCATGAGAACGAAAACAATTCCTTTTGTAAAGATTCTTCGGGAGAATCATCCTGAGAGCAAGGCTACTTGGGAGACCGAAGAATCGATACGATTCAGTTATCCACTTTTACTTTTGACTTGGTACGTATTCATTTTGATATCGCTCTCGATTTCGTACTTCTATTTCGATTTCGTATTTCAATTTCGCGGACGAAATTTTCTTTTTAGAAGGGAAGAATTATAACACCCTAAATTAAATACGACTTATAAAATACGCTATAAATTAAAACTTGGGTTATATAACATGTTATGACTCAAAACCATACAATATGAACACATAACCTAAAGTATTATATGAAATTATGTATGAACTTTATAAAATAAATTATGACACATCTAATATGTCACATATAGGCCAAATTAATTAAAAACTTGTGCACAAATAATTATAAGAGATAAATATGAAATTGTGGCAAATATGGAAGTTCAAATCATCCCTAAATTACACACAGAATTCGTCATCCCCTCCCCCTAATTCTCCTCATTCAACCGTGTATGCCATAAACAAAATAAAACCTAAAATCTCTTCCTCCCCTACCCATTGTGACGGCACAAAAAAATAAGAAAAACAAGAACCCTAAACTTTGTTCCATTCGATTGATCAAGAAGAGAAGAGGAAGAGAAGATCGTGATCATTGTTCACATCCATAATAAGGTAATCGAATACACATCATTTAATCCATTCGAATTGTTGAACAAAACCATAATCGATCCTTGTTTGTTTTTATTTCATTCGATCTTGATCAAGAAGAGTAAAGGTGTGTTGGTGATTTGTTCGACTTGGAATCCTTGTGTTCTTGTTCCTATTCGATCCATACAAGAGGTATCATATAAATTCAATCTATATAATAATTAAGGATCAATATGTATTAATATGTGTTAATATGATTAATTATGTTATTGAAATTGGATGTTTATAAACAAACTAATATCTCAGAAAATTTCATCCTACTAAACGAATTGTAAATAAAAGATACGAACATGAATTTTGGTGGTTCTTTGGTCTAAAATTGAATTCAGTGAAATGGGGTTTGAATAAAATTGGTTTGGTAATTTTTAGAGGTCGTGAAGGCAACTGTTTGATTTTTATAAATTCATGTGTCAAAACTGTATTTCGGGGTCTGAAAATTCAGTTGTGGTTTATGATTTTTAATTTAATATCTATAACGAATTAAGACCTAAGCTTTTGGCATAATGATATTTGGTATATGAGTTAAGTTGTGGAATTTTTGTGGATTTTTCTGAGATGTCTAACTGGGGTAAATAATTACATACTTTCGGGGTGTTTCAGCAGGCCAAATCCGAGAGGATGTTGTAATAGTCGATTTTTGTTTTGTACTTTTACTACTTAATAAAATCTGGAAAAAGTATGTAAAATACTTAAGACATATATGTATATCTGGGTAAAATTATAGAATTTTGTAAGCTTGTTAAAGGTGTTTTAAAAATAGCTAAAGTCGGATCTGTTTCCAACCTTAATTCTGAAATTTAAGAAATTACTTAATTGGAATACTTATAAGTTTATGTGCTCCACCATTTGAATCTAAGTAAGCTATTGTCATCTTAAAAGTATTTAACTTATGTTTTGATTAATTATCATATTTACCTTTAACTTTGGCATAATTACAATAGTAACCCTAATCTTTGAATAATGATAATATGAAACCATAATTATATGAATTAAACCCTAAAACTGCTAATTCGGGAAATATAACTTAATTATGACCTAATTGAATGTAAGAAACCCTAATTGGAGTTTAATTACTTTAAATGATCATTTAAAACAACTTGTGTAATTAGAAACCCTAATCTCACATTTACTTATTTTGGAAACCCTAATTTGACTTGTAAAACCTAAATTGTGAAATGACATTATGTTATAATTATATTAATCTCAATTTGACATTAATAATTATTTAAACCTTTTTAAATACTATTTACTATTTTTGGAAAGTTACTAAATATGGAAACTTACTATTTTTGGAAGGTTACTAAATATGGAAACTTACTATTTTTGTAAGGTTACTAAATATGGAAACTTACTATTTTTGGAAGGTTACTAAATATGGAAACTTACTATTTTTGGAAAGTTACTAAATATGAAAAGTTACTATTTTTGGAAAGTTACTAATTATGGAAACCTGCTAATTATGGAAAGTTACCTAAAATGGAAAGAAAACTAAAATGAAACCTTTATGATTATGAAACTATGAAAACTTATAAAGTAACTTATGATTATGTAGATCGGGTGAAGAGGGAGTGATCCTCTGCTTTCATTATTTCAGTTGTGTGATTCGTGTGCTTTGATAAGGTACGGATATTCTGTCTTACTTTGAGACACTTATGTTATCGTACAGATATTCCTTCCCATTTCAGTAGGGATATTTCTATTTGATCATATGCTTGATATGATTCCCTTTATTTGATTCATGACATTCATTGTATGATTGTCATTCCTATTTGATTCATTCTGACATTTATTTAAATGTCTCTGCTATGCTATACTTATGCTTTGCTATGCTAGATTATGATTGTTGTATGCTATGATAGATCTGTGCCTGAGCTAACCTAGTTGTGGAGGTACCATGACCATGTCTTTGATGGCACCCTAGGCATGACACTCCCGTAGAGGTGTGATAGATCTACGGCGTTCCCCCCTATGTTTATGTATTATGTTGTGATCACTATTGGCCATTAATGCGTGTGTGTGCTTAGTCTAGTACTAACATACATACTTATGTTTGGGAGCGTATGGATGCATCCTAGGTTTTATGTTTATATGATTATGGTGACCAGGTGGTGTGTGCCTTACACTCCTTCTCACAATTTTAGTACTTAGAGGTCTCCCCTCTTCGTGCACTTTTATGATATTATATGATTTGGCGGATTATGATATGTAGTTCTTATGGCACATCCTTATATGAACCTTTCTTTGTTTTTCATTTCATTTCTTGTTCGCTTCTCATTTAGTTCTCATGACACTTATGACTCTGTTATCACTTATGACTCTGTTATCATTTATGACTCTGTTATCACTTATAACTCTATTGTTCTTAAAACACTTACTCTTAAACCTATCAAGACTCTATTATTTTCATAACTCTTATGATTATGATGTTCTCATTGGACTCTCATACTCTTTTCGTTGCTTATGCTTACTTACCTTATGTTATGTTGTATATATCTGTTCACTGGGCTTTTAAGCTCAGCCGCATTTTCTTTTCTTATGCGGAAGGTTATAAGCGGGGCGATGGGCTTGAGTGGAGAGTATAGTTTTAGAAGACCTATTATTTTATTATCCATTGTTTCGGATATTTATTCTTGTACCTTGAATACTATGAATGTTTCATATTATTTATTTATGTAACCCATTATGCTTTAGATTATCTTTTGACAAGTCTTGATGTTCGAGACTTGGTATTTATTTAAAGACTTCCGCTTGCGTATATTATGCTTTGTATGACACTATAAATGTGATATCTTGGCCATGTCGGGTCGGGGTGTTACACATGCGATCTTTCTTGAGTCCTTCAAGGTGCTCATCACTGTGCTTACTACATCCACGATTTGATCGTACAAATGAGTCCATATGTGCTCAACCCATGGAAACGCATTCCAAGCTTCAAGACTTTCAACCAACCTCATCAACTTATCATCAACTTCGTTAGTCAACAACCTACCCATAAAGATAACTTCTAAAGCTAACAAGATACATACACGTACTGCATCTTCATCAGATATCTTGCAAAACAACTCTTCATCCTCGATAACACAAATAAGATCTAAGTTGGTAACGCTTAACCCTATCCGGTGAGGAAATATCCTATTACGAAACTCAACTTCACCGGAGGTATATAACCCAAACGATACAGATCCAAAACGGAACCCGGTTATATGAGTAAATTCAGGACGACCAAAATGTAGACTATGACCTTCGACATAATAAATTAAAGGCATATCATATTGAGCATCATCGACCTGATGTTGTTTTCGTAGCATATAATCTACGACATGTGTTTCATGGTCAAAGTACGAAAGATCCAACCATCTTCCGAAACAAGTACGCCTAAACAAGTGCCGTCGTTTTGCATCTAGCTTTCGTTTTATTAACAAAAAGTAGTTCAATTTACTTCTAATGATGACTTTTGTTTCATACTCCTTGCAAGGAAATTAAAAAAAAAATCAGTTGTAATGGTATTCATTGTCAAAAAGTCAACTTTGCATCAACAACAGAGGAACAAACAAAGGAGCAAACAGAGGAGCAAGCATTTAACAAAAAAACAAAGGAGAAAACTCTACCTTCATGAGCAGAGCATCGTCAACAGAGGAACAAACAGAGGAGCAAGCATTTAACAAATAAACTTGCCATAGACAGTAGTTTTACTATAAACTGGGAATATAATCACTAAACAGCGTGGTACAAAACTTATACCAATTAATGATCAGGGACAGGATTCCTTGCTTCTCAATGGAAGTAGGTCAAGTATAATCATGAATTAATTGGGTATAAGCTATGCAAAACCAACCATATTGTAATCCAATGTCAGGCCAATTTCCAACCTCCTTCGATCACAGTTAAAAACCAACAATTTAGACAGTCAGATTACACTAACAAACTGTACCTAAAAACCACTTCAAGATAAACATACAGGTGAATTTAAACATCTACCAAATCAGATACAAATCATAAAACCATACATCCTATATCAGAGAAGCTTATGCACTATCGCTCATCATTTACTATCTCTGTCAACAAGAGGAAAACATGACAGTCCATTCCAATCTTTCATCCAAACATGAACCTAAGTCTCTCTAATTCAAAATGAGCACTTTATAATAAGCATACTTAATTTTGCACCAACACCATAATGTGCAAATTATATTTCCAAAAGACAACATCAGCTTATCAATATAAGCACTTTTAAATAACCATACTTCATTTCGTTATTCCTAAATTTTGACTTTCGACAACTACACTAAACTAAAAAACTACACCTAACATAACCTTAAAAATAAGCATTACAATAACCAGTTATGAATAAGCAATAACATAAGCAGTTATGAATAAGCAATAACATAAGCAGTTCTTAATAAGCAATATAGGCACAGTACCATAAATATATGTCATTTTAAATTCCATCAAGCATGACTATCACAATAACCAAAACTTAAAGAAGTACAACTCGATCAAATGAATAAATAAAAACCAATAACCATTTGCAAATTAAATAAACATCATAAAATATATAATTAACCATTCATTCATAATAACATCAACAACCATTATCATACATAAATCATGATACCCATGATAATGGAAATACATAAAACCAATCTAAACCCAGCCAAGGAGACACCCTAAAAGCATAAACCATACTAATTGATATCAACCAACAACCAAGTTACCAAAAGCCTAGACCAAAAACCCAAAAACCCCAAATACCAACAACATATGTCCCAGACCCTAGAATGGCAACCACCCCTTCAACTTCTCAACAAATATCTCCTTCTCACGCTGACTTAATTCAGTCTCCTTCATGGAAATCATCAAAGCCATCAACCTAAGGCTATCCTTATGCAGACGGTGCCTAAGAAACTTTGCAGTCTCAACCGCCTCTACCCTTCCCTTCATAACACAAACTTCCTTAAGAAAACCACGAGTTTCATTGATGGAATCACATAACTTCAAGCAGACCTTCCTAATATCACTCTCACAAGCCTTGTCTTCAGCAACAGACCTCTCAAAATATAAATCTAACTGACGTTCCAACAAGGTGGAACTGCAAGCTTTAGCAAGTTCATCAAAACGTTCAAGACGAGCCATTGATGCTTTGCTACAGATTATATTGTAAATGAGATGGAAAATTAGATGTGCTTGTGTGTGTGTGTGTCTTAGGAGGAGAGAGTATATGTATAGGATAGTGGGCAACTGATAGTACATATAGCCTTGAGTAAATGCACCGGCGGTTCGCTATCCCATCAAACATTGTATATAGTCACAAAAGTAGAACAAATCTCAATGCATCTAATCTCAATGAAACTAATATCTATTTCATTTTATAAAAAAATATATAACGACAAAATAATTTTAACAATTATTAAAACACATAATCATATTTATAAAACAAATCAAACAAAATATCATACATTTTTTTTGGGTAAATAAATATGCAACTTAATTATAAGCACATTCCTCAAACATGAATGGAAAAATTATACCTACCCTGTTATACCACATTTTTTTAAACAATATAGGTAATTGGTTTCAAAGTTGTTTAGTTGTGTTTGAAACAGAAAAGTTTGTTGGAGAGGATGAAGTGTGTGTGGGAAGGAAGTGTGTGTGGGAAGCAAGTGTGTGTATGATGTTCTTTTTCCTATTTTCTGTGGTTAAACAAATGTACTACATAAATATTTAATTAATATTTAAAATTTGCTAAAAGACAAAAAATATAAAGTTGGCCAATACATGTCGCCCATTTAGGACAAGTTGCCCTATGCAAAAATACCTTACACACTTACACATACCTTACACATACATTCCAAATACATCCAAATTTTGTACTATAATAATTAAATATTGGACACATGGCGGAAATATAGCTAGTTGCTCAGTCGTCAAGTCGCGCTGATCCAGTTGTGAAATGTGACTAAATAAAATCTACTCATGGGATTTTGGCATTGGGCGGGATCCATTCCGATAATTTTCCCTTATATTAATTGCTATGCTTAGTTTAATAATTATTATTATCATTGCTTTATTTATTGATTTTAGCGTAGTTATGCTTATTAGCGAGTAGTTTATAGATGTTTGTTTAGAAATGGGTGGTTAGGTAGTTAGGATTGCGGTTGGATGTTGTTGATGGTGATATTAGTTGTTAGTTTAGGTTAGTATATTGACTAGAGGTTATGTTAGCCGTTTTTTTGGTAACGGATAGTATTTGCAGATTTGGGCGGGGCTTGACCAAAATTTCGTGGACGGTCCGCCTAGACAATTTTGGCGCCTTACTTTTGAAAGGGAATCCTAACTCAAAGTAAGGCGAGTAAGACTCGCATCAAAACCAAAATACTACCCCTTACTATAAAACGCCTAATTTAACTTAATAGACCATTAACAGGAGACATCCAACCTACGGTTTGCTTAGATTACTTTTATTCAATTCGACGGGCAAAAGCCGTCGAAAATAATAAAACTTTCTGGTAGTCAATATTTTAACCTAGATTATCAACTAAGTGGTTTAATGTGCGCGAATAAGGGTTAAGATTGAAGTACTCAACCGTATGAATAGATTAACCCTTGTTCGAGTTTTAGTTCACCAATTTTAATCCTATCTATTTACCACCGATTTCTAGGCAAACATATCCCCTTTTAGTATAAGTTTAGTTTTTAGCCTTTCTTAGATAACTTAGTTGCGTTAGTTTATTTTCAATAGTTTAAAACCAAAAACACTTTTTGTGACAACTAAGCATCAAACAATACTTGACCGACGTATTTCAATTCACCACTCCTTCGAAACGATACTCGGGAGATCAATACTTGCCAAGATACTTTTGTATTAAGGTTAGTATAGTCTACCCCTTTTATAAATTATTTTTGAAGGGTAAAACGACCTCTTTCAGTGATCCAGATTTTACCCATAACCCCAAGGAACCAACATCAAAACGGTTTCCAAAAACAAACTCTTCTGTTCTTCGCAGGTTATCGAAATATGTCTTTGGATCGTTGACTCGGGTTGCTCCAAGCACATGACCGGGAATCTGAAGCTGCTTATCAATTTTGTTTGGAAATTCATGGGAACTGTACGCTTTAGAAATGATCATGTAGCAGCTATTCTGGGTTATGTAGATCTTAAGTTTGGGAATTATTTGATCACTCGAGTTTACTATATCAAAGGGTTGGGACACAATTTGTTTTCAGTCGGGCAGTTTTGTGATGCAGATTTAGAGGTTGCATTTAGGAGAAATACATGCTTCATTCGAAATTTGGAAGGCGATGATCTCTTAACTGGGAATCACGGCACCACTTGTATGCTATCGACATCAACCAAATGGCCTCTTCATCACCAATATGTCTTATGACTAGAGCATTTGGAACTAAGTCCTGGCTATGGCATAGAAGATTATCCCATCTTTTTTTCGACACCATCAACAAATTAACCAAAGACAACATCGTCACCGGACTCCCTAAGTTCAAGTACACCAAGGAACACCTTTGTCCATCTTGTGAACTTGGAAAAAGCAAAAAGGCATTATATAAACCCAAAACCATACCCATTTCGGAAGTTAAGTTACATATGTTGCACATGGACTTATGTGGCCCAATGAGAGTTGAAAGCATTAATGGAAAGAAGTATATTCTTGTTATCGTCGATGACTATTCAAGATATACATGGGTTAAGTTTCTAAGGTTAAAGGATGAAGCACCAGGCATCATCATCACCTTTCTGAAGCGTATTCAAGTCCTTTTACAAGCTTCAGTAAGGATTGTACGAACCGACAACGACACAGAATTCACAAATCAGGAGTTAAGAACTTATTTTGAAGATGTTGGAATCACACAACAGACATCAGTTGTAAGAACTCCACAGCAGAATGGGGTAGTTGAAAGGAGAAATCGAACTCTTGTGGAAGCTGCTCGCACAATGCTGATTTATTCTAGTGCACCATTATTTTTATGGGCTGATGCTGTTGCCACTGCTTGTTTCACTCAGAATCATTCCTTAATCCATCCAAGATTCAATAAAACCCCATATGAGCTAGTGAACAATCGTAAACCTGATATCTCTTACTTCACGTGTTTGGCGCTTTGTGCTATCCGACGAATGACAGAGAAGATCTAGGGAAGCTGAAAGCTAAGGGTGATATTGGAATCTTCATTGGATACTCATAAAACTCGAGGGCATTCTGGGTGTATAATAGAAGAACAAAAAGGATAATGGAGACGATGAATGTAACGTTTGACGAGATTTCACAAATGGCTTCTGAGAGACTCGCTCTAGAACCCGTTCTTAACCCAATGGCTTCTAATCAACTCAGATTAGGACCCGCACCAAACCCGCAGATTTTTGTACACATTAGTTCAGGACTCGTACCTCAAGGAGCTCAATCAACAACCACTGAAAAACCTTCAGAACAAGTACTGGAGAACTTCTTCGAGTTAATGTTTGATGAATACTATGGTGGACCTTCGATAAATGCATCACAACATCATTCCGCTGCACCCGCTCAAAACCATCAACCACCACCACCAACACAAGATGCATCTACAACAATCGAAGCTGACGCACCAACTCCCTCAACCTCATCTACATCTACTCCAGAAACTCCAATTCTTGAAATTGTTCTACCAAGAGTTGATGAGCAAAATCAAAACACCTCATTTCAAGAAGAACCAACACATAATCAAAACGATGATGCGTTAGAAGAAGAAGTATTTGAAAACCCGTTTGCTATGGAATCTTGTGAATCATCTTCAAGGTTACAAGAACCATCTAACACGCATACGTTAAACCCAAGGTACCCTTCTACACTCCAGTGGACAAAAGACCATCCAATTGAACAAGTTATTGGTGAACCTTCAAGGCCAGTTCAGACGAGAAGACAACTTGCCACAGACCCCGAAATGTGCATTTACATTTGCTCAATAAGCCTGAAAGAACCAAAGAACATTCGGGAGGCAATGGCAGAAAACGCATGGATAGAAGCGATGCAGGAAGAAATTCATCAATACCGTTTACATGATAGTTGGGAATTAGTTCCAAGACCACTGGACAAACTTATCATTGATCTCAAATGGTTATGGAAGAACAAAAAGGATGAAGAAATGACTGTAATACGCAACAAAGCTCGTCTAGTGGCTAAAGGATTCAGACAGGAAGAAGGGATAGATTTCGAAGAATCATTCGCGCCAGTAGCAAGACTTGAAGCAGTCAGGATTTTCTTAGCCTATGCAGCTCACAAGAACATCACTGTATATCAGATGGACATCAAGACTGCATTCTTGAATGGAACTCTTAAAGAAGAAGTGTAGGTGAGTCAGCCAGAAGGATTCATTGACAAGGAACATCCAGACTACGTCTACAAGCTAAAGAAAGCCATGTATGGTTTAAAACAAGCTCCAAGAGCGTGGTATGATGAACTATCATCTTTCCTGATCAAAAACAATTTCACCAAAGGAACTGTTGATCCTACCTTGTTTACTAGAAAATACAAAAATGACATTTTGATTGTTCAGATTTACGTGGACGACATTATCTTTGGGTCCACTAATCCGAATCATTCAAAACATTTTGAAAATCTCATGAAAAGCAAATTTGAAATGTCCATGATGGGGGAACTTAAATTCTTTCTTGGTTTACAAATACATCAATCCACTCGTGGTATCTTCATTAATCAAGCTAAATATACAATTAAGATTTTGAAAAAACATGGTATGGAAAATTGTGATTCTGTTGGTACACCAATGGTCACTTCACCAAAAATCGGTGCTGATATATTTGGGAAACCCATCAATCCGAAGAAATATCAGAGCATGATTGGTTCTCTCATGTACCTTACTGCTAGTCGACCGGATATTCATTTTTCTGTTTGCTTATTAGCACGGTTTCAGGCAAGGCCTACCGAACTTCACCTCCAAGAGGTCAAACGGATCTTTCCGTACCTACGAAGAACCATTAACATGGGACTTTGGTATCCGAAGGATTCCGAGTGTGTCACCCTGGCGCGCCAGGTCTGGTGATGTGTGTTTTGGTTTTTGGATATCGTTCGCGATCTTATGTATTTACGAATATATATTTGTCATCGTTAAAACATAAAGGTGACTTTGATTATCAACATACCTAACAGTGTGGATGCATATGTATTTGCCCGACTAGGATGATATGGAAATTAAAGCAATTAGTCGTAATTTTGATGGGTAAAAATCCGAGGTTTTGCACTGTGGAGTCACTATACTCTTCTAAAATGTCTATATTAGTCTCTATTTTTAAGTCATTCAACGATAAAAATTATTATAGTCACTAAACATCTTGAAAAGGCATGAAAAATCACTCAGAGCACAAGGTGTTACAACTCAAGTTATGAGTTAACACCGCGCCAAACAAGCGTCACATCAGCTTTAACATTTCAACATTAATACCAAAAAAATACCCCTTATCATAACACCACCTTAACACCATATTTTGGGCCCCATTTTTTAAAAAAAAAACTTATAAATTACAATTTAATCCCTTTAACTAATTTTTCATTCATAACATCACCTAATAAATAATAATTCATTCATTAAAGTCTATTACAAATAAAAACATATGAAAATAAAAACATGTGAAAATAAAAACATACGGAAATTCAAAAACATACGGAAATTTAAAAACATACGAATTACAAATACTTATTCATCTAGTTCTTGTTCTAGTTCTTGTTGTCGTTTAAGATATTTTTGCCAAAGATGCTCCATAATGTTTTGTTGGAGACTAGTATGCGTTTCTTTGTCACGTATTTCTTTTGTCTTTCGACGTTGGACATCACATCTCTCGACCCACCTTTCGTGCCTCATATGTGGTACCAGATTCACCCACATTTCGTTATACTCACTTAGTGCAAACTTTTGATCTTTTAAAATCATATTATGCAAAATAATGCAAGAATACATGATTCTACTTATCCGGGTAACTTCCATTTGACGTGCCGGTTGTTGTAGTATACCCCAACGTCCTTGGAGCACACCAAAAGCACGTTCGACATTCTTTCGTGCATTTTCTTGTTTCCTTTTAAAATAACCATGTTTATCGTCAGTTTCGACCGTGAATGATTTGACGAAAGTTTTCCACTGTGGGTAAATTCCGTCAGCTAAGTAATATCCCTTTTCATACATAGTTCCATTTACTACATATGGAGCTACAGGGGCGACGTCATCAAGAACGTCTTCGAATAACAAAGAGTTATCTAAAACATTAATATCGTTATTCGCCCTCGCAACCCCAAAAAATGCATGCCAAATCCATAAATCTTGCGAAGCAACAGCTTCAAGCATTATTGTTGGGTATTTTTTTTATCACCCCTACCATATTGCCCTTGCCAACCCACCGGACAATTTTTCCACTCCCAATGCATGCAGTCAATGCTACCAAGCATTCCCGAAAAACCATGATAACGCTCATGTCTTTCATAAATATTTTGAATGTCGTCATAGGTTGGTTTTCTTAAATACTCCGGCATAAACAATCACGTGAAGTATGCTCACCCATTTGCAAATATTCATCAAACGCATCGGGTGAGGTGTCGTATTCCAATTGGCGTATGGCGGCTGTACACTTCATAATAACACTTATACTTATTCGACCCATACAATCGGGTGCTTGGATAAAGAATTGAAAATGACTTTGAAGAGGATCGGAAGTATAAGATTCAATGCCTTTGACTATTTATAGAAATAGTTTCCGGCTCATACGATATCTTCTTCGAAAATTCACGTGCGGATACTTACAACCTTGATTGAAATAGTCGTTCATCAAACGTTCTTCGGCAACCTCACGTTCACGGTAGATCGGGTTACGGGTCAAGCGAGGTCGAGCTGCTTTTTGTTCTAACTGTTGGTGATATTCGTACGCGACCATCATAAAGTATACGTCAGTTTCGTCATCTATATCGGACCAGTTGTTACGTTCTTCGTTACTTTGATTCGGATCCATTGTGAAAGAACAAGTTTTTTTTTTTAGAGAGGAAGTATATGAATTTGAGTTTGAGTTGTGGAAGCGTGAAAAAAAAAGGTTGTGTATTGTGGGTAGTTATATTACTTTTAAAGGTTTAGATTTTTTTATTTTTTTTTTACTTTTGCAAATATAGCCGTTTGATTAAAGGGGCTAAAGGGTTTTTTTTTTTTTTTTTTTTTTTGAATTTGAAATGAAAGTAGCCATTAAGGGCCTTGGGGTAACTTTTTTTTTTTGGCCTTTTCTCTTCTAACGAGCGTTGCCATGGCAACGTTGGCCATAACGCCGAGCCATAATGCCGAGGTACGGTGTAATAACACCGGCTCAAAACGAGCCATGTCACCATAACGCCGAGCCCAGTGTTATTATACCGTATGCTCTCATGCAATTGCCACCCGTTTGACTTTTTCTCATATCCTGAAAACTAATCATATAGTGACACGTGGCACTAGAAAAATATAAAGGTTGTTTCATATTTTAACCATGTTTCACTGATTTAGTTACTCACCTTTGAACGATTGTTGTAAGTAGTTTTATGATATACGGAGTAACTATATTTTGTGTTTAAGATGGCATCTAAGTGATCGAAATCTTCAAATTATCATCTAATGCTTCAAAGTTCGAATGTTCTTACTCTTGTTATCTCTTCGCCAATTAACACCAAACCGTAAAACAACTTCATAAACCAAAAATTAGGTAATAACACAAGTTTACTGATTACAACTAAATAAAATATAGCCCAGATCCTGCCGGTGGTAGTTCAGCCCGGTGTGCAGTCATTCACATCAGATGGTCGGGTAGTGGCACGTCGCATCGAATTTGAAGGTAGAGTTTTTGCCGGAATATGCAATGATGGCCGGAAACTGGAGTATCTATTGGAGAACAGGTGGAGGTTTTCATTTTTAGAGGGTGAAATATATGACATTCATGGTGAAAGCAATGGGAAAATACGTATATTGTTGTGAATAATAAATAAAGAAACAAGAATACAAAGAACAAGAAGATAGAGAGAATGGAGAATTTCGTTTTATTCATCTCATAAAGAGGTATATTTATAATACAAGATAGAACATTCTAGAATATATATAATCTCCAAATATAACTCAAATACCTCTAGTCAACATCCTATAAGATATGGACATCCATATTATAATTATCCATAACACTCCCCCTTGGATGTCCATTTAAGGATTATGCCTCGTTAAAACCTTACTAGACAAAACCCAGTGGGACAGAAATCTAGTGAAGGAAAAAGAGTACATAATTCCTTTATACGCTCGAGGATGTTGCCTCATTAAAAACCTTTCCGGAAAACCCTGTGGGGACAAAACCGTGGTGAAGGGAAAAAGAGTGCAACGCGTATCTTCTCTCCCCCCTAATGATCACATCACTTAAGCTCATTGAATCAGTGAAATGCACCTTAATGTGTCTTAATAGAATCACATGAATAAATATTCTCTACATGGTGTTCGCATATCCAATTTAAGGATTAAGATACGTCATACATCTCATTTAAGTACATCCTTGTACTTCACATATACACATTTTAGTATGGCACATTTAAATCGATATTGTGATCATCATTTTTATAAATCAAAGGGGTCTTTTCAGCATAATGTGACCTCATAAATATGAGTTGTCGTTTCTTCATATAAAGATATTAAGTATCTTTCTCTAGCTTCCATGATGTACAAGAATTTCATCCTTAAGATAACAAACTATCTTTTATTTCAGGGTTCCATTTCTAAGCATTCAATCGGCTTTGAAGCTCCGTCAGAGTTTCATCAATATTCAAAATATCAAACTACATGAACCCTAATATCATATTGAAAACAAGGTATTCTTATAAAGTAACATGGGCAAACATAGTTATTTTATGGCACAATTTCAATGAGTATATGCTAAGGCAATTATAACATATAAGCCCAATAATATGATTGGTTCAGTATAATCAAATAATGTTCTCGAGAACTTTTCTTATATGCTCTAAGCATTCAAAATCACTAGCATGCTTCTTACATTTTATATCTTATAATAAATCTCAACATTACATGAGCTCTCTTCATATATCTTTTAGACGCACATCAATTACTTAGTTGCCAGACTTATACAATATTAAAACACATTATTGGATCCACCACATGAACATGTATCGTCATTATCATTTCAAAGTCTTTGTGAAAATATATGGGTGCCATCACTTGCGCCTTATGCACAATTTAATTTCGCTATCTCACAACGACATTTGTATATCCAATAAGTTTTACATATTTATGTATATGGACTTTAAGTCCTAATCACATGTCTCATCATACGAGACTTCAATCATTCATTAATTACTTGCGTCATTAAATTTTGGTCATTCAGTAATACATCTGCACTTCTTGCAGATATCCAATATCCTCACCTTTATTTTAGCGCTATATTATTTACTTCATAATCATTATCATATATAATAGTACTATCGACGTCGATTCATTTCTTTTCGATTCCTACTTATTTATAGCATTGCTTATATTTATTAATCTTATCAGTATCTTTCACTAGGTTTTATTATCAAGTTACTATCGATCTGTCGATTCATTTCCTCTTTATCTGCTATTCTCAACACTTCAGCAATAACTCATAATCAATTTTGCAATATATGACATTCCTATATGAATCTTATATTTTGGTCACTACGATTTTGTCAATTACTATCTGATATTCAAAGTCCCTCTTAAGATATTCATTATGTGGGTCTTTATATCAATCAATTCATACCATCTTATTTTCCCTGATGCATTCCATTTCATATCATATTCATTCGAAGGATTTATGGAATCATAAGTCTATCATGTGAGTGCCATAACTCTACCATATTCATTGATTAATGTTGGATCAATCATTATAATAGCCTAGACGTATAATAGTCACTCTTTGGCCTTCTCATAAATTATTATTCTGAATAATAATCAAGTTATCAAATTTTACAAAATCAATTCGTGTATGAACATTGTTTTTTAGTTCAACACTTATTCCAAAAATTTTGCAATATTTTGAAGTATTCACATAATTGCCATAATTTAATTTGGCAAAGCTCGTGCTCGCATTTTATAAGTCGAGCCATTAATCACGCTAACCTTTAGTTGCGTCTTTGATGATCATTTTGACGATGCATCGATTTTAAAACTCAAAATGATCCACATGACGGATGTATAGGCCTACATACATCCCCTTTATATTCTTTCTAAAACTTCATAGGATAAAGTTCTTACTTTAATATGGTGGTGATATATGAACAATTAACTTTCATTCATTGAGAACATAACTTTCATTCATTGAGAACAATCAAATCTATCTTAAGAAACTTATGATTTCTCTATACTTTTCGCATCATCATTGACCCGGGATGGTCCAACCGGTCATGCCAATTACTACAATAATCTTGGCTCATAAATTTATACTTTATGACCACGTGTGCTTTAACTGCACCTTATTATATGAAAGTCGAATAATATGGGGAGCTCACATTTCACCGATTAGCTCTTTTATGTCTTTTACATAATTTAATATGATATTCACATTGGCTTATAACATTATCAAATAATAAAGCAAAATCTATACTAGTAAAATATGCCATTAATCAATTGATTGAGTGTCTTACATGCAAACAAATAAAATCTCTTGACAATAAAATCACACATATATAGTAAACTGAATATCACAACATAAATCATCTAAGACATCTTATTTTTATATTTAATAGCTCCGTTATTCTTTGTCAATCTTGACTACAATATTGCAAACTTCACAATAGTGATTTACTTATATACGAAACCTTACAAGAAAGAATGCTCATATTTTACTTTTACTATCATGTCAAGCAAGTCACACATATATAAGCAATAGCATACATAGAGATATAGCTTCAACTTATACGTAACCATAATAATCATAAAATCAAACTTGATAAAGATATATCTTGCAAAAGCACCAAGTTCAGCTACAGTATTGATATTCTATTAACATGCACATGTTTAATTCGTCACCTTATTTATAAACTACATTTTTGACAAATTATTTATTGTTAAATTCATATCAAGATGATGATAATTTGTATGTTATCCGATCAATAGTTATGCTTATCACACAGACTAAGATACATCCAAAATTGCATAAAAGTTAATTAACCATACATCACGTACATGCATTAGTCTGAATGGCAATGTATAAACCTTAGGTATGTAGGCATTAAATTTAATAAATCTTGCACATTAAAATATGAAGATCAAGATAGTGAGTAGAAGCTAAATATTTTCCCACCAATGTTTGACCTTGTAAATGAACAGAGATAAACATTTGTAACCAAAACAGATGACAAATGCAAAGAAATAACACAACATATAGTTGATTAAAAATCATTCACTTCAATAAGCTTATTTATTCACTATTCAATATGAATCATGTTGATGCTCAACTATATTATACCAAATATGTAATTCAAAGTTCCTGTTGGAGTCTTAAATCTGATGGAATCAATTCGACGAGACTTCTTTAATGGGGTTGATGGGTCCGAGAGGAAAATATCATGGATAGGTTCGGACAAAATTTTAGCGTCAAAGAAAAATGGAGGTCTCGGTGTTTCTAGCTTTCTCGCTATTAACCATGCCCTTTTATTCAAATGGGTTTGGCGCTTCTTCACCAAAGATTACTCGTTATGGTATAGACTCATCAAAGCTATTCATGGTGTTAGTGGAACAATTGGCATTCATAATCCTTCGAATAGGAGCTCTATTTGGCTAGATCTGGTTCATGCTCTCATTTCTCTTAACCGAAAAGGTATTGATCTCTTAGCTTTTATTAGAAAGAAGGTGGGAAACGGTGAAAATACTCTTTTTTGGGATGACATTTGGTTAGGAGAGGTCGCCTTAAAATCTCTATATCCAAGGCTTTTCGCTTTAGAGTTGAGTAAGGATAGCAAAGTGGTTGAAAAATTGAGTCATTCTTCCTTAGCTTTCTCTTTTCGTCGTTTGCCAAGGGGAGGGGTAGAAGAGGAGCAATATAGGGGTTTATGCTCTAGCATTTCAGAAGTATCTCTTCCTCAAATGGTTGATCGCTGGGTTTGGTGATGCTCTGGGTGAGTTCTCGGTTAAATCGGTTCGTAGTCTTATTGATGATTCTCTTTTGCCTAAGTCGGATGTTCCCACAAGATGGGTGAAGTTGATTCCTATCAAGGTGAATGTTCTAGCTTGGAGGATTAGCTTGGATAGATTGCCAACTCGATTGAATCTCTCTTCCCGTGGGGTGGAGATTCATTCTATCCTTTGTCCCTTATGTAATGTAGCAGCTGAATCCTCTTCCCATTTATTTTTCTCTTGCTCTTTAGCTCGTCAGGTCATGAGCTTAGTTTGTCATTAGTGGGAGCTGGAATTTTCTCTTTTCAATTCTTATGAAGAGTGGCTCACTTGGCTCTCTAACTCTCGCTTATCTAATCGTATGAATGAGATTCTTGAAGGTACTTGTTACGTGGCATGGTGGATCATTTGGCGCTTCAAAAATCAAGTCTTGTTCGGCTCTCGTCAGCCAAGAAGGGAGTTTATTTTTGATGACATTATTCAAATGTCTTTTTTATGGATTTCTAACCGTTGTAAATCCAAGCTCGTTTGGGCTTCTTGGATGCAGAATCCTAATTTACTTAACTTGTAATATCTTCTAGCTTCTTGCTAGTTTTCTAATAAAATCGCCGTTCAAATAAAATATGTAACTTTATATATGTCACTTAAGTTGTCATACAGTATCTCATTAAAATTTCATTATTTTGTAAATTAGTTTCAAAACTTTAGTCGTTTTATACATGTATAACGGACAGAATTAAATCAACTCTAGATTTTACATAAAATATAATGATTAGGCGACATATATCCTGTATGACATGTTCATGACCAAAATAAAAATATTGTTTTAAGGAATGTTTTGAAATATTTAATGAAACCAGGATCAACAAGATAATAATCACAACAACTTAACGAGATAAAAATCACATAGACTAGGGTACAAAGTGAAATATATCTATCATTGCATAGATCGTCATCTCCTTCGTGTAACGATACCAAAATCGGGTTTAACCTTCCGGTTAAAGTTATGTACCAATCTCGATACGCAAGTATTTAAGTAAACTTCATAAGTTATCTCTTAGTGCTTGTAACCTTTTGACTTTTTGGCGTTTTGTTATTAAGATATATTCTTAAAAAAAAAAAAAAAAAAAAAAGTTCATAAAAGCATACCATTGTCAAAAAGAGTATTCTTAAATATCTATACAAAATATTATGAGCTATTAAGATTGAATATAAAGAAATATAACTTGACTTTACAAAGGCAACAAAAGATATACCACGTAATACTATATGAATTTGATCAAGAATCGGTTGTATACTTCTGGGATCAAGCCTTTAAAGGGGTAATTTATACTTTCAAGGCCATCTAAGTTGCATTCTATTGGATTCTCCGTTATATATTGTATGCACACAAAAATTTTAGGAGTATGTTGTTGAAATTATATATCATGACAATCATAAATAATAAACACATAAAGCATCAAAGTACATGCGGAAGCGTAGGAACATATAATGCATAAATTAATTAACCAAATTAAAAGAATGCATACCTTTTGATTCTAGCTAAACAAGAATCAACTTTTGTGTAATTCAATCAAGAACCCTAATTAGGGTTTATATAGATTATAAGAATTACCCCTTACCTCTTTTGTAATTCAATCCAAGATATAATCAATAGTGTGATTATATCACGTTCTTGTACACACGTACTAATACCAAGTAAATGTTTATGCAAGTAAATTGAACACAAAACAATTTGTTTATAAAAAACAAAGTGATCGACCCTAATGAAAGGGTTAGGTCGATCGGATTTTTTAGACAAAAGAAAGGGAGAAGAAAAACTCAAGGTATTGTGTGTACAAAAGCTAGAAAACAATGAACCTTGAGTTTGATTATATAGTTGAGTTTACTTTGAGCTCAAGCAATGGTTTGGGTTGGGAAACCCTTGCCGATCGGTTACAAGCCCAAGGGGGGGGGGGGTTCCGGATCCTTCTTGACTTACCAAAAACTCATACATATAACTTTCCTTTTATTCGTCTAACGGTCGTTAGTCATTATTCCGTTAAATACTAACGGTCGTTATATGTTTTGTGTTATTAATAATTATACATAACATTTATAAATAATTATTATTCATTTACTCTTCATACGTAAAATGTGCAATCTCGTGATCTCGAGTTCGATCCTAACACACGACTATTATTTTATGTCTATAAAACTAACAGCTCCCACTTAGACATATCATAATAGTGTGATCACATCGGTTAGCGTCTTGCAACACGCCGATGCCTCTAGTACAACTCAAGTAAGGCTCCTGAAAAAACCTTTTAATGATTTCTCATTATTATCCTTTTGTTTCTAATACCACTTTAATAAGGATATGGATCAAAGTCATTCCTTAATTAACCATTCTGTTTCTCGTTGTTTATGATTGAGCAAGATTACCAAATCTTCTGAACATATTCAGGGGAGATCTTGGGCGTGGCCACGCAGACATCTTGTCAACCATACGAGGGGCCCAGCAGTATTAAACTCCAAAATAATTTTGAAGGAACAAATTCTATCTTGACTACGAGCAAAACCCACAAACTTTGTAACACTTCCGAAAACAACCCTTATGACTACCAGTTACATATAGCGTTAAGATGTTCCACAGAAATGTACTACATTCATGACAGTTATCTGGTATCTCAAGTCTGAGGATAACTATTCATGATTTACTTAATGACAAGATCCATAAAGTACAATCATGTAGTTGGGATAATTCCTATATTAGATTTCATTGAATATCATGTGAATTTGGCATGTCCACGCATCAATATACTTTTAAGTATATTATACCAAAACTCAGATTTGTCTTAATTTAATAATATTCCCATATTAATAACTGACAACGGACGATTTAGAATAACTTTTATTCACGGATTAAACATGCAAATACAGGACAACAATAATTAAAGAATGAAAATAAACATAACCAAATACTTTATTTCATTAATAAATAATAATTGTTTACAATATCCTTTATCCAAATACTAATCACATTCATGCATCAAACTACTAGTTAAACGAAGCCCAATGCCATTGGCTAATTCAGTAAGCTTTTCTTTAGGTAAAGTCTTAGTGAAAGGATCAGCTAAGTTGTCATATGTGTGAACTTTTAATAGTTTAATTTCACCTATGCTGACTTGCTGTCGAACATAGTGATACTTCCGTAGAAAATGTCTGGTGCCCTTCATGATTCCAGATTCATTGGAAAATATGATTGCAGTAGAATTGTCGCACTACATATTAATAGGTGATTCAATTGAAGGCATAACACCAAGCCCTGAAATGAATTTCCTAATCCAAACAGCCTCCATTGCAGCTTCTGAAGCAGCTATGTATTCGGCTTCTGTTGCAGACATCGTAATTGTACTCTGCTTCTTGCTCTTCCAGTCTACTGCTCCTCCATTGATAACAAAGACATAACCCGTGTGAGACTTCGCATCATCTTTGTCACATTGCCAGGACGCATCACAGAAACCTGTAACATCAAGTTTTGTAGCTGGATTTCCACCATACACTAAAAACATATCTCTTGTATTTCGTAAATACTTGAGAATATTTTTAACAGCAGTCCAGTGTTTTTCACCTGGATTCTGTTGAAATTGACTGGTGATGTTTTGAGCAAACGCCACATCTGGCCTTGTGCATCTCGCCGCATACATAATAGATCCTACAGCCAAAGCATAAGGAACTTTGCTCATGCGTGCCACCTCAGCAGGTGTTGAAGCACATAACTCACTGCTTAAGCCATGTTTCACTTCCATTGGCAAATATCCTTTCTTGGAATTTTGCATATTGAATCTCTTCAATATTTTATCAATGTAAGCACTTTGGCTTAATCCAATTAACCGCCTTGATCTATCTCTATAGATCTTGATTCCCAGAATGTATGCAGCTTCCCTTAAATCCTTCATAGAAAAACACTTTCCAAGACATGCCTTAACCTTTTGCAAACTTGGAATGTCTTTTCCCATGATTAATATGTCATCAACATATAGGATAAGAAAAATTACATCACTTCCACTAGCTTTGTGATATACAAATGGCTCATCGAGATTCTGAGTAAATCCAAACTTTTTAATCTCAGCATAAAATCTCTTGTTCCATTGTCGTGATGCTTGCTTCAATCCATAAATAGATCTTTGAAGTTTGCATACACGATTTGGAAACTCTGGATTCATAAACCCCTCAGGTTGTGCCATATAGATGTCTTCATCCAGGAGACCATTTAAGAAGGCGGTTTTTAAATCCATTTGTTAAATCTCATAGTCATAATACGCTGCTATAGCTATGAGAATCCTAATAGCTCTAATGTCTGCTACAGGAGAAAATGTCTCCTCGTAATCGACACCAAAAGTTTGAGTAAAACATTTAGCTACCAGACGAGCCTTATAGGTGTGTACATTACCATCCATGTCAATTTTCTTCTTGAAGAGCCATTTACTTCCAACGACTTTAGCATTGGGAGGAAGGTCTACTTCAATCCAGACATCATTATCTTTCATGGATTATATTTCTCCATTCATTGCAATTACCCATTTATCCTTTTCAGGACTAGCAATGGCAGCTCTATAGCTAGTAGGTTCATTAAGATCCACTAGTATAGTTTCCTCACATTCTACGTTAAGACATAGACGATCAGGAGCACGTACAGTTCTAACAGACTTACAAATGGGAACAACTTCCGGTGGAGGACCCAGACATTCAGGTTCTTCAGGAAGTATGATAGTGTTTTCAAAAGGTAATGCATCATCTTGATCATCTTCCAGATCATAGATTCTCCCACTGAATTCTAGATATATGAGATCATTTTCAAGAAAGTCTCCATACCTAGCAACAAACACTTTGTTTTCAGGTGGGTAGTAAAAATAGTAACCCATCGTTTCCTTTGGGTATCCTACAAAGATACACTTTACAGATCTCTGTTGGAGTTTATCTGCTGAGTCACGTTTAACTTACGCCTCGCAACCCCATACCTTTAAATAAGACATGTTCGGAGCTTTTCCATTCCATATTTCATATGGTGTCTTATCAACCTTCTTAGTGGGAACCATATTCAGAATGCGAACTGCAGATTCTAAAGCATAATCCTAAAAGGACAAAGGAAGAGTTGTAAGATTAAACATCGATCGCACCATGTCTAACAATGTACGATTCCTTCTCTCAGATACACCATTTTGTTGTGGAGTATATGGAGATGTGAGATTCTGGACAATTCCATTCTCAGCTAAGTAATCTTTAAACTCTTAGCTTAGGTATTCACCGCCTCTATCGGATCGAAGAGCTTTAATCTTTTTTCCTAATTGCAACTCTACTTCTGCTTTGAAAAATTTAAATGTTTCAAACACCTCATGTTTATGCTTAAGTAAATAAACATAACCATAATGGCTGAAATCATCTGTAAAAGTTAAGAAGTAGCTAGCACCTTTCCTTGACACATGTCTAAGTGGTCCACACACATCAGTATGTATTAAACCAAGTAGATCAGAAGCTCTTTCCATATTGCTATGAAAAGGTTTCTTAGTCATCTTTACAGATATACAAGACTCACATTTATCAAATGATTCATCATTGATACTTTTCAAAAGCCCGTCACGTTGCAGCTTTTGCATTCGAGTCTTGCCTATATGGGCAAGTCTACAGTGCCAAAGGTAAGAAGAATTCAAGTCATACTTCATTCTCTTACTAATGCTATACATTGAATTATCAATATTGGATACATTATCATTCATGTCAATTTCAAACACACCATTCACAACAATAGCATTAAAATAAAAAAAACCATTTAAATAAACAAAAATTCCATTGCTATTGATAGTATGATTAAAACCAAGATCCAATAAACAAGAAAAGGAAACAACACCCCTAACAATTGAAGGTGCATAATGACAATTGTTTAATATCAGTACTAAACCAGAAGGTAAAACTAAATTAAACACTCCTATGGCTTCAACAGCTGCTTGTGCTCCATTGCCCACATGCAGATATTGCTCCCCATAAGATAGTCTCCTTTCCACTCTAAATCCCTGTAGTGTATTACATATGTGAATACCACATCCAGTATCATATACCTAGGAATTTATTTTATGAGTTAAAGTAAATAATTCAATCATAAATAGGTTACCTGAATTACTGGCGCCCACGTGCCCAGTTTTCTTAACCTTATTTGTTCGCAAATCATCGAGATAAAGAGGACAGTTCCTCTTCCAGTGACCCGCAACATGACAGTAGTGGCAACCTTGATCCTTCTTTGGATTATCCTTCTTTTTAGGAGGGTATTTCTTGGGTTCTGGTTGATAAGCCATAACTTGTTTACCCTTATCAGCTTTGCCCTTTCCTTTACCCTTATTCTTGTTCGCATTTGGCTTGTTAATTCTACCCCCTTGAATAGCAAGTACATGGGGAGTAGGAGCCTTATGTGGTAAACCTTTCTCGTAATCAATAAGCAATGCGTGTAATTCACTTACTGTCTTCCCCATGCAATGCATATTGAAATTACGAACAAAACCACTAAATTCCTTATTCAGGGATCTATTGATTAAGTTAACAGCAATATCTTGTTCATAGATATTGCCAAGTGCTTGTAGTTGGTCCATGTAACCTTTCATTTCCAACACATGTGCACTTACAAGTTTACCTTTTGCCTGATTGCAGCTATAGAGAGCATCAATTAAATCATAGATCTCAACTGCAGTTGGTTTCTTAAACATACGTCTGAGTTCGTTGAGCATGTCATAACGGAAATAATTCTCAAACTGCTTTTGTAAAGCAGGTGTCATCATTCCCAACATCAAGCAAGCCATATCATTATGTTTCTTGTATTCAACTTTCCAATCCGCTTTTTCCTGATCAGATGCAGTTGCAGCGGGTTCAGCAGGACAAGGCTTATACAAATAGTCCTATTTTTTAGCCATTCTCAAGACAATCCTGAGTAAGCGAAACCAGTCATTGAAATTTTGTGAGCCAGTCAATTTTTCTTGTTCAAAGAAAGTTTTGAACGCAGAACTCAAAGTAGTGTTATCAGTTTGAGCCATTTCTACAGAAAGAAAGTTCAATCATTAGTATTTTCGATAATACAATTTTTCAAGAAAATATATTACCCAAGGAAATATAAATATACATAGAATTTTCTTGAAAACTAGGACCCATATAAACATAGTTTCATCACATCAGTTGATCTGCTAGTAATGAAAGTATAAAATAAGGTAACTTGTCGTATAATAATTGGCAAACATTTTCCAATTTTTAGATTATTATGGGATTTACATTGCCAAAACTTGTTGCAATGTAAGCATGTTTCATCCCCATCTTATGCCTTGAGTCCAAGCTCTCACTTACAACTCAATTTAAGTCGTCTAATTTAAAAACTGCAAACTAACATAGTTCCATTACATCAGTTGATCTGCTAGTAATGAAAGCATGAAGTTTACCTTTCTATTGCAATCTAGCCAAGCTCTCACATGACGTAAATTACAACTTCAAGTGTTCTTTAATTAGATGGCATTTTACTTAATTTTAAAGGGTACTAATTTTGATGTGTATAATCAAAATAATGTATGAAGAAGCATGCATACAACTTCATAACTGTAATACCCTGTAATTTTCCCAATCATTTACTAAATGCTAAATACGAATTTACTTCAAATTGAATGTCTAATCTATCTCCTAGAGTTAAAATTTTTTTTACTATGACTACACTATTATGAATTTCATATCTATAACTATTGTGAGTCACGACTCACGAATAATTCGAATAGCTCGACTGCGCACAGACCTTAAAGAGTGAAACACCAAAACGAATCAAACCACATTTATATTTTTGGGCCTAGTGGGCCGAATAACCAACTAAATGCAAACCGGGCCTAAAATTTATTGTTTCCTTTCCATTGGGCCGAACACCCAACTACTAACCCAATGATATTTTTGTTGTTACCCACAATTGAGAATAAGCCCAAGCCATTTCTTTTTTTTTTCCTTTGGGCCAGTGCCGCGCCAAGCCCACACATCTTTATTTTTTTTTGTTTTGTTGATTGTTGTTCTTGCGTTGAAGCTGGAAACGAGCAACACAAATCCCTCAACATGCAACATTTTTATTTTCCTTCTTTTCCTATGTTGATACTAGTCAACACTCACAGACCACCCAACTTGCAACATATTTTTGTATCATTTTTCAACCTAGCATGCCTACTAAGCCACCCTATTGTTCCCCCCTATGTGGAACATATCTTCCCCAAGTACCACTCAAAACACTTTCATCTTGTGGTCCACCCTTGGAAATCGTTGGAAATCATTTCTTGTTCGTCCTTGTTGCTGCCAACGATCCATAAAACCATCGAAGCACACACGGTATTAACTAAACCATCTTGAGTCTTGAGAGGATTTGACACTCTAGTATGGTACCTCCTCAAGACTAATGTCAAACCCCTAAGCATCTCATTTTCGGTCTATAAAAGGGCAACCCAAAACTCTTCTTCACTTCACCACAAAAACGCAAAACACACAACACCCCATCTATTGTATTCTGTCGAGCAAGAAAGAAAGGAAGCAAGGAGTTTTGGAGTATTTCGAGCATTATAAATTACTTTGGGTAATAGTTTGGATCGTGGGTTTATATTGGAAGAAAGCTTGAATTAGATCTCGTTGTCACCACCATCTCTATTCGAACTTCCCACCATCCTTGGTGTAGTAAGTCCTCTTGGCAACTCCTTCCCTCCTTGTATCATACTATCATTCGTTTATGGTCATTCCTACGCACGTACACATTTTTTTTTTATCTATATGACTAACGAATGAAAATTATAATAACATAATATGTTGAAAAGTCCCCTTATCACCTAAGAAATGGACTAATATCGTGCAATCTAAACGTATAACATATGAAGTTTTCGACACTACTCGTTTCTTTGGCCTAGCCCAAATCAAGTTGAGTAAACATGCAAATCTTTCGGAGCTAAGTATCACGTTAAACTAGCCTCGTCCTACACCCCTTCGAATCGCAGTTTCATTTCCAAAACAAAAGTTTGGGCCTAACGGGCTCCCAAGCCCAAACCGGTTGACAAATGGGATTTTTGGAAAAATTTAAATACCGAAACATATAAAATCGTTTTTATAAATTTTTAAACTAAAAATAAACATTTTTGTAAAAATAAAAGTTACTATTGTCGAAACTAAATTTTTGGACTAAATTTGCAATTTATTTCGGTTAGGGGTAGAAAGTGTAAAAATATCGAAACTAGTGGGTTTAAACTAAATATAATCATTTTAATAAAAATAAAGGGTAAGAATCGTAACTTTTGTAAACTATGCGGTACAAAATGAAAAAGGTAAACTTTTGGACTAAAATTGTAATTTTAATAACATATGGGTGTAATATGTACAAGTTTGAAACAAAAGGGCCGATTATGTAAAAACTAAACTTTACATTTTAGACAAGGGTATAAATTGCCAATAACCAAAGGTCAAGTGTAAAAAGGGAATTTTTATAAAGTCAAAGGTGGAGTTTGATATATATTTTGGAAAAACATAATTTGGTAAACTTAAATACTAAATGTATCATCTTACAAAAATAAATATTGATAGTTGCTTAAATAAATTAAAAATATTTAAAATAAATATTTTTACTAATACTTGTCATAACCAATAATAATCTACGACGAATACTTGAATCGTTAACGTTTTATATACTAACTGCGACGACTATTTTAAAGTTTACTTTTGAACTTTAAGCATCCAAAGTACACACACCCAACATTATCACTTGAAGATATTCGCACATATCATTTCGCATCTAGCCCTAAAAACAAACGAATCTAAACTTATCATATCACTCTAGGTCGCAAGTCGGAGCTATTCACTTACACTACTTGATTTCTACTTGACTACTTGATTACTAAGGTGAGTTCATAGTCCCACTTTTTAACTATAATTTCAAATCCCGTGGGGAGATATATGCTACAAAACTGAACACAAGTATTTTTTTTTTCTGTATGCTATCCTGATTGATATTGCCTAAGTTACCACTATTGCCAAAAGCCCCTCATATCATGGACCATTAATCACTTGCGAGTGAACGCGAATTTAGTGAATAGATCTATTGGCAGTTGACGCCCCATTTGAAGTTAGCCTGTTATGGTAACCAAATGCACTTTATTCGAATTAACAAGAAATGTGGCAAAATTTCTATTACGACGAGGGCACTATCACCTGCATCATTTTGTGATGCAGGCTATTTATATCTTTTATGATATCACCCGATGTTAAGGTTTGGGTGTCATGAGACTTAGGGCAATATATTGTTACTGCACTGCGAATGATTACGAATGCTATTGATTTTTACTACTACTACTCATCTTGTGTTCAAACTATTACAAATTAAACACTGTGGATTCACTCAACCTTTGTGTTGACTTTTTTAGCATGTTTTATCTCAGGTATCTAAGGGGCACTAAAGGCACGGAGTTGGCATGAGGCATAATTGGACCAACAACCATCCAAATAATTATATCATTCTTTACAAACTCAGTTATAACTTTTGTGAAACATTATTATTTTTGGAACATGTTTTGTAACCTCAAATGTTGAGTTTTCATGGAATGATATGAACTTATTTCTAAAATGTCTCTTTTGGGTCGTTTTCTATGCTATGACTATGATTCTAAGAAGTAATTAACCCAATTAAGTCTTCCGCTGCTTAACGAAATTATCGGGGTGTTACAGATTGGCATCAGAGACATGGTTTATAGAGAACCAAGTGTATTTTCAAAACACTGGACTATAACCATATTTTCAAAATGAACAATTTGCACCTACCTTATGCCCTCCGTGCCAGTACTTTATCAACACCATGCATTGAGATTTGCTTAGCAGATGATGCATATATCATAACGCATATATCATAACTTTTATCTCATAACTCATAACTCATAACTTTTTAGACATCATGACTATTTAACACTATTCGAATTAAATGACTTATAACTATAATTATTGGGATATTGCAGTACCATGTCACCTCTTATCATCATTCTATCTGACAGTGATGACGCCCTACCAGCATCATCCTCCACTCCTACTATCACCCCATCTGACGTTGACACTGATGACACCCTACTTGTTTCACCCACTGCTGACCCATCTGGAGTTGATTCAGGAGAGGCCGAGCCCTTTGAGGAGGGTGAAGTCGCCTCGACACCAGTCATTTCACCTACCATACCACCTCCATCTTCCCCTATCTATGGCCCGTTGACTTATGACCAGTACCTTGAGACTCAGCAGTTTCTGTCTGCTGATGATGTTCCATCACCACCCCCAGCTCTGACCCATGCTCATTACTCTTCTAGGTCAGAAGCAGATGATGATTCGTCCGACTCAGAATCGTCTGATTCAGCTATGTCTATTCCACCACCACCCCCGCCTGCACCGGTCCGCCGGCGCAAGCGAGTAAGAGTTCTCCAGCCTGGTGAGCCAGCCCCTTTTCGAAAGAGATTCAAGTACTGCCCTAATGGTCGTACTTATGTTTGCACGGCTCGGAAACGAGTCCATTTACCATCAGCCCCATTGGCACCACCACCAGCTCCACTACCATCACCATCCCCTTCACCATCATCATCTATACCACAGCCTCATCCCTACATGCTACCGACCTTTACCTCACCACCATCACCATCCCCCATACCACCACCTACTGTGTTCTACACCCAGACCACTGTGGTTCCCCCATCATCCCCCATTCCATCTCCTGCTCCCTCACCCCTTCATACTCAGAGTGTTCCATTGCCCTCTCCAGAGAGAGCACGACACTTGAGCCCATCGCTATCCGACCCCCACACTGAGACCACCACTCACCCTAGACTTCTTAGGAGAGTTGATGCTCATAGGTGGTCATTCTTGTTGGAGTGTATTCGCCGTTGGAGATTACAGGAGGGATCTCCCAGAGCTTCAGAGTTAGGAGAGAGTTCGTCACCTGTCCTTCCAGTCACAGGGGAGCCTATGCATCATACCATCCCACTACTAGCTGCCAGACTTGTCCGGCACGAAGATCGAATTGATGAGCTTCTGAGTTTGATTAACGATATATCTCTCGAGCGAGTCGAGAACATGCAGGAGGAGGTGGAGAACCTTGTGGTAAGCAGTTTAGCCATGGAGGAAGTTTTTGAGTTGATGGGGACACATCTGGAGGAGACCGAGGAGGTAGTCGCTGAGCTTGGACACCGACTCGAGACGCAGAGACATGAGTCACAGCAGATGAGAGATATTATGGCGATCATGCAACAGATGATTGAGCATCAGACTGAGGAGCTAGCAGCAGCCAGCAGTACCATCCACACTCTCAGGGGTACGATTAGAGAGATGCAGACCAGGGAGAGGATTAGAGACCAGAGGATGGATGAGTTGACCAAGGTAGTCAGAGATCTACAGCGCAGATCAGGGGATGCACCCGGTAATTCATAGATCATTGTAGTAGTTGACATCTTAGCTTGCCCTGCGTGGCATTAATAATCTTGTATCATGTTGTTTTTTGATGAACAATGTATCAAATTTTTAAAACACTATTGTTGGTTATGATTACTATGTATTGGCACAAATCTATGTTACTATGGTTGTTTTCTTTCGTTGTGGTTCTCTTTATACATCGCTATATTGTGATTCATTGTAAATTTCATGTGTGTTGTGATTGTATTCAGACATGTCGTGGTGATTATTTATGATTAATATGGCTTTACTTATGATGATGTGCATAATGTGGTTGAGTAACATTATGTGATGATCTCGACTATTATGAACTTGGTTATGATATTTCTTTGGATTATGATTTCTAAAATGTGAAATTGTGGTATTTATAGAAACATGGCTCCTAGGAAGACAGCAGCAATAACCCCCGCACCCGCCATGACCCCAGCTGCAATCTGAAAGTTGGTCGCTGATAGTGTTGCTGCAGCACTAGAAGAACAAGCAGCCATGGCATGTTCTAGTAGCAACAACAGGCCAACTAGGGAAGGCGAGACATCCGGGACTAGGAAATGCACCTACAAAGATTTTATGGGTTGTAAGCCAACCTACTTTAAGGGCACTGAAGGAGTAACCGAACTTGCTCGATGGTTTGAGCGTTCTGAGACTGTATTCACAAGAAGTGGTTGTTCTGACGACTGCAAAGTCTCGTTTGCTACGGGAACTCTATTGGAAGATGCCTTATCCTGGTGGAACTCTACTGCTCAGAATATGGGCATAGAGGAGGCTTATCAAATCACTTGGGTTGATTTCAAACGAAGGATGTTGAAGAAATACTGCCCGCGTACTGAAATCAGGAAGTTGGAGGACGAGTTTGACTTTCTAGTGGTTAAAGGAAATGATCTTAGAACTTATGATCGAAGGTTCCAAGAGCTTGCTTTGCTATGCCTAACTAAGGTGCCAGACCTTGAGAAAACGCTAGAGAAGTACGTTGAAGGGTTGCCTAAAAGCATAGAAGGTAATGTCACTGCATCCAAACCTCGGACACTAGAAGAGGCCACCGAGATTGCTCAGAGGTTATTGGAAAGGGAGATCAAACGTAGCCAAGGAAGTAACGATCACAAACGGAGATTTGATGATCGAAGGAACAATCCCAACAACAACCACCACACCAACAACAACAACAACAACCGCAACTACAACCACAATAACAATCAGAATCACCAGCAAAACCGAAACACCCATCATAACCAACAGAACCGCCGACAGGAAGTCGCCAGAGCTTACACTGCC
Source organism: Artemisia tridentata subsp. tridentata (assembly GCA_021014915.2). Taxonomy (NCBI): domain Eukaryota; kingdom Viridiplantae; phylum Streptophyta; class Magnoliopsida; order Asterales; family Asteraceae; genus Artemisia; species Artemisia tridentata. The sequence continues at coordinate 178,340,853 of CP139506.1, forward strand.
ACACCTACTGGGACTGGGGGCTATGCTGGACCCGCCCCTATGTGTAACCGATGCAGATTGCATCATAATGGGCCTTGTTTTGCTAAATGTGGGAAATGCCAGAAAACCGGCCACAAGACAAGAGACTGCAAGGCCACAGGCGCCAACTTGCAACCCGTGGCCGTGGTGTGCCATGGATGTGGAGAGAAAGGGCACTACAAGAATAGGTGTCCAAACCAGACTGCAAACCCAAACAACAATGCTCGCGGCAGAGTCTATGTGTTGGGAGAAAGAGATGTCCAACAAGATCCCGATGTAGTCACGGGTACGTTTCCACTTAACAACCATCTTGCTAAAGTTTTATTTGATTCTGGAGCCGACAAAAGTTTCGTGTCTACTTCATTTGCTTCCCTACTCAACGTCACCCCAACTAAACTAAATAATACCTATGAAATCGAACTGGCTGGCGGAAAACTAGTGAGTACTAACACCATAATTCAAGGTTGCACCTTACAACTACTTGACCAACCATTCGACATAGACCTCATGCCCATTAGACTTGGTAGCTTTGACATTGTCATCGGCATGGATTGGTTATCCAAGAACCATGCTAGAATTATCTGTGACGAGAAGGTCGTTCACATTCCTTTTCAAACGAAATATTAATCATTCGTGGTGAGCGAAGTAAGACTCAACTCAGCATCATATCATATGTCAAAACTGTGAAGTATATCGATAGAGGATGCCACGCCTTTTTGGCGCAAGTAACAGAAAAGAAAACAGAAGAGAAGCGAATTGACGACGTGCCAGTGGTAAGGGATTTCCCTGAAGTATTCCCCGAAGAATTGCCGGGCCTTCCACCCGCCCGTCAAGTGGAGTTTCGGATTGACTTGGTACCGGGAGCGGCACCAGTGGCGCGAGCACCATATAGGTTGGCGCCTACTAAAATGAAAGAACTATCTGAGCAGTTACAAGAACTATCAGATAAAGGATTTATCCGCCCGAGTTCTTCGCCTTGGGGAGCTCCGGTGTTGTTTGTCAAGAAGAAAGACGGGTCTTTTCGGATGTGCATCGATTATCATGAGTTGAACAAACTCACAGTGAAAAATCGATACCCATTACCAAGAATCGATGATCTTTTCGATCAACTACAAGGATCGAGTGTCTACTCGAAAATTGACCTGAGATCGGATTATCACCAACTGAGGGTCAGGGATGAAGATATTCCTAAAACAGCCTTCAGAACACGGTACGGCCACTACAAATTCCAGGTGATGCCATTCGGTCTAACTAATGCACCCGCTGTATTTATGGATCTGATGAACCGAGTATGCAAACCCTATCTGGACAAATTCGTAATTGTGTTCATTGACGATATCCTCATCTATTCCCGCAACAATAAAGAGCACGCAGAACACTTGAAAACTATCCTAGAACTGCTCAAGAAGGAGGAGTTGTACGCCAAATTTTCCAAGTGTGACTTTTGGATTGAGAAAGTACAATTTCTCGGACATGTGATTAACAGTAAAGGTATTCACGTGGACCCCGCAAAGATCGAAGCGGTTAAAAATTGGGCATCTCCTACCAACCCCATCGAGATACGTCAATTTTTAGGTCTCGCTGGATACTACCGAAGGTTCATCGAAGGCTTCTCCAAGATTGCCAAGCCCATGACGGAGCTAACGCAGAAGAAAAAGAAGTTTGACTGGGGAGAAGAGCAAGAGTCATCCTTCCAGCTCCTGAAGCAAAAGCTTTGTGAGGCTCCAATTTTAGCATTACCCGAAGGGAGTGAAGACTTTGTGGTATATTGTGATGCATCCTACCACGGGTTGGGTGATGTACTAATGCAAAGGAGTAAAGTCATCGCATATGCTTCCCGACAACTCAAAACTCATGAGGGAAACTACACCACCCATGATCTCGAATTAGGAGCGGTAGTATTTGCTCTCAAGTTATGGAGACACTACCTCTATGGCACCAAGTGCACGGTGTTTACAGATCACAAAAGCCTTCAACACATTCTAGATCAGAAGGAATTGAACATGCGACAACGCCGATGGTTAGAGTTACTCAGTGATTACGATTGTGAAATTCGCTATCATCCTGGGAAGGCAAATGTCGTTGCAGATGCCTTAAGTCGAAAGGAGCGAATTAGACCCCTTAGAGTCAGATCTCTGGGAATGACAATTAGATCACCACTTCCATCAAAGATCCTTGAAGCTCAGGCTGAAGCCCTCAAAGAAGAGAACAGACCAAAAGAAAAGATCTATGGTATGCCAGAAAGTGAGAATGGCTTCGAGAAGAAATCCGACGGGAGATTGTGTTTTAAGGACAGAAGTTGGATTCCACTATACGGAGGAATACGTGATCTTATCATGTATGAATCTCACAAATCTAAGTACTCCATTCACCCGGGTTCTGATAAGATGTATCAGGATCTCAAGAAACTTTATTGGTGGCCCAACATGAAAGCCGATATCGCGGAGTATGTCGGAAAGTGTTTGACATGCTCCAGGGTAAAAGCTGAACATCAAAAGCCGTCCGGCTTATTAGTGCAACCAGAACTTCCAATGTGGAAATGGGAGAGAATTACAATGGACTTCATCACAAAACTACCTAAGACGTCAGGTGGATTCGATACTATATGGGTCATAGTAGATCGTCTTACTAAATCTGCCCACTTCTTGCCAATTAAGGAAACCGATGAGATGAGCACTCTCGCACAGCTTTATTTGAAGGAAATAGTCTCGCGACATGGAGTGCCAATTTCCATCATTTCGGATCGTGATAGTCGTTTCACGTCAAACTTTTGGCGGTCGCTACAGAAAGCTTTGGGTACCCGGCTAGACATGAGTACCGCGTACCACCCGCAAACTGATGGCCAAAGCGAACGGACTATCCAAACCTTGGAGGACATGCTGAGAGCATGTGTGATTGATTTCGGAAAGCGTTGGGATAGACACTTGCCGTTAGCTGAATTCTCTTACAACAACAGTTACCACGCTAGCATCAAAGCGGCGCCATTTGAAGCACTTTATGGTCGAAAGTGTCGATCACCCGTTTGTTGGGCAGAAGTTGGAGACGTTCAGATCTCAGGACCTGAACTTATCCATGAAACAACGGAGAAGATAGTGCAAATTAGACAGCGTTTACAAGCCGCCCGAGACCGGCAAAAGAGTTATGCTGACGTGAGGCGGAAGCCCATGGAATTCCAAGTTGGAGATAGAGTTATGCTAAAAGTATCACCTTGGAAAGGTATGATCAGATTTGGGAAGCGTGGGAAACTAAATCCTAGACACATTGGACCATTCAAAATCCTTGAAAGGGTTGGTCCCGTGGCATACAAACTCAAACTCCCTGAAGAGCTCAGTAGAGTGCATAATACCTTCTACGTATCAAACCTAAAGAAATGCTTATCCGACGAGACTCTTGTCATCCCACTGAAAGAAATTCGGCTTGACGATAAACTAAATTTCATAGAGGAACCAGTAGAAATCATGGACAGAGAAGTCAAACGATTGAAACAAAGCCGTATTCCCATTGTCAAAATTAGATGGAACACTAACAAAGGACCAGAGTATACTTGGGAACGTGAGGACAAAATTCGTGCTAACTACCCTCATTTGTTCGCTGACACAACCCCAATGACTAACACGGTTTAGGATTCAGGACGAATCCAGTCTAAGGGGTAGGTACTGTAATACCCTGTAATTTTCCCAATCATTTACTAAATGCTAAATACGAATTTACTTCAAATTGAATGTCTAATCTATCTCCTAGAGTTAATTTTTTTTTTTACTATGACTACACTATTACGAATTTCATATCTATAACTATGGTGAGTCACGACTCACGAATAATTCGAATAGCTCGACTGCGCACCGACCTTAAAGAGTGAAACACCAAAACGAATCGAACCACATTTATATTTTTGGGCCTAGCGGGCCGAATAACCAACTAAATGCAAACCGGGCCTAAAATTTATTGTTTCCTTTCCATTGGGCCGAACACCCAACTACTAACCCAATGTTATTTTTGTTGTTACCCACAATTGAGAATAAGCCCAAGCCATTTCTTCTTTTTTTTTTCCTTTGGGCCTGTGCCGCGCTAAGCCCACAATCTTTATTTTTTTTTGTTTTGTTGATTGTTGTTCTTGCGTTGAAGCTGGAAACGAGCAACACAAATCCCTCAACATGCAACATTTTTATTTTCCTTCTTTTCCTATGTTGATACTAGTCAACACTCACAGACCACCCAACTTGCAACATATTTTTGTATCATTTTTCAACCTAGCATGCCTACTAAGCCACCCTATTGTTCCCCCCTATGTGGAGCATATCTTCCCCAAGTACCACTTAAAACACTTTCATCTTGTGGTCCACCCTTGGAAATCGTTGGAAATCATTTCTTGTTCGTCCTTGTTGCTGCCAACGATCCATAAAACCATCGAAGCACACACGGTATTAACTAAACCATCTTGAGTCTTGAGAGGATTTGACACTCTAGTATGGTACCTCCTCAAGACTAATGTCAAACCCCTAAGCATCTCATTTTCGGTCTATAAAAGGGCAACCCAAAACTCTTCTTCACTTCACCACAAAAACGCAAAACACACAACACCCCATCTATTGTATTCTGTCGAGCAAGAAAGAAAGGAAGCAAGGAGTTTTGGAGTATTTCAGCATTAAAAATTACTTTGGGTAATAGTTTGGATCGGGGTTTATATTGGAAGAAAGCTTGAATTAGATCTCGTTGTCACCACCATCTCTATTCGAACTTCCCACCATCCTTGGTGTAGTAAGTCCTCTTGGCAACTCCTTCCCTCCTTGTATCATACTATCATTCGTTTATGGTCATTCCTACGCACGTACACGTTTTTTTTTTTTATCTATATGACTAACAAATGAAAATTATAATAACATAATATGTTGAAAAGTCCCCTTATCACCTAAGAAATGGACTAATATCGTGCAATCTAAACGTATAACATATGAAGTTTTCGACACTACTCGTTTCTTTGGCCTAGCCCAAATCAAGTTGAGTAAACATGCAAATCTTTCGGAGCTAAGTATCACGTTAAACTAGCCTCGTCCTACACCCCTTCGAATCGCAGTTTCATTTCCAAAACAAAAGTTTGGGCCTAACGGGCTCCCAAGCCCAAACCGGTTGACAAATGGGATTTTTGGAAAAATTTAAATACCGAAACATATAAAATCGTTTTTATAAATTTTTAAACTAAAAATAAACATTTTTGTAAAAATAAAAGTTACTATTGTCGAAACTAAATTTTTGGACTAAATTTGCAATTTATTTCGGTTAGGGGTAGAAAGTGTAAAAATATCGAAACTAGTGGGTTTAAACTAAATATAATCATTTTAATAAAAATAAAGGGTAAGAATCGTAACTTTTGTAAACTATGCGGTACAAAATGAAAAAGGTAAACTTTTGGACTAAAATTGTAATTTTAATAACATATGGGTGTAATATGTACAAGTTTGAAACAAAAGGGCCGATTATGTAAAAACTAAACTTTACATTTTAGACAAGGGTATAAATTGCCAATAACCAAAGGTCAAGTGTAAAAAGGGAATTTTTATAAAGTCAAAGGTGGAGTTTGATATATATTTTGGAAAAACATAATTTGGTAAACTTAAATACTAAATGTATCATCTTACAAAAATAAATATTGATAGTTGCTTAAATAAATTAAAAATATTTAAAATAAATATTTTTACTAATACTTGTCATAACCAATAATAATCTACGACGAATACTTGAATCGTTAACGTTTTATATACTAACTGCGACGACTATTTTAAAGTTTACTTTTGAACTTTAAACATCCAAAGTACACACACCCAACATTATCACTTGAAGATATTCGCACATATCATTTCGCATCTAGCCCTAAAAACAAACGAATCTAAACTTATCATATCACTCTAGGTCGCAAGTCGGAGCTATTCACTTACACTACTTGATTTCTACTTGACTACTTGATTACTAAGGTGAGTTCATAGTCCCACTTTTTAACTATAATTTCAAATCCCGTGGGGAGATACATGCTACAAAACTGAACACAAGTATTTTTTTCTGTATGCTATCCTGATTGATATTGCCTAAGTTACCACTATTGCCAAAAGCCCCTCATATCATGGACCATTAATCACTTGCGAGTGAACGCGAATTTAGTGAATAGATCTATTGGCAGTTGACGCCCCATTTGAAGTTAGCCTGTGATGGTAACCAAATGCACTTTATTCGAATTAACAAGAAATGTGGCAAAATTTCTATTACGACGAGGGCACTATCACCTGCATCATTTTGTGATGCAGGCTATTTATATCTTTTATGATATCACCCGATGTTAAGGTTTGAGTGTCATGAGACTTAGGGCAATATATTGTTACTGCACTGCGAATGATTACGAATGCTATTGATTTTTACTACTACTACTCATCTTGTGTTCAAACTATTACAAATTAAACACTGTGGATTCACTCAACCTTTGTGTTGACCTTTTTAGCATGTTTTATCTCAGGTATCTAAGGGGCACTAAAGGTACGAAGTTGGCATGAGGCATAATTGGACCAACAACCATCCAAATAATTATATCATTCTTTACAAACTCGGTTATAACTTTTGTGAAACATTATTATTTTTGGAACATGTTTTGTAACCTCAAATGTTGAGTTTTCATGGAATGATATGAACTTATTTCTAAAACGTCTCTTTTGGGTAGTTTTCTATGCTATGACTATGATTCTAAGAAGTAATTTCCCCGATTAAGTCTTCCGCTGCTTAACAAAATTATCGGGGTGTTACAATAACATTGGTTTTTATAAAACAATTTTATTTACCAATTCACTAAGATCAAATTAACAAAGTTTTGATTGAGGTATTGGGTTCACCAATCAAAGAATTACCTACAATTATCATCCACTATATCGTACTCTGTATGAGTCAAAAGACCCAAGTTATTCGGATAATTACCACAAAAGTGGCACGTGGAATTGAGGTCAATTCATCCTTAAGATGATATTGTACATAAAATAGTAGTACTTGGTAGCTCCAAATTGACGCACAAAGGAGCGGAGACACAAACGTATGCACAAGTGCAATTAAATAACGCGTCTCTTTAAGGCCACAATTTAATGCGAAATCAACCTTATACCCCTCTTATAGTTTGTCATGTTTGGGTGAGCCGTTCTTACTATTGGTACAAAAACATCACTCAATTAAACTATTGAAAATTTAACTCTTAAAACCAAAACAAATTTCGTCATTATTTAGTCCATATTATCTTTCTATTCAAAATTACCCTTTTTGTTTACAAACATGTCTTTATAATTAATAAATAAAAAACAAGTAATATTAATAAAAAATAAATAACACAACTAAATAAATACACATAACATAACCATTAATATGTGTAAACAAGTAGTCACTTGCAAACTTTATTGATAAAACCTATTAATAACCAATTCTAAGTGTATATATAACGTATATAATTAACTAAGGCTTTCACTTACAAAAGGAAGTGAGCCACATGCATTGACAAGTCAATTGCGTAAGCCCTAATTAATTATACACCACATAGCACATAATTGATTCATTAATAATATTGGAGTCTTCCTCAATTTTAGAATTACCAAAATATTACATGTGTATAAACTTAACAATTAATTTAATTAACTTAACCATTAATTCATATAGCAAATTTAAACAATTTAAATTATGTAGACAGTAAAATCCATGCTAAACATGCACGTTTTCATGGATTACACATAACAATTATTGCAAATAGTCACAAGATTGCATACTTAAATACATAAACATGTTAACCTAGGGTTTCTAATCATATTAAAATCAAAACCAAAACCCTACATTTAATTAAGGGTAATCGACCCAAATAAAAAAAATTAGGGTTTGGAATTTTTTTTAAACCCTAAATCGACTGACATGAATAAAAACACAATCAAGATTCATTTTTTATGCGTTTTGGTAATTAATTACACATTATCCAAGGCTCGTGATGCCACTATTGGAATTATATATCATGACAATCATAAATAATAAACACATAAAGCATCAAAGTACATGCGGAAGCGTAGGAACATATAATGCATAAATTAATTAACCAAATTAAAAGAATGCATACCTTTTGATTCTAGCTAAACAAGAATCAAATTTTGTGTAATTCTTCAATCAAGAACCCTAATTAGGGTTTATATGGATTATAAGAATTACCCCTTACCTCTTTTGTAATTCAATCCAAGATATAATCAATAGTGTGATTATATCACGTTCTTGTACACACGTACTAATACCAAGCAAATGTTTATGCAAGTAAATTGAACACAAAACAATTTGTTTATAAAAAAAAAAAGTGATCGACCCTAATGAAAGGGTTAGGTCGATCAGATTTTTTAGACAAAAGAAAGGGAGAAAAAAAACTCAAGGTATTGTGTGTACAAAAGCTAGAAAACAATGAACCTTGAGTTTGATTATATAGTTGAGTTTACTTGGAGCTCAAGCAATGGTTGGATTGGGAAACCCTTGCCGATCGGTTAAAAGCCCAAGGGGGGGGGGCTTCCGGATCCTTCTTGACTTACCAAAAACTTATACATATAACTTTCCTTTTATTCGTCTAACGGTCGTTAGTCATTATTCCGTTAAATACTAACGGTCGTTATATGTTTTGTGTTATTAATAATTATACATAACATTTATAAATAATTATTATTCATTTACTCTTCATACGTAAAGTGTGCAAACCCGTGATCTCGAGTTCGATCCTAACACACGACTATTATTTTATGTCTATAAAACTAACATATGTTACAATGATCGTATTATTTATCTTTTTATAACATTATTAATCTAAAGGCTAAAACAAATCGTAACTCGATGGTTGTTATTCAAGCACAAAAAATATAATGCTTTATCGACATGGTTCACATGTGTGCAAGTAGTTAAGGCTGGACACAATAAGGGATCCCAATCCCTCCCATTTTCTCTGCCACGTCAACTTTCTCTCCAGTGACCTTCAAGCGATTAGGTGCCCCAGTGTAAGGGCGACCATGATCAATTTTTTTTTTTAAACATTTTTAACACAAACTCAAATTTCATTAATAATTAAAACGTTACATAATAATTCAAATAAAATAAAAACATTACAATAAAATTCAAATAACATTAAACATTACGATAATAAAACGACTAAATTAGTTTTGATTATGACGATGCCAAATGTCTTCCACCAAATCGGCTTTGAGGCTAAGATGAGTTGTTTTGTTGCATATCTCCCTGATAATTTCCAACGATTCCACATGCGTTCTTATGGGATCATAAGAACGGTGCTGCTCCGCTGGAAAGAATACGGGAGATATCGCCCGCTTTTCGTCCTGAATTATCATATTATGTAATATGATGCATGTGTACATTATATGTGATAGACGTTCTTTGTCCAACCCTTTAGCCGGATGATTAATCATTAGCCACTTCCTCTTTAGTACACCAAAAGCACGTTCCACATCTTTTCTTGCTGCTTCGTGCATCGTCTTATACAATATTCGTTTGTGATCATTCGTCCCTGGATTTTTAATGGACTTCATAATAACAGAGTATTCCGGATATATCCCATCAGCAAGATAATATCCCCGTTTATAAGGCACGCTGTTAGCAACGAATTCCACATCCGGTGCTCTCCCCATTTTGAGATCATTGAAAAGAGGCGATTTACGTAAAACATTTACGTCGTTATTCATCCCGGCGACACCAAAGAACGCATGCCAAATCCATAAATCTTGGGAGGCGATCGCTTCCAATAAAATGAAAGGAGTTTGCCCGTGATCACCCCTACAAAATTGAGCTTTTAAAGCATGTGGGCAATTCTCCCACGGCCAATCTGTACAATCAATGCTTCCTATCATCCCAGGAAACCCATGACTTTCCTAGTGATAAGCATAGAGTTTGTCAATGTCAGTAACCGTCGGCTTTCGCAAATACTCTGCACCATATAACTCCATTATGGACTCACAAAATTTGTAGAGACACTCACGAATTGTTGTCGCACCCATTTGAATATATTCGTCTAGAGCATCAGCATTGACTCCGTATGCCAATTGACGAAGTACACTTCATCAATGGAGAAATACCAAGTACGCATGCACAACTAGGAGTTTGTTGGAAATAAGGTGAATGATCGGTTACCTCTCGAACAATTCGTGTGAATAGTTTTCGGCTCATTCGGAAACGATCATGGAATGCTTGATCGCCGTATCTTGGGGTCTCGCAGAAGTAAGCATCCACTAAACGGTTATGAGCACCCACACGATCCCTACTAATTTGGTTTCATGAGACTTTAGTTTGTGACGCTTGAAAAACCTCCTAACACTCTTCCGCAAACATCATAAACTCGCTACTAACTTCATTTTCATAATCCGAAGACGAATCGGCAATGAATAGCTCGTAAGAATTCATAGTGTGAAAAAATATAGAGAATGTGTGAAATGAGATTTGTGGATTGAAGTGTGTTTATGTTATGTATTTATAAGTAAGTTTAAAAGATTTTTTTTTTTTCAAACCGTTACAAACCAACGGCTAATAAGTAAAAAGCACAAGGAAATAATGTTTAAATATTAAATGCACACAAGATTTGTCGATCGACTTCACGACCATGATAAAAAAAAGGGAAGGGGGGGCAGCGATCGAGTCCCCACAGAAGGATGATCGACTGCAAATTGATCATGTATGTCGATCGGGGTTCCTTACTGCGAGTAGCCTAACAGTCCAATAACTATCAAGTGCAACTCAAGGAAACTCACAAATAAACACCCTGTAAATGCCTAATTCTACTTATGCAAATCTATATATATGCAACACAAACGATGCCCTAAATAAACTGAGCACAAAATCCTCGTAGGCAAATGGATATATATGCTCTCATTGTGGTCTAAAACAATTACTTTAAAACCCGGCCATTGCTATAAAGCAAGCGAATATAACTTATCTACCCAACCTCTAAATTCACCTTCAGGTTCATAAAAATATGATTTTGTTACATGGGTTTTGCAAGAAAACAGTAGCCAAACAAAACCCATATTTTAGAATTGCAATATAATGTAATATTATATCTAAAACAATTAAACAGTCACCAAATTCACTTCAATTTCAAAAGTATTAAACTTTGTCACATGGGTTTTGCTAGAAAACACTAAGCAAGTAAAATGGTAAAACCCATGTTTTTAGAATTGCGATAAACTATACACATTATGAAACACATTAAAAAAATGGGAAAAATTACTTATTAAGAGAAAAACACCGTAAAATCCACCCCAAGCACAAGATCCGGTGAATAGCCGAGATTGAATGCAATTACTTTTATTCGTTTTTAATTTCTTTAATATATAAACCTATATAAATCTAGCCAATATGTTCTTTGGGTCTTAAATACATCAACCTTAGATTAATATAAACAGGACAAATTAAAATAATATAAAATTAGGTTTCAAGGATAACAAAGAGATAAACTACATCTACCTTATTCAGCAAAATAAACCACATATACCAAGACGTTAATTACGCCTTAATATGTCAATCAAAGAATAAATCTAAAAACATGCAATAAAATATTCATATACGAATGAGGTTGAATACGTACTACATACCTTTTCGAATCAAAAGGCCAACTCCAAATCTGAATTCCAGTCGAAGCGAACATAATTTACTCCTTGACAGTCGACATTCCCCTTTGTCTGATATCGTCACATGTCTTTGTCAAATCCAATTACTTTAGAGCGTGCTGATAACGTGTTGTGAATAATAAATAAAGAAACAAGAATACAAAGAACATGAAGATAGAGAGAATGGAGAATTCCGTTTTATTCATCTCATAAAGAGGTATATTTATAATACAAGATAGAACATTCTAGAATATATATAATCTCCAAATATAACTCAAATAACTCTAGTCAATATCGTATAAGATATGGACATCCATATTATAATTATCCATAACATATATACATTTGTTGGTTTTGTTTAGTTTTCAATTTTCAACTTACCAGGTCATAGTTATTGACCGGAAAAATGAGGCAGCTAGTTATCGATGATGAAAATAAAAGTTTTTGTTAGTTGGATGGCTAGAATAAAAGACAAAAAAAAATTAGAGCGACTTATAAAGATGGTATTAGAATGCAACCGTCTTTTTTAGCCATGACAACATTCAAGCCATGACAACATTCAAGCCAACATATAGAAAATTGAAAGTTTTTGAAATTTAAAATGCGAGGTCAATGATTTGTGAGAGAGGCAAAAACCAAAATCGACACACACATAAAGTTACCAAACAAATAAAAACACACAAAGAGTTACGCAAAAAAAAAGTTTGTTGATTACTATACACTGTAGCATCTATATGCGATCGAGTACTCGGCTAGTTACAAAAATAAAAGTTTGAATTCTACTGTACCAAGATATCAAAACTGCGTCTATTACTTTTATAAGATTTATGAGGTTTTGAGACCGGTATGAATTAATACCAGAGTTATTTTGAATAAAATCGTATTAAATAGTGTGTCCCTAAACCATCAACTTAATCAATCGGTTCCCCGAATATATATATTTTTTTTCACTGAACATTGATTAGCCAAATGAATGGGTAGGTAATTGGTTAAATCTAAGTACACACATTCTCACATACAAATAAGTATAACCAAAAAGCGAGTGAGGTCGTAAACAGAACATAAAAGTAAAAAGCATGAGGATTTCGTCCCACTATAACGATCGAGCATATGAAACTGATGAGTGTCTAAATACTCATCATTTTTATTCCATCTGCACTGCAAAAACAGTCAAAAACACTTCAAAAAGTCTCAAAAAGACAGAAAATATATTTAGACTGTGTTTTATTCAATAATTGGCAAATCTAATCCCTCGTTATTCAAAATATGGAAATTTTTCATCAAAGGTCCTTAGGGACTCACAAGTTGTCAAAATTAGCCTTATAAAGTTCAGTTTTTCAAAATGACAGCTTTAGTCCCTGAAATTTCAAAGATTGACAGAATTTACCCCTGGACATTTTAAATTGAAAAATTAATATTTTTGGTCCTTTGGTAAATTAAACTTGTCAAAATTGGTCCTTTTGATAAATTGTGGAGAATTGCATTTTCAGTCCCTCAAGTTGGTTAAATTGTAAATATGGTCCTTGTGATAAATAATACAAACTAACCGGACCTAAAACTAAACCCAAAATAAAAACCCATCCCAAGCCCAAGCCCACCACCCCATGAACCCTGCCTTTGCCCGTGAACCCCCTTTTGCCATTGAACCCCCCATCCATTTGACCCCTCGTTAATAACCAACGGTCAAAAAAAGGTCAACGCCTCTTCCCTCCCAACGAATAAAAAGAAAAAGCATCTTCCTCATCCCACTCACGCCTGCAAGTTCAGACATCCCCTCACCTCCAGCTAATCCTCACTTTTCCATGTCCCCTCATCCGCCACTACCTCCAAGAAGCAATTAATGCTTAGTCAACTTAACACACTAATCAAGGATTAGGCAGGTAAGCGTTTGGCGCCAAAACTTCATCAACGACTAATAAAGAGTCAGATCATCCAATGGTCTATATTTTTAGTGGGAAATGTTCAGAGTGGAGAGAGGAAGCTTTTGGTTATCTATAAGAGGGAAGAGGAAGAGGAGAGCAAGGAGTTAGTTTTTAATTTTTATTTTTCATGTATGTCGTTTTTAATTTTAATGTCTTAATTAGTTTCTAAAATTGTAATTTTAAGCTTCCATGTATTGAACTAAAGCATTTTAGTCAGTTGTAACTCAGTTCAAGTATTAATCCCAAGTTTGATCAAAGTTTCTAGTTTTTATATTTTCTTTCATAAAATCAGTTTTACATGTCCTAAATCCAAGCTTCAATTAGCTTAGTTATAACTCAAGTAAGCTTACTAAAGCTGTCTGTAGCTTTTAGTGAGCTTAGAAATCACTTTCAAGCAATTTTCCACCCTGGTCAACGAAAGTCAAAGGGGGAAGGATTTTTGTTCTTGGACATTAGGGCAGACCTGGAAGTGTTTATAGGACACATGTGATCTTGTTTGAACCTATTTCAGCTAGAATTCAAGGTTTTCAGCTTGTTTCTTTAATTTTCAATTTCTTTAGTATAAAATTAGCTTAATTAGATTCTGCTGGTTTATTGTTGTTTAATCTTGTTTACTTGTGTTAATTTATGTTTAAATTTAGTTATTATAACTCTGTTCAGTGATTGCTTGGCCTGATAATCTCTTTTGCTCATTAAATTCCCATTTTGACTACTTTAAGGGGTGTTTGGGACAGCATAGTTTATGGGTCTTTAGCCATCTTACTGTTCATGTGCCTTTTGGGTAGCTTTGATTATGCATAAAGCAAGCCATAGAAACTGTTTTCAGTTAGTGTTAAGCTAAATTGATGCAATTTGGAGTTTTTGTAAGATAATGGAAATTTAGAGCCAAATCTGTCACTACAAGCTACCATAGGTTAGAGTTAGTTTTTGAACCTGTTTTTGGTCATTTTAGGCATAGTTAGAACATTAGAACAAGTCTTAAAGTTTCTGCACTATTTCATCAAGTTTTAGTCCAAAAGTGTTTTGACTGCTGCTGCAGTTCCCCTGCAACAGACCAGACCTGATCTTTCTTGTGTCACAGCTTCATTACTTAGTGTTAAAGTTTGAAAGTTGGTTTGTAGTAATTTTATCATATAGGGTTCAAGTATTTGCAATTGGATTTAAGTTTGTAACTCTTTAGAACTGCTTAACTTGGTCTTCAAATTTGCTTTTCACCCCTGTCCTGCACATCTGCAGCAGACTGCAGTCTGCACTCATCTGATCTAAGGGTAAATTGAATGACCAATTGGTGTCTATAATTAGGGCTTTTTAGGTTTTTAGGAAATCAATAGTATCAGCTTTCAGGATCTGTCTTCATTTTTCCCTAATTAGCTGTAGAACTGCTTATATTTGATCTGCAAATCTGCTGTTTGGAATTGTGAATCTGTCTCATCTTGCAATCTGCATAAGTGCTTATTTGATTTTCCAAACTGCTTATTTGATCTTATTCAGTTGTTTTATGCTTATTTAAGTGTGTTGAACTGTTTTTGAGCTTTTGATACCATTTGGTACTGAATTGCTTATTTTGTGCTTATTTTGAAACTGCTTATTAGCCCAAGTGCTTATTAGGGTTTGAATTAAGTTCCAATTTATTTTTCCTAGCTCCTTTATAATATTTTAGAATTTCCTGCAAAGTTTCATAATTTTTACTATTCATTTGCTATTTTTCTCAATTTTAATTAGTTTAAATTAGTTAATAATTAGTTTTTAATTAATAATAAATAATTTAATAGGTTAAAAATTAATTTTCTTTTTCTTAAAAGTTCTTTTATTATTAGGATTGTAAAAACATAATTTTTGTCACCTAGGTATTTTTAGATTTCTGTTTTCACTTTTAATTTTGTACGTAGACGTTTATTTAAACGTAAACGTACGTTTTAGGTTTTAAAACGTTTCTTGGTTTCGCGTTATTGTTTGTTTACATTTTTTCCTTCATAATCTTGTAGTGTAATCACAACTCAAATCTCTTTTATCGGTTACCCCTTTCATTAACACTTGATCACAAATTGTGCTAGACACAATTTCACGCTTCGCTGGGAATTAAACGACCCGGGAATAACACTATACTACTCCTGGATAGCATTGGTTTCCTGAATTGTTTGACTTGAGTTGACCAAACCCTTGGTTGATTTTAGCTGACTGTTCAGGCCCGATCAAAAATTTGGCGCCGCTACCGGGGAGGCGTGTTGCGTGTTTTAAACGTTTTGCAGTATCGTGTTTTTGAACCCCAATCTGTGTATATCTTCCATCTCTTGTATATCTACCATATATAAAGCAAAACATTCGTGAAGTTAATTCGTTTAACGGATCGAGTACCAAAAATATCGTATTTCAATCTTCCATAAACATATAAAACACAAAAATATTTTTCTTTTGTTTCTATATATATATATAAGATAAAAATACAAAAAGATTTTCCGTTTTCTTTGTTTAATAATAACAACAATAAAATTTACCATCGAGAACCAAGACAGAGTACTACCTAACTGGGGGTACGACCATAATAAGTTCCCAAACTAAAGATTAAAACTTGCCTTTGTATCCTTGTGAGTGGTGTACCTTTTTTAAAGAAGCCATTCGTCTTGTGATTATTGGTTTAAGTTCACTGTCGTTTTGCCTCGATTTTGTTTTAATTGGATTTGTTTTCATCTTTACTTTTCAAAAACATAAAACCCAAAAAGATTCTTCTTTCCCTTTTCATAATTCTCTTTTCCGTGGGACTTCTTTGAGTTGTTTCTAGTGCATGCGCACTCGTTCACAATCGAGACGACTCCGTCGACAAAGAAACGTAACTGAGTTGCGTACTATTGTTGAGGATCCCGTTCCGAAAATGGACGGAGACGACACTCGAGAACCTCCCCGGGATGATGAGGCGCCTGATCTCCGTACGATGGAGGAGCTTTGTCAGCCGACCATGCAAGGTAGAGGTGGGCCCATTGCCCCCCTTAACATTGCGGCTACTGATTTTGGACTCAAGCATCATATGATACAGCAAGTCCAGAATTCATGCCAATTTCACGGATTACCTGGTGACGATGCAAATAAGCATCTTAACAAATTTCTTGCCGTCACCTAAAGCATGAAACAGACTGGTGTCTCCGATGATGCCCTTCGTCTGACTCTCTTCCCCTATTCTCTTACCCATCATGCTACTGCATGGTTTGATCGACTTCCCAAGAACTCGATTCGCACTTTTGAGGATATGGTTGCTAAATTTCTAGCCAAATACTTTCCACCATCCATGGTTACTAAGTTACGAAATGACATTAGTAACTTCCGTCAGCTTCCCGATGAGTCTTTGTTTGAAGCATGGGAACGCTATAAGCTCTCAATTGATCGGTGTCCAAACCATAACATGTTGCTTGTCACCCAAATAGATACTTTCTATAATGGGTTAACCTTGAGACACCGTGATATTCTCAATGCTGTTGCTGGCGGGACCTTTATGAAAAGGCGTCCCCAAGAGTGCTTTGATCTAATTGAGAACATGACTGCCCACCATAATTTTTGGGATTCCTCAGCAGAGAGGGATGAGTCATGTAAGTCTGTCACTCCAGCATCTTCTGACATGACGGCTCTCACTAAAAAGATGGATGATCTTTCTACTGCTATGTTGAGGATGAGTCAAACAGTCCAAAATATAGAAAATCATCAAGTCAAATCCGTTCACCAAAGTTGTGAAACATGTGGAGGTCCACATTCATATTCCGAGTGTCCAACCACCATTGGCTACACTCAAGAGAACGTTTATGCTGCTCAAGGTTCCTACAATCAGGGAGGTAATGGTTACCAACCACAAGGGGACCGTAACCTTCTCAGCTATCGTTCCAACAATTTCCTCGGACCACCCGGTTTCACTCAAAACCAAAATGCTCAAAGTTGTAACCAGAACCAAAATCAGAATCGAATGAACCAAGGTTATCAAAACCAAGGGAATTTCAATCACAATCAAAGTCAAGGTTACCAAAACCAAGGAAGTTATAACCGTAACCAAGGTCAAAACAACTTCCAAGGAAACAGCTCGCATGGACATGGCAACCAAAATCAGGGAAATTATCACGGTTCCCATCAAAACAACCGGATCCAGAATTCTCCCAATCAATCTCAAGCCATTGTTCCAATTAACCAATACCCTAATCAACCTCTTCCTAACCAAACGCAAGCTATTGTTCCAACTGGACCATCCGGTGATGATTTGATGAAATTCATGAAATCCCAGGATGAGATGAATAAGATGATGATAGCTCAGTTCTCCACCTTCGGAAATCAGATCGAAGACCTCAAGAAGTCTTTAAATGATCGACCTTCGGGCTCAGGAAAACTTCCGAGCAACACGATCGCTAACCCGAAGGGCGAAGCTAAAGCGATCACAACACGAAGTGGTGTTTCATATGAGGGACCTTCTACTCCTATTCCTCCTCCGTTGTACGATGTGGAAAAGGAACCTGAGGCGACAACGGAAAAGGTGCAAACTCCAAGCCCACGAAGTACCGCACATGTCCAACCTCAAGTTGTCCCGAAACCCAAAATCAAGCCGGGAGCTGTTTTTGAACCTTCAGTAGCCCCTGCTGAAGCCCCTAAATCCAAACCATCTATTCCTTACCCATCACGTTTAGCTGAACAAAAGCTCCGCGAAAAAGCTAGTCATCAAATGGACAAGTTCTTCCAAATCTTCCAAGATTTGCACTTTTACATAAGCTTTGCGGATGCTATCATGTTGATGCCCAAATTTGCATCAACAATCAAAAGTTTGTTAAGCAATAAGGAAAAGCTGATTAAAATGGCAAAGACTCCTTTGAATGAAAACTGCTCTGCAGTTATCTTGAAAAAGCTTCCCGAGAAGCTTGGAGATCCTGGAAAATTCCTCATTCCTTGTGTTTTTCCAGGCATGGTTGAATGCTTAGCCTTGGCCGATCTTGGTGCAAGCATCAACCTTATGCCTCATTCAGTATGGAAGAAACTTTCTCTTTCAGAACTTACTCCTACCTGCATGACTCTTGAGCTTGCAGATCGTTCCATTTCTCATCCCCTCGGCATTGCTGAGGATGTATTTGTGAAAGTAGGAAAGTTCCATTTTCCAGCAGACTTTGTGGTTGTTGATTTCGATGCTGATCAACGGGTTCCTCTAATTCTTGGAAGAGGATTCCTAAGAACGAGTCGTGCTCGCATCGATGTATTTGCCGAAGAATTAACCGTACGGGTTGATAATGAAGAAGTCACGTTTAATATCAATCAAAACTCTAAACCTCTAACCACCAAATGCAATGTTGCTACGGTTGATCAAAAATCTGATCCCGTAATTGCTTCCAAAAGAAGTGATGCAACACTTTCTAGATTCACGGTTAAGAGTAGTTCACAAAAACGTGCTGAGCTCAAATCAATGAAAATTGCCCCTGGTTCAAACAAATGGTTTGAAAGTTGTACCAGGGAAGTCTCAAGTATTTTGGATATTGATGAACTAGAATCGGAGACCTCATCGGAAGTGGTGGAAATTGCTAGCTCTAAGAGCACACCACTTGTCCCACCTCCGGAACCAGTTTATCGTATCGAGTTTGTTAACTCTGTGGATGAAACTAAACTCTCTTCAGTTTCATCTGGTATGGATGATGATGTTTGTGACCCAATGGGAGACATTCTTCCCATTGAAGAATTTCTCAAAAATGATCCATCATCTCCTAATTCAATTGTTTCCGACTCTTCCATTCCTTCTCTCACTCCGGATGAGGAAGATGACAACTTTTGGAATGAAGTCGAGGCTTTTCTTAGTGATGAGTCAATTCCAACAGGAATTGATAATACTTACTTTGATTCGGAGGGAGACA
The DNA here is from genome assembly GCA_021014915.2 of Artemisia tridentata subsp. tridentata. NCBI lineage: Eukaryota > Viridiplantae > Streptophyta > Magnoliopsida > Asterales > Asteraceae > Artemisia > Artemisia tridentata. Next base: position 178,360,302 of record CP139506.1, read on the forward strand.
TCCTTTTTCTTGAAAATCTATTGAATGAAGAGTCGTTCCCAACCCTCCCTCCCGAAATTTCTGTTGATAATCACCATACAAGCTTCAAGTCTAAGCTTAAAGATCAAACAAATGGTGATTTGCTTTTCACTGATGAAGAATGGACTCGCATTGTGATGCACATCTTTATTCCATTCTTCACAGATGGTGTGGTTTCTCTCTCCTTTTTCTCCTTCGGGAATGAGGACAACATATTTGACCCCGGTTTCATCCTTGATAGTTTCTACTACTAAAATACCGTGGGTATCTCGTCGGTGTGGAACTTTCTGATGTTCATATGTTTATCCAAATACATTGAACGAAAGTCCGATGGAGATTGTTTTTCCACTTTGCTTCCCCATGAACCAATGAATACGGGGTCGAGTCATGCTAGCGACTCGGGAATCAAAAACAGTAGCACACCATATGGGTTTTCACCCATATTTCTGATTTCTTTCTACTTTCTACCACCCTAGTGTGGGGGAGTTGCCCCCCGCTGTTGTATATAAGTTTCATTTCAAAAAAAAAAAAAAAAATGGCCGTAGTATTTCCCTTTTACGTTCTAAGTTTCGGCATAACAGCCGGTACTTTGAATATTGAGGGCAATATTCATTTCTAGTGTGGGGGGGAATTCTAACGAATTTTATCATGTATTATACCATCTAATTCCCCCATTTTTGGCCAAATTTTTTTTTGGAGTAAGTGTTTCGTACTTACTCAGCTTATGGTTATCAGTCCGCCATGTCTAACAAACAAAAGGATTGGCTAATCCAGGAGCAAACGGCTCTTGGTAAAGATTTCTCAAATCCGTTGACGGCTTGCAATTTGCCCAAAATTGTATGGTATTCAGCTCACCATATCTTTAATTAGTGAAGAGTTGGCTAGCCCGCAAGTTTATGGCTTGTGGTAAAGGCAGTTGGAAAACCATAATTGGTAATCGACTCACCAAAGATAATAATTATATTTTATCTAAGAGTTGGCTAGTCCAGAAGCAAACGGCTTCTGGTAAAGACAAATCAAATCCGTTGGAAGCTGGTGATTTGCTCAAAATCATTTGGTTATCGATGTACCAAGGTGTAACATACTGAAACATTTGGCTACTCCAGAAGTAATGGCTTTTGGTAAAGAGACTTAAATCCATTAAAGCTTCAAAAAGATTGCTAGGGACTAGCAATAGGTTAGTGTGGGGGATTGATGAGTGTCTAAATACTCATCATTTTTATTCCATCTGCACTGCAAAAACAGTAAAAAACACACCAAAAAGTCTCAAAAAGACAGAAAATATATTTAGACTGTGTTTTATTCAATAATTGGCAAATCTAGTCCCTCGTTATTCAAAATATGGAAATTTTTCATCAAAGGTCCTTAGGGACTCACAAGTTGTCAAAATTAGCCTTATAAAGTTCAGTTTTGCAAAATGGCAGCTTTAGTCCCTGAAATTTCAAAGATTGATAGAATTTACCCCTGGACATTTTAAATTGAAAAATTAATATTTTTGGTCCTTTAGTAAATTAAACTTGTCAAAATTGGTCCTTTTGATAAATTGTGGAGAATTGCATTTTCAGTCCCTCAAGTTGGTTAAATTGTAAATATGGTCCTTGTGATAAATAATACAAACCAACCGGACCTAAAACTAAACCCAAAATAAAAACCCATCCCAAGCCCAAGCCCACCACCCCATGAACCCTGCCTTTGCCCGTGAACCCCCTTTTGCCATTGAACCCCCCATCCATTTGACCCCTCGTTAATAACCAACGGTCAAAAAAAGGTCAACGCCTCTTCCCTCCCAACAAATAAAAAGAAAAAGCATCTTCCTCATCCCACTCACGCCTGCAAGTTCAGACATCCCCTCACCTCCAGCTAATCCTCACTTTTCCATGTCCCCTCATCCGCCACTACCTCCAAGAAGCAATTAATGCTTAGTCAACTTAACACACTAATCAAGGATTAGGCAGGTAAGCGTTTGGCGCCAAAACTTCATCAACGACTAATAAAGAGTCAGATCATCCAATGGTCTATATTTTTAGTGGGAAATGTTCAGAGTGGAGAGAGGAAGCTTTTGGTTATCTATAAGAGGGAAGAGGAAGAGGAGAGCAAGGAGTTAGTTTTTAATTTTTATTTTTCATGTATGTCGTTTTTAATTTTAATGTCTTAATTAGTTTCTAAAATTGTAATTTTAAGCTTCCCTGTATTGAACTAAAGCATTTTAGTCAGTTGTAACTCAGTTCAAGTATTAATCCCAAGTTTGATCAAAGTTTCTAGTTTTTATATTTTCTTTCATAAAATCAGTTTTACATGTCCTAAATCCAAGCTTCAATTAGCTTAGTTATAACTCAAGTAAGCTTACTAAAGCTGTCTGTAGCTTTTAGTGAGCTTAGAAATCACTTTCAAGCAATTTTCCACCCTGGTCAACGAAAGTCAAAGGGGGAAGGATTTTTGTTCTTGGACATTAGGGCAGACCTGGAAGTGTTTATAGGACACATGTGATCTTGTTTGAACCTATTTCAGCTAGAATTCAAGGTTTTCAGCTTGTTTCTTTAATTTTCAATTTCTTTAGTATAAAATTAGCTTAATTAGATTCTGCTGGTTTATTGTTGTTTAATCTTGTTTACTTGTGTTAATTTATGTTTAAATTTATTTATTATAACTCTGTTCAGTGATTGCTTGGCCTGATAATCTCTTTTGCTCATTAAATTCCCATTTTGACTACTTTAAGGGGTGTTTGGGACAGCATAGTTTATGGGTCTTTAGCCATCTTACTGTTCATGTGCCTTTTGGGTAGCTTTGATTATGCATAAAGCAAGCCATAGAAACTGTTTTCAGTTAGTGTTAAGCTAAATTGATGCAATTTGGAGTTTTTGTAAGATAATGGAAATTTAGAGCCAAATCTGTCACTACAAGCTACCATAGGTTAGAGTTAGTTTTTGAACCTGTTTTTGGTCATTTTAGGCATAGTTAGAACATTAGAACAAGTCTTAAAGTTTCTGCACTATTTCATCAAGTTTTAGTCCAAAAGTGTTTTGACTGCTGCTGCAGTTCCCCTGCAACAAGACCAGACCTGATCTTTCTTGTGTCACAGCTTCATTACTTAGTGTTAAAGTTTGAAAGTTGGTTTGTAGTAATTTTATCATATAGGGTTCAAGTATTTGCAATTGGATTTAAGTTTGTAACTCTTTAGAACTGCTTAACTTGGTCTTCAAATTTGCTTTTCACCCCTGTCCTGCACATCTGCAGCAGACTGCAGTCTGCACTCATCTGATCTAAGGGTAAATTGAATGACCAATTGGTGTCTATAATTAGGGATTTTTAGGTTTTTAGGAAATTAATAGTATCAGCTTTCAGGATCTGTCTTCATTTTTCCCTAATTAGCTATAGAACTGCTTATATTTGATCTGCAAATCTGCTGTTTGGAATTGTGAATCTGTCTCATCTTGCAATCTGCATAAGTGCTTATTTGATTTTCCAAACTGCTTATTTGATCTTATTCAGTTGTTTTATGCTTATTTAAGTGTGTTGAACTGTTTTTGAGCTTTTGATACCATTTGGTACTGAATTGCTTATTTTGTGCTTATTTTGAAACTGCTTATTAGCCCAATGCTTATTAGGGTTTGAATTAAGTTCCAATTTATTTTTCCTAGCTCCTTTATAATATTTTAGAATTTCCTGCAAAGTTTCATAATTTTTACTATTCATTTGCTATTTTTCTCAATTTTAATTAGTTTAAATTAGTTAATAATTAGTTTTTAATTAATAATAAATAATTTAATATGTTAAAAATTAATTTTCTTTTTCTTAAAAGTTCTTTTATTATTAGGATTTTAAAAACATAATTTTTGTCACCTAGGTATTTTTAGATTTCTGTTTTCACTTTTAATTTTGTACATAGACGTTTATTTAAACGTAAACGTACATTTTAGGTTTTAAAACGTTTCTATGTTTCGCGTTATTGTTTTTTTACATTGTTTCCTTCATAATCTTGTAGTGTAATCACAACTCAAATCTCTTTTATCGGTTACCCCTTTCATTAACACTTGATCACAAATCGTGCTAGACACAATTTCACGCTTCGCTGGGAATTAAACCACCCGGGAATAACACTATAGTACTCCTGGATAGCATTGGTTTCCTGATTTGTTTGACTTGAGTGGACCAAACCCTTGGTTGATTTTAGCTGACTGTTCAGGCCCGATCCGAAACCTTGTTATAAACAACCCGGAATTTGGTTTGATAAACCTTGTTATATTGATTAAATTTAAGTGTGACTCAAAACGTAAAGTTATGTGTTTAATCTATTAACGAGAAAGAACTCTTTGATGAAAAAAAATACTTTTTTCTTTTCATGAACTAAACCTTGTTGATGTACAAAAAACATGGTGGTGAAAATATTTTTTGATGAGCAAATATGATTTTCGATGAACAAAATAAATCTTAGCAAGGCTGCTAGAGAACCAAATTGGAAGTTTTAAATTGTCTGAAACATTGGTTATTCATGATGTGTTGGTTGTACCTGGGTATCATGTGAGTCTTTTGTCTGTGCATAAATTGTCAAGTGCTAACAAAGTTAGTGTGACCTTTAATGAATCCAATTGTCTCATTCAAGATTTAACTCAAAAGTCCCTGGTGGTGGGGACTGGTAGTATGGTTGGAGGCTTGTACTACTTAGATCAGGGTAAGAAACACATTAACAGTAATGTTAAATCTTGTGTTGTGTCTAAGTGTATGTAGCATAATAGACTAGGTCACCTTGCTGAACAAGTTCTTAGAGTTCTGAAACATAAGATTGATTATAGTGATGGTACTGTTGATCCTTGTGAAGTTTGTCACAAGGCTAAGCAGACCAGAGAACCTTTTCCTCTTAGTGATCATAAAACTAAGGAGTTAGGTCAGATTGTTCATCTTGATGTTTGGGGACCATACAGGGTTAAAAGTAGAGAAGGGTTTAAGTATTTTCTTACTATTGTTGATGATTATAGTAGGGCTGTTTGGGTGTTTATGTTAAAAGGCAAAGATGAAGTTTTTTCAAATGTGTTGATGTTTTACAATCTTATTAAAACTCAGTTTGAAAAACCTATTAAGGTGTTCAGAAGTGATAATGGTACTGAGTTTGCGAAAAAACAGTTTAATATTTTTTGTGAAACAAATGGGATTATACACCAAACATCTTGTGCCTATACCCCTCAGCAAAATGGGATTGCTGAGAGAAAACATAGACATTTACTTAATGTTTCTAGGGCTCTTATGTTTCAAGGGGGATTCCTCTGAACTTGTGGAATGAGTGTGTTTTAACTGATGTGTATCTCATTAACAGGTTACCTTCTATTGTGCTTTCTAGTAAGAGTCCTTATGAATTGGTCTATGAATCTGAACCTTGTTTGTCTCACTTAAGATCTTTTGGTTGTCTTTGTTTTGCTTCTATTCTTAATAACACTGATAAATTCTTTGCTAGATCTGAAAAATGTGTTCTTATTGGTTATTCTTTGGAGAAAAAGGGATACAAATTGTTTAGTTTGGAAACAAAAAAAATTTTATTTAGCAGAGATGTTCAGTTTTATGAAACAGTTTATCCATTTAAGAATCAATCTTTAACTAAAGATTTTATTTTAGAAATGGAAAACTTAAATAGTCTCAATTTTTTTGATAACCAAAGATCCTATGAACCCGATGATGATAATTTAGACAATAATGATGGGAATAATGATAAGTCTGGTACAGATGATGGATCTATTCATGAGTCTGAGGTCAATGCAGAGTCAATTGATAATTCTGCATCTGCAGAGGGTTCAGCAGATCCAAATGATGGACCTAAATCTGTTCCTACAGTTGCAGATGACTCTGCAAATCATCCTGCCTCTACCAGTGGTGAATTTGTTCATAAGTCTATTCCTAGTAATAATAAGAACAATGACACACTTGGCAGTATAATAGCAGATGATGCCTTAGACCAGGTAGATACAACTTCTAATGATGATAAGTCTGATTCTGAGGGTGAGGACTTTGATGTTTTTAATCAAAAATTTGGTTCAGATGATCTAGATCCAGAGAGTATAGTAGATGAGGATACTGTTAGGAGGTCCAGTAGGAGATCTAAGTTGCCTAGTAGATTGCATGACTATGAACTTGATAATAAGGTTAAATATGGGCTTAATAGATATGTCAATTATGTGAAATTAAGTTCTGAGAACTATTATTTTGTGACTAATCTTAATAAAACCATTGAACCTAAAACATATAAAGAGGCTGCAACTGATAAGAGATGGATAGAGGCTATGAATAATGAGATGGAAGCCTTAAATAGGAATGGAACTTGGGTTATTGTTGAATTGCCTGCTGGCAGGAAAGCTATTGGATGTAAGTGGATCTTTAAGATCAAATATAAATCCAATGGTGAAGTTGAAAGGTTCAAAGCTAGGCTTGTAGCCAAAGGCTTTAACCAAAGAGAGGGTATTGATTATGAGGAGACTTTCTCTCCTATTGTAAAAATGGTCACTGTTAGATGTGTGTTAAGTTTAGCTGTGTAGAACAGCTGGTCTATTTTCCAGTTAGATGTTAATAATGCCTTCTTGTATGGTGATCTTATTGAGGATGTTTACATGACATTACCTGAAGGGTATTTTGTTGATGGTGACAAAAGAGTTTGTAAATTACAAAAGTATTTATATGGATTAAAACAAGCTCCTAGAAAATGGAATGAGAAACTTACTAGTGTTTTATATGAACTTGGTTTTAATCAAAGTAAAAATGATCATTCTCTTTTTGTTAAGTCTGGTAATGATATTTTTGTGGCTTTACTTGTTTATGTTGATGATATTATCATAACTGGTAATAGCATTGATGAAATTAACAAGTTTAAGTCTGTATTCAGATCTAAATTTTTGATTAAAGATTTGGGTGAATTGAAATACTTCCTGGGTATAGAGGTTATAAAACATGATCGAGGTGTTTGTTTTACCCAAAGAAAATATTGTCTAGAGTTGTTGAATGAGTTTGGTATGTTGGGTTGTAAACATGTGTCTACACCTATTGAGATTAATACCAATAAAACAAATGTCAGAATTATCAAGGAAAATGATTATCCTTTGGTGTGTTTTGAAAATTTTCAAAAACTTGTTGGAAAACTTATTTACTTTACCATTACTAGACCTGACATATCTTATGTTGTGCATAAGTTAAGTCAGGCTATGCATGGTCCCTTGAAGTCTGATTAAAGCTGGCTTTTAGAGTTCTCAGATATCGAAAAGGTGCTCCTGGGAAGGGGGTGCTTTATAAAGGCAATATGAATTTTGAGTTAACTGCTTATGTTGACTCTGACTGGGCAAAGTGCAATGCTACCAGAAGATCTGTAACTGGTTTTGCAGTTTTTCTTGGCAGCTTCCTTGTGTCCTGGAAAAGTAAGAAACAATATGTTTTAGCTAAGTCTTCAGCTGAGGCTGAATATAGGGCTATGTCTAATGTGGCATGTGAGATTATATGGATTTTGAAGCTTTTGACTGATCTGAAAGTTAATTACACTATCCCTGTTAAAATGTTTTGTGATAGCAGTGCTGCTATGCAGATTGCTGCCAATCCTGTGTTCCATGAGAGAACAAAACAATTTTGAAATTGATCTCTATTTATTAAGAGAGAAAATTTCAGAGGGAATCTTTAAGACTTGTAAGATTCAGTCTGAGAATAATGTTGCTGATGTTTTCACTAAAGGGTTGTGTTCTGCTGAACACAAGAGGTTGTGTGATATGTTGTATCTGGTGAATATTTTCCAGGTTTAGTTTAAGGGGGTGTATTGAAATACATGCACTTATATAAACTTATCCTGGAAAATATAATTCCAGGGGGTATTCTGACATTTATCAAAGTTGCTTTTGTAGTGTGTTGTTTATGTTTTCAGGTATTATCTAGTTAGAGGGGTTCTATATAACTTTGGTGGAAGACTGAGGACCTTATGTGTGCCCGTGTTGAAGATTGAATAACCTAATGCTAAAGATGAGAGTTGACTCAAGTCTTGGAGTATATAAGCTGGATTGATGCGCGTGATGTGTCGTTGCGGTTTAGCAGTTTTAATGCCTACTCAAGTTTTAAATTTATATTTAGCCGACTTATCAATAACACACACACTTAACGAGCAGTGTACCCGGTCAGTATGAAGATAATGGTAAGTAGAGTGTCGATCACTAAGAGTGGAACGTATAATCTCGTTAATCTAATCAGTATTTTAATATCCTAACGCAAGGGGGTTTCAGCCTGAGAGACTGGCACAGTATTGATTGCAATTAAATAATAAAATAAACAAATAGGCACGAATCAGCAAGTAGCACACACGTACACAGATAGATACTAGAGACAATAAGAGGGCTGTCCTTATGATTAAGTAGTTTGTCACTTGTTTTATTGATAGCTTTATATGAAGTGTATGTAATTAACCCTTTCTCGTTGGTCCTATTCTTATCGGCGAGTAAACCCTTAATGATTACTTATGTCTAAAAGTCATTCCTAAGTGATCAATTTAGAAACAACCGTGGGAGCCACATCTTGTCCCGCAGTCGGATGCCCGCAAGCCACTAATAAACACAGAGGTTATCAATGCACTAATAAGTAGTAACCAAAGACATCAACATATAAACTTTAATTGATGGGAAAGCAAGTATTAAAGGGAGTGCAATCTTTCCGTTGTCACATTACACAAGCCACCAATCCTGATGAATTAAAGTTTGCTAAAACAATAAAACAAAACTACTTAATGAATTAAATACATGCAGCACCTTCTTACAGCTCTTGTATCTTCGATTTGGGTGTGTCTTGTGCTGCCTCTTGACTGAATTCGTCCTTCTCTTCTGTTCGGTCTTTAGGTTTTCGAACTTCCGAATCTCTTTAATGCGTCTGGTCTACGGGGTATTTATAGTTTGTGTCTGAGGGAAGATGCGGCGCATCTACTTAAGTAGATGCGGCGCATGTACTTAACTTCGCGTGGGGTCCAAGATTATAATATTCAGGAATATTCGTACACCGCCAGAAGATGCGGCGTAACTCCATGATTAGATGCGGCGCATGTCCTCTTGTATCTTGGATCGTATCTGGTGATATCTTGATATAGATGCGGCGCATGTTGATAGTGAGATGCGGCGCATCTGGGCAGATTAGTATTGATCTTCTTCATTTCAGTAGACTCTTCACTTTATGCACGTTTTGCTCCATTATTAGTCCAAAATCGCCAAGTTTCACCAAATGCTTGTTTTTACCTGAGAATTACAAAAGTAAACGATTAAGTATCAATCCTCATACATAATATAGTAAAACAAGTCAAATTAATAGGATAAATGATAGTAATAAAATGTACTTATTTGAGTTCATCAAATATCCCCCCACTTGAACTTTACTTGTCCCCAAGTAAACCTTAGATTAAATCTCATGAAAATGTATCCTAAAAGATGTTAGGATTTATTTTTATATTTAAGCATGTATTCGTTTATTTCGTAATCACACAACTAAACACTTAACGAATTAGAAGTAAAATAAAATAAGTCGATAAAAGCAAATCTAATCGTTTAACTGTCCAGTCGCGACGAATATTCTATCATAAGCTTGGCAAGTATACACATCTCCACCACTAAAGCTAAGGAATAACAAGTCTAAAGCGGTAAAAAGGGTTTTTAGGCTTAAGGGTTAATTATTCTTATTTCACTATCGATCTCAAATTCCAGAAAAGGCGACAAAATCACAAATACATGATCGAATCCACGAACACGATACTTGCAATTGCTCAAATCCTTAACTCGAATAGGCTAAAGATAGGTCCAAACTTCACCAATAATAATATATCAAAAAGGGCGACAAAATCATAAATACATAGCCGAATCCACGACTACGATACTTAAGATTGCTCAAATCCCTAATCTCAATAAATCAAAGGTTCGGTTGGATAAAGAATAATAAAGGGTATGGATAATATTTGGGATATAAATTGGTGTAAAATAAAAAATAAAAATAAACAAAACAAATAAATTAAAATCCTAAGTGTGGTTAATCACTATCCCAACCATCCCATGAATAAGACTCATATCATTGAATAACTCACGCTTTAACACTTGAAACACACGCTTTAGGTAGACACGAATTATACTCAACAAAATCTTAATCAAAGAATAAACCTTAATTGGCATTCCCATAACTGCCAATTCCCATTCAATCCATAGATATAATACAACAAACAGTGGCCATATGAACCACTTACATAACTTTACATCGTTGGCTTAAAATAAACATCCAACTCTTTTTTCTTTCTTTTTCTTTTCTCATTTTTTTTTTTTTATTTTTTTTTTTTTTTTTTTTTTTTTTTTTTTTTTTTTTTTTGAAACATAAACATAGATGTGTAAAATTTCACCACATCACTACAACTTTCTTTCCGGATAATTTTTTTCATACTTTTCATAACTTCAGAAATAATGGTAATAGTGAAAGTAGTAAACACACGAAAAATAAACTCTAAAATATACAATATTTACTTTCACTCCAATTGCATTGTGCAATTTCCCGACCTAACCATATATAATGAATTACGCACGCGAACACAGGTAATGTAAGGAAACACACTCTGCCTATAGCAATTAACCAACCACGGACTTTAATCTACAGGGTAGGCTAAGGTGTAAGGGTGTAACGAAACATTTTAAACATAGGTGTAAGAAACGAAAGGAATGGCTCTGAGGGTTTTTCTAGGGGTATCTTACTCTAAAAATGAGAGTAACAAAAGGGTTTATACGGGGGTTAACTAACCAGTGTAGTTAGTCAATAACACATAACATATAATAGGCTATTTGGGTGTAATCCTAGAATTTTACCAAGTTAGACAAGTCATTCCAATTAAATAAATAATACTCATTATGGTGGTCTCGAATAGTATACAAGCCAAGTTCTAAAGTTTACAAGTCACCGGCACACTCATAGATTTGTGAATTTTGGAAAAATCACAATTTTTGAAAATAACGTCATGTGTGCAGTTATGTAACTTAGATCTTAAACAAAAACATGCTAAAAAATTTTTAAGTTTGATATATTAAGCACATTTTAAGCATAATTTTTGAAAAAGTTTAGGACAAGTAAGTGTTAAGTGTTCTAATTCTCCTATCCCCCCACTTAAGTTAAACAACGTCCTCGTTGTTTGTATAAAAGGTTAAAAACTGGAAAATAAAAAGAATTAGAACAGAAAAACTCCCCTGAGATTTGCTCGGTATGATCCTCCATTAGTATATGAGCAAAAATCATCTTTCTTGTGGATTAGAACGTTAAAGCTTCATACTTGATTTATCCACAGGAAATCCAGAAAACTATAATACCACCAACACTTTTAAAACACACCTAAGATAAGAAAGGTTCAACTTGCATAATACATTAGTAGTTAGGAAAAATAAAACTTAAAAATTAAAACTGAAAATCATCAGGTCAGTCGATGCGCCGTATCTTATTGAAGAAGATACGCCGTATCGAGCCTGGAATAAATACGGATCAGAATAAAGATGCGCCGCATCCTTAACCAGGGATGCGCCGCATTAAAATAAACTGATAAATAGTTTTAAAGTTGAAAATTAAAATGCAGAAAAAATAAAATAAGATATGACCGTTGCAGAGGATGCGTCGCATCTCAGGATTGAGATGCGCCGTATCTTCGTGCGGCCTGGACTGACTCGACTCAGAAAACAGAATAATAAAAGATAAATCCGGGTTGTCTCCCGGTCAGCACTTGTCTTTATTCCAGAGTCTTCAAGTTAGACTCACGTTCAGCTCCTTAGTATCGATCATTGAAGGAGTCGGAAACATCACGCTCCTTCATCCCCAATTTAGTAATATTGAACACTCCTTGCTCGTCCTTAATTTCCACGCCGTTCTTCTTTAATATCTGTATAAACAAAGTCCTGTCCCTTTCGGGCAGAGATGACAAAATGATAGACGGGAAATTCTTATTATCATACAGGCACAAATAAGCAAGGTGGGGTGGTAGTTCAATAAACACATCATTGTTCAAATTTGTTTTCTCAACTACTCTCCTACGTTTATTAATTACTACACAATCATACCACTCATCATCAGAATCACTAACAATATTGCGTCTAAGTTCCGTAGGTACATTAAGGTCATTAAGTTCAATGTAGTCCCCATCGTTATGTTCGGGTGATTTTTCATGCACTAATACTTCATTCATAAAATTGGCTTCGAAGTCGAAGTCAATTAGCTCTCCGTATCCTTCCATTATCCTTCTGAAACAATCACGAAAAGCATCAGTAGGATTTGTTCGCTAGAAGAGAAATTAATGAATATAGAAACGGATATAAGAATAAAAATAGCTGATATCTGCAGACGATGCGCCGTATCCAAAGAGTTGGATACGCCGTATCTTAATACGTTAAAATTTAATCAGATTTTTATTCAGAAAATAGATATGCCGCTTAGAATTTATGAATGCGCCGTATCGAATTAATCAATCAAAAATCAATTTATCTAATTAAAATTAAATGCGTCGTATTAACGAAAGTTAATGCGCCGTATTTTCGTTACGTTTAAAAATAAAAGATTTTTGATTCAGTAAGATGCGCCGTATCGACGGAAATCGATACGCCGTATTTGTTTAATAATTCGCAAACTGTTTTTAATTAAAATAATAGATACGCCGTATCTGCGAAAGCAGATGCGTCGTATGGCGTTAACGTTTAGAAAAATTTTTTATCAAAACAGATACGCCGTATCTACAAAAGCAGATGCGTCGTATTACTTTATCGCTTAGAAAAATTTTCTTATTAAAAACAGATACGCCGTATCTTGGGGAAAAGATGCGTCGTATCGAATTAATTAAACGCGTTGTATTAAAAAAAATTAAACGCAATACGCCGTATCTGAGAGATCAGATGCGCCGTATCGTTTGATTTAGCACAGAACAACGATAGCAGAACAGAAAAATACGAAAAATAAAAATAAAAATTAAACACACGAAACAAAAATAAAACACAAAAAAATAAAAACAAAAGCAAACAAATAACACACAATACAACAAATATGCAAAATAGTACAATGATGCAATTTAATCTAATAAAAGAAAAACCTAATTAAAATACTAATCAAATTAACAGAAAATAACAATTCACTCCCCGGCAGCGGCGCCAAAAACTTGATGCGCCGTATCGTTTGATTTAGCACAGTACAACGATAGCAGAACAGAAAAATACGAAAAATAAAAATAAAAATTAAACACACGAAACAAAAAAATAAAACACACAAAAATAAAAACAAAAGCAAACAAATAACACACAATACAACAAATATGCAAAATAGTACAATGATGCAATTTAATCTAACAAAAAGAAAAACCTAATTAAAATACTAATCAAATTAACAGAAAATAACAATTCACTCCCCGGCAACGGCGCCAAAAACTTGATGCGCGTGATGTGTCGTTGCGGTTTAGCAGTTTTAATGCCTACTCAAGTTTTAAATTTATATTTAGCCGACTTATCAATAACACACACACTTAACGAGCAGTGTACCCGGTCAGTATGAAGATAATGGTAAGTAGAGTGTCGATCACTAAGAGTGGAACGTATAATCTCGTTAATCTAATCAGTATTTTAATATCCTAACGCAAGGGGGTTTCAGCCTGAGAGACTGGCACAGTATTGATTGCAATTAAATAATAAAATAAACAAATAGGCACGAATCAGCAAGTAGCACACACGTACACAGATAGATACTAGAGACAATAAGAGGGCTGTCCTTATGATTAAGTAGTTTGTCACTTGTTTTATTGATAGCTTTATATGAAGTGTATGTAATTAACCCTTTCTCGTTGGTCCTATTCTTATCGGCGAGTAAACCCTTAATGATTACTTATGTCTAAAAGTCATTCCTAAGTGATCAATTTAGAAACAACCGTGGGAGCCACATCTTGTCCCGCAGTCGGATGCCCGCAAGCCACTAATAAACACAGAGGTTATCAATGCACTAATAAGTAGTAACCAAAGACATCAACATATAAACTTTAATTGATGGGAAAGCAAGTATTAAAGGGAGTGCAATCTTTCCGTTGTCACATTACACAAGCCACCAATCCTGATGAATTAAAGTTTGCTAAAACAATAAAACAAAACTACTTAATGAATTAAATACATGCAGCACCTTCTTACAGCTCTTGTATCTTCGATTTGGGTGTGTCTTGTGCTGCCTCTTGACTGAATTCGTCCTTCTCTTCTGTTCGGTCTTTAGGTTTTCGAACTTCCGAATCTCTTTAATGCGTCTGGTCTACGGGGTATTTATAGTTTGTGTCTGAGGGAAGATGCGGCGCATCTACTTAAGTAGATGCGGCGCATGTACTTAACTTCGCGTGGGGTCCAAGATTATAATATTCAGGAATATTCGTACACCGCCAGAAGATGCGGCGTAACTCCATGATTAGATGCGGCGCATGTCCTCTTGTATCTTGGATCGTATCTGGTGATATCTTGATATAGATGCGGCGCATGTTGATAGTGAGATGCGGCGCATCTGGAGCAGATTAGTATTGATCTTCTTCATTTCAGTAGACTCTTCACTTTATGCACGTTTTGCTCCATTATTAGTCCAAAATCGCCAAGTTTCACCAAATGCTTGTTTTTACCTGAGAATTACAAAAGTAAACGATTAAGTATCAATCCTCATACATAATATAGTAAAACAAGTCAAATTAATAGGATAAATGATAGTAATAAAATGTACTTATTTGAGTTCATCAAGTCTTGGAGTATATAAGCTGGATTTCTTCACATTATCTCATAATTCTGTGTGCGATTCATATTAGGGTTTCTCTCAGTGTTAGTCTTATAGTTTTTTTGTTTAGATCAAGAACTTCTGTATTTGTCTTCTCTCTTGTATTGTAAAAATTGAATAATGCAACAAACCAAAGGGGTCGTTGGTTGGGTTTTTTGCTAATAAAATAAGTTTGTTTTAAGATCTGTGATTAGTTTTATAAAAGTTTACAGAACCAAATGCGCATAAGCCAAAATGTGTGACCTCACTCATGACTGCCCACTTTAAACCAGAGGAGCTTAGAGGTGGGTAAACTGTGCAACAATGACAAATAAAAAAGGGGACTCATTTTCTATTTATTTATGGAAGATAGCAATTAAAACAAAATGACGATTAGATACACACATATTACCCAAACGTAAAAAAAGCCCATCCGAACCACGCAAAAGGCTACAGTTGGAGATCTTTCTATGTATATATGAATCCACCCAAATTTGATCTGTAAGTTGACTTGAATTCGAATCTTCATTGCTTTCGACAGCTACACAGTTTTCAGCAGTGTGGCGAACATGGTTCTCCATCGATACATTTCCAGGGGTTATCACTGGAGTTGTTTCAAGTTCTTCCACATACTTAAAAGATTTAGGTTCTTTAAATGGAACAGTTAACCGCCTTCAACCTTTTGTGTTGAAGTTTCCATGTTTCTATTAAAGAAATTATCCATTGCTTCATTTAGCTCACCGAATTCTTCATCTTCGGGATGTCTTTTCATTGCAGAATCGATCTGATCATAGACTTCATTTTTTATATTCTGAGCTATTGGATACTAATTTATCTAATCCATGAAAGTCAAGTATTTAGAGTCGTTTATGTATATGTATAAAGTATAGGGTCCGAGAATGACAAGAACAAAGTAAATAACCGTTTATTCGGTTATAGTAGTTTAGTGAACCGTTGTGTCTGTTTGTTGTGTCGGTTGATGGGTTATAAATACCCATAAAACCTAAGTCTGTAACTAACGATTGATTATAATAAAACTTAGTATATTTCATAACCGATTGTTCATAGACAGAAGATTAGACCAACAGTGGCATCAGAGCCAAAGGTTCGAATCAGAAACCAAAGAAGACCAACGATTCAGGGAATCATTTTAGAGAAGAAGGAAATTGATTCAGGGAATCAATAAAGTGAAAACCGATTAAGTAAAGTTCAGAGAAAGAGATTGAAAAAACATACCGGTTGTAACCATCGCCGTGTGTTTGCCGGAGAAGATAAAGACGACAGTAACTGAATCACCACCGCTGGAGAAGAAAGGAAAAACCACCACCGCCGTGTAATTGAAACAAGAACCATATCACCATCGATTGCAAATTCGTTAACCAGAAGAAAGAAGAAAGAAAAATAGGAGCGTGCTTGTATTTGGAGAAAGCCAGTAGTCCACACATTCAAGATAAGGCTTCCTTTAATTTAAAAGTTTATCTTTTTAGATTAAATACCTTATTATTTAGTTATAAGCAATTAGATTTTACCATTGCAATTCACATTAAGAATTGTTTAAGAATTATTGTGGATTAGATAAAAAGTTTTAGAATTATTGTGGATTAGACAGAAAAATTTAAGTTCGACTATTGTCTAGAAGAAATTGTTAAGAAAAGTTTAGAATTGCATATTATTGTGGTTAGACAGAAAATTTAAGTTCGACTATTGTTAGAGTTATATTGGTTTTAGTAGAAATTAAAATTGAAGATCATTAGGAAAGAGGATATGTCGGGAGATAAAAACCAAAATATTGTTTTCGCCTCATCATTATCATCATATCAATGTCCAGTTCTAAACAATACGAACTATACATTATGGGCATTAAGAATGAAAAAGATACTATTGGCAAATGGAGTATGGGGTTTAGTAGAAGGAACAAGTACATCAAAAGAGATTGATGTAAAAAAGGATAGTTCTGCATCAGCATATCTATTTCAAGGATTACCAGAAGATTTGCAAATGCAAGTTTCGGGATGTGAAACAGCAAAAGAAATTTGGGATTCTTTAAAGGCCAGATTCGTTGGGACAGAAGACGTCCAACAGGCACACTCGCAACAATTGAAATCAGAATTTGAGAGAATCGTGATGAAAGAAGATGAATCAATAGATTCATTTTCAGGGAAGTTGATGAGTATTATTACAAAGGCCGCTACATGTGGATTGATGTTTGATGAACAAACAAAAGTAAGGAAAGTACTTAATGCAGTACCAGATAAGTTTGTACCAATAGTAGCAACCATTGAAATGGTTGTCGATTTTAAGACTGTAAAATTAGAGGAGATTATTGGGAAACTTAAGACTTATGAAGAAAGGCTTAAGTTTAGAAAAGGAAGTGATGAAGATAACAGTGAGAAGTTATTGTTCACACGTAAAGGGAATGACAGAAATTATGAACGCAACAATGGAAGTTATAGAAGAGGAGGTGGTAATCAGACACGAGGAAGAGGCCAAGGAAGATTCGTAAGAGATAACAGGAATGAAGATAGTTATAATAGAGAGGGGAGAAGCCCTAGAGATCAAAATTATCCAAGAAGAGATCTTAGAGAAATACAATGTTATAATTGTCAAGAGTTTGGACACTTTGCTGCAAATTGTTCAAAACCAGACCGTAGAGAAGAAAAAGCAAACCTTGTGTTCGAAGATGACGAACCAGCACTATTAATGGTTACTAGTAAAGATGAAAAAGAGATAACATCCTTAAAGGAAGAATCGAGAAAGAAAGGAATTGTCATTGAGAAGGATGAAATTCCAAAAGAAAAGTTAGAAGACATGAGATCAGAGATAGAAACTGACTTAAAGTGTAAATTAGAGTTTTGGAAGTTCGAAATGCTTCAAGAATTAGAGATGGAGAAACAAGAGTTTGAGAAGAAAATGAGAAATAGAGAAATGGCATTTGAGAAACAAATGCAGAGAGAGTTAGAGAACCTCAAGAAGATGAGAGATTGCACAAGCAAAGAGATGAAAGAGTTAAAGACAAAAGGAGAACAGTTTGAGAAAGAGAACCATGAAGTTGTTTCAGATAAGAAACATCCAGAAGAAGAATCAAGTGTTGACAAGGGCGAATGCAAGAAGCATCAAGAGACGCCATCAAGATTTCAGAAGGAAAGCCAGATTAAGAAAGACATCAAGTCAAGCAATAAGAAAGTTGAACTAGAAGATCGTGATACAAGTACTAAAAGAAACAGATTATTGGAGATGCAAGATTATGAAATGATACAAGAGAAGAAAGATGGTGACAAAGGTAACAAAGATGATCGAGATGAAATTGAAGAAGAAAGAAGTCAAATCAAGGAGAAAGTTCAAGACATAGTTCGTGTTAAAGATCAAGACAAAGGAAGTGGAAACAAGCCAAAGTTCAAAGATAAAGATGATGGAGCTTGAAGATATCGAAGACATGGATTAATAAATTAGGGAGGAGTATTGGATACTAATTTATCTAATCCATGAAGGTCAAGCATAAGAGTCAAACACGAAAGTCAAAGTCAAAAGTCAAACATATGTATATAAGTCAAGTGGCAGTTATTGTCGGTTAATAAAAACAGTTACATTAGAATAGTTGTGTCGGTTAATATAGTTATACCGGTTAGTATGTACCGGTTGGAAAGGTATAAATACCTATGTAAACATTTGTAAAACTAACGATTGTAAATTAATAAAACTAGTGTTATTATTATTCTTGTACGATTGTTCATAGAAAAGAGAAAGACCAACATGAGCGAGAACCAATTTGGTACTCAATGATCTCTTAAGGTGCATAGAATTCATTTTTTTTATATTTCGTACGATAACCAATTTGGTTCTCAATGATCTCTTAAAGTGATGTGATGACAAACTGTTTTGTTCATCATTTAGGTTTTCACCACCATCATAATCCTTATGTGTCTTGTGCTAAAGTCTCACCCTCTGTTTTTAGGTATTAAGAAATGAGTTGGTATGATGAACAAAAGTAGAAATAGTTCATCATAGATAGGAGTACTTTTTATGATTTGATGAACAAAGTATGTTTTTATAAACTGACTCATTTATAAGAGATTACTAATTTGATGAACAACATGACTTTATATCACTCACGAAAAGATGATCAATATCTTGTTCATCAAATCATACATGTATACCAATCAGTGCAATGCATCCATATCAAACTTATATAAAATGAAACACATCACTAATTTTGTCTTTGTACTAAGTAATTAACAGTAAAATATTGGCTATTTAAACTAAGTTTATCAGATAAATGATGATAAACTTACTCATTAAACCCTCTTTTTTTTTTTTTTTTTTTTTTTTTTTTTTTTTTTTTTACTTGGAGGTACTTTACTGTTTTGTATATGTCCATTGCATTTCCTTTATGTTTTGGCTATTGCAATGAAAGAACACATTTGTCATTAATAGTTTATCTATTAAGCTTAAACCTTGTATTTGTTTTGTGATGTCTGTACTTATTCCTTGTTAATATAATATTATCTACTTTACTGCACATTTGGTAAGTTTTACTCATGTTTGGCCCATTTGACCAGTTTGGGATAAAACGTAACCAAAGCAACAATTAGATACACACAGAATACCCCAACATAAACAAAGCCAATCTCAACCAGTACTGTGACACTACATGCTACATCTATGTGGCAAAAAGGAACATCATGCTCATGCCCATTCAAAACTGAAACGGGAATTCTTACAGTTACCTTATTACATTACTAATATGAAAAGTAATATGAATAACTTTATCAGAGGTGGGCATTTCAACTCATATCTATTTCGATCTATAATGCATATAGACACTTTCCCGTCAGAACAAGCAAGGATGTGAGATTGTAGGTGGCAAAATGGGCGGGTCGGCAGAATTAATAACGGGTCAAAACAAGTTCAGACTTTTTGATGAAAACAAAATTTAGCCATTGTTTTGACTTTTCAAGGTTTGACCCACTAAAAATCAAACATACCTCGAACCGACCCATTTGCCTATAAATTGGTCAAAATCGCAACCTAGTTAGGTTTTGCTAAATTTCTATTGGAAACAATCTTAGTCACATGACAATCATCTTATGAAAACTAAAAAGTTGGATAAAAAAGTAAAAGTTTGTATGATGATATATACCAACATGGTTCTAAATTATATATCATCATACAAACTACACTGTAATGATTACATATTTTATCTACATAAGTTTCCTCCTTTGAAGTCAGTAATTATGTTGCCAGTTTGTCTTCTTAAGAAGCAGCGCCTAGTTCCTTGTAAAAATCTGTCATACCATGAAATCACTTGGTCAACTGTTATGATCTACTATGATATGGATATAATCTGAAATAATTTCACAGCAATGAGGACCTAAAATGATGAAACGCCGGATGAACAAAACATTTTGATGAACAGATTTTTCTTTTATGAATTTGTAAACAAACTGTTTCTGTTTTTCACGAACAGAAACATTTGATGACAGACATTTTTTGATGAACAAAAACAATTTTAATAAGCAAATCAATTTTTTTTTTTTGATGAACAATACTGTATCCTTTTAATGAGCTAAAACTTGCTGCTGAACAAACACAATTTTGCTGAAGAGAAACATTTTAATGAACAAAAAATTGAATGTGAAGTAAGATGGATAGAATGCAAACCTTTTTCTGCATGTCAAATTCTTTGAAGTATGCTGGCTGTTTTCTAATCCTTTTCGCAGCATCGGCTTTACTGCCCTCTGGCATGACAGAAGTGCCTTTTTTCAGATTCTCAGTTTTTGCACGTTGGATTTTTGTTTTCACGAGAGGTGCTAAGTTCTTTACTCCTATGATGTTAACCATAGATTTAACTAAATGGCCAACAGTGATCTGATCAGAACGGAACATGGAGAACATCTGAGATAAAGTGATCATAAAATAAGTGTTATAAGCCATATTTATAAAAGGGAAAAGAAAGAAAATAATGCAAGTGAAACATGAAACATACCCTTTCTAGCGCATTTTTTTCTTCTGTTGCAACTGCAATGGCCAATGTTGCCTCTTGGAACTTGGTAGTGAAAATGTCATTATGGAAACGTAAATGTGACTTGAAGGATTTCCTCCATTTTTTCCACCTCTTATGGGATTCTGAACCCTTGTAGGATTGGAGGTAGTGTCTCTGTAAGACTGAAACTGGTATGCAATTCAGAAAGGCTGCATTTATTTCGTTGAAGTTTTTGTCAAAAACATACAAAGCAAGATCAAAAGCGTCTTGTTCTTCTGTGGTAAGGGTGTAATCAGAGGTAGTCGTAGGAGTATTATGAGCCGCTGGTAAGCCATGAGCCGAGGCGTTGTATAGAGCAAGATCGGGATCAAAGAAAGGGATTGCAGCTTGAAACTCGTGTTCGATACGGACGGTCCTAACAACAAACAGAATCACCAGTTAATTAACAATGTGATTCTTAAACGCGGATTATTACGAATCAAAACATTTCTCATATTCATTAAGAAAATTAAATCACCTAAAAACAGGATATTAAATAAATAAAGCCGTAATTTAACGACCTATCTAACTATGATCAACATACACTTTAATTAATTTGCTACTATGTATCAACCTAGCTAATCATATCCTTTAAATGAAATCACAAATTTCCAAACTATCGCAAACTAAATAAACGTACTACTGTACTATCCACAGTCCATACTTAACGAGAGGCAGTATTACGATAACGAAATCGATCAACACAAGTGTGATACTCATTATAAACGCACTATAAACCCTAGAAACAATACAACAACTTAACCAAATAGATACCTATCATGCATGGACAACAAGGACGGATATAATAGTAAAAGTATCTATCTATCTATATATATGTGATCTATAAATAAACTAAAAAAAATCAGTCATCAATCGTCATAAAAGATTACACAATATTGATCAAATTGATACAGATAAAGGGTTGAACTTCATTATGATAATGGAAGTTTTGTATATTCAAGAAAATTTGTTTTCGGCCAACTGGCCTGAGTTGATCATAAAAGAACATGCATGCGTACTTCTTTATTAGTGGTTCCTCTGATTTTGTGCTTGATTGTGATTTTCTTTTCTTCATTCTGGGTTCTTGATTTTGTTGCTTGATGATGAAGGTAATAGCCGTTAGTTATAAGTTCTTTATTCGGGAAAATATATAATATTTGAAAAAACAAAAGAAAACTAATGAGGATTATAATAATAATTAATAATAATAATAATAATAATAATAATAATAATAATAATAATAATAATAATAATAATAATAATTATAATAATAATAATATTATTATTATTATTATTATTATTATTATTATTATTATTATTATTATTATTATTATTATTATTATAACCCTCTTCATCAAAACGAACCTCCATAACTCTCATTATGTGTGGTGTGTTTATGTGTCAAAACTCTTTGTTGTTAGTTTGTTTATTACTGTTGTTTCGACGGCTTTTTGTCGAATTTGATTGTGTTCCATTCTTTAGGAATGGGCTTTGGGGGATAAAAATCCGACCCGTGCCTCCAGGGATGGAACCAGGGTGGGTCCCGGAACACCTATGAAATTTTGCTGCGTAGTGTTAATTTGTGTAAAAAAACCTGGATGTTTCCTAAATGCTCCTGATCCAAAAAATGGTGTTCCTCGTTTTGTATAAATTTTCGTAAATGCATCTGGTCAAATTGTGTCCTGGTTCCGTCCATGTGTGCCTCGCCTATCGAGTATTCGTTATTGTAATACATAACATGTCACTATTGTCATCCCGTCAACAAAATCTCCTTTTCATATTCCAAACCATATGTAAATTATATTTTGTATCCTAAACTAGATATAATGCCCGCGCACGCGCGGGGTTTTTTCTAATCATTTAAATAAATTATTATTTTTAATTTCGGGTTTTAATTATTATAACAGGACCTTCAAAATCATTGTACTTTGATTGAGGTATTGAATTAAGGTTATTTACAAATGTGGTGGGTTTTAATATTAATTAGATTTGGAGAAGATGTTCTTGTGTCAATGATTGTGCGTGAATGAATGATAAGAGATCGAGTTTGATTGATGGAGGAGGAATTTGGGAATGTTGGGACTTCAAATATTTAGTGGGAATAATACTGAATTTTAAGTTTCAGCCCAAATCTTTGAAAATCTTGCTCCACCGTTTTCAAGTTTTAATTTTTTATATTTTGACACATATATTTTTGTAAGTTTTTATTGAACGATTACAAATCACATTTGTTTTTTTGTAGAATATGGATAAATTTAGAAGTATTTAGGCTTTTCTTATTTAATATTTAAGAAAATAATAATAATAATAATTTGATTATTACTTAATAAGGTATGATTTGATTTTTTTGAAATGTAAAAGTCCCCACTAGGGGTTTTGTTTTATTATATAAAAGATTAGCAAATCCGTATATTTTTCTTGTTTTCTTTTTTCTTTTGTAAACTAGCACTTAAAATGACTTTTAATTTGTAATAATTATTTGAAGTGCGACTAATGTGGTAAAATTCCATCCAATTATTGATTTGCATATTTAATTCAAAAGGGTTCTTACACTCGTATTTAACTATACTTTTCAAAAGTGTATTTCTTGATTGCTAAACTACCTCTCCGCACCCCAACCCCTACCTAATTACATCACTGTAACTAAATCGCAATTAATTAATATTCGCTCAACTTTTAAAAAACATCAAATTTAGTGACTTAGGTTATCACTTTATTTGAATTTAATTACGCGTCACTAATTATTCAGCCATGTCATCGAATTCTGGCCACATCATATACCAAAATTTCTTTGTATTGTTTGCTTGTGGAATGAATGATGGCCTTTCCGAAATGAAATGTATGTTATTTGGGGTCTTTAGGAGTTACAGTCTATTAAAACATAAAAAAAAATTTATCGTCGCTATAGTGTATATTCGTTGCATAACTACTAACCGCTTGCAATATATTTTGTATTTAAAAAAGATGTGGAATGTGATATTTTGTCTTGATGAACAAATGAAGAGCTAAAATTTGTTCATTTGATCTTTTCCTTTTTGTTTATCTTTACTGAACTCACCCCATTCAATATATTGTCGAAGTTTGCAAATATTCCAAAAACCTAAACGAGCTTCCTTTGCGTTTGGGATTTTCTTACTAATCATGGTTATCAACTCATTTGATTTTGTGGCTTTTGAAACAAGGAGTTTAAAGTTATATTGGTTACTTGAAATTGAATATAAACATTTTATATGATAAATAGATGGCCTAAAAATTTCCTCAATTAAGGTCGCTCACTAAATGTTAGGACCTAAAAACCCTTACAGATCCAAATTAGTTTGGTTTATTTGGGTTTTTGGCAGGTGGAGGTTCCAACCGAAATGAAATATCAGTTTTCGGTTTGATTTTAATCTATAAAAAAGAAATTGGTTCCAACCGAATATCCAAATATGAACTAAATTGTAAACAAATTGATTTTCACGTATGGCGTGACCGTTTGGGAATGCTAAAAAGTTAAATGAAGATTCATATTGATACTTTTTTTCTTCTGTGTTGCTAACAAGGTTTTAAGAAACTCACGTGTTGTCACGGGGTTTTTTGATACATACTTTTAAAGAGGAAATTTCTTTGTGTAAGAATGACAAAATTAGGTCAATACAAAATGGAGTTTGTACATTCTTCACACAATGCACATCATTTAGTCTTATTGCGGTAAAATAAAAAAATTCACGGCAAAGTTTAAAAAGAAGTTCTAATACTTCATTAGCTAAATTATGTATTTTTTTTTGTATCAATTATTACCTTAGATAATGCATAATATTATTAGTATTCATAATACACCTGGTTGCTAGGGGTAAGCATAAAAACTGAAAAAATAGATAAAGCCGAACCGAAAAAACCCGACAAACCGATGGTGGTGGTTTTGATTTTTATAAAAACTGCTAGAACTGAATTCTGAACTTCATTGCTCAGAGTTACTATATTTTATTTACAAAGCAAAGATATACACTACAAGATACGTAGTAGCAAAAAATGTCATTCATGTAGGAATTTCTAGTGTGCACGGTACAACATACTAAAGATACATCTAATCATTTAATGGTACAACAAATATTGTTTATAAAGAAGTTGTTAGTCGGATTTGAAAGATTCATTTTATTTCACAAGTTGTGCTTCATCAATTTTAAGGAACTCATAGTCATGCTTTTTTTTAATACACAGTTTTATTATTGTTTATCGACACATAGTAAAATTAGTCACATTTTTTTGTTTACGAGTTGTTATTTTATTTTGTGTCCATATTTCTTTTAAAATGCGATATTAAGTAAACCATTAAAAGCAAATATCTTCTTGAGTTCGGGTTTTAGTATGCTTGCAATATAAAATAAAAACAACTAACTTCGTACATAAAAGAGAATAAAACGGAATATTATGAAAGTAGCCCGCCCATTGTTATGCAGGAAATTATGTACTACGTATAAACAATTTAGTGAATTAACTAACTAATCATAATGCTTGAAATGGATTCACGTAGTTTTAGAAGACGAGACACTATGTTCTAAGGAGGAGAGGCTACTAATTCAGGCTTTGAATTCCATTATCACATCAGGAAGGACATATGAGAAGTCTACAAAACATGCATTTTTATGTTTTAAAGAGTGCAATCATGTTCAACTCACGTATTTGGATACCTATGAAATGTAGACTATATAGTTATAAAATGTAAACTTCTTTATCGACTATTATATACATTTTGATTCTTATGGATGCGACATTTTGAGCAGGTCATTGAGCTATATATATAACAACAATCTTCAAACTTTAATTTTCTAAAATGTTTGCTTCTTTTTTTATAAAGTTTTAAATTCCTCAATATACATATGATAGATATTCAAATATGAAAATTATTAAACTAGCCCACCCATTTGGGATGTTGTATATTATAAATACACCTTGAGTGAATTCTGAACCATTTGATCTGTTCGCTAATGAGCTTAACCACATCTTCTATTCGACCCGTCTAAGATAAACAAAAGTTACACAACCAAAACGAGTCAAAACTTGCCACCTAAATTATTATTGGAACTATTTGCTATCTCGAACAACACATGTTATGTAAACAATTACTTTCGAAATTCACTGCCAAACACCTTAAATACATTCTATAAAAGTTAAATGTGCGATGAGTAGATTGTTAATACTATTAATAGATTATTAATCGTCTAATGAGCATGCTAAAGGTCAACACTATTATTAGATTGTTAATCATTTGATACACAGTGTGTTACGTAAGAGTTAGTATTAATCTTACCTGTTTCATTTCAAATTTAACTATTAACCATGTGACAGGGGGCTACCATGAGGAAGATCAAGTTCCCAACTTTTTTTAAACTTTAAAAATGCATTGTAGACTTTAGAGTTCAGAAGATCAGATGGTGAACCCAAGAAATCATGCACATTAATTTGAACCAAAGCAGGTACTTACTATTGTTATTTATGGTCCCTAACTAGATTTACGACTCGTAAACTAACATATTTAGAGACAATACTCAAGCAGGTGCACATTAAGAGACAATAGTCCAGTATTACTGTCACACCCCAAAAATGGCGCAGCGGAATGGCATTTACGGGGTATGACTTCATAATCAAGAACACAATGTGTCTAATAGAGAAATACTAAATAAAACATCACATCATAAGTCAAGTTACAATAATCCCAAGAGTCGGGTGAAAACAAGTCATAATTACAAAATGATCAAGTCTTAAGGTATTAAGCTGAATGCATAACTCTTCGGGAACTCAGTCCGGAAGGGTCTTGTCTTATGTCTGCTAGGCCAGGCCAATACTCAACCTTCTATTACAACTTCATTTTTAACACCTGAAAATGGATACTCGAAAACGTCAACATAAAGTTGGTGAGCTCATAGGTTTAAGAGTTAAACCACGAAGCTGTGAAATAACTAGTGTGGGACAATAGTGAGTAGGATATACGAATATATGCATTTAAAAGGAAAACATAATGCTAGCGACAACTGAACCTACCAATAATGTTATACACATGTTACCAATAGTGGGGAGCTACCCCAGATAATACAATCTAATGCTTCGGCTCTTACACGGAGTTAAACAGTTGCGCATACATGAAACACAACTTGATTATCACAATGAGTCACATATTGCAATCAAACGCACGTATTGTCCAAAATCATGTAAACAGTTTAGCACAGCATGAAATCAGCTAGAAACCATTTAAGTACTATTTTCCCCCAAAGAAAAATATATGAAAAACGGGCTACGAAAACTCACCTCAGTAAATCAACAATATAAAGCGATAGTCAAGTAGAAATAGTGGGCAGCACCAACACGCGACCTAGATTAGTATGGCACGTCTTAGTCTAAAAGTTCATGTTTAGGACTCGATTTGAAACAATTAAATTAGTTTGAAAATCTTTAAGTGTTGTGTTATCGTTATTAGTCGATACTTTTGTGGATCAAGATAAGCACAAGAGTTATTGTCCTAGTTGTAATCTTGATGTAATTTGCTTAATTAGTGGGTGATTTCCATTTACCTAAAATAGCTCAATTATAGGCTATATGTATCACAGTATTTTGAATGGAATAGTCAAGGCAATTAATCCATTCAACATGGTATCAGAGCCAAATTGATCCTCCAAAAATTTCACCCTCTCGAAATAATTCTTAAAGTCGTCTCCTATAATCTGTTTCTTTTTTTTCTAAAGCCGGTACCATATTCCATCTATTCTTAAACCCTAAAAATCCTAATCCTACCTTTCAATCATTATGACAAAAGATTCCGTTCATGTTTATAATTATCACAGGGGACAAAAGAGTTCTTCTACTAACTCAATACGTGGGATTTATAATAATCACAAGCCACAACAAAGCACTTGGACCCCACCATGGATGTATACCCAACGTCAAAACCCACCACATGCCTTACATACTAATAGTATGTCTTGGTTACCCCACAACTCACCAAAGGCCACACATGATATGATTGTTTCCCCTGCTCCTACTCCTCTAGTCCAGTCATCTACTTATTGGACTGCACCACTACAGCCGGCCCAACAAGCCCAACAGGTGGCACCAGTTTTTGCAGCCCAACAGCAGCCTCAACAACTTGTGGCCTGACAAGCTTTTACTATCCCTTTGTATAATCAGGTACAAGCACCTGTTCAATACCATCAGACGCAATCCAATGGCCTTCTCGGACCTGCTCCCGTCTTGTACTCGTCTCAAGCTATTTCGCTTCCTAGTGCTTTTAGCACTATAACGTTGCAAGACCCGACATGGAACATGGATACAGGTGCATCATCTCATTTAAATTCTAGTACAAGTAATTTAAGTTCCATTTTTAATAAACGGTTATACCCATCTGTACAAGTTGGTGACGGTAATTCTATTCCCGTTACTAACACCGGACATAGCATTATTCCCACTCTTCATCGCCCTTTTCACCTTCATAATGTACTTGTCACCCCTAATATCATCAAAAACCTTATTTATGTTCGTCAATTTACTAGGGATAATAATTGCACTATTGAATTTGACGCTTTTGGTTTTTCTGTGAAAGATTTCTTGACTCGTCACATCCTCCTTCGATGTGACAGTTCGGGCGATCTCTATCCAGTTACCAAACCATTAATTATCCCTATTGCTTTTCTCTCTACAAGTTCCTCCACGTGGCATCAACGTCTCGGTCATCCCGGTGACGAAGTGCTACGATCTCTTGTCTCCCGTAAATTTATTTCATGTAATAAAGACAAACAGTCCACACATGTTTGTCATGCTTGCCAACTTGGCAAACATGTGAAACTTCCTTTTCATAGTTCGGATTCTATTGTTGAACATTGCTTTGATATTATTCATTCTGATATATGGACTTCTCCTATTATTAGTTCTAGTGGTTTCAAATATTATGTTCTATTTCTTGATCATTTCTCCCACTATTTGTGGATTTATCCCCTGCGTTCTAAATCTGACATGTTCGATAAGTTTTTACATTTTCGTAATTATGTTAAAAATCAATTTAAATGTGAAATCAAGAGTTTCCAATGTGATCATGGTGGTGAGTTCGATAATAACCGACTCCACACACTTTTTGCTAAACATGGTATACAACTTAGATTTTCTTGCCCAAAAACCTCTCAACAAAATGGCAAGGCGGAAAGAATGATCCGCACAATAAATAACGTCATCCGTACCCTCCTTTTTCAAGCACACCTACCACCTACCTTTTGGGTCGAGGCCCTCCACATGGCCACATATCTCCTCAACCTTCTACCCTCAACCGCCATAAACAACAAAATCCCGTACACAATACTTTTTCACAAAGAACCCGACTACTCCCGATTACGCATATTCGGGTGCCTTTGTTACCCACACCTTCACTCCCCCCACAAACTGGCACCACGAGCAACCCCATGCATCTTTTTGGGCTTTCCCGCATATCACCGTGGTTTTCGTTGCCTCGATCTTGAAACAAATAAAATTATTCTCTCTAGACACGTCACCTTTGGCGAAACTCAATTTCCCTACCGATCCATGACACCCAATGCCCCACCTACATATACCTTTTTAGACCCCGCACCTTGCCCTCTCCTTAACCATGGCCATATCAGTCCAGCTCCTCCCCAAACACCAAACGAAACCCCCACTCCTCTATCTACCGAAAACACTCCTAACCATCATACCTCACCACATGCCGTGAGCCCTGTTCATCAAACCCAACAGCCGCCCATCAACACACACTCTTCACAGCCCACTAATAACCAACCATCACCAATTACCGCAACCCAAACTACAGCCCATCAACACCCAAACCCACTCGGCTCTACTAATCCTTCGAGCCCAGTTTCTCACACCCAACAGCAGCCCAATTTCACCACTTTACCGTAGCCCACTAATGATAGTACCATACCACTTAATGCAAATCAAATTGCACCCCAACAATCGCCCACTAACAACCAAACAAACACCGCCTCGGTCCACTCACCACAGCCCATAAACGAACCCCCTCGTACTCACCCCATGGTTACTAGGTCTCAATCGGGCATTGTCAAACCCGTTGATCGTCTCACTTTACATACCTCCTCCATTTCTCCTATACCTAAATCTCCCTTTGTCGCTTTGATACGACCAAGATCCACATTTGGAGGTGGAGGAAACACCATAAACTCAAACTAAAGATTAACTTTGAATTTTCGGTTTATTGATTGCCGAGGTGTGTATGTATTCTAGAGAGAGAAGTCTAGAACACACACACACCTCGTATGTTACAAATGAATCCTCAACCCTCCTAGTATTGACATAGGAGGGTATTTATTAAAAAGCTACAAGTCTAACTTAGCAATATGACTAAACTAGTCCTTGTACTTTACATGCTACTGCAATTCCCACAAATGACAAAACTTTAAAGCTAACAATCTCTCCCCAAAGTGAAGTCATATGGGAATTACTTACAATGTTCCCTACAAGTAAAATTCAATACAAATACATGAGAAAGATCTTCAAACTTCATTACTTCGTTCAGCTTGCATAATCTTCTCAGCCGCCATTTCTTTACTTGCAGACGAACTAAGTGAGCAAATCTAATTAGGGTTTAATTCAGAGTGCCTTGAGTGCTCTCCCCTAATTAGTGCTCTCCCCCAAACTAACAACCTCATATTTTGGATGCCCTGAGTGCCCTGCAGTTCGGGGGAATATGGTATCAACATCTTTATCTCACCAAATGCATCCCAGTTATTTTTCCCATGAGAGATCAGCCCGTACATTTCTCTCCCCTGCTGGTTGCGATTTATCGGAATCAGCATACTGATGTGTACGTGAAATACAAACTGGAAGCCCTTTATAAGGAATTATATCAGCCCGTGAGAAGATGTCGATATACCCAATCTAACCTCCTGTATCAAAAACAACGGCTTCATGTAGTGACTACTGATGGAGAAAACCCACCATAACGAACTTGAGACTGAAGTAGAATAACCCAAACTTGTGACTTAAACTTGCACGATAGTGTGACTAAGAACCTATACTGAGCACTACAACGTAACTCCTTAAAGCATATAGGTCGTTCATATACCCATCCATCCTTCCTTAACTGTATATGAACATCTCTTGAATTATCCACATCTTTGTGTGACACTGAGTACTACAACGTATCTCCTTTAAGTGATAGTTAACTAGGTCGTCGTCCATCCTCCCCTTGACCTATGAAAACTAGATAACCCAAGACTTAATCACTATTCCCATGAGTGCCCAAACAAGGATCTCGAAGAATCATGCATCCAACCAACTCCGATATCTTCAAGGTACTAAGTACACGTACCCGAGATATTCCACTTCAACTTCAAATAAGTAATAATGAATCATCATCCTTGTAGCCACAGCTGATAATTTGACCATTGTCATCTGATTGTGAATCTTGATCAGGATCTTTTCGGCTATACGTGGTGATGTTGAAGGTGCAGTCTGATAATTTCAATTGTGATTTTGATTTGAAATATGCCATAAAATGACATTATAATGATGCTGGAAAAATTTGAGTTTAAGAAATTTTTACGCTAAAAATTCCCGAAAAATTCGAATTTTGGCCAAAAAATTTGAATTTTAGGCCAAAATTTTCACTCTTGTACCAGAATTTGAATCTCGCGTAAAAATGGACCGTTAAGTCTCCTGTGAAAATTAAATTTTACTCAACTTTTCCCGCCAAAAAACTCTTTTTTTTTTTTTTTTTTTTTTTTTTTTTTTTTTTTTTTTTTTTTTTTTTTTTTTTGCAATTACGATAAGGTTGTCCGATATCGCATTTGGTAAAAGGTTGTCGGACAAAGCTGAGTACTGAACTGCGATAAGTTTGATCAGACTTCAAATGCGATAACCATCAAATGTGATAACCATCTGAGTTGTCAACTGCGATAAGGCCAAATGCGATAGGGCTAAACAGCGATGCCAAATGCGATAAGGCCAAATGCGACACCTATCGCAATTCTCATACAAGAAATGCGATAATCACTACAAATTGCGATAACCTCGCTGCTTTTCTTCAATTGCGATAAAACGCAACTTTTGCCCACTTTTGTTGACTTTGTTGTGTCACATGCCCAGACCTTATCTTGTAAGATATTGATTGCTACTGACAATCTTTCACCAACTTGAGCAATAATTCTTTTGGAAAGAATTACACGCCAAAGAAAGTCAGTAAAATATTCACAAACAAATCTTGCATAATCTTCAATACTTTTGGTCGATCTAGAGACTTAGAACACCAAAAAATTCAACCTTCCACAACAAGATTTTTGCAAACCAACTCTTTAAATCACTAACCAACACAACCTTTGATCTTTATTTTGTGTACGATTTCAAGATAAACACCAAAAGGTCACGTTTTTAAGAAAAAAAACGCAACAGTTGGGTTCATTTAAACATAAATCGAACACAAAAACATCCAAAACTGCTACTGATGAACAGTAACAAGATAGAACACACCAAAAATCACATATTATACCTCAAACACACCACGATTCGCCCCCGATTAGCTCTTGATACCAATTGATACGTCCAAGATCCACGTTTGGAGGTGGAGGAAACACCATAAACTCGAACTAAAGATTAACTTTGAATTTTTGGTTTATTGATTGCCGAGGTGTGTATGTATTCTAGAGAGAGAAGTCTAGAACACACACACACCTCGTGTGTTACAAATGAATCCTCAACCCTCCTAGTATTGACATAGGAGGGTATTTATTATAAAGCTACAAGTCTAACTTAGCAATATGACTAAACTAGTCCTTGTACTTTACATGCTACTGCAATTCCCACAAATGACAAAACTTTAAAGCTAACACGCTTTAAAAGATCCTCAGTGGTGTAATGCTATGTATGATGAGTATAATGCGTTAGTTAAAAATGGTACTTGGATTCTTGTACCAAAACCCACAGGTGTTAATATGGTTAGATCTATGTGGTTATTTAAGCATAAGTTTCATGCTGACGGGACATTGAGCCGCTATAACGCCTAAATCTAACATGTTTTTGATAGCGTTATTGGTAGTTTTATATATGTTTTGTGGTTATATTTATATGCTTTTGTTACTAAATCGTATCAAAGTGTGTTTGCAAAGCATTTGTAGCCAAAGACAGGAAAATGGATGGAAAAGATACAAAAATGAGGAAAAAGGAAGTATTTGAGATTTCATGTGAATCTTGTGTCAAGTTCCGCTCCGTAAGGTACTTCAATGAGTTAAAGTCCAAGTAGTCAAGTTCATAAGCTTTAGGATAAAGAGAAAGATCAAAGAATCAAGAACTACGACCGAGAAACAAGTCATACACAAAAGCCCAAGAAAAAGGTTCAGCAGCCATCGCCATCCGATCGGTCGCCGCCCGCAACCGATTCGGATGGAGTGAATGTGGATTTACCGAGAAGACCAACCGATCGGTAGACCATTCCATCCGATCGGTTGGAAGTCGCTGATTGACCCAAAACTTCTTTATTAAGGATTGTGACTTTATAACTCCGGTTCTAGGTCCTTCTTGTCATTATTCTAACCATTCAATACTACTTGGAGAGCAAGAGAAGCATTTATGCACTTAGACCCTTGGTGAGAGCAACTTATGGAACCATTTGTTGAGTATTTATATACCAATCAATCTAGAGAGAAAAAAGGGAGATACACAAGTGCTAGAAGAGAAC
The DNA here is from genome assembly GCA_021014915.2 of Artemisia tridentata subsp. tridentata. Taxonomy (NCBI): domain Eukaryota; kingdom Viridiplantae; phylum Streptophyta; class Magnoliopsida; order Asterales; family Asteraceae; genus Artemisia; species Artemisia tridentata. The sequence continues at coordinate 178,393,784 of CP139506.1, forward strand.
CATTCACAGAAATATACTCAGAAATTCGTCCATAAGTCCAGGAGAAGGGAGAAAGTCGAATATACCATTTTCATTGCTTGTGGAATCATTGTCTTTCACTTGTAATCTTATTTCCAAATCATTGTAAGACTTTCAATCATGGTTTCTAATGTTCAAATTATGGAGTTTACATTTATGTGTGCTATGAGTGGCTAGTGCCTTTGTGCACTTGCTTAGATGATGTGTATTATTCATTGATTTGCATATGATTGTGATAACATGTTTTAATTCAATTTCAAGTCAATTCTAAGAACCAATTGTGATAAAGTTTCATAGTGACATTTGGGTAATTAAGTTTAACTAGTGCTAGTAATCTTGAGGGTTGAAAGAACTATTGTTATTCCACTAGTTATAATCATTTGTCTATGAATGATTGTTGTCCTCCACTATTCTTGATTAACCAAAGGAACTTAATTGTGATTGTAATGAAAAAGCTTTTGTCTATCAAAACGGATTGATTGTAAACCACTTTAAAGGTCGAGAGATTAATAGTTTGCTTTCAATTGTGACCTTTTGTCTATAATTGGTTACCTTTTGTATTGACCATTTCCTAAGCTTGTTTGATTAGACAAAAGAATGTTTTTGTGTTTGAGGAACACCAACTCATGAACCTTGAATTGATCTTGAATTGATTGGTTAAACGTAATGCTTGTTTTTATAAACCAAAATCTTGACGAAGGTTTAATTTGTAGAAACAATAGATTAGTGTCAAAACTAATTATCACAACCAACATGTTTTCTAAAAGTTATCACAATCATATTAGTCAATTGTAGTACACTAATCTAAGCAAGTGTAGTTTTTAATCATTTGAATTTTCATTATATCATTACTACTTATTTGAGATAGTTGCTTTTAACTTACAATTCGATTCACTACACAAATCCCTGCGAACGATCCCGACTTACCATCAAAATCTTGCTACAACACGGACGAGTATACTTGCTCGTATGTGTTGTTATTAGATTCGGTAATTCACCCCCTTATAAATTTAAAACTTGCACCGAACCGGGCACATCAAGTTTTTGGCGCCGCTGCCGGGGATTTTGATCGTGTTTCTGTAAGTTTTAGTCCAATTCTCATATAGTTAGTTTTCGTAAAAAAAAAAGTTTTACCGAGCTGCCCATCCGATCGGTTATTCATCCATCCGATCGGTTTTCCAAAATTTTCATTTACCGAGAGAACCATCCGATCGGCGGACATTTCCATCCGATCGGTTCCTTCAAATCAAATTTACCGAGAGATCTATCCGATCGGTAGACTGTTCTATCCGATCGGTTAGACGATTCTGATCTTTTCAAATTGTTTTCATTCTTTGCTCGTTTGTTTAGACATTGCCTCGATTCGTTGGTTTAGACATTGCCTGGAATTGTATGAACACTCGATCAACTGGAGTAGAACCAATTCCACCATTTTCAGATCCCGAACGTTTAGTCCGAAGACAAAGAAGAAGAAGAACACCCTTTGTTCCACTAGCCAATCGTGTACCAAGAGTACCAAACCCAACTTTTGATAACCTTTTTGAAGCCAAAGTCGTTTATAACCCATTCACTGACCAACCTTTTCCCATGGCTGACGATAGACCCATGTGGGAAGCAAACCGAGCCGTAGCACCAACTCCTGGAGCTGCTATTGTTGCTGTCAACTTAGGTGACAATTTCACCGTGAAAGGTCACCATCTTTCTATGATCAAAGACCGTCAATTCGATGGCCGTTCGAGGGCCGATCCTCACAAACACGTTGCCGAATTCATTGAAATTTGTGGCATGTTCCGATATGGTGATACAAATGTAGATGCCATTAAACTCAAACTTTTTCCGTCATCACTTGCTGGAGATGCAAAAGTGTGGTATAACGAATTAACACCAGGAATCATCACTACTTGGGAGGAGATGAGGCAAGCTTTTGTGAGCCGATTCTTTCCACCTGCAATGTTTGATCGACTCATGGGAGAAATTCGTGCTTTCACACAAAATCCTAACGAATCACTCGTCGAAGCCTGGCTTCGTATGAAGGATTTACTTCGAAGTTGTCATGGACATAGTTTAGGACGAGGAACCATTATCCAAATCTTTTACCATGGACTTGATGAAACATCTCAAGGAATTCTTGATGCTGGAGGAATTTTTCTTTATAAGACTCCTAACCAGGCATATCAATTGCTTGAAGACCGAGTTCTTCTCAAACTCGACTGGTCAAAAGATGCCAAGACAAAACCCTTAAGAAAAACCGTTGCTTTTGCCGAAAGTTCTGATTCATCTAAACTCATGGAGAAAATGGAAACCTTGGTTTCCAAAATCGATTCGCAATACAAAGATCTTAGAGGAGAGATGAAAGAAATGCGAGATGGTTGTAACAACTGTGGAGGTAACCACCCATCATCAGAATGCGATGATCAACCTATGGATCAACCAAAAGAAGGAGAAGCTAATTATATCCAAGGAGGATACCGAGGAGGAGGATATCGAGGAAATTATTACGGACGAAACTCTGCTAGTTGGCAAGATCGCCGACAAAGGGATAACAACCATGAGTCCCAACCAAAAGTAGAGAACCAAACCTCACAAAATTCCGACAAGAAACCTGAAGAAACAGATTTTGAAAAAATGATGAGAGAATTTGTCACTGCCCAAAAATCAACCAACGAGTTCGTCAAGAATCAATTTTTCAATCTCAAGACCAAAGTTGAGCAAGGTCAGAAAAATCATCAAGCATCTATCCAAGATCTTGAAAACAAATTTGGGAGACTCTCTGATCAAATTTCTTCACGACCATCAGGTTCGTTGCCTAGTAACACCCAAACCAACCCAAAACCATCATCATCATCGAATGATAAGACTTATCGTCCACCACAAACCAGAAATGAGCATATCAATGCTGTATTCACAAGAAGTGGCTTGTCTTATGATCCACCACCCAACCCAAACAACACCACAACTATCGATTTCGATAGTGAGGATGAAGATGAAGAATCCAAGAAGGAGAATACACCAAAAACACCACCCAAACCCAAACCCAAACCACCAGTTAAGGCTTACACTCCAAAAATTCCATATCCACAGAGCCTTAAGAAAGAAAGAATGGAGGAGCGTTATAAGAAGTTTGTTGAAATAATCAAAGAAGTTAGACTCAATGTACCTCTCATTGATGTTTTAGCTGGAATGCCCAATTACGGGAAATTTTTGAAAGAACTTCTTAACAACAAAAACAAGTTGGAGCAAATATCCATTACCTTTCTCAATGAAGAATGTTCAGCTATTGTTCAAAACAAAATTCCACAAAAACTCGGAGATCCCGGAAGTTTTCTGATTCCATGCATATTAGGAAACAACATCACATGCGATGCTTTAGCCGACTTAGGTGCGAGTATCAATTTGATGCCTTATTCGCTATATACGAAACTTTCAATCAATACTTTGAAACCCACAAGGATGAGTATCCGATTAGCTAATCATACTTACCAATATCCTGTTGGTATTGCTGAGAATATGCTTGTCCAAGTAGGTAAATTCATTTTTCCCGTGGATTTTGTAATTTTAGAAATGGAGGAAGATAGTAGAGTACCACTTATTTTAGGAAGACCTTTTCTAAACACCGCTGATGCGATCATCAGAGTAAAAGGAAGAGAACTCAACCTTGGAGTTGGAGAGGATAGAATCACTTTTTTAATCGATAAAGCAATGAAATATCCACATTCCAGTGATGACACTTGCTTTAACATTGATGTAATCGATGAAGTCACTGAGGAAGAATTGGATGCATTACTTGAAGATTCTGATCCATTCATGACTATTTCAGAGAAGATTAGTGAAACAACTTTTGATAAAGAATTCGCTGATTTTATGGAAGTTAAGATTGAAGAAGAAGAAGAAGAAGAAGAAGAAGAAGAAGAAGAAGAAGAAGAAGAAGAAGGAGAGATAATAGAAGAAGATTTTGAGGAAATCAGTTTTAATGATCAAATGAGGATCAAAACATCAGTTCAAGAACCACCGACTGATCTTGAGTTGAAACCACTGCCAGAAAATCTTGAGTATGCTTACTTGGAAGACAATTCGCTACTTCCAGTAGTCATATCTTCGTTGCTCAATGATTTTGAGAAAGAATGTCTGATTTCAGTTCTTAAGAAGCATAAAGAAGCTTTTGCGTGGAAAACTTCTGACATCCCAGGAATCAGTCCTGATTTTTGCAAACACAAAATCAATTTCGAAGAAGATGCCAAACCAGTTGTAGAAAGACAACGTCGACTCAACCCCAACATGAAAGAAGTTGTTAAAAAAGAAATCATCAAACTTCTTGATGCAGGTATCATTTACCCCATCGAGGATAGTCCTTGGGTGAGTCCTGTTCACTGTGTTCCGAAAAAAGGAGGAATGACTGTTGTGACCAACGAACGGAATGAACTAGTTCCTACTAGAACTGTCACCGGATGGCGAGTATGTATTGATTACAGAAAATTAAATAAAGCCACCAGAAAAGATCATTTTCCTTTGCCTTTCATGGATCAAATGCTTGAGAGATTAGCAGGAAACAAATACTTTTGTTTTCTTGATGGTTTTTCAGGATATTTTCAAATTCCTATTGATCCGGCTGATCAAGAAAAGACCACATTCACATGTCCCTTTGGAACTTACGCTTATCGGCGTATGCCTTTTGGATTATGTAATGCCCCTGCGACTTTTCAAAGATGTATGATTGCCATATTCCAAGATATGCTTGAAACGTCTATGGAAGTTTTCATGGATGACTTTTCAGTTTTCGGAAGCTCATTCGAAGCTTGCCTTTCTAACCTCGATAAAATGCTTGAAAGATGTAAAGCTGCACATCTTGTCCTCAATTGGGAGAAGTGTCATTTCATGGTAACTGAAGGAATTGTGTTAGGACACAAAATTTCTAGCGCAGGAATGGAGGTTGACAAAGCAAAGATCGATGTCATTACCAAATTACCACCCCCAACTAACGTCAAAGCCGTTAGAAGTTTCCTAGGACATGCAGGATTTTACCGTCGTTTCATTAAGGATTTTTCCAAAACATCTCGTCCAATGACGAAACTTCTTGAAAAAGATGTTGTTTTCTATTTTAATGCAGATTGTATGAAAGCATTCGAAGCATTGAAAACACAACTGACTAGTGCACCCATTATGGTTTCACCTGATTGGTCACTACCATTCGAGCTTATGTGCGATGCAAGCGATTTTGCTGTTGGAGCTGTATTAGGACAGCGAGAAGAGAAACATTTTCGTCCTATATATTTTGCCAGCAAAACACTCAACAATGCTCAGCAGAATTACACAGTTACAGAGAAAGAATTGTTAGCCGTTGTTTTCGCTTTTGATAAATTCAGATCATACCTTGTACTTTCAAAAACAATCGTGTTCACCGATCATTCAGCGTTAAAATATCTGTTTAAAAAGCAAGATGCTAAACCGCGTCTCATCCGATGGATTTTACTACTCCAAGAATTCGATATCGAAATCAAAGATAAGAAAGGAGCAGAAAATCTAGCCGCTGATCATCTATCTCGTTTAGAAAATCCAAATCTGGAGGAGTTAAAAGAAGATGAGATTGAAGATTATTTTCCGGATGAAACACTCATGACTGTTGATACAGATGATGAGAACGAAATTCCATGGTTTGCCAATTATGCAAATTATCTCGTTGGAGGAATTCTAAAGAAAGGATTAACTCATGCCCAACGAAGTAAATTCTTTTCGGATCTTAAACATTATTATTCGGAAGAACCTTATCTTTTCAAAATGTGTCCCGATGGGATGATTAGAAGATGTGTCTATGGTTCTGAAACAAGAAGAATTCTTGATGAATGTCATCATGGCCCAACTGGGGGACATTATGGTCCTTCCACCACCGCTAAAAAAGTCTTTGATGCTGGATTCTATTGGCCGACTATTTTTAAAGAAGCTCATACTCTTGTTAAGAATTGTGATGCTTGCCAAAAATCCGGTAGTCTTTCTCGAAGAGATGAAATGCCTCAGAAGAGCATTCAAGTCTGTGAATTATTCGATATTTGGGGAATTGATTTCATGGGACCATTTCCTAAATCACACAAATACGAATACATTCTCGTTGCTATTGATTACGTTTCCAAATGGGCTGAAGCAGAAGCTCTACCCACAAATGATGCACGAGTAGTTGTTAATTTTCTCAAAAAGCTTTTCGCTCGTTATGGAATTCCTAAAGCTTTGATAAGTGATCGTGGAACCCATTTCTGTAACAAACAAATGGAGAAAATTATGAAGCGATATGGAGTTCATCATCGTTTCGCTACTGCTTATCACCCACAGACCAGTGGTCAAGTCGAAAATACCAACAGAGCCTTAAAAAGGATACTCGAAAAAACGGTTAAAGACAATCCCGCCGTTTGGACGAGAAAACTAGATGATGCTCTGTGGGCATTTCGCACGGCTTATAAAACACCAATTGGTACAACACCATACAGATTGCTGTATGGAAAAACTTGTCATTTGCCGTTCGAAATCGAACATCGCGCTTACTGGGCATTGAGAAACTGTAACCCAGACCTCAAAGTAGCTGGAGAAAAGAGATTTTTGCAATTGCATGAACTCGATGAGCTTAGACTACAAGCTTATGAGAACTCCAAACTTTACAAAGCAAGAACAAAAGCTTATCATGACAGAAAGCTAAGAATCAGAAAAGAATTCAAGGCTGGAGACAAAGTTCTGCTTTTTAACATGAAGTATAAGTTCAAAGCTCCCAAGCTGAAACCGAAATGGTTCGGACCGTATACAGTGAAACATGGATTTCCATCCGGATATGTTGAATTGCATGACAAACATGGTGGAAGTTTCATTGTTAATGGGCACCGAATTAAGTTATACTATGACAAGGAGCAAATGAATGAAGTTTCTATTCAAGAGATTCCTCCTGAATCAGAATATGAAGCTATAACCTTTATGTCACCCTTTCCGGCCGATTTCAAGAAAAACACTCCATGGGCCGAAGATTCTGGTTATATCTATGATGTTCTACCAAGACCGTGGGAGAAAGTTAAGTTGGAATACATAGATGAAACTGGGGAAGGAATAGTGATTGGAAATGTGTTGTACGTTCCAAAATTTCCAAAGAAGAAGTCAGCACCAACATGAAGAAAGAGAAGTTCGAGTCCGGCTGATGACTCGTTAATAAAACAAGCGCTTCTCGGGAGGCAACCCGTGTGTTTGCTATGTTTATTTTTCATTTTTATTTTCTAGTGATTAAACCCCAGAGTTTTTTATAAATTGCTTAGTTGAACTTAAGTGTGGGGGTGTATCACTGCCTTTTGAATAAAGCGAAGAAATATTTCGTATGTGTGTTTTTAGATTACTGCAGATAATGATTTCGAAGCTTGGACGCTAGGATCAAGACTCCTCTTGAGAAGAAAATACGGTTTATTCTCTTATTTCCCTATTTCATTCTTTGTCGTTTATCACATTGAGGATAATGCTTAACTTAAGTGTGTGGGGGTGAATAGGAAAATAAGAATAGATTGTAGTTTTGAGCTGAATTTTAAAATTTTGTTTGCCCTTGTAATCTAGCCTTTTGTCATTTTAAAGATTATATTCTAGAATAACTGGATTTATCCACTGGTGAAATCTGTAATTTTGAAAATTCGAGATGTGTCCCGATTAATATTGCAATCCATTCTGGGATCGATAACATTTGCTAGCACAAATTATAGCCCTTTCCACTAAAGTGTGAGAATTTGAGCCTGTTCTATATATACAGCATACATCTTTTATGCTGAGATCTTTTGCTATGAGTGTGCCGGTGATTTTATTTATTCTAGAACTTGTACTTGTAAATCATTACGAGACCGTTGTGAGATCACATTTCGTTTGTGATATAAGTGTATATGCGTGATAAGAGGCAATCTTAGGTTTTATCCCAAATGGCCTTCCATTTTCATATAATGCTATATTAGCTAGCTACATTGGCTAGTTAACCACTCATATGGACCCATTTGTTAGCATTTATCTTTAATGCTAGATACCCCTAGTTACACCCGCCGAGCCTATCTTTCTTTTGATACAATCCAGAAAAATTCAAAAAGATTTTACACCTTTTTAAGCCTAGCCTTATTTTTAGTCAAGTCTTGGTTGGTTGCTAGCTATTTGGAAAGATGGATGTTATGTGGAAATCATGAAAGTTCTAAGAAAGCGTAAACTCCGAAAGTTGTTATCCGAGAAAAGTCATTGCAACTATAAGATTACAAAAAAAAAAAAAAAAAAAAAAAAAAAAAAAAAAAAGGAAAAAAAAAAGAGAAAAAGAAGAAAAGTCATTGCAACTATAAGGTGACAAGAATAAGCCAACGGGCTAAGTGAATCAAGTATGAATAAAGGAAGTATGGAGTTTTTTGAACAAAATGGCAAGATATTGGTTTGTAATAGCTAGTAACATTTGGTTCGTAGACTTTGACTATTTTTTTTGTTTTTATGTTCAACCAATTTCATAAATATATCCCATGCCTTATCCTACCCTTTTTGACTTTGTGAAATTATTAAGTGTATGGACATGTAGTAACCATCCGATTTCTTGAGGAATTGACTAACGTTGTTAGCGATCTAGGGAGTATTTTGGCGACCATCCGTTATGCAAGTAACGTCGTTAGCGAACCAAGGTACAATCTAGTGACCATCCGTTATGTGGTGATGCAAGAATTCGTTGTTAGGGAGCTATTATGTTTTGCATGAGATAGTGGCACATTAGTCTTTTATATCCCTTTAAGCCTCAAACCCGAATAAAAGCCCTCTTTGATATGTATACTTGGCGCTCACACCATTTCGGTGTAGTTTTGTTTCTTGTACAAGCCTATGGTAATATTTAGATCATGACTGAGCAAATGAGTGTCATTCCGCTTATATACTCCACATACAAATGAGTGTTTGAGTGAATTATATTTCATTTCCCTTTCGTGAGGTGTTTAGTAATGTGTTTCATGCAAGAAAATCATTTGGGTATTGTCAAACATCTCGATGATTCAACCATAAAAGCTTAAAACGATGAGTCTAGCTTGTACTAGTGCTTGATAGATTTGCATCACATTTTCCTAATCATTTGTGTATACCATGTGGATAATTGTTTTTATTTCTAGATTTGCTTGAGGGCAAGCAAAGTTCAAGTGTGGGGGATTTGATAACGCCTAAATCTAACATGTTTTTGATAGCGTTATTGGTAGTTTTATATATGTTTTGTGGTTATATTTATATGCTTTTGTTACTAAATCGTATCAAAGTGTGTTTGCAAAGCATTTGTAGCCAAAGACAGGAAAATGGATGGAAAAGATACAAAAATGAGGAAAAAGGAAGTATTTGAGATTTCATGTGAATCTTGTGTCAAGTTCCGCTCCGTAAGGTACTTCAATGAGTTAAAGTCCAAGTAGTCAAGTTCATAAGCTTTAGGATAAAGAGAAAGATCAAAGAATCAAGAACTACGACCAAGAAACAAGTCATACGCAAAAGACCAAGAAAAAGGTTCAGCAGCCATCGCCATCCGATCGGTCGCCGCCCGCAACCGATTCGGATGGAGTGAATGTGGATTTACCGAGAAGACCAACCGATCGGTAGACCATTCCATCCGATCGGTTGGAAGTCGCTGATTGACCCAAGACTTCTTTATTAAGGATTGTGACTTTATAACTCCGGTTCTAGGTCCTTCTTGTCATTATTCTAACCATTCAATACTACTTGGAGAGCAAGAGAAGCATTTATGCACTTAGACCCTTGGTGAGAGCAACTTATGGAACCATTTGTTGAGTATTTATATACCAATCAATCTAGAGAGAAAAAAGGGAGATACACAAGTGCTAGAAGAGAACCATTCACAGAAATATACTCAGAAATTCGTCCATAAGTCCAGGAGAAGGGAGAAAGTCGAATATACCATTTTCATTGCTTGTGGAATCATTGTCTTTCACTTGTAATCTTATTTCCAAATCATTGTAAGACTTTCAATCATGGTTTCTAATGTTCAAATTATGGAGTTTACATTTATGTGTGCTATGAGTGGCTAGTGCCTTTGTGCACTTGCTTAGATGATGTGTATTATTCATTGATTTGCATATGATTGTGATAACATGTTTTAATTCAATTTCAAGTCAATTCTAAGAACCAATTGTGATAAAGTTTCATAGTGACATTTGGGTAATTAAGTTTAACTAGTGCTAGGAATCTTGAGGGTTGAAAGAACTATTGTTATTCCACTAGTTATAATCATTTGTCTATGAATGATTGTTGTCTTCCACTATTCTTGATTAACCAAAGGAACTTAGTTGTGATTGTAATGAAAAAGCTTTTGTCTATCAAAACGGATTGATTGTAAACCACTTTAAAGGTCGAGAGATTAATAGTTTGCTTTCAATTGTGACCTTTTGTCTATAATTGGTTACCTTTTGTATTGACCATTTCCTAAGCTTGTTTGATTAGACAAAAGAATGTTTTTGTGTTTGAGGAACACCAACTCATGAACCTTGAATTGATCTTGAATTGATTGGTTAAACGTAATGCTTGTTTTTATAAACCAAAATCTTGATGAAGGTTTAATTTGTAGAAACAATAGATTAGTGTCAAAACTAATTATCACAACCAACATGTTTTCTAAAAGTTATCACAATCATATTAGTCAATTGTAGTACACTAATCTAAGCAAGTGTAGTTTTTAATCATTTGAATTTTCATTATATCATTACTACTTATTTGAGATAGTTGCTTTTAACTTACAATTCGATTCACTACACAAATCCCTGCGAACGATCCCGACTTACCATCAAAATCTTGCTACAACGGACGAGTATACTTGCTCGTATGTGTTGTTATTAGATTCGGTAATTCACCCCCTTATAAATTTAAAACTTGCACCGAACCGGTCACATCACGCTATAAGGCTCGTTTAGTATTGCTAATGGAAGCAGTCAGCAACTTGGACTGAAACAAGCACCTCGTACTTGGTTTTAGCGTTTTGCAGGTTATGCAACTCGGGCCGGGTTCTATCACAGCCTGTTAGGAATATAAATATTCAGTTGAAGACTCGGTCACCCCGAGTACTTATTTGTACATCATAGCTCGTAGGATTATCCGTATTATTATTAGTAGTTTAGTTATTATTAGTATTGTGGAGTGGGTCGGGTCTTTACCCACTGTCAGCTCGCTCCACAGCCCGCTAGGGGCACAATATGTAAGGTAGTATAAATACCCCTTCCCACACATGAGAAGGGTTGGAACTTCTCATATTACAAGCTAATACATATCACTTTCTCTCTCTAAGTTCCCATTCTCTCTCTAAACTCCTTCTAGTTCGATCCATACAAAGCCCCAATCTTGTGTTTCCTTGTTAGTGAATATCCTACAATTGGTATCAAGAGCCATGGTTAGGTCCATGTGTGTTGATATTCACGGATTTGTGTAGTTTAGGATGCTTTTGGTTCGAATAGACTTTTACTCTTATTTCCATTTTGTGCTTTGTTTAGTAGGTAAAAGTTGTTAAATCTTGTACTTTCTAGCTTAGGGATAATATAGGAGTAGTATTTGGTGTTTGGAATCATTGTGTTAAGCGTTGTGTGGTTGTTTTTGGCTGATTCGAAAGTTTTTAGTTTATTATTCTTAGTAGCGGTTTGTCTCTCGGCATAATATTCTTAGCGGCGGTTTGTGTATAAACTGGGAAAGTGGAAGTAGCGATTTGTGTCTCCTCGAAGTAGCGGCTTGTCACTTTACCGGATTTGGAAAAAACGACAAACCACCACGATAGTGACTTGTCTGGCGTTTTGTGGGTAGCTATTTGTCTAAGATAGTGACAGTTCTGTCTTGTAGCGACCTATCGATTTGTCCAGTCTCATAAGTTAGCGAGTTGTGTTAGTAGTGACTTGTCCAAAAGGTAGCGATTTGTGTCTGGCGATTTGTGTCAAAGTAGCGACTTGTCCAAATTCCGAAATTGGCGTTTTGAGTCAAGCGACTTGTGTCCGTCACAAAGCAGCGATTTGTCCTATCCCAAAAGCTAGCGACTTGTGTTAAATCAAGGTAGCGATTTGTCCTGTTCCTAAAGTAGCGATTTGTCTGGTGACTGGCGTCTTGTCCTATTTCCAAAATTTAGCATTTTGTGTGTAGCGACTTGTGTCAATCAAGATTAGCGTTTTGTGGGTAGAGATTTGTGTACATTAGAGTAGCGATTTGTCCTATCAGAATAGCGTTTTGTCTGTGGCGGTTTGTATCTTCAAGATAGCGATTTGTCTGTGGCGATTTGTCTATTGTGATTTGTAGTGGCGTGTTATTCTTAGTTCACGGTTCATTCTTAATTTTGGTAAAATGCGAAAGAATCTATTTCTCGGTTTAAATTATAGAATTGTAAAATCCCGTGCACGTCTACATCATGTCTACTACTTCAGATTCCCTTATATCTGAAGTACTCAAGTTGTACGACACATATGAATACCAAATGACTTCAAATTCTGGACAACATACAAATGAGTGTGATTCTGATAATGCTAAGATGGATTCTTCGTTCCTAAATTCACAAGATAAAGAGTTTCATCAGTTACTTATGCTGCTAAATGAGAAGGAAATTCGCATTGAATGTTTTCGATTACTTCATTCACATCTCAAGGTTCTGTTAGAAAAACCTGAATACGTGATGGGCTACACACGGGCTTTCACAACACTCTTTGGTCAAGAAGTTCATGATTTCACAGTCAAAATGACTCTATATTTGGATCAACTTAAACAACAACTTGACAATGAAGAATTTCATGAAATTGGATCTATGGCTGCTCTTCGGGTGATCAACAAACAACTTCAATTGTTCATCAAATCACAATACACTTGGGACTATGATAGTCAAATGACAGAAAAGTGTTTTACTGATCACACTGGGATTGAAGTTAACATTTACAGAGAAACATTACTCCAACACATGAGTAATGTTGAGAAGTACATTGAGGAAAGAGCACAACACCAACTAATGGATGAAATTTGGATGCATGCAAGAGTGGCTAAGGTTGATTTGTGTAAAGCATTGGATGCTATTTATGGTGTCACAAAAGGCAGTGGGACAATGTTAGAAATACTGGATGTCAACAGCAGATCAGGGAATGATACAGATGATGATCGTGAAGAAATCAAACCCACTTATGACACAAAGCTCATATGTGACAAAGAGCCAATGGTTGAAGAAAGAGCACCGCACAAACTTAAGTGTAATGATGAGCTGAATACATGTCGGGTGCAAACAGGTGATGGAATTGTTGATTCGGGTAAAGCAGCAGTTGATGGATCAGTTGTCACTGAATGCAGAGGATCAAAGACTGATAAGCTTGACACTACCAGCAGTTCAGTGATTCTTGTTACACATGATGTGGATGCAGATATCAGACCGGTAAAAGAACAGGTGTCATGTGCTGAGGTACACTTAAATGTTCAATATAATGCATCTGCTAATATACTTGTACAAACTGATCAAGATGTTGAACATGATTTTCCCAAATGTTCTTTGGCTGAGACTGAGTCTGAAATTAAGTGTTTCAAAACAAATGACATGGTTGATAAAGAAGCTTTTAATGAACTTTCAAACAGATTCTCACAACTTGAAAAACACTGCATTTCACTTGAAATTGCAATGCAACATGCGGAAGAAAGGTTTCAAATTAACAAACCATGTAAGAACCCGGAATTTCCTGAATTTCATGAATTTTTTGAAATAAACACTTTGAAAGATCAGCTTCAAGCCAAAAACTCGACAATCAACAATTTTAAGAATCAAATTTCTGTCCTAATTAAGGAAAGTAATATAGTCAAAATTAAACATGACATCGATGTAATCAAAACAAGAAACATCGAATTGGAACTTTATGTGACTAAATTACTTCAAGAGAATGAGACTTTGAAAAGGCACCACAATGAACTAAGTGACTCAATCAAAGAAACCAGAACCAAGACTATTGAACAAACGACTTCTTTGATTGCGAGAAATGATGAATTCAAAGCTCAACTTCAGGAAAAGGGTTTTGCAATAGCAGCATTGAAAAACGAGGTGAGAAAATTGAATGAAAAAGGTGTGAACACTAAGTTTGAAAAACCATCAATCTTGGGGAAACCACCACTTAGAAACCAATCAGTTGTTAGACAACTGATTGCGTTTAGATCTGAACGTTCTAAAATTTCAAAAACACGGTATGCCTCCCAAGTTGATGCGAAATTTATTTTGCCAAAACCAGTCACTTCACAACATAAACCTGAAGGTAAATTTGCTAAGAATCACTTTTAGAATAAGCCTCACAAAACACAAACAAAGGGAGTCAATGATCATGTCACTGTACTCTCCACTACGACTAAGAACCACAACAGGCCTGCAGAACTGACAAAGCACTCTAAGAAGCCTCATAGATATAGTGTTGAAAGACAAGAAAGTCCTTCTTGTAAGAACACTAAGGTGCTTAAGAAACATAGTCAATCTAGAATGGGCCTAAGATGGTTGCCAACTGGCAGAATCTTTAAGAAAATTGGTCTAAAGTGGACACCTACTGACACAGAAAATACTTCTAAGAATGTTTGCAAGAAACCACTGAGGCAGGACCCCATTGTCACCAACCAATATATATGCAAACAGAATCTGTATGATAGTGCAGGGAAACGGTTTCTGCGTGCAGCTGCTCTCACAGAATGCTTCAAGAAGAAACACAAGGTGTGGCTACCAAAGGGGATGTCAACTCTCAATGTGGAGGTTCAGAAAACTCACCTGTGATGTACGGTGACAATGATTTTTGAACATATCAGTTCAAAACTCGTACTGGTATTATGAAGAGAATCTCAAGTATCCTGTTGTATATAGCTTGTCTTATTCTTTAGGTATATATTTCTTTTGTATTTAGTATTATGTGTTTTGGATAGGGTGAGGCATGTCTTCTGGATATCGATAACATTTACGTCTCTAGAAATGTCATTCAACAATGAAACGGAGCTGTAAATGAAGCTCCAACAGAAGTTGATCCTAATAAGTAAATCATGCCTCTGTGGCTTGCTATTACTTCATATAGCAACCCGCGCTCTCAGTTGAGGACAGCTTGTAACCACGTTGACAACTATCCTTCGAGGTGATGTTCACCTGAGCATGGATTACTTCATATTCATGGCTCATTCAGACTGGTGCTCTTATGTTGCCTTTTATACTCTCACAGGTGGTCTCACCAAGTTATAAATTGCTGTTCAATCTATGTCTATATTCCTATAAAGAAATTTAGTCATTGATTGAGGGGGAGAGCTATAGCAATTTATGGCATCTGTCAGATCTTTCATTAAGACCTTATGGATTCGTTGTGCCTTAGCTGTTAACATGATTAGAACTTCTCTTGCTAGGAAAGTCAGGGACTCATTATTACATATAGTGAAAGAAGTTATATAGCTTATAAGGACAGGGACCAAAAGTGTCATTTATTGAAAGTGGTAGTTATATAAACTCCAAAAGTGTCTAGTGGTTTTTCACTAAACCACTTTCTCTCTCTCTCTCTCTCCCCTATCAAATCGCCAACTACATCATTTTTTTTCTCTCTCTAAATCCTAGCTGTGATCTGTCCACTTTTAGGTACGTAAGATGCTTCTCCATGATTTTAAAAAGTCTTCATATTTCATATCTAGTTTCTGACCTATGTCATTGCACTATCTAGGTTGATTCGTACGGCATTACAATCGGTTCTAGGTATGTGTGATATTTTTGTTAGTGATTATTGGTGGGTTTCAGTTCTAGATGTACTAAGATGTGTGTTGCATGTGTTAATGGCGTCAATTTTATGTCCTTCAGCTTGATTAGTGATTCGTTCGAATGAAGTTTGACTTTTTAGTCAAAAACTTGCCTAGGTTTGGATCTTGTTGGTAGTTGTCTTATGAGCTCTGTGTAGTGTAAGATTGATTATTACTAGATTTTTCGTGTATTAAATCGGATAAGATTGATAGTGATCTGGTAATTTTCTGTGTATACATTCATAATGGCGGTTTGTCTGTTCTTAGTAGCGACTTGTCTATCTGTGTTACGTGGCAATTTGTCTGTGTAATGGATATAGCGATTTGTCTATCTAGTCAAATGTGGCGGTTTGTCTAACTGATGGTGTTAGCGTTTTGTCTGGTTGATGGCATTAGCGTTTTGACTAGTGATAAATGTAGCGATTTGTCTAACCAATCATTGTGGCGTTTTGTGTCTCTGATGGTGGTAGCGACTTGTCTGTCTAATGGATATAGCGTTTTGTCTATCTAGTCAAATGTGGCGTTTTGTCTAACTGATGGTGTTAGCGTTTTGTCTGATTGATGGCAGTAGCGGTTTGTTTATATGACCAATGTAGCGATTTGTCTAAACTGATTATTGTGGCGTTTTGTGTCTCTGATGGTTGTAGCGATTTGTATGTCTGATGAATATAGCGATTTGTCTATCTATCCAAATGTGGCGTTTTGTCTACCTAATGGTGTTAGCGTTTTGTCTGTCTGAAGGAAGTAGCGTTTTGTCTATATGATCAATGTAGCTATTTGTCTAATCGACAATTGTAGCTACTTGTCTAACTAATCATTGTGACATTTTGTCTATCTGCTTAATGTATCATTTTGTTCATCTGATGATAGTCACGATTTGTCTAGCCATACATTGTTGCACTTGTCTGCCTGTTCATTGTTGTGTATTGATTCTAATGCTAATTTATGTGCTTATGTATGCTGTAATGAGTGATTGGTCAATTTATTGCAAATTGAGTGATTAAGGTCAAATTGATACTCACATCTATGCTCATTCCATATGTATGCCTCCACATGCATTGTGTTTATAGATATCTAGCTCATTCTCAATCATGAACCATCTATGATATCATATGATGTGTACTAATCTCGAGCATTGGCTCTTATCTTACTAAGCATGTGTTTGTGGGTCTCTCTGTGAATATGTGTGTACAGATTTAAATGGCAGACACTGTGATCAATGCTTCCTCTGAACAAGCCCAGGAGGTCCCAACTCCAGTTCGTACCAATGAACAAATTCTCCCATTTGACAACTGGGTTCCTATTGGAAGGAGCAACTGCTATGTAGATATGGGAAGGCTTCAACCTAGTCCTATTTACAAGATAGAAATTGATATTCTGAAGAATACTTCTTTCTTCAGAGCTTTCACAGCCTGTGCATCCATACCGTCAATATACATTCAGCAGTTCTGGAACACCATTAGACTCAACAATGACACTGGGAACTACCGTTCTCAACTAGATGAACAATGGTTTGATCTAACCAAAGATACCCTCAGAGAAGCACTTCAAATCACACCTGTCATCAAGGAGAAACCCTTCACTCAACCACCTTCATCCGAGGCTCTCATCAATTTCGTGAATGACCTAGGTTATCCCACGAATATCAACAGAATGTCAGCAGTGGTCACCAATGAGATGTATCAGCCATGGAGAACTATCATCACTATCATCAACTTATGTCTTACCGGGAAGACTTCAGGGTTTGAAAAAGTCAGAGCTCCTGTGCTTCAAATACTATGGGGGGTTGTAAAAAGAGCAAACATTGATTTCGCTGAGAGGATTTGGGAAGAGTTTACCCAATCCATTCACAGTTTCCTCGAAGACAAAGTAAAACTGGAAGTAGCTCTGATCAGCAAGAAACCGGTCAGGAAGTTGATAATTCCAAGCATCCGGTTTACCAAAATGATCATTCATCATCTGTACTCTCTTCACAAGTTTCACCCAAGAACGGGCTCTCCACTCCATCTTCCTACCAATGAACACGCTCTGGGCAATCTCAAGTGGACGGCTAAAGGAACCAAACAAGAAGTATTTAGCATGCTTATTCCGGAGTCTATTCTATCTGATGATATTCGACAAGCTCCCTATTATGAGGATTACCTGAGTAAAGTTGAAAATTATCAAAAGGCTCTTTCAGATATGTTAAGAGGTGAAGCTGAAACCCCTGAACCAGAAACCCAGAAATCCATCAAACAAAGCCAATCAAAATCAAAACCAATGAAAAGAAAGGATGCACCCACTGAAGTTGAAGTCCCCAAGAAAGCTAAGAGAATCAAAAGGATGACATCCATCAAGAAGCAGGGATCAAAGAGAACCAAGACAAAAGATCAAGTTGGTGATGAACATGTGGTGGTGCCTGAACTAGTTCTAAGAGATGAAGACGATCCGGAATTACAAAAAGTCTTGGAACTCAGTGCTAATGAACATGCTGAATCAACAAGGCATGCTACTAAAGGTGTAGTTCTTAGAGAACCTGATGCTGGAAGATGTGAACCGTTACCTGAAGTTGAGGGCAAAGGAAAAGGGTTAGCTACTGAAGTACAAGCTGCTAAAACTCTTCTTACCATCTCATCTCCAGCACACATGACAACAACCAAGTTCATACTAAGAAAACGAGGTCCGGAATCATCCAAAGATCTTGATCTTTCTGAGGGTGCACTGGAGGAATCACCCAATTTAGACATTGAACCAGATTCTAGTAACACAGAGAGCGATGAAAATCAGACCTAGGAGAAGAATGCTGAGATGGAGACCACACATAGCATAATAGAGGAACCACATGACAAAGAAGATATCACACAAGACCAAGTTCATCACGAATCCGAGCCTGAAAACACTATTAATGAAACCCCAGCTCAGGTAACTACAACCACCATTGAACCTCCACAAGCAATACATCATGAAGAATTTGTGGCTTCAGCATACCCGGGTGTACATGAGAATCTGAAAATGAAAGATGATGAGCAGGCTCACCTTGATGAACCTACTGGGTCTACAGGCACCCTGTCGTCTCTTAAAAACCATGAAACCGACTTCAACTATGGTGATCAATTCCTCATGGATAAAGCCAACGACAACGCTACGGATAATGAAAAACCTCTTGAGGACAGGGAAGTTGAGTCAATGGTGACAGTGCCGATTGAACAAGACGTATCTGGTGATAGACCTATGACAGCTCCTGTCTCAACAACAGCAACCATCATAGTAAATTCCTCACCTGAAGCAACCGCAACTACACCCACCCCTCCTGAACCTCCATCAAATCTAGCATCACAGCTAGCTACAACCACAAAGCTTCTTGCTGACATGACACAAAAAATGAAAGGTTATGAGCAGAGATTGCTGAAGTTGGAAAATCTTGATATTGAACGAAAAGTGACAGAAGCTGTTGATGCTCAAGTTTAAGAGGCAGTCAAATGGGCAATGGAAGCTCCGTTGGAAGCAAGATTCAGAGACCTTCCGATTGCTGACATGAAAACAGTTCTTCACGACAGTATGTTTATAAGTGGTCAGTATCAAGGCCATGAAGATCATCCAAGGTTGTACGAAGCATTGGAAGTATCAATGAATCGTGATAATCGGGATTATCTCATGGCTGAACTGAAAGAACAACAGAAGAGGAAGAAAAGGAGACAAGATAAGCCCGTACACCTCCTGGCTCTCCAACTCATCCTCCTCCACCTCCTCCATCAGCTGGAAGTTCAGGCGCAGCAGGGTTTTCTGGAGCTTCAGGGTTCACCCAAGATAAATCTCACCATCACCCCTCTGCAACATCGGGTGGAAAAGACCAGGCTCCTACATCTTCTGGTACTGGCACATCTAAAAGTGCTTCAAAAGCTGAATCTCTTGCATGGACAACTGTTGATGATCGGTTCAAGCCCTCACTCTCACCAGTTCCAGAGGACTTTGTCATGTATGAGGAATTAGTTGAAGATGATCAAACCTCTCACACTGATGATGAAGAAGACACAACAAATGTCCATATTCCAAAAGTTAATCCAAATCAAACATGGTGGACATAATTCAAAAGAAAAGACACACTTGATGACTCAGGCTCCACCAGAAATCCCCCTACCAGGGAAGACATGGAAACATGGCTAAAACCATTGTCTGATGAAGAAAGAGAATCCATTCCTGAACCAGCCTGGGCCGTTCCATCATCAGATGCACCTTATCAGAACATCAACTGGGCCACTGTGATTGCTTCTCAACTTGAATCACCTCCTGAGAATTCACTACTTGCAAAAACGGGTGATATGGGATCATTCATTGCTTGGTTTTGCAAGGAGAAAAGAATTCCAAAACTCACTCCTCAGGATCTGGAAGGACCAGCATACGAGATTGTCAAAGTCTTTCACCCGGATGTGCAACATCTTCAATACCAGATGGAGGAATGTCACAGACTCTTAACCGATCAAGTAGATGAGCGGATTCTCAACTACAATGTCAACAGACCTCTTCCTGCTGATGGTCCACCTGGACAAATTACCATTCAAGCTGACCACTTCTTCAATAGAGATCTGGATTATCTCCGCTTTGGCGACAAAGGTTACAGGCAGGCACTGTCAATAACCAAAATGAAAGCAGCTTACTATCCAGATGCAGAGCTGGAACAAATGGTGCCAAATCAGATATGGTCGGATCAAGAACACACATATGATGTTGCAGCATCTTATGGTATCACTCATTGGTGGTTTCACAAGAAACGGTTTTACATCGAAAGGCATTCAGCAGAGGGTCATCGTCAAAGAGTACATTATCATCTCAGAATCCTGAGCATAATTAATGTTGACATACAATCCATGTACGGATACGAGTACCTGAGGAAAATCGTGCTTCGTCGTGCTGATCAAAACGAATATATTATCGCTGAAAGTGACTTCAAGCATCTATCTCCAAGTGACTTCGAAGATCTCTTCTTACTAAACCTCCAAGGACATCTAGAACATCTGCCTCCTCGTGATAAGAAAATTCTCTCCGCTGCAGTTAACTTATGGATTCGGGGTCTCGTTATCAGACAAAGAGTCAGTGATTTTCAACTTGGGATTGAGAGCTACCAAACTCAACTCAATCTCACCAAGCCGAACTGGGATGGTCAGGATCTTACGTTCACACACGACTTCAAAGTCCTCGAATCTCCAAGAGCAGTCAAGTTTACTGACAAGTTCGGAGCTCCAATGCTAATACGATTCAACGAGATTCATAAGTTCAGTGATGGAACTCTGAGAAGGATTGATGAAGCCTTGGATTTTAGAGTAAAGGAAGTCAAGATCAACCCTCACAATCCAGGATTGGACACTAAATTCTGGACGGAACAAGATGTAAAGAGATGTGAGGAGTTTATAAGAGCTATTAGACGAAGGCTGAAAACGAGGGCGATCATCCGCAACCTGGAAAGCTTTGTTGGTGGCAGAATTCGTGAGGGTGATTACAGACTGCTGCAGAGAACAGAATGACTATGTTTTTTCTGTGTTTTTCTCTTTATGTCTTTGGTGTCTTGTAATCTTACAATAATATGAACATTCCACTGATCTAGTTGTATAATTGTGATGTGTGTATTACGCACTTGCGTCCCCATTAGTTTAAGGGGGAGCAGAGTTTGCTCAAATATCAGAACTAATTAAATCAGACACATTTTCTCCCAGAATTTTTCTAACTAATTTAAATCAATTGGGATCACAAATCTCAATAGGTTTAAATTTTTGATCGGGGGAGAGAATGTGATTTAAATATGAAATCTGATAGAATGTGATGTTTTGGATACTAAGGTAAGCTCTCCCGTATGTGTTAAATCATTTTCTAAATCAATGCATATATTGAGGGGGAGCAAAATATTTTGAATGTGAAAGGAAGCTCTCCAGTAAGTGCTAAACTCTTTTGTACATCAATGCACTTATTGAGGGGGAGCTAAAGGATTTGGAATCTCATGAGATCGTGACTCAGACTTGACAAATGAATTGACGAAACCTGAACTGTCATCAATCGAAAGGATATGTCCTGGACGGGTAATAATTTCAAGCCAGTTTATCTGGTGATGTAAGCGTGTTGGGAACGCTTCTAAACTACATTTCAAGTCTTGGTCATTTATATGTAATAGGTTGCTTAAGTTAGTTTATTCTTACGATTATGTAATGGGTTTAATGTGAAGCCCATACAAGGCTTATAAAGCCCACACCACTAGGAGGGAAGGAAAGGGTGTGTTGCCCTAGTTCCTTCCTATAAATACAAACCTTATGTAACACATTATATTGGTTGGTAATATTGGATATCTAAGCTAAACTCTTGATCATTCATTCCATATCATATTATCATCCAAATCTCATCTCTTTATATATTTCTATATCATTGTGTGTTCATATTATCATGACCTAACAAGTGGTATCAGAGCTAGAGGAAGGTATTCTAGTGTTTGGGTTGTTTTTGTTCTTGAGATTCTCGGTAAAAACCTTACATTTCCACACGTTAAATTTTTTTTTGGGTTATTTCTTGTTTGTTTTGTGGTTTTGATCATTGGTTTGTCTACAAACTAGTGTTATAATCCTTAATACACAAGAAAGTTTCATACTTGTTTTGTTTTTCATAAGATTTACGAATTTGTACTAGTTTTTTACATTTTATCGAAATACAAAAAGTTCTTAAAAATCAAAAAGTTTTCAACTTTCTTCTTGTTTTAGTGTTTTTAAGACTAGTAGTACAAAAATCTTGGATTACAAACTTGTTTTAAAGGTGCTTTAATCGAATTTGAAAAAACTGCAAAATATTGAAATCTCAAACCCCAATTTATCGAGATCTTTAAAACCCCAATTTATCGAGATCTTCAAACCCTTAATTATCGAGATCTTCAAACCCCAATTTATCGAGATCTTTCTGGAGCACAAATTTTCATATTACTTGGATTACTCAGTGTTCTTCTTACTTGTATAAGTTAGAAAACACTTCGACTTTTGGGATATTGTCTAATTTGTATAAATTAGATAATTATTTGGAGTTATCGAAATCCTCGGATTATCGAAATCTTGGAATATCGAAATCTTGGATTATCTAAATCTTTGATTTTCGAAATCTTTGGTTATCTAAATCTCTGAATTCTCAAAATCTCAACTTATCGAGATTTGTTCATAAATTATCGAAATCTTTCTCAAGATTATCGAGATCTACACCGTTATCGAAATCTCAAATTATCGAGATCTTCTAAAATTATCGAAATCTTGTCAAAATTATCGAGATTTTACACTGTTTTAGAGATAACCAAAGACTCAGATTCAACAACTCATTTCACTTAACAACCTTCTACAAGATCCATCATCAACAAACAACTCAACAATGTCTCAACCACCATACTGCTTCATTCAACAACCACAGCAGTATCATCAACAACAACAACAGTATCATCAACCACAGCAGCAGTATCATCAACAACACCAAATGTTCATGCAACAACATCAGTTTCATTCACAACAACAACAACTTCAACAACAACCATATCAGCAACATCCAATGCAATCATTCACTCTTCCAGCCAAGCAACCACATTGGTTTGATCAGATGTGTGAAGCCATAAGCAGTCAACAATCCAGACATGAAGCAGGATCACTTGATACACCCCCAATGCTCACTCCCGGTAACTACGTACAATGGGCAAGTCGATTCCTACGATTCATTGAACTCAAAAAACCTCACGGTAAATTCATGAAGAAAGTCATCTTTGAAGGACCATTCCAAATGCCAACCACAACTGTTCCTGGTGATGCAAATGCTAATCCACCACGTCCTGACACTGTGACTCCTGTCCCTGAAGCTCAACTCACAGCCGAACAAATACTTCACTGTGATGCAGATGAAAATGCAATGATGTATATTGTTCAGGGCATACCAAACCCAATCTTTCGCAGTATTGATGCTCAGAAAACAGCAAAGGCAATGTGGGAACACGTTCATCTCCTTATGGAAGGCACAGCTCTTAATCAAGAGGATATGGAATCCAAACTTTACATGGAATACACTATGTTCATGATTGAACCAGGGGAAACTCTTGTGTCTTACTATCATCGTTTCACCAACATCATCAATGATCTGGACAGACACAACATCATCTTACCTAAGATTGCTGTCAACACAAAATTCATCAGCTGTCTTGGTCCAGATTGGCAGAAGTATGTGACGTTTGTTCGACAAGCCAAGAATCTTCACAATGCATCTTATGGTTTGCTGTATGACTATCTGAAACATCACCAAACTGAGGTTGATAAAGACATAGCTCTTCGTGGATCCTTTACACCACCTACTCCTCCAAATTCACTAGCTTTGATGGCTCAGTCTTATCCTGCTCCTTATCCACAGTCAACTCCGGCATTTGTTCAACAACCACAACACTTTAACTATTCTCACCAATCATCATCACCACAAATTACTCCATATGAATCTCCACCACATAACACTGATAATCAAATGGTTCCATACAACAGCTCAGATTCCGTGTTCTACTCTAACACAAATGATGAAGAAGATGATGCATTCAATTCTTTGAATCAAGGATTTTCCCTAATTGCTCGAGCTTTCAGCAAGTTCTCCAACAAATCCAACAATCGCCTTCGCACTTCATCTAACACCAGGAATCAAGCAGTCATTCAGGATGGTAGAGTGGAAGTTCAAAATCATGGATATGGACGTCAAAGTGGCTATGGTGGTTATACGGGAAGTTCTTCAAATGGCCAAGGGTTTACTACTGGTGGAACTAGGAACACTGCAGGTGTTACTCAGAAAAGGGTTGAAATTGTTGATAATGGTAAAGCACAGAATGGGAATACGGGTTTACGATGCTATAACTGCAACAGCACGGGTCATTTGGCAAATGCATGTCCAAAACCGAGAACACGGGGAAGTGCATTTCACAAAGAAGCTTTGCTATTGGCTCTCAAAGATGAAGCAGGAGGAACCCTCACTGACAAAGAGAACAGCTTTATGGCAACTGCTTATTCTGATGATGACATGGAGGATCTCGAATCCAATGCAGCAGTGATGCTAATGGCAAGTATGCAGGAACTAAACATGCGTGATTCAAGCCCAGTCTATGACATAGACGGCTTGTCTCAGGTACATGATGACTCCATATGTCTCATTAATGAAATCATATCTCCAACTGCATCTGCATCTGCATCAGACAAGGAGCAAGATGATCAAAATGACTCGTCAATATCTCTTCAAGATGATTATCAAATGAACCCTATTGTTACATTCGATGATTTTATTGAGGAATGTATTGATGGTCAAATTGATCAGATTGAACCTTTGCCTGGTCTAGATCCAGAACTCATGACCTTATTTCAGGACACCCAATCCCAACTTCAAAAATGCAACGAAATCAATGTTAATCTTAAAACAAAGGTTGCATCATTAACCGTTGATCTTGAGTGCTATAAAATACAACTGAAAAATTTTGAAACACAAGACAAAAGAGAACAAAGTTTTGAAGTTGCTTTTCAAAAATCGTATCTCAAAGAACAAGAGTTACAACATCAAATACGAGAATTAGTCGCTTCCAAAAACAACTTGATTTCTCAAATTGAACAAGAAAAGTTTGATCACAAAAAACAAGTTGACAACCTCACTTCTGAACTTCAAAAAATCAAACACGAATTGTCAACTTGTCAAACAAGTTTTTCTGAACATAAACAGTTGTCAAGGAAACGCATTGATTCTCTTGTTGATGAAATTGTCAATTTGGAAAGTCAAATAAAAGAGTTTCAAAATGTTGTTTACAAAACTGGTGAGTCCGTCACAACAATTCAAAAGTTTACAATCAAACCAAAACTCGACGGATATGGTTTTGCTCTTGGTGACGATACACCATGTTTTCTACATAAAGCACTCAAGGAAACACCAAAGTTGTACAGTGCAGATAAATTGTTTGATGAATCAGTTGTACGTGTTGTTGTATATGATCGTGAGGAAGAACTTGAACTGGAAAATGAGAGTCGATCTAAAATGAGCAACATGAAATTTGCTAAACCTTTTGATTATTCAAAAATGCCTCATTTAATGGACTCTTTTGTTCCTCAACAAGATAAATCTGAAACACCGTGGTTCATAATTCCAAATCACAACTTGTCTTCTGAAGTTGGTCCCGTTAAACCAATGGCACAAGTAAATGGACCTTTACCATCATGTGGTGAGATTCAACCATTACCAAAACGTTGTCTTGTACTAAAATATTTTGATACTTTCATGGAAGACATTCAATTTTTGGAACAAGCAATTGAACGTAACTCAGAGATCAAAATTGCCACTTTTCAATCTGCTTATGAGAAAGAAAAGAGGGAAGTTTTTCAAAAACAGTTTTTACCACACGTTCAACACTTGCGTCTTTGTGCTACACTTTGGGAACGGGAACTTCAAACAGAAGTAAAATCAATGATGAACATTTTCAATGCCACAGAACAGTCGATTTCAAAACAAAAACGTCACAACCAAATTTTGAAAAAAGATGCAGATTGACTCTTGGAAGATGTTCTCAGTTCTGATATAATTTCTGTGATTATGAATTCCATATATGCTTCATGTAATTCCATGCTTGTTGATGATCACACCGCTGATACTGAAATGTTGAAACATGAGGTTGAGAATCTTAAAAGAGAAAATGAGAAAATCGTTCAAAACAGTGATGATGTGAAAACCAAACTTTCAAAAGAGATTTTTCAGTTAAACCAGAAACTCCAATGGTGTCAGTCTCAAAGTCTTGAATTTGAACTCAAAGTGCAACGTCAAAAATAAAAAATGTCTCTTCAAAACAGTCAAACAAAAGTTGAGAGTCTTGATGACGAAAATGCTGTTTTAAAAAGTCAAAATGTCAAATATGCACAAGAAATTGAGCATTTAAAAAATGAGTACAAAACCATTTTTGACTCTTTGAAAAAGACAAGGACTGAACTTTTGAAAGAAAATGATGAATGTCGAAAAAATCGGAATGCAACCGTTCGGTTAAACAGAGAACTCGACTCACGAATTCAAGAAAAAGAACACATCATCATTGATTTGAAAAACAAATTGAAAACGTTTGAAAAAGGGAAGTTTGTGAACACAAATGTAATTGCACCAGGAATGTACAAGATCAATAAGTCACCTAGGGTAAATGCTGAACATAAAAGTCTTGATACTAATTCAGATACTTCCACTTCCACAGGACTAGAAGCCACTACTAACGTAAGCAGATCACAGCCTAAGAGCAATACAAAGAAGAATAGGATCTGGAAACGTAGGAGCGGACCTCTAGAAGTGAAAGAAGTAGAAGAACACCCTAGGACTTTGAATAAAACACATGTTACCTCTGATTCTGATTCGAATTTGGTCAAATGTAATAGTACAATGAGTGTAACGAATGTTGAATCTTTGAATGTTTTGAATGCTGATGCATCTTGTGTGTTTTGTCGATATAGTATCTTGTCTGGTGATCATACTAAATGTGTTGCAAAATCACTTTTGTCACGTAAGATGAAACGTACATCTGGCAAATTGAATAGGCCCACAAAAGCTTCAAAATCTGTGTTAGGAAAGAAGCCAGTTGTAGTTTCTGATCATGCCTTAGACACACCCATAGTTGCGAAAACCAATCCTAAGCTTAGCAACTCACCTAGCAATTTCACTAAGAAGAAGGCACAAAGTAGTTGGACATGGCAACGTTGGTTACAAAGAACACCTAGTTTCCAATGGACTCCTAAAATTCTAAATGTGTGTGCTTCTAACCCAACGGAACCCACAACTTCGTCGGGTTCCACCATTACTTCTACTCCATCTTCGTTGTCTTCATGTGATGCAGGTGGTTCAAATAGTTCTATGGATTGTTGATAGCGGCTGTTCCCGACACATGACAGGCAATCTTAAACTGTTAGTAAACTTTGTTTCAAAGTTCATCGGTACTGTCAGATTTGGGAATGATCATTTTGCTGCTATTATGGGCTATGGAGACTACGTCAACGGCAACATCGAAATTAGCAGAGTGTACTATGTCGAAGGACTTGGACACAATCTTTTCTCAGTCGGACAATTCTGTGATGGCGACTTAGAAGTAGCATTTCGGGAGAAATCGTGCTATGTACGTGATCTTAAAGGAAATGATCTGATGACAGGCAGTCGTGCAACCGGTCTTTATACCATCTCCTTGTCAGATATGATCGCTTCCTCTCCAATTTGTCTATTGTCTAAAGCAACGTCGGTTAAATCATGGTTATGGCACAAACGTCTATCTCACTTGAACTTCAAAACCATGACTGAACTTGCTCGCCATAAGCTAGTCGACGGACTTCCAAGGTTTCGGTACACCAAAGATCACTTATGCTCAGCCTGTGAACAAGGAAAAAGTACACGTGCACACTTTCCACCAAAACCTGAACCCAGTACTGATCACGTTCTTCACCTACTTCACATGGATTTGTGTGGCCCAATGCGTATGCAGACAATCAACGGAAAATGCTACATTCTAGTAATCGTGGATGACTTCTCCAGATGGACTTGGGTTTACTTTCTTCGAAGTAAAGATCAAGCACCTTCAATGATCATCACCTTTCTCACGAAAATTCAAGTTCAGCTCCGGAACACAGTCAGAAAAGTCAGAACAGACAATGGAACTGAATTTAAGAACCAAACCCTTCGCAGTCATTTTGAGAAAGTGGGAATTGAACATCAGACATCTATTGCACGAAGTCCAGAACAGAATGGAGTTGTTGAAAGACGCAACAGGACGTTAGTGGAGGCTGCAAGAACGATGCTCATCAATGCTCAACTACCGGATTACTTATGGGTAGAAGCTGTGTCCACCGCATGTTATACTCAAAACCGTTCAATGATTACCAAACGCCACAACAAAACACCATACGAGCTTGTCCACAACCGTAAACCAAACTTAAAATACTTTCATGTATTTGGAGCTCTGTGCTATCCGAATAATGATCGTGATGACTTTGGAAAGCTCAAAGCAAAAGCTGACGTAGGAATCTTTCTTGGTTATTGTGAGAATTCTAAAGGCTTCAGAATTTGGAACCGTCGTACTAGAGAAATCATGGAAACCATTCACGCTAATTTCGATGAGCTTACAGCTATGGCTTCTGAGCAAAACAGCTTAGGACCCGCACACAACCGTCTTAATTTTCTTGATCCATCAGATGCACCTCGTTCACTCACCCGTCAAGAAGTGGAAACACTATTTGCTCCTTTGTTTGATGACTCCTTTGATGGTCGCTCTCCAGATGAATCAGAAGTTTCCGCTGCACAACCTGATCATACTCATTTACCTGATCCACCTGGACAAACAACAACCACCGTTGAAACCACAGCACCACCATTGGATACTGAAACAACACTGGATCAAACCGATTCCAACACCAACGATGCACCTGATGATCAACCTACACAACAAGTACCCGAACCTGCAAATTATGATGGAAATGCATTCTTTAATCCATTTGCTCCGGCTC
This sequence comes from Artemisia tridentata subsp. tridentata, assembly GCA_021014915.2. Taxonomy (NCBI): domain Eukaryota; kingdom Viridiplantae; phylum Streptophyta; class Magnoliopsida; order Asterales; family Asteraceae; genus Artemisia; species Artemisia tridentata. The sequence continues at coordinate 178,423,060 of CP139506.1, forward strand.
CAACCATTCCTGATATCGTTGAGTCTTCCACAAGCAATTTGGATCCATCTAATGTGCACACCTTTTATCAACATCACCCTTCAACACATCAATGGACCAAGGATCACCCCTTAGTGAACATAATCGGCAATCCCTCAGCTCCAGTAATGACGAGACAACGACTTCACACAGACGGAGAAAATTGCATCTATGCTCTCACAGTTAGTCAAGCCGAACCAAAGAACATCAAAGATGCTATGACTTATGATAACTGGATTGAATCGATGCAAGAAGAGCTAAACCAATTTAAAAGACTAGAAGTCTGGGAGTTAGTTGAAAGACCAGATGGGGTCTACGTCATTGGTCTTAAATGGATTTGGAAAAACAAATTGGATGCTGAAGGAACAATTATCGTAACAAATCGCGTCTGGTTGCAAAAGGATATTCTCAGCAAGAGGGAATTGATTTTGAAGAATCATTTGCTCCAGTTGCTAGACTTGAGGCCGTCCGTATCTTTCTGGCTTATGCTGCTCACAAAAACATGGTTGTCTACCAAATGGATGTCAAAACGGCATTTCTGAATGGGCAACTCCGTGAGGTGGTTTATGTCAGTCAACCAGAGGGATTCGTTGACCCAGAGCATCCTAACCATGTCTATCGCCTTAAGAAAGCTCTCTATGGTCTCAAACAAGCCCCAAGGGTGTGGTACGATGAATTGTCTGCATTTCTAATTGCTAATCATTTCACCAAAGGCTCTATTGATCCAACACTGTTTATTCAGAAACACGGGGAGGACACTTTAATTGTTCAAATCTATGTCGATGACATTATTTTTGCTTCAACAAACAAAAAATATTCAAATGCTTTTGCAAGATTAATGAAACAAAATTTTGAAATGTCAATGATGGGTGAACTTACGTTCTTCTTAGGACTACAAGTTCATCAATCCCCCCGTGGAATTTTTCTGAATCAGTCCAAATATGCTCTTGAAATTTTAACGAAACATGGCATGACCAGTTATGACACTTGTAATACACCAATGTCCGCCTCATCACCAAAGCTGGACGCTGATTTACATGGGAAACTGGTTGACCCTACAAAATACCGAAGTATTATTCGGTCCCTCATGTATCTAACAGCCAGCAGACCTGACATAGTATTTGCGGTATATCTTTGCTCCCGTTATCAGTCGAAACCAACTGAACGACACCTCAATGAGGCTAAAAGAGTCCTTCGATACGTAAAGGGAACCATTAACTTGGGGATCTGGTATCCGAAGGATTCTGGTTTTGAACTAATAGCCTTTTTAGATGCTGATCATGCAGGTTGCTTAGACACACGCAAAAGTACTTCAGGTGGGGTACAGTTTCTCGGAGATAAGCTGGTATCTTGGCAGTCTAACAAGCAGGATTGTACATCATTGTCATCAACAGAATCAGAATATGTAGCTATGTCCTCATGCTGTGCTCAACTCATTTGGATGCGATCACAACTCATGGATTACAGTTACATTTACAACAAGATTCCGATGTACTGCGACTCCAAAAGTGCCATTGCTATATCATGCAACACAGTGCAACACTCAAAGTCAAAACATATAGCCCTCCGCTATCACTTCATCTAAGAGCACGTTGAAAAGGGTACCGTTGAATTGTACTTTGTGGGTACTGAATACCAACTCGCTGACTTATTCACCAAAGCCTTGCCTCATGCAAGATTTGTGGAATTAGTTCATCATATTGGTATGAGATGTTTGACTCCAGATGATTTGGAAAACTTTCTTAAAAACCCATGAAAGTCAAACATCAAAATCTTTGTAAATATCTTTTCAAAAACAAAATACAAAAATATAAAACTATTGAAAAAAATAAATAAATAAATAAAATAAAAAATGCAAGTACATAACTCCAGTCAACACTGTGTTAATCAAAAGTTAAACATTTTTCAAAACAAGTGTTGAGGGGGAGAACGAAATGTAAAAATTCGAAAAACTTTTTCAAAAACATGTACTTGCAGATTCTCAAAAGGATGTTTGTTTGTGTAAATTCGTTGGGAATGTTACCTTGCTATACCCTCGTCGGCGTCAAAATTTTTTCTCATAATTAAAAAGACGAGTGGTGTAATTAAGTTGTTCGCGCCAAAAAGTTATCGTTTGTCAAAATGGGACTAACGATGCAAAACTTGTAGTTAAGGGGCCAAATGAGACAAGTATTGAAAATTTCAAAAAATTCTACTAAGTCAACATACGTATTCACTTAAGTCAAATACGTATCTTTTTCCAAATAACACACTAAATATCTTCAACCACCAAGATCCACGGCCCATATCAATTTCGAAAATCTGTGCTCTCAATCATCAATCTGTAAGTGGTTTCATGATCTTATGATCAATACAAGAAACGGTTTTAAATATTTTTCAATTTCAACGGCTTGATTTTGAGATATAATGATTTTTGAATTAGGGTTTATCGAAATAATTTGAGAAAACGATTAAGTGTTGTTAAGACTGAATTTATTGGTGTGATATGTTCATAGTGATTTCTATTACATGTATCAATTGCCAAATTTGTCCCAGAATCATGATTGAATTGTTTCGATAATAAGGGTTTGGTTTATGGTACGATTTGGGCACTATTGATTGATTGAGTTTGAGTGCAATTAAACATAGGGGTTTTGGTTAGGATGTTATGAATTGCATTTCTGGAAAGTTAATTGTTCCAATTCGTCCAAATGATTTAATTCGATTTATGGAGTGTTCTTAAATTATCGAGATGTCATCCTGTTGAGTTTTTAAGGTTTTATTGTTGTTAGACTTGACCATTAAGGTCCTTTGATACGTTTCTAACTCCTTATTTCCTTTAAATTAACAGGATCAAACATCTGGATAATCCAAAGTTTCGAAATGTACGTACACAACGATCTAGATAATTTCTTGTATAAGAAATTATCGAAATGTTGAAAAGTTTCGAAATGTTGAGATTTTATCGAAACGTTGAGACTTTATCGAAATGTTAAGATTTTTATCGAAACGTGGAGATTTTATCGAAATATTGAAATATTATCGAAATGTGGAGATTTTATCGAAATGTTGAAATATTGTCGAAATGTTGAGATTTTTATCGAAATGTCATAATTTTCAAAATGTTGTTTTTCGAGAAGTGAAAATTTTCGAGATGTTCCAAGATTATCTAAATGTCAAAAATTTCGAAATGTGCATAAGTGTCAATATAATCAAATTTTTTCGAAATGCGACATAGATTTCTAACATACATCAAGATGAAAAATGAACAAAATGTCTTAAGACCTAAACAAGAGTGTTGGACAAGTAAACTTCAAATATTGCTCAAAAGTGTTTAAGTCTTAGCTAAATCTCAACATGCCATACAAAGGAGATAATCAGTGATACAAACTAACTCAATGTACTAACCTTTGACATTTCTGGATGTTTTGTTTCTCTGATTGTTCCTTTCAGATCATTATGGCTGAACACAACATGAATGCTCCTGAACAATCTCAACAGAGACTCACTCTCAGAGACATTGTCCCTGCTGACTACAATGTGACCATCGACGGCAACAATGCAAGGATTGACTTTAACCAACTCAGCATCCCTGAAGGATCATGCAGAATCGTCAAAGATATTCTTCTCGCTCATCCCTGCAAACAGATGTTAAGCAAGTCAACCTCAGTTCCTACCTTCTACATTCATCAGTTTTGGAAAACGGCTTTGATCAACTTGGACGACAATTCTTTCACCGTCACACTGGATCGCACTGAACACACTGTTGATCTACAGGTTTTACGTAATGCACTTCAAGTACCAAAACCCAAGGGAAACTTTGCCCAGATACCGAGTGAGCTCCAAGTTCTTGATTCCTTCATCAACTTAGGATATGATGTCCAACCTGGAGTTCCACTGTCCAAAATGTCAAAGTTCGATGTAAAGTTTCTACCACAACCTTGGAGGACGTTTGCTTTGTTAGTGGTTCGCTCAGTTGCAGGAAGGCAAAGCGGACATGAGCATCCCATATTACCACACCTTCAGATTCTATGGGGCATCATCTACAAACAGATGATTGACTTTGCTCAACCTATAATGGAGGACATGATCTTTCAGATACGTTCAAATCGTAATATGACCAAGATCCCATTTGTCCGTTTCACCAAAATGATCATCAATACCCTATGCAGTGAACTTCCAGAGTACAAAAGTCGTCTTCATGATCCAAACGAACCAAAACACAGCGTTAAGAATGACTTCAAAATTGCTGTAGTGAAGACAGTGAGCAAAACCACGAAGAAACAAGGTGCAAGAATTCCAGACTACCTGCTCACTGATAAAATCAAAGAGAGCTCGAACTATCGTCGTTACGATTCAGCTTTTCACAACGGCAATGTCGGATTCGTTGATGAAGACACCGAAACTACCAAAGTTACAAGAAAGAGTCAACGACAAACCGGTAGTTCTGGAAGTGCCTCAAGCAAATCCCATCAAACTAAACCACCTCCAACCAAACTAAGGAAGAAGAAGGAACCTGCCACAATTCTCCGTGATGAACCTTCACCCCAACACAATGATGAATCAGATTCTGAAACAGAAACTGATGAAGAAATAGTTCATCGGGAAGAAGACAGAGGTGAAGACTCTGAAACTGAAAGAATCAAACAATTGAGTTTGAGAACCTTAGAAGAGGATGAAAGAAGGAAAAGAGGAGTACTGATCCGAGAAATTAATAGGGAAATGGGTGATGATGATGAAGAAGAAGAAATTGACACAACTGCATTGATAGACACGCGTAAGCTGAAGAGTAAAGTTGTTGACACCACATCTGCTGAGAAACTTGCATTAAAAGAATTGAAAGAAGCTACACAACTCAGCAGAGACTTTCCTCAACCACCTCCAAGTCCGGTTAATCAACCCGGCAAAGATGCAGGAGGTCCCAGCAGTCTAGTTCAACCTCTTCCGGTTAATCAACCCGGTGGGGAAGAACATACCACTATTGTTCCTGTGTCAGATTCGGTTAATCAACCCGATATGACAAAGGAACATACGACTGCTGATGACACAGAAATCACGGATGCTCATCTTGATGATGAACATGAGGAGAATATTGATGAAAATTTGATCATAACTGAAGAGGATGTGGAAAAGGCTGATGCTGAACTAAGTAGGGAAGCCATGGAAGCTGAAGCACTAAGGCTGAAGCAAATTGAGGAAGCGGAATCAGCAAAGAAAGTTGCTGAAGAACAATTGACTGAAACACACGTACCAACACCTCAAGCTACACCTCCAGTCTCTCCTCCTATTCCACAAGATACTCCTCCAGCCTCTCCTCCCGTTTCATCACATCAGGAAGATGATAAAGATGATGCAGACAACGAATCCTCTTCACACCAATCATCGTCACACTCATCCCCACCAAATACACAGACAACATCACCACACACATCAATCAAGGAAACTGAGAAAGACTTAAATGCTGAGAAGTTCAAAAGACTTGAAGAACAAATTAACAAGTTAACCGGCTTGGTCACCGGTTTAACTACTCAAGTTGATGAACTACAATCAACCAAACAACGTGTGGACGAGTTCTTGTCAAAGGATGTCCAAGAACAGATGGACGAAGCTCTAAAAAGTTATGCAGAACAATACATGGCTGATAACTTGCATCATATGATGACAAAGACTGTTAAAGAGCTACTCAAACCGTTGAAAGATCAAATACATCCGATGATTCAGAAGGCCGTCCAGGATTTCATCTCATCCACTTCCTTCACTCTCCAGGCTGCTTCAGCACCAGCAACAACACTGCTACAAGATCTCACGCTTGAGGACCTTCTTACTCAGATAGTCAACAAACTCAATGCGAAAGAAACGCTGACTGCTGAAGAGGATACACTTTATCAAGCTGTCACAGCTAATCTTTCAAAGGAGACATGCAAAGCTGATGCTGAAAAGGAAAAACGTCAAAGAGATGATGAAGATCCTGACCCTAATACACGTTCTAAGAAGCAAAAGTCTACCTGGGGTTCGTCTTCACACCATGTACCGGTCACAACTACCACAACAACGTCTACTCACAAAGGAACAAAACCGTCCGAAACTACACCTAGAGATGACGTTCCCTTCTTTCAAACAGAAGATGACATTTATGAACAGGATCCATTAAAAATTTCAGAAGAAACAAACTGGTTCATCATCTGCAAAGAAAGGTAAAGACAAAGGGAAGAAAGTGATCTCATGGATGGACAACGACCAAATCCCTGAGTACGAATGGTTTGATGACATGATCAACGCACAACCACCACCACCAGAAGATGCAGAACCTCTTCCTGGAAGAACGGTAGAATTTGCTCAATCCTTAAAGAAAGAGTTTCGGATAAAGAAGATGACAAAGAAGGAACTTCGAAGAATTAAGAATGATGCGTTCAACCTCTTAAAGGAACAATCTGGGAGCGCAGCCGAGCTTGAATATCATCTGGAAAATATTGCCCTTGCAATGTCAAACAAGATCGACTGGCTCGTTCCAGAGTACAACGTAGACTACTCTTCCGGAAAGGATGGTCCCTACTTCACTGATTGGACCAAGCCTTTACCAATGGTAGGAAGACCAGAAAAGCCGAAGATTCCCTTCAAATTCTTCTTCAACAACGACCTGGAGTATCTGCTACATGGACATGAGATCTCTAAGACAAAGTATGCTTCTTCATTGACATTCAACATCCCCGCTAACAGATTCGACCTCCTAGCCATTGAAGAAACAAAAGCCAGTATATTTGTGGACAAGGTGGTCGAATACAACAGAGAAGTGATGCTTGGAATTCATCACTGGCCTTATCGTCGCCAACTCTACTACACGAGCAGATTGAAGTCACAGCATAATGTCATGAACTTGTCCAGAATCGTCGCAATAATGTCCATCGACTACACATCACAATTCGATTACACCTACATGCAGAAGATCGTCGTCAAAAGACAAGATGAGCAAGAATACGAGTTCTGTGAAGCAGATTTCCCTGATCTACATCTGAATGACATTGAAGACATGTATCTTGAAAAGGTACAAGGGAAAATGCAACGATATTCACGAGAACTTCAATACAACTTCATCACTGCTCTTCTTCTCTTCATTAGACGATTGATCATTAAAGAAAGAGTTGAAGATCTCCAGTTGGGCGTTGAAAGCTACTAAAGGAAACTGAATCTTACAAGACCACAACTCTCCTTTTCAGGCATACATGAAGCTTCTCAGTACCAGCTGATACACAATCCGACCTTTGGTTTCACTTACAGAGGGGCTGAAGGATGTGTCAACTTCATGCGGTTTGACGAAATTCACAAGTTCTGTGATCAAACGCTGAAGACGGTCAGAGATGCATTGAAAACCAGATTGGACGACATCAAGCTTGGAAAGAGCACAAGGTGGAATTCTGCAGAAAGGAGAGAGGTCAACAACTTCATCAAACGGATTGAGGAAAGGTTGAAAAGGCGTGATCAGATCAGGCGTTTGGAAAGCTACATTGGAGGAAGACCCAGTTTTCCTATTGCTACATTCAGACGTCCTGAATAAATTTGCTTGTAATTGATTGTAATAATATTCTTTGACTGATTGATGTAAAACTTATAATGGCTTATGCACGCATTTCAGTGTACAACCCGAACTTGTAATGAAAGGACCCTGTGGTACGCCTCAATGCCACAATCCTAATATAAGGAGCGAAAGCTTCTTACTTTTGAGTAGAATTAATCCAAATTTTCAAAGTTTTCACAATTCTGCTCAAAAGAACAAGTATTCCCTCTCGTATTCAAAACCTCAAAAAGTTATTACACTGTTTGAGGGGGAGTATTTGAAAAATCTTTGTTCAAAACGGAAAAAGTTCTTATTGGATTCTTCCCACAAACCTCAAAAAGGCATATTTTAAACAAATGTCTTTCAAAAACAACATGAATATGCTATTTTTGAGGGGGAGAAAAACAAAATGATCAAAATATGGTTACAATTGCGGAATCTCAAGTGAGCTTGACTCAGATTTACCCACGAATTGACGGAAAATCAAAAGTCAGTAATCGAAAGGACTTGTCCTGGACGGGTAATAACTTCAAGCCAGTCTAACTGGTGATGTAAACGTGTCTCGAATAGGACTTGTCTGAGTAGAATGTACCGTCTCGAGAGACTTTCTTTGGACTTGACCAGGCCGGGTAATAACTTCAAGCTAGTTCTCTAGTGATGTAAACGTGTCTCGAAATGGTCTTGTTCACTGAAAGTCGATCAATTCAAAAGTGCAAACTCCACTTACATGTGCAAATTTAAGTTAAAAACTCACGAGCACATGTGAAGGGGGAGTATTTCTGGAAATCACAAACTCTCAAGGTGTTAACAAAATGTTTTCATTCATAAAACACTTTGAGAGATTTTCAAAGAAACATTTTATGGCAAAGTGATCGATTGTGAAACAACCTAGGATAGTCATGGAGTTATAAGGTGACTAAGGTTAGGTTTCATGTCCAATGATCCGCCAGAACCGGAGGGATCTACCCAAGGACAACACCATAGTTAGAAAATAGAAGTCCTTAGGTATGATTGAAAAAAGGAGAAAATGAGAAATGGAGAAAGAAGGAGTTGAAGAATTAAAAAAGAAAAGTTAAGTAAAAGGGTGAAAACAAATAGCCCTCCAAAAGTTCAACTTAGGGCAGACACCGGGTTCAATTCATATGCTACTGGTCGTTACTAAGGTAACACCGGTATTGAAGATAAAGCCGTCATGGACCCAGTGACGCACTGCACTAAACCTTCTAAACCACTCAAGTTCTCTTAAAAGAGCTTGTTTCATTCTCACGGGGAACCCTGCATAATCTATCGACCATTCTCCTAGAGATGGTTGGTATTGAAACAGGAGACCCTCTCCCCAGTCTCCGCATAAGAAAATGTTTAATGCACTGATCGAGTCTAGAGCCACGAGATTCATCAAAAGATCTCTTAAGGACACTATTACAATTGTTGTTCAACATCAAGAGCACAATATGTATCATTTTAATGAGTCCTTCGCAGATCTTAGCAATCTGCCAGAACATTTATGAGAGAATTCACAAATGTAATTCTCAGTGATTGAATGGAAATTCCTGCCAGGGTCAACATCAAACAGCCCTGACAGCAGGTCACTTCGGTAATCCCTTGTGGGTTACGCTTAGTGTTCTCGATGGTCCCATACGGGCTACAGTCGTGGGGTGATCTCCAGCGACTCACCTGAACCTTTGATGTACTTCGGTAGATCTTGTAAGCCCTCTCGGGGGTATCAGGTTCAGGAACGGCCATGGCTAGGATTAGAGAAAGTCTTCACACTATGCTGTTGACGATCTCAAAATCCAAACCTATAAGTACCGGATGATTTGTTGCTAACTGTCTACATGCAGGTAATTATGGAGACCGGGAGCACTACACAATCATTTCCATCATCAACGTTGCATCAGTTTCCACATGCTCATGCTTACATAACAATGAATGTCAAAAGTAAAGAATGTTCTCTCCAATGATCGAAGCAGAACAAAGTTCAAAGAAAGATTCTTCTCCACGATTCTGAATCTACAAAGTTTAATGACAAAAGATCGATGAGAACTACATATGCATGTTAACTCAAAAGTCAAAGAACGTATGAGCATGATGGAAAGGCGTTAAGACACCAGAAACGAAGTCGTTGATGAAAGGCAGATAAACACCATCACTTGATCACAACAACAACAAAGAACAAAGAACAAAGAACAAAAGATTTTGAAGACGTCTTATGCCATGAATGTCAAAGTCAAAGTCGAAGACGTCAAACAACCATATAAGTTTATGACCAATACTTAGGGGGAGATTGTTGGGAACGCTTCTAAACTACATTTCAAGTCTTGGTCATTTATATGTAATAGGTTGCTTAAGTTAGTTTATTCTTATGATTATGTAATGGGTTTAATGTAAAGCCCATACAAGGCTTATAAAGCCCACGCCACTAGGATGGAAGGAAAGGGTGTGTTGCCCTAGTTCCTTCCTATAAATACAAACCTTATGTAACACATTATATTGGTTGGTAATATTGGATATCTAAGCTAAAATCTTGATCATTCATTCCATATCATATTATCATCCAAATCTCATCTCTCTATATATTTCTATATCATTGTGTGATCATATTATCATGACCTAACAAAGCGTGTCTCGCAAAGGACGTGTCCAAGTAGAATGTACCGATTTCAAGCGATTTTCCTTGAATGTGATCTGGACGGGTAATAATTTCAAGCTAGTTCACTAGTGATGTAAGCCTGTCTCGCGATAATCATGTTCTTGGATAATCAATCAATTCAAAAGTGCGAGCTTCACCTAACATGTGCTAATTTATAAAACAATCACTCGAGCACATGTTGAGGGGGAGCATTTGAAAAATATAAAACTCTCAAGTGTTTGCAAAAAATGTCTTTCAAAATCATGAACACTTTGAGAGATTTTTCAAGGATTTGGTTTGGCAATCGTGGAAGTACACCAAAGACCGACCATTTAAATGAATCTATGGAGTTATAAGGATGGTTAGGTTAGGCTCAAGTTCTCATGATCCCGCCAGAGCCGGAGGGATCTACCCAGGGACAATCCACTAGTTAGTGTAGAAGTCCTTAGGTATGATTATAAAAGGAGAAAAGTTGATAAGGGAAAAGTGTCGACTGAGATGGAGCTAGTACTGGAACAAACCCAACAAGGTTCTAGTAATGAAGTCTCGGTATACACTGAAGGGGTTGAAGAATGAAAAAGAATTGTAAAGATAAAGGGTGAAAAGAAAGAAGCCCTCCTTTCACTTTAGGCAGAAACCGGGTCAATTCATATGCTGTTAGAATCTCTTGGTTGATTGCTGACATTGAAGAAAAGTATCATGGACCCAGTGATACGCTGCACAACCCTCCCTAGCCACTCAAGGTCCCTCAAAGGACTCTTGTTTCAATTGTCATGGAGTTCAATACATTTCTATCGTCTCTCTCACTCCGAGTTAGATGATATTGAAAAGGTGGCAGTTCTCTCCAGCCTCCGCTCACTAAATCAAAATGCACTATTGAGTCTAGAGCCACGAGATGCATAATAAGATCTCATAGGAACACGAATTACTTCTACACTGGTTGTTCAACATTAAGGACACCAGTTGTAAACATAAGAGTCCTACGCAGATCTTAGCAATCTGCCAGAACATTTATGAGAGAATTTACAAATGTAATTCTCAATGATTGAATGGAAATTCCTGCCAGGGTCAACATCAAGCAGCCTTGAATGCAGGTCACTTCGGTAATTCTTTATGGATTACGCTTAGTGATCACAGCGGTTTCAAACGGTCTACAGTCGTGGAGTGATCTCCAGCGACTCACCTAATCGTTGAAATATTACGGTACAATCTTAAAAAGCCTTTTGTGGGTTTTCGATTAGGAACGGTCTTGGTAAGGATTAGAGAGAGTTTTCACACTATGCTGTTAACAATCTCGAAGTCCGAACCTGTAAGTACCGGACGTTTTATTGCTAACTGTCGTATGCAGGAACTTCTGGCGGTTGTAGCTGTTGGATACTGTAGCTGGTTGCAGAAAAGATGCCAATCCTCTACAACATGTTCACACTACAACATCATCTTTAACAAAGAAGTCATGATCAATCGAAAAGACCTTCAACACTGCTTCCGCAACTCTGAAGCTGAAGATCATGATCCAGATAAGTGTGAGCATGTTGGAGCAACAAAAACAATCCATCACCGCATGACTCGCTCTACTCCATCATCATATTCAAAGAAGTCATGACAACCTAAATGACCTTCAACACAGCTTCTGCTAACTCTGATGCTGAAAGTCATGACCCTGAATAGAGTGAGCATGTCGGTTCAAAGAGTACTACATCACATTGAAACATACCACTAAAAGATGACATGGAAACACATGGTGGATGATATCTCCAAAGAATCAACAAAGATCATCCAAGATTGAAAGATAAGGTCATCTAGTGATTTGCTGATATGCACAAAATGATAAATGAACATGGTGGCAGAATTATTGCTTAACGAGTTATAAAGTCAAGAGGCCATGGTGGAAGTGCTAAGACTCAGAACATTGTTTTCCAGGGTGACCTCCCTTTAGGGGAGATTGTTAGTGAATATCCTACACAGCCGGTGTGACTCTTCACTATTTATTCTTCGATAAGGTTCTCACGTTGCTTATTTGCTTATATATGTGGATGATATCCTTCTTACAGCTTCCTCTACAGCTCTTCTACATCAAATTATTGCATCTCTACACAATGAGTTTGACATGACTGACCTCGGGACACTTAATTATTTCCTTGGTATCTCTGTTGTTCGACATTCTACAGGGTTGTTTTTATCTCAAAAGAAGTATGCTATTCAGCTTCTTGAGCGTGCACACATGGCTAATTGTAACCCGTCTAGGACCCCCGTTGATACAGAGTCTAAACTGGGTCCCGAAGGTGTTCCTGTTCAGGATCCTACTTTGTACCGCAGCCTTGCAGGTGGACTACAGTATCTTACGTTTACTAGACCAGATCTGTCTTATGCAGTTCAACAGATTTGCCTCTATGTGCACGATCCTCGGGAACCTCATTTCGCCGACCTTAAACGTATCCTGCGATGCCTTCAGGGGACATTGGACTTTGGTCTTCACTTATATGCATCCTCCACTTCTTCTCTTATTGGTTATACTGATGCTGACTGGGCAGGGTGCCCCTCCACACGACGGTCTACTTCTGGTTACTGTGTATTTTTGGGCGATAATCTACTATCTTGGTCCTCCAAGCGTCAGCACACCCTCTCCCGCTCTTGTGCCGAAGCTGAATACAGGGGTGTTGCTAACGTTGTGGCTGAAACAGCATGGCTTCGTAATCTGCTTCGTGAGTTACATTCACCTTTATCATCTGCCACCCTTGTCTACTGTGATAACGTTAGTGCCATTTACATTTTTGCCAATCCTGTACAACATCAACGGACAAAACACATTGAGATAGACATTCACTTCGTCCGTGACATGGTTACTGCAGGTCCAGTACGAGTTCTACATGTGCCCTCACGTTATCAGTATGCCGATATTTTCACCAAGGGACTTCCTTCGCTTTTGTTTGGAGAATTTCGATCCAGTTTGAGCGTCCGGCCTCCTCCCGCTCCAACTGCGGGGGAGTATTAGTCGATACTTTTGTGGATCAAGATAAGCACAAGAGTTATTGTCCTAGTTGTAATCTTGATGTAATTTTCTTAATTAGTGGGTGATTTCCATTTACCTAAAATAGCTCAATTATAGGCTATATGTATCACAATATTTTGTATGGAATAGTCAAGGCAATTAATCCATTCAACAATCGTTGCTTGTGTGGCAAATACTTAAAGTTCAAAAACAAAAAGTTTCTAGGTGTTATTTAAGTTGTGTGTATATATAAATGTATATACGAGAAGGAAAAATGTTTGTAAGTATTTGCTATTGGAATTAGTGCGTCGGTATATATATTTATATATATAAGAAAATGTACGTCGAATAGTCTTTGGTTTGAAAGTAACCGAAAGATTAATACGGGGAATGGTACAATATGTGGTTACATAGATAGTAGATGTCCTCATTAAATAATGGTCACTTATATTATGTATTTCACTACTTAATATGTATTCTTTTAAATGTGAAAGTTTCTAATTTTGTAAGATTATGTAAATATGTATATTTACAAAAAGTTAGTGGACGATAAATTAGAAAATATTTATATTTGAATGTGTTATAAATATTTTTACATTATTTAGTTTACGTCTTTTCAGTCGGGTTTTAGTAGAATATACTAAGTATTTATAAATTTGTCTAAAGTTGAACACGGTACGTTTGTTAATTATACCAAAATAGTAGTAAAATAATAAATCTAGTCAAAAAAAATGTGTCTGACCAGGTCTGTTGTGATTGTAAGTGGGCAACTAACCCAAGTGGACTATAAGTCCTTATTCGTTATATGTTGCACATGTTGGTTATATATATAGAAACTGTCAACAGTGATCTAGCAACTCTCTGTGTTAAAAAAAATAATTAAAATATATATAATATATATATATATATATATATATATATAATATATATATATATATATATATATATATCTGACGATTGGGCCCCGCGAGTTTCGAACTCGGGTCTGTGGTGAAACAAAGCAAGTAACACACCATTGGACTAGATGTCCTTTTGTGTTATGTTTTGTAATGTTTGCTATTTAACTAATTGTTAACTGTGATACCATTTAGCTAAGTTTTCTTAACAGGGAGCTTTTGTGCTCGTGTTTGTTTTATCTTCTTTGGATCAAAATAAGCTTGCAAGTTTGTTAATAAGCTCAAAGTCTCAATAAGCATTTTGTCAAAATAAGCTCCAAATAAGCACTTCCTCCATTTCTTGGGCTTGTCTCGGCCCAACATGGGTCGTTTAGGAGAAAAGAAACCCGATCCAATATATGATTTAGTGAGTTGATTTTTACGACAATAAGCTACGTATTAAGTTAATAAGCTAAAATAAGCTAATAAGCATTTTTTCCACTTTGAGCCATACTTTGAGTTTACTTAAGATTTATGTTTCTTATATAATTTCAAGTCCAAAAAGCCTTAAATAAACAATGATTTATTCATGTGTTTTGATATGTAAGGAAATAAGCACTTGCTTATTTTCTTTAAGCTTATAAGCATTTAACTTAACCAAGAGCACCACACAAGCTCCCAACACAAGACTTTACCCCTTCATGTATGTATGTCGAGTAGTATATATTAACAAGGACACTTTTTTCTAGTTTTTACAACTTACTTAAATGACATATTAATACATGTTCTACATGTTAGCATTTTGCAAACCAAAAGAAACACAACAAAATGGAATTGAGTTCTTACAGTGGGTTATTAGTCGAGCAAGAAGGAAGAAACAAAGAGTTAAGAACTAACTTTTAAACCAAGTTTACTATCCCAAATCACCTTCTAGCCTTTCCAAAATTCCCAAGAATTTTTCCCAAGCTCCAAACCTTGTAAGCACATGTGGTTTTGAAAGATTTTGAAAGTACAATGTGGAGGAAATGTGTTGTGTGTCGTGAGATATAAAGGACCAAGGGCAAGGATTTAGATCTAGTGTATAATGGTTAATAGTTACATAGATACATGCAACCTTTATTATGCTAATAACTAAGTAGTTTTGAGGTGAAACCAACAAATGTTGTGTGGTTTGAGGTGGTTTCACAACTGATTAGACCACGAGGGGGAAAGGGGTCAAGTCTTTAAAGTACTTGGATCTATTATCTTGTGGTTAAAAGGTTTATTAAGAGGTTAAGTTTGTCAATTCATTAGTCAAAGTTATATTTATGGGAGGGAAAATACTTTTGAATTTTACTTAGTGTATTTCGTGTCCCGTTGAGCTTAAACGTGAGTCGTGGTGTATTGGTTTGATGTTTCTAGTTAAAACGCGTAACATACGGTTTTGAGAGTGTTTTAGCAATAATAATCTGGAAACAATATTTTTGACTAACATAATAATTTGCTAGACTAATGCCATAGCTATTTGGGTGTCGGTACGCGTGTGGGTTTGTTCTCTCAATTCATTCAGTTTAATTAAAAGTTATACGCAAGAGAAATATGTAACTTCAAAAATAAATTATTTTGAGTTTTAAGGTTGAGTAAGGACCTGAAAAATTGTAGGTTGTTATAGTCTACCCCCGTTAAGAGAATTTTGTCTTCAAAATTCAGCTAGTACCATTGTCAAACAGGTGTGGGTACTTATGTCTCATCTGATCCTCTCGTTCCCAAGTAAACTCAGGTCCACGCTTTGAGTCCCATCGGACTTTAACTATTGGTATCTTGCTATGATTCAACTTCTTGATCTCACGCTCTAAAATCTTAACAGGTTTCTCTACAAAGTGTAACTTATGATTTATCTGAATTTCTTCCAATGCTATGTGTAAGGTCTGATTCGCAAGACACTTCTTAAGGTTCGACACGTGAAACGTATCATGAACACTACTTAGCTCTTGAGGCAGTCTCAGTCGGTAGGCTACCAGACCGATTCTCTCAGTGATCTCAAAAGGTCCTACAAATCTGGGAGCTAACTTGCCCTTCTATCCAAATCGTACAACACCTTTCTAAGGTGACACCTTGAGTAGTTTGTGATCACCAACACTGAATTCTAGGGGTCTCCTTCTGTTGTCGGCATCTCTCTTCTGACGGTCTCGTGCAACCTTTAGTCTATCCATGATTTGAATGATCTTCTCAGTGGTCTCTAACACTATTTCAGTCCTATCATTTGGCTTTCTCCGGCTTCTGACCAAGCAATAGGTGAGCGACACTTCCGCCCATAAAGTGCTTTGAATGGTGCCGTATTTATGCTAGCATGGTAACTGTTATTATAGGAATTTCTAGTGTGCACGGTACAACATACTAAATGATACATCTAATCATTTAACGGCACAACAAATGTTGTTTATAAAGAAGTTGTTAGTAGGATTTGAAAGATTCATTTTATTTCACAAGTTGTGCTTCATCTATTTAAGGAACTCATAGTCATGCTTTTTTATAATACACAGTTTTATTATTGTTTACCGACACATAGTAAAATTAGTCACATTTTTTTGTTTACGAGTTGTTATTTTATTTTGTGTCCATATTTCTTTTAAAATGCGATATTAAGTAAACCGTTGATACATAATCTGGCGCGGACTGATTCAACGACTCTCCTGGGCCGTTAGTCGTCTTCTCGAGCCCTATTAGACCTGTTCAACAAAGAGAACCCGTTAGGAGTGGACCTGAGGCCGTAGCCCCGGGATCCACCTCCGACGGTCAAGTTAGTATCGGTGCGATATAACTTACTAGTTAGGTTTAGGGTAACCTGTTGTATTCTATCGTAGAAGGGGGTTCCAGCCATGTATTTATAGGGCATGGATTAGGGTTTAGGTGTAGGATGGGCCGCTGTCTGCGCGGGCCTGGCCCATTCCTGGCCCAGTCCGGACCATACGTCCACAAGCCCCCCAAGTTTAGTATGACATAGTGCGTGGCTATGTTATGCTAAACTTAAGTCCTGTTCGTGGCCGCGTAGGCCCAATCAATCATGACGGTATGGCTCATGTGTGCGCAACTCAGGTGCGCGCATGGATTGTCTCCATGTGTGCGCATGGATTGTCTCCATGTGTGCGCATGGATTGTGAGAGTCTCACAATGGTGAAGGTGGATAGGTGGATCCCTATGCTGCATCCTAGATAAGGGCGTACCTTTTGTACCAGTAGCGGTGCAGCATAGTGCGACAGTAGACGTGCTTCTGTGGCAGAAGTGCGCGCTGTGCGCGGAGATGTGCGTTGTACGCAACAAGGATGCGCGCTGTGCGCGACAAAGATGCGCGTTGTGCGCGACAAAGATGCGCGCTGTGCGCGAACATTACATTCGTCTTTACAACCGACAGAGGACGTCTCCCCTGCGGCAAGATGGTGCGAATATTTAAATCCGTCTTTGTACAGGGCTTGCAATACCTCTTACGTACGATCTGCTTCCAAATATACCTGCGTGATGCGTACTCACACAGTGCGTATCCTGGTAGCCCCCCAAGTTTGATGGTGCTACTCGTGTAGGAGCATTAAACTTAGTTATTCAAATACTGAAAAAAAAACTCAATGCAAATATTAGAAGTATATGATGCGCATCGCAACATATAAAAGGTAATGAAGTAAAAAATTAGCGCATAGCATATATATATAGCACGTAGCATGTAAAATTAACACATAAGAGAAGTAGTAGTGCGAATTACACCTAGCGTGAGGTTTTACAAACTACATAAAAGAAGTAGCACGTAGCTAATCTACGAACGCAGTACGCTCATGATCGTTTTCTTTTTTATTATAATAAAAACAATGGCGCGGATGGATGTACCATGACCGCGACTAATAGTTTCAATTGCACGCACAAACGCAGATGGATGTATCGTGACCGCATAGACTCTAACGTTTGTGGATGATCGCAGATGACCACGGCTTTTGTCCAGTGCGCTCATGGCGATTGACTAGCATCGTGGTGCCTGTACGTGACAGTGCGCTCATGGCGCCAGTCTGCGAAGATGTTCGAACGCACGGCCTAACGCGGGTAGATTTATCGTGACTGCGCTGTTCGCGTCTAAAAGGTAAAGTAGGTCCGATTGTGCGGACATAGCGCGTGGCTATAGGTAAAATCGTGTTTACCAAGTTTAAAAGATTTATGTAAAATCTTCATGATATTTAGAATATTAAGATATCTTTAAAAGATATTCTCTTAAAAAGATATTATATCCTATTTAAAATATATGTTCGATATGCACTTTAGCTTTTGGAAAAAGTCAAAGCAATTCCCATGTTACTGTTGTTCGATTGAACAAAATAGAAGAAAACAGTACGCATGGTACTGTGTATTAGCAGAAAATACGTAGTTTTAGAGTTACCAGTTTGCGACCACGATGGTTGCTTTCCGGTGGTGCGAGAACACAAAACTTATCGTAGCGTGTCCCACGGATGGCGCCAATCTGTTGATACATAATCTGGCGCGGACTGATTCAACGACTCTCCTGGGCCGTTAGTCGTCTTCTCGAGCCCTATTAGACCTGATCAACAAAGAGAACCCGTTAGGAGTGGACCCGAGGCCGTAGCCCCGGGATCCACCTCCGACGGTCAAGTTAGTATCGGTGCGATATAACTTATTAGTTAGGTTTAGGGTAACCTGTTGTATTCTATCGTAGAAGGGGGTTCCAGCCATGTATTTATAGGGCATGGATTAGGGTTTAGGTGTAGGATGGGCCGCTGTCTGCGCGGGCCTGGCCCATTCCTGGCCCAGTCCGGACCATACGTCCACATTAAGTAAACCATTAAAAGCAAATATCTTCTTGAGTTTGGGTTTTAGTATGCTTGCAATATAAAATAAAAACAACTTCGTACATAAAAGAGAATAAAACGGAATATTATGAAAGTAGCCCGCCCATTGTTATGCAGGAAATTATGTACTACGTATAAAAAATTTAGTGAATTAACTAACTAATCATAATGCTTGAAAAGGATTCAGGTAGTTTTAGAAGACGAGAAAGTATGTTCTAAGGAGGAGAGGCTACAAATTCAGGCTTTGAATTCCATTATCACATTAGGAAGGACATATGATAAGTCTATAAAACATGCATTTTTCTGTTTTAAAGAGTGCAATCATGTTCAACTCACGTATTTGGATACCTATGAAATGTAGACTATATAGTTATAAAATGTAAACTTCTTTTTCGACTATTATATACATTTTGATTCTTATGGATGCGATATTTTGAGCGGGTCATGCAACTATATATATAACAACAATCTTCAAGCTTTAATTTTCTAAATTGTTTGCTTCTTTTTTTATAAAGTTTTAAATTCCTCGATATATATATGATAGATATTCAAATATGAAAACTATTAAACTAGCCCGCCCATTTGGGAGGTTGTATATTATAAATACACCTTGAGTGAATTCTGAACCATTTGATCTGTTCGCTAATGAGCTTAACCACGTCTTCTATTTGACCCGTCTAAGATAAACAAAAGTTACACAACCAAAACGAGTCAAAACTTGCCACCTCAATTATTATTGGAACTATTTGCTATCTTGAACAACACATGTTATGCAAACAATTACTTTCGAAATTCACTGCCAAACACCCTAAATACATTCTATAAAAGTTAAATGTGTGATGAGTAGATTGTTAATACTATTAATAGATCATTAATCATCTAATGAGCATGCTAAAGGTCAACACTATTATTAGATTGTTAATCATTTGATACACAGTGTGTACGTAAGAGTTAGTATGTATCTTACCTGTTTCATTTCAAATTTAACTATTAACCATGTGACAGGGGGCTACCATGAGGAAGATCAAGTTCCCAACTTTTGTTAAGCTTTAAAAATACGTTGTAGACTTTAGAATTCAGAACTTCAGATGGTGAACCCAAGAAATCATGCACATTAATTTGAACCAAAGTAGGTACTTACTATTGTTATTTATGGTCCCTAACTAGATTTACGACTCGTGAACTAACATATTTAGAGACAATACTCCATCAGGTGCACATTCAGAGACAATAGTCCAGTATTACGACTGGTGAACTAACATGATGTTAGTGTACTTTAACTAAGAAACTGCATATTTTGTAACCCATACATGCATCTTCTTAACTAAGAATATGCCGATTCACATTTTCAGTAACGTGAAAGGGGTGCTATAATGAAAAGTTAGCTAAATTCTATATGAAAGCTATTCATCTACTTTGTGTTTGGATACATTAGACAACCAATTTCGAGTGTGTTTAAGATTGTTTATCCAAAGTCCAAACAACTTATCTCATAATTTAAGTGGGGTGAGTTTGACTAATGAAAATGAACGTGGAGCTAAGGTAGTTTTTTAGAAATATTAAGAGCCCATGTAGCTTGATTGAAGAGAAGGATGTTAAAGTGCTATTCTTGGATGCGACATTGATCATAATGTGAGTAAGAAAGCTCGGTTTATTTTACATATTTTAGTCAATGTAACAATTTTTACTGTAAGGATCAAATTTATTATTATTATTATTATTATTATTATTATTATTATTATTTATGTCACTAAAAGTTGGTCAATTCTATTGTGTGCAAATGGACAAGTAAATCATGAGTATTAGATAGTAGTTAGTATATTCTATAACTTGTGTCCAGTTGATAGATTATCTAAGTTGATATTATGTACAGTACATTATCTGTGGTCGATTTATTATACTTTGCTATCTACTTAATTATGTTGTGTCCTGATATATTGTCTCTGCCTTAAAGAGTAAATGATGGTCATTTGTTTAGTAAGTTTGTCGTTATCAATAATTCGTGTATATTCAATCTTTTAATGTTTGGTAAAATAAGTTCATAAAACTAGCCCGATACCGCACATTTTTAAACGCTTGTTTTAAGAGGTCCAAAATACTTCAAAAAAACCAATTGCCAAACAGGTTCTTTGAAAATCCCCCAATTAAAAACCCTGAACTCCGTCGTCACCGAACACCACTACCACAATGTCAGTGTCACTTCCGACACCGGGTAAGGACGCGCAAAAACGCCGAGTATTACTACGGTTATGGCCACCCAATGAAACCACTCAGACTTAGTCTGACACATCATCTTATCAAGACGTATGGTCTAGACAAACAAATGGATTTAGTTATTACAAAGCCAGCAACAGATCACCAACTTATGAAGTTTCATTCTGAAGGATACGTTCAATTTCTGGCTTCCATGGAACGGGATATGACAGAAGAAAACTCAAAAATCAGTGAGAGTGACTTGCACAAGTACTGTGGATCTGAGGGTGATTGCCCCATTTTTGATGGGGTTTATGAGTTTTCCCAGTTATCTGCTGGGGGTCCATTGGTGCAGCTGTTAAGTTAGGTAGAGGAGATGCGGATATTGTCATTAATTGGGCGGATATTGTGGACTTCATCCCAATTAATTGGGCGGACAATATCCGCATCTCCTCTACCTAACTTAACAGCTGCACCAATGGACCCCCCAGCAGATAACTGGGAAAACTCATAAACCCCATCAAAAATGGGGCAATCACCCTCAGATCCACAGTACTTGTGCAAGTCACTCTCACTGATTTTTGAGTTTTCTTATGTCATATCCCGTTCCATGGAAGCCAGAAATTGAACTTATCCTTCAGAATGAAACTTCATAAGTTGGTATCTGTTGCTGGCTTTGTAATAACTAAATCCATTTGTTTGTCTAGACCATACGTCTTGATAAGATGATGTGTCAGACTAAGTCTGAGTGGTTTCATTTGCTAAGAGGGATTCTGCATCTGGATTCTGTTTCTGGGAATATTAGAGCTCCTTCCGGTCTTTCAAGTAAGTATCATTAGTTATGTTTCTAATTCTTCTTATTTTTCTATGCTTTACCTTTTAATAATAAGCAAATGTACTTAATATTAGAGGTAAAATAAGCAGGTTGGCACTCATAGTGCTTAATTGACTTGGCATTAAGCAATTCCAAACACCATTATTATTTTTTATTGGTGCCAGTATTTGGTTAGGGTGCTTATCTTTCAAGCAGATGACCTCTTTTAACCCCCGTAAAAAAATTGCCCTATGGCATAATATGCAAATGTATACGGAGGTGTTTGGGCTTCTTATCTTGTTATTCAAATTTCACGCTAAATATGGAACACACACCCGTACTAACTTTTTGGCCAACTGTTCTGTTGCAAGCGTAAACTGTTTGAGATGGGTGCAAACTACAGCTATGCATTGAGATTCTGATATGGTCTATGGTTTATGCAGCGTGTTCTCTACGTAGACATTGACGTGCACCACGGAGACGGTGTAGAAGAAGCTTTCTACGGCACTGACCGTGTTATGACGGTCTCATTCCATCAGCATGGAAAAGATTTCTTTCCAGGCACAGGAGCGATTGATAACACTGGTGTAGATCTTGGAAAAGAGCACTCTTTAAATGTTCCTTTAAAACCAGGATTGGATGATGAGAGCTTCATCCAACTGTTTAAACCGATCCTCGGTAAAGTCATGCAAGTGTACGATCCCGGGGCTATTGTACTTCAGTGTGGCGCCAATTCTTTAAGCGGTGACAGACTAGGTTCTTTTAACCTGACAATAAAAGGTCATGCTGAATGCCTAAAGTATCTTCGGTCGTTCAATGTACCTTTGATGGTATTAGGAGGGGGAGGGTACACTATAAAGAACGTCGCCCGCTGCTGGTGTTATGAGGTGATGCATATTTTTTATTATTATTAATATTTTAAACTTTAGGTGCTATTGTTCTTTTTATTAATTTCTTTAACTATTTGGCATTTGCTATTATTGCAAGGATCATTCTTCACATATACTAATATTTAGTGTGATTGAGTTTTTGCTACCCTCGTTTGAATTTATTTTTTGATAATTTGCAGACAGCCGTTGCTGTGGGGGCTGAAATCGATGATATGTTGCCGCTTAACCCATTTTCCAATTATTTTGGGCCAAATCTTCACGATCTTTACATCAAGGATGATGATCCTCCTGTTAACGAAAATACCGCAAAAGATTTGGAAAATTTGAGGTAAGATTATTATTGCTGAAGTTCATTCTTTACCCAACACCTAAAGCTCAAAGTTGAATCTTTATTCTGAACCTAATCACCGTTACTGTCATCAACATTTTCATTGTCGTTTGTTTCCTCTTAATTCTGAGCAAGTCCAGTTTTCCTGTCATAATCATAACAATAAGAGTCGAGAAGTAAATTTAATGAATTAGACTGCTTTGTTATTGTAACTCTGATTTTGATGAATAAGATATTCATCCGCATCTCTTTCAGATAATGAACATAGTTTTTTAGGCACCTAACTCGAAGCGATTCAACTAAAACATGCACCTTTATATTATCTTCTATTGTAATTTGCTTTTGATCATCAGTCATCAAACACAGGTAAATAAGGTCTCTATGCATTATCTGTCATGTGCAATATGGCATGTTTATTAAATTAGTAATTATTTGACTAAATTTCAATCAAACATTTGTATGATTTTCTATTTTGATGAACTTTAATACTTTCTAGTGTGTTTGACATTAGACATAAGCTCTATGTCATGCTTTCATATCCCTTTTTGATAATGAACATCAGTTTTAATCATATAATTTTGTTCACTTGTTTGCTATTCGAACATGACTTTGTTTTTATCATCGTTCGTCAAGTAAATGTAATCAGCTACTTTGTCTGATTTATGCGTCATATTATTATGGAAACATATACTATTTTACATTATTTTGTTCATCATTTTATTTAAATGATTTTCATCATCTCAGTTTCTACAAAAAATATTTGTGAATTTGATTTTCTAATTTGATGATCTTGGATGCTTTATAATTTGAAGAGCAAGATAATTTTTTTGATGACCATCGGTTCGTATGATGGTAAATTCTGCTTTCAAGAATTCAAAACTACTCATGCAATGTAAATAAACGAATAAAAGCACCTTATCTAGATGTATGTTCGTCGAGACGTCATCAGTTTCATCTCCACAACACAATTTTTTTTACTGAATATTAAAATATTACAGGAATAAATTGCTGGAGCAACTTTCCAAGGTAACTCATACCCCTAGCGTACAGTTTCAAGAGAGGCCGCCTCTCTTAGAGTTCTCGGAAGAGGCAAGTAAATTAAGTAAATTTACATGCGATGCAGTATATCAATTTATTTGTCTTGTGTTTATTTATGTGTCTTGTTTTATAATAAAATAGGCAGAGCAAACAATGGATAAACGCCGAAAATCAATCATGAGTGGAAAATATGATTCTGACGAAGAAGAATTTGAAGAGGGTTTACGTCAAAGCTTCAATGCAAGAGGTAATGTCTCTTACCTCAAAAGTCAAAATTCAAAATTCAAAATTGGAAACATGAACCTGTTTGACCTTATGCATCATTGATAGAACATTTACAGTATTTAACAAGTTCATCAACATAGAAAAGAAACATTTAAATATAGTTATTAAACCTGTTTGTATGAGTATACTAATAATCATAGAAAGATTTATGCTCATCGAAATTTATAATGTACATAGGTTTTTGTCAGTAGTAGTAGTAGTAGAAGTTTCAGCTTGCTGTATGCTCCTTTAAACTGTCAATAGTAGAGGTTGAACGATGCTAGAATTGGATGGCACGGGCATCTTTTCCTTGCAATCGATTCTATATGTGCTTTCAGTCTGAACAAATTTTACAGAATGTATATTCGTATAAGTAATTGATGACCGGTTATTAAGTTAGCGCCCTTTAAAATTTCTGCATGATTAAGCAATTGAGTCGATATGTCGTCACTCCTCCAAAAGCTTTCAGTTCAGTTGTTTATGTGACGTTAAGTTGATGAACAAAAGTGCGATTACAATATGTGAATAATAGAAAAGGCTAGTTGATGAACGAAAGTGAGATTACCTTGGTTTACATGCTCACTGTCCTTACTAAATCAGGGGACTTTAGTCCTTACTAAATCAGGGGACTTTAGTCCTTCAGTAACCTTAACCTTAGCTTTTCTTTTGTGGCTGGGAAAGCTAAAATAGCATTGCAGGCGAGTGCGACATGAATTTCTTTCTGCATCATTATTGGTAGTTTCACTTTCAACATAAATGTATTCATTGAACTTGGGAGTCTGGGAAAACTTTTTATCAATTTGTCTTTTTGATAAACTACCTGATGATCTTTGATACTTTGTTTGGTGTTAAGGTGTTAGGGTCAACCTGAATTGTCCAATTATTTATATTTGAGATACAAATGATTTAGAAGCTCTTACCGCCGTAAAATACATTTGGGGTGACTTTGACCGTGTCCTGTTTGTCTATTTATTTTACCCTTTAGAGATAGAACATAACCATAGATGTCAAATTGGGTAATACTTTAGAACGGGTCGCAACTGCTCGGGTATGGTTAGTTTGACCCACCAACTTTTCTTGTCTTGATGATTTGCACATTGTGCGCAAAGTGTTTTTGTATTGATATATTTCTTTCTATTAATATCTTTGCTGTTTCAGATAAAGAGAGAGAAGGGACTTCGGCCTGCGGTCTCATCACGTATACCAGGAAAAAGTGATAAAGGAAGATCTGCTTACAATTGTTACTGAATTTCAGATTGTTGAGATTAAGATGAATTCAGGATTTTTAGGTTTTAGGTCTAATCATATGGTTAATGTAAGGCTCGGATATAATGGATTCTGGCTTAGATATCGGTGAATTTTTAACTTCTGTATCCTTGCTTGTTATAAAGATTTGATAAAACAGTCCGGTGCTTAAACTATGCAACAATGACAAATTTTGAAAAGCGGGCTCGTTTCAAACAAAGCGATGATTAGATACAATATAGCCAAAACCAAAAACAAAACTCATCCCAACCAGTACTGTCCCGATACAGCTATGCCTCAAAATGCAACAGCATGCCCATGCCCATTCAAAAGCAAAACCGGGTCCGGTAATTCCTAAAAGGGTAGTACTATTGGTATCCCCTTTCACCATTAATACAACTAATACTTCCCTTGTCACTCAATTTATTGACCCAAAAAAACAGTTTTTTTCTTTTTTTTTCTTTTTTCTTTTTTTTTTTTCGTATCTTTTGACTTTTATTATTTTTGACTTGGGCAAACTTCAAAATTTCCGTTCCGCATTCTCATTTTTTTAACAGGACAAGACAGTTTTTTATTGTTTTTTGCTCCGTAATTTTTGTGTTTTACGACTTTTAATTTTTCAAACTTTATATTTTATATCCCGGTTTTATAATAAAAACTAAATTATAAAAATTTTTAAAAAAAAATGGAAGGTATTACTTGCAATTTAAGAGGTACCGATAACTAACGCATTCTCATTTTTTTTTTAATGAATGCATATTTGCTACTATTAAGTATATGTAGTGAACCTAGACTCGTTTTTTTTTTTTTTTTTTTTTTTTTTTTTTTTACTTGGAGGTACTTTACTGTTTTGTATATGTCCATTGCATTTCCTTTATGTTTTGGCTATTGCAATGAAAGAACACATTTGTCATTAATGGTTTATCTATTAAGCTTAAACCTTGTATTTGTTTTGTGATGTCTGTACTTATTCCTTGTTAATATAATATTATCTACTTTACTGCACATTTGGTAAGTTTTACTCATGTTTGGCCCATTTGACCAGTTTGGGATAAAACGTA
The DNA here is from genome assembly GCA_021014915.2 of Artemisia tridentata subsp. tridentata. NCBI lineage: Eukaryota > Viridiplantae > Streptophyta > Magnoliopsida > Asterales > Asteraceae > Artemisia > Artemisia tridentata. Next base: position 178,449,758 of record CP139506.1, read on the forward strand.
ACCAAAGCAACAATTAGATACACACAGAATACCCCAACATAAACAAAGCCAATCTCAACCAGTACTGTGACACTACATGCTACATCTATGTGGCAAAAAGGAACATCATGCTCATGCCCATTCAAAACTGAAACCGGGAATTCTTACAGTTACCTTATTACATTACTAATATGAAAAGTAATATGAATAACTTTATCAGAGGTGGGCATTTCAACTCATATCTATTTCGATCTATAATGCATATAGACACTTTCCCGTCAGAACAAGCAAGGATGTGAGATTGTAGGTGGCAAAATGGGCGGGTCGGCAGAATTAATAATGGGTCAAAACAAGTTCAGACTTTTTGATGAAAACAAAATTTAGCCATTGTTTTGACTTTTCAAGGTTTGACCCACTAAAAATCAAACATACCTCGAACCGACCCATTTGCCTATAAATTGGTCAAAATCGCAACCTAGTTAGGTTTTGCTAAATTTCTATTGGAAACAATCTTAGTCACATGACAATCATCTTATGAAAACTAAAAAGTTGGATAAAAAAGTAAAAGTTTGTATGTTGATATATACCAACATGGTTCTAAATTATATATCATCATACAAACTACACTGTAATGATTACATATTTTATCTACATAAGTTTCCTCCTTTGAAGTCAGTAATTATGTTGCCAGTTTGTCTTCTTAAGAAGCAGCGCCTAGTTCCTTGTAAAAATCTGTCATACCATGAAATCACTTGGTCAACTGTTATGATCTACTATGATATGGATATAATCTGAAATAATTTCACAGCAATGAGGACCTAAAATGATGAAACGCCGGATGAACAAAACATTTTGATGAACAGATTTTTCTTTTATGAATTTGTAAACAAACTGTTTCTGTTTTTCACGAACAGAAACATTTGATGACAGACATTTTTTGATGAACAAAAACAATTTTAATAAGCAAATCAATTTTTTTTTTTGATGAACAATACTGTATCCTTTTAATGAGCTAAAACTTGCTGCTGAACAAACACAATTTTGCTGAAGAGAAACATTTTAATGAACAAAAAATTGAATGTGAAGTAAGATGGATAGAATGCAAACCTTTTTCTGCATGTCAAATTCTTTGAAGTATGCTGGCTGTTTTCTAATCCTTTTCGCAGCATCGGCTTTACTGCCCTCTGGCATGACAGAAGTGCCTTTTTTCAGATTCTCAGTTTTTGCACGTTGGATTTTTGTTTTCACGAGAGGTGCTAAGTTCTTTACTCCTATGATGTTAACCATAGATTTAACTAAATGGCCAACAGTGATCTGATCAGAACGGAACATGGAGAACATCTGAGATAAAGTGATCATAAAATAAGTGTTATAAGCCATATTTATAAAAGGGAAAAGAAAGAAAATAATGCAAGTGAAACATGAAACATACCCTTTCTAGCGCATTTTTTTCTTCTGCTGCAACTGCAATGGCCAATGTTGCCTCTTGGAACTTGGTAGTGAAAATGTCATTATGGAAACGTAAATGTGACTTGAAGGATTTCCTCCATTTTTTCCACCTCTTATGGGATTCTGAACCCTTGTAGGATTGGAGGTAGTGTCTCTGTAAGACTGAAACTGGTATGCAATTCAGAAAGGCTGCATTTATTTCGTTGAAGTTTTTGTCAAAAACATACAAAGCAAGATCAAAAGCGTCTTGTTCTTCTGTGGTAAGGGTGTAATCAGAGGTAGTCGTAGGAGTATTATGAGCTGCTGGTAAGCCATGAGCCGAGGCGTTGTATAGAGCAAGATCGGGATCAAAGAAAGGGATTGCAGCTTGAAACTCGTGTTCGATACGGACGGTCCTAACAACAAACAGAATCACCAGTTAATTAACAATGTGATTCTTAAACGCGGATTATTACGAATCAAAACATTTCTCATATTCATTAAGAAAATTAAATCACCTAAAAACAGGATATTAAATAAATAAAGCCGTAATTTAACGACCTATCTAACTATGATCAACATACACTTTAATTAATTTGCTACTATGTATCAACCTAGCTAATCATATCCTTTAAATGAAATCACAAATTTCCAAACTATCGCAAACTAAATAAACGTACTACTGTACTATCCACAGTCCATACTTAACGAGAGGCAGTATTACGATAACGAAATCGATCAACACAAGTGTGATACTCATTATAAACGCACTATAAACCCTAGAAACAATACAACAACTTAACCAAATAGATACCTATCATGCATGGACAACAAGGACGGATATAATAGTAAAAGTATCTATCTATCTATATATATGTGATCTATAAATAAACTAAAAAAAATCAGTCATCAATCGTCATAAAAGATTACACAATATTGATCAAATTGATACAGATAAAGGGTTGAACTTCATTATGATAATGGAAGTTTTGTATATTCAAGAAAATTTGTTTTCGGCCAACTGGCCTGAGTTGATCATAAAAGAACATGCATGCGTACTTCTTTATTAGTGGTTCCTCTGATTTTGTGCTTGATTGTGATTTTCTTTTCTTCATTCTGGGTTCTTGATTTTGTTGCTTGATGATGAAGGTAATAGCCGTTAGTTATAAGTTCTTTATTCGGGAAAATATATAATATTTGAAAAAACAAAAGAAAACTAATGAGGATTATTGATATTAATAATAATAATAATAATAATAATAATAATATTATTATTATTATTATTATTATTATTATTATTATTATTATTATTATTATAACCCTCTTCATCAAAACGAACCTCCATAACTCTCATTATGTGTGGTGTGTTTATGTGTCAAAACTCTTTCTTGTTAGTTTGTTTATTACTGTTATTTCGACGGCTTTTTGTCGAATTTGATTGTGTTCCATTCTTTAGGAATGGGCTTTGGGGGATAAAAATCCGACCCGTGCCTCCAGGGATGGAACCAGGGTGGGTCCCGGAACACCTATGAAATTTTGCTGCGTAGTGTTAATTTGTGTAAAAAAACCTGGATGTTTCCTAAATGCTCCTGATCCAAAAAATGGTGTTCCTCGTTTTGTATAAATTTTCGTAAATGCATCTGGTCAAATTGTGTCCTGGTTCCGTCCATGTGTGCCTCGCCTATCGAGTATTCGTTATTGTAATACATAACATGTCACTATTGTCATCCCGTCAACAAAATCTCCTTTTCATATTCCAAACCATACGTAAATTATATTTTGTATCCTAAATTAGCAACAAATCCGTATATTTTTCTTGTTTTCTTTTTTCTTTTGTAAACTAGCACTTAAAATGACTTTTAATTTGTAATAATTATTTGAAGTGCGACTAATGTGGTAAAATTCCATCCAATTATTGATTTGCATATTTAATTCAAAAGGGTTCTTACACTCGTATTTAACTCTACTTTTCAAAAGTGTATTTCTTGATTGCTAAACTACCTCTCCCAATGTATTTTAGACGAAGCCTTTTACCCTTTAACTTAATCCTTTATTCATCAACCCATACGATGATTAATTTGATAGTAGTACTGCTGGTACTTGCTGAATACCATAGAAGGTAGTATAAGTCAGCATCACAAGCAAGGCGTATTAGGTCATCATCTTCATCCATGTATTTTAGACAAAGCCTTTTACCCTTTAACTTAATCCTTTGTGCCACTTCTTTTTCTAGTTCAACCAGGCCCGAAGAAGCTGGAAATTGGAACTTTATTATATCATCTTTAAAAGTTGCCTTCACTGTCACATTCGTTGCATCTGAGACAGCACCGACCACAATCTGCTTTGGGGGTGCATAAACAAGACTCGACTCTGGAAGCTTCAAATCAGCGCGCATCTGATTTATGTTCGGGTTTCTCTGTGCTCTCACACACAGCAAGATGAATTAAAAGTGAAAGCAAGTGAAGGAAACAAAAAAAAAAGTGTGTTTTTAAGTTTCTTTTAGAGGGAAAGTGAAGGTAAAGTATGAAAAGAAAAGAAAGTCGTAAAGGTTTTTATGCTAAAACTTTCATACCATTTTTGGGATGAAAGTGAGTAGGACAAAACTAAAACATTTGCTATGACTAGATTGACCCTTATTTAATTTAATATGAGCCTCAGTTAAATACATGATCGAAGACATAATTGTTAAATAACATTTTTTTCATCACTTTCCTCCCTTTCTTTTTACAACTCAAAAACACTAACAAATTTTAACAATGTTTTTTTTTTCTTTCTTCGCCACTTTCTATACTTCTCTTCACTTTCATTTTCCTCTACATAAAAAGAGGAGAACACAATGTAAGCATACCAAAAGGACACAGGGACCCACGAAAAAAAGACTCAGGACCTATGTCATTTATTTGAAAAGTGTACTTTTGTGTGTATACTTGAATATTTTTTCGTGGGTCTCAATGTGTCTTTTGGTGTACTTAACTTGTGCTCCTAGAGCACAAGAATCGATTTATGTACGGTAGTTTATGGTTATGTCATATTTATGTAACAATGAATATGTATTGTGTGTTTTTGTTTAAGGTAAACGGTTTTTAAATTATAACACATATATATTTGTATTGGCATATAGCATAGTTAAAGTAGAATATTTTGTTTAAGGTAAACGGTTTTTAAATTATAACACATATATTTATATATTTGTATTGGCATATAGGCATATAGCATAGGTAAAGTAGAATATGATTTGTAACCGAATATTGAAGTCAAATCAAGTCGTGTGTAAGTATTTAGTAAAACTGGATATTAAAATAATTGTTTTTTTATAAAATACCCTTGTTTGTATAAGAGGTGGATTTAATCCCTGCCACAGTACCACTAGATCTAATTAAATGAGTTATGAGAATTAGTCACTCAATATACCCTTGTTTGTATAAGAGGTGGATTTAATCCCTACGTAGTAGTCTCTAATTGAAATTTTCTCCATATTAAATATCTTACATAACAAAGTTAGACAATAACTCTTTTTCATTAAATGGAACATATCCAGAACCTTGCATAAAACCTCACATGCAATAAAAAATAACACACGAGCTCCTAAGAATTTACAACGTGCCAACAAAACAACTAAAAATAACACACGAGCTCATACGAATTTACAACATGGTAAATATAGGAAGTTCTGCACATTTCAGACATTAGAGCTTGACAATGCCGGACACTCTATTGAAGAAGACACGACACATGCTCTTACTAAATAACATCACATCCCGCATCCATTCAGGTGCTACTCTCTCAAATGTCCCTAACGAAGACACGCGGTACATTAACTCCTCTTCTCCTGCTGTATTTTTCACCCATCCTAAACTAAAGGAGTACCCTGCAAAGTCCAATAATCGAAAAGATTATGGTTTGAACATCTATTTGAAAGATAATATGCCACATTGTGTCATAGGTCAAAGTGAAAGTGCAGTGATTAGCATGTAGGAGAAAGATAAGCAACCAAGATTAACATGAAATGTCAGCAAGGAAATTACCACTTGATTCATGCACAGCCGATATGACTATATTATCATCCGTTTGGGTTGGAATTGAAAATTTCAGGTCGAGCAGGCACTCAACAAGCTCTTGAAACATGCAGATCCTAGAATCAGAGGCATTCACTACACCGCAAATGGATTTAGTCAGATATGAATTCTTATATACGACGAGTGTGCAGAGAGAACCAAGGGAAATTTAGTTTTTTGTACACACCTGAAGGGTCAAGCCTTTGACGGCAGCATGTAGGCTACACATTATCATTGTTAAAGTCAGTCCCATAAAAAACTTCCTACCAAAATCGAAAGAATGTAAATACTATAAAGCACACAATTTGTACCTGATTGGCATGACTAAAAGGACCAGAGAAGATATTTTCTTTATCTAAAGTATTTACCGACTGTTCTGGCAAAGTATGATCATGTTGAACACCGACACTAGGAGAAACTTCAACTTCCTTTGCCCCGTTCCGACGTCTTTTTCTCCTTGTTGAGGTGTTAGTTCTGCCTGAAGAAAGTGGTGAACCTGACACTTGCTCGATCGCAAGCAAGTCATCACTACTGCTGAAATGAGATCCTTTTTTTTGCAGCCTCTCGATTTCTTCTAGAAGTTCTTTGTCTGTAAAACTTGAGCCAATTAAGTAATTGACAACAAATAGATATCCCAGTACAAGAGTAAATGTTCATTAAAATATGGATTTCTATAAAATAAAAACAAAGGGAAACAAGAATACAAGATAATTACGTATTTCTAAAAGCATTCTTCTTTGCATATTATAGTTACATAAACCTGATCAAGGTTGTTTGGACGATAGTACTGCATGCATAATGTTCCTCGACAAGGCTATAACTTATAAAATGTTGGGTATCAAACTGAAAGCAACCTGAAGTGATCCTTGTTCAACTTTTGAACGCAAATTACAGAAACCAAGAATAACCTAATCTACATGGGATATGTATTCAGGAGACACTTCGAATGTATTTCATTGTGAAGTCAAACCTAAATTCATAAATTAAATGATCACCACAAAAGGAAACCAGATAAACCAGGAACACAAATAAGCCAAATCCTTATCTCTAACACTCCTCAAGTTGGTAATATAATGTTAATCAATTGTTACACGTATAAATTACACACAACGTCCTCATTTCCGTTGTATAGCCAATCGCTCCCCACGAAGATGGTATATGTCCTTATATGTACTTAGTGAGACATTGAATCTGAAACTGCGAATTCATCTTCATGATGATTTCAATTGTGATAATGACAGTAGCAGGCTAACAGGAACATGAAACAGGTACTTGGAAAGGAACAAGAACAGAACAGAAGATCAAGAAGCCCCACGGTGAACAGAAGAATCAAAGCCCACAGAATCAGGGTTCTCGCTCATGGTACCAGTGAACAAAATCATTCTCAGGAAGATTCCATTTTACAAAGCAACAGGAAGTTCATTTCTCATATCTTACCAATGTGTGATTCACCCTCGGATTACATATACCGGATGCAAGATGCACCACTTTGCTAAAAAGCCAGTTATAGCTATTATTGTATTTTAACTGTGCCATACACTTTCTGCTTGATCTGATCTCTTGGTCATGCACAAAATCTAATACTCATCCATCGCTAAATATATGAGATTGTAGTAAGTAAATGGGTAAACTGATGACTTTTTTTCCCCTGTTCGGGTTACCCGGAGAGGGTGAGTCTATGACTCATATGTAAGCGACCTAACCAAGGCATTCCCGTGACCGTTTCCCATCCTTGAATGTGTACTTAGTGAGGTTTGAACCCTAGACCTCTTGTGAGGAGGTTAGGTGCCTTACCACATAGGCCATTTGGTGGTGATTATGAGATTCTAGTAAGTGTTACATTGAATTGACCACTGAATGAAGTACATGAGAGAGTGCTACATTACTTAAACACATAGTCCATTTGGGCAAAAATTACCAGTAACATAACAAACTTCCAATAGTCACCCATTACTTAAATTATAACCCTGTACATGGGTAGCAAAAGGCGATGAAGGCATGCCTCTCTTGAGACAGCCTTGAGGTGTACGCGTCACTGCGCCTCTCGATATCACATCGCCTTGGAGACTTGAGGCATGCCTCCCTTGAGACAGCCTTGAGGTGTACGCGTCACTGTGCCTCTCGATATCACATCGCCTTGGAGACTTGGGGTACCCGAGAGAGCATGTGGTATGGTCCTCCTCCTCGCCCACAACCAGCACAAAAGGCCCAATAAGGGAAGGGATGCCCGTGGGAGCAGTTAAAACGCTTGGGGGTTTGCGGAATTGGCGAGGCCATGGGAGGCGAAGTGGTGGAGAGTGGTGTGGCTGTGAGCGTGTTCACATTGTGGTAGACCACAGAGATAAAAGATGCTTCCGGAAACGCTTATGCAGAATGGTCACTGGGTGCTTGCCTCTTGTGAACACCCTGTTATGTGCTACTGGGAGACTACCTTACTGCATCTCTCCGCTTTTTAAACACAGGATCCATTTGAGTAGATTTTGCTATGTAATAGGTCAATTTGGGTCTCTCTAAAATGTTTTGAGTCAATATGAGTACCGAAACCATTAAAATCACATTGGGATGTAATATGCAGTTGATGTTTACAAAAGAAGCCTGCCAAAATTCATAGTATGCAACCTTCGGAACACCACCGCGCACAGTGAAATCAACTCTTAGCTGATAGATGTGACGCGAGATTCACAAACTTTAGGTTAAACTACTTGAGATAAACAGCATCAAACTCTAGGTTAAACTACTTTCGATGGTAAAGGAGTCCTTATTCACAAACTTTATCTAGAATACTGAAAGGGTGTCAAAGGATACTAAATGTCAGGCCATAAGAAGCGAGTTAATTCTCTTTTGGATGATAATTCACAGACTTGAGATTTTCTTAATTCTATATCATGAGAACTTAGGTTAATCTGAGTCTGAAGACATCAAAATTCAGATTTTCTTAATTCTATATGACTGCACTACAAATGGGCCAAATGGGGTCTAACGGAATAAGTTAAGTCAAAAGAAGATAGAAGAATGCCTTACTTTTCTGGTTCTCTTCTATTAAGATCTTTTCTTGCTCTTTATCCTTGGCATCTCTGCAAATGAAGAATATCGCTAAATTTATTGCAAAATAAATTAAGAGAATAGATTACTATCTCAGAAAAAGTCTTTGCCTGATTGAAGCAACTTCCTCTCTCAAATTACCGATTTCTTCATGCAACTTGTCCTTCTCACTTATTAAATAGTTAATCAGTGCGTCCGCTTCTGCATCAGAAAGACAAAGAAATAATTCATATTGGACTCACACTGAACATTAGACAGGAATGGAATAAAAAAATGAAATAGAGTCGGCATTACTACCAAAGTACCAATAATAGTCTTTCGAAAGATGATGAATAGAATTGGAGGCCACAGTTATTATTGTTTGCTTCCTAAACTAAAGTGCTTGTTTATGAATGTCTTTAATGATAGCAATAGATCAAACTTTTCGTTTTCTTGCAGAGCTGAAGAATATGTTTGGCCAACCAACTTTCTTTTGTACGATTCAAATAAGTGAAAGTGAAATTCAATAAGAAGTTACAGATGAAAAACGAGAATTTCAGATAAAGATGTGGGTGAAAAGAGAAGTATATGATGTACAGGACATATACATAGATTTTTTTTGAACCTGCAGTTAATGTGGTGACTCTAGAGACATGACTAATTACGACATAATGCTAAAGAATTTGACCCTTAAATGAGCATGTTTGGGATTGCATATTTGTGGCTTTACAGCAATTTAAAAAATGCATAAGCCTAATTATTCACGAAACAAAGATGCGAATGATGTTTTAAACTTGTCTTCTTGATCCAAATTCAACTGCTCGATTTCGGAATCCTTTTTCGACTGCAACACAAAAACCAAAACTAATTAATCCCAGAAACATACATACCCAATATACAATCACTAATAGTAGATTTGAGAGAGAGAATGAGAAAGTAAAGTAACCTTGAGGTTAGTTGCCAGTAGCTTATTTAGGTGTTTTCCTCTAGCTTATAGCTTATTAATAGCTTAATCAGTTTTCAACTTTTTGATTTTATGCTTTTACCAAAACTGTCTAGTGTTTTCATCTTTTTCCCAGCTTATTTTAACTTTTTAAAATTTTTTTTTTCAAAAAAAATTTTTATTTTTAGCTTATAAATAATTTTCAAAAAAAAAAAAAAAAAAAAAAAAAACCCCACACTCTCTTAACTGTTTGACCTTGGGTCTTTTTCAATAACATGTTTGCACAATTAAATACTTAACACCATTTAGGGGCCGTTTACTTTCAACTTAATGTCCTGTTTGGTAACAAAACTGGCTGGAAACAGGAAACTTTGGTGTTTCTTTTTAACTTATTGCAAAAGAGAATCCTTAATGTGGAAGGGGACAAAATTTGATACTGTTTCTATTCAGGACGTCTTAATACGATTTTTTTCCCGAACTAGTGTAGGTGGAAAAAATAAATTCGAAAAATTTAGAAAACTTCGAAAAAATTTATAAAAATTCAAAAAAAATTTAAAAATTCGAAAAATTTATAAAAATTCGAAAAATTTATGAAAATTCGAAAAAATTTATAAAAATTTTAAAAAAATTCAAAAAATTTTAAAAATACAAAAAATTTATAAAAATTGAAAAAATTTATAAAAATTCAAAAAATTTATAAAAATTCGAAAAATTGATAAAAAATCAAAAAATTCGAAAATTTTATAAAAAATTTATAAAAATTCAAAAAATTTATAAAAATTGAAAAAATTTATAAAAATTCAAAAAATTTATAAAAATTCAAAAAAATTTATAAAAATTCGAAAAAATTTATAAAAATTCGAAAAATTGATAAAAAATCAAAAAATTCGAAAATTTTATAAAAAATTTATAAAAATTCAAAAAATTCGAAAATTTTATAAAAATTTATAAAAATTCAAAAAAACTTATAAAAAATTTGAATTTATTAAATTTTTTTCGAATTTTTATATTTTTTTTGAATTTTTAAAAAATTATAAATTTTTACAAATTTTTTGAATTTTTAAAAAATTATAAATTTTTATAAATTTTTTGAATTTTTTAAAAATTTTTATAATTTTTTATAAAATTTTCGAATTTTTTGAATTTTTATAATTATTTTGAATTTTTAAAAAATTATAAATTTTTACAAATTTTTTGAATTTTAAAAAAATTATAAATTTTTATAAATTTTTTGAATTTTTTAAAAATTTTAATAAGTTTTTTCGAATTTTTATAATTTTTTATAAAATTTTCGAATTTTTTGAATTTTTATAAATTTTTTGAATTTTTAAAAATTTTCGAATTTTTTTAAAATTTTTATAAATTTTTTCGAATTTTCATAAATTTTTCGAATTTTTATAAATTTTTTCCACCTACACTAGTTCGGGAAAAAACTCGTATTAAGATGGTCAATTAAGCATAAAAAAGAAACAACATATATCCACACAGGACCTAACTAGAAACAGTACACATATATCCACACAGGACCTAACTAGAAACAGAAAAAAAAAGAAACAGCCCCTTAGCTTATTTAGCTTATTTTTACTAAACTGCTTAATTCACAGCTTATTTCTATAAGCTGCTGTGGACCCATTTTATTTTTCCTAGGATTAGTATAACTTGAAGTATTTTCCTAAAAAGTTTCATATTTTTCTCTTTTGTTTTACTATTTTTAATCATTTAATTAGCTAAATTTAGTTTTTAATTCATAATAAATTAAATAAAAGTCAAAAAAAATAAAAATCTTTTTTCTAAAATTCTTTTTAAGTAATTAGGACCTAGGAAAAATAGATTTGCGTGTCTAGGGTTAGTATTTCATAGATTTTACTTTTTAGGCTCGGGATTAGCCCGATACGTGCTCGTTTTTAGTTTTTGTTGCGTTTTAGGTTATTTGTGCTTCATATATTTGTTTTACTTGCTTGTTAAGTTTTTTTTTTTTAGATTATGCTTGTTAATTTTAGTTTAAAAATCCAAAAATCTCAAATTTCGTTCACTATTCAATTCACACAATCACGAACCGAACACGAGTTCCATTCACACTTCGTTGGGAAAACGACCGGGGAAATACATAATTCCTTTGTATTTCTTTGGAAATATATATATACTATAATTGATATGAATCAGTAATTTTTGTCTTTAACTCTAAAATAAAACAACATTGCACCACCATTGCAAAAGTAATTTCATATGGCTTATTCATCGACCAATATGATGATTAATTCGATAGTAGTACTGTTGGTACTTGCTGATAGAAGGTAGTGTAAGTCGGCATCGCAAGTAAGGAGTATTAGGTCATCATCTTCATCTATGTATTTTAGACAAAGCCTTTTACCCTTTAACTTAATCCTTTGTGCCACTTCTTTTTCTAGTTCAACCAGGCCCGAAGAAGTTGGAAATTGGAACTTTATTGTATCATCTTTAAAAGTTGCATTCACTGTCACATTCGTTGCATCTGAGACAGCACCGACCACAATCTGCTTTGGGGGTGCATAAACAAGACTCGACTCTGGAAGCTTCAAGTCACCATCTGATTTATGTACGGGTTTCTCTGTGCTCTCACACACAGCAAGATGATCTCTGTTCTGTATCGCATGCATGGTTGACTTCTTATTTTGCCACCGATTCAGGTATACCATTAGTCGTGCTACTTGGTATATAGAATCTGATTTAAAAGGAAGATAGCTATGCTTGCCACAAACCCACCACTTGCCTGAAAATCCATGACGTTTACTTGAACAGCTCCACCGCTTAACCCGAACCAATAGGAACACAGCAGCAAATAAACCAAAACGTATGTTTGAAGACTGCAAATTTTGTGACAGCTTTGAGTCGGTAACATGCGCAGTTTTCTTGTTGTGCTTTGGTAATGGCCAACTGGGCATATTATTATCCCGACAAAAACGCTTTAATGTCAATCGACTGACTGTAAAGGAAAAAAAAATGGTCAGAAATTTGATTATGGTGAAGAAATATGAAGTAATGAAAGAATTATTAACTTTAAATGACTTGCCATCAAGGCTTTTGGCAGCTTCATCTATTGGTTTCCCAATATGTTTTCTAACTGCCTCCATTGTAAGATTGTCTATTTTACGCTTTCTGCCTCTTTTCACTGGGTTGCTTTTTTCTCCAACATCTGTAATGATATCATTTTTTAGCAGCGATTTCGGTGACAATTGGTTCATGTGATGGGTAGAGTTAGTTTTCGCTTCAACTGCTACAAATGACTCTGAATCAGATGAAACCATCTCTAATGTCTTGGTCTTTGTTGCTGTGGTTGGCGTTATGATGGCACTTTGAGGGTCTGTATTTAAATATAGACTAGTGGCTTTCGTAGGTGGTCCAACAACTTGTGTTGGTGATAGAAAAAACTCTAAGACATAGCCATCATTACTTTCAACACCATGCAAGAAGATCGCAAAGCAGCTTGTCAATCCACTCATTCGTGCATAAGAACCTAAAGGGTATTCTTCTTCACTGAGTTTCGTTACATCCTCACAGTAACTTGAATCGTGGGACAACAATGCCCTCCCCACAGAGCCACATGACTTGTCCAAGTGTCGTTCTCGACATGCTTTCCGAAATCGCCATAAGCTCAAGTCTCGAACATAAAATGGCAGATCAGCAGTTGACATGCAGCTTTTCCCAAGGCATCTTGTATTAAAACTATTGCAGCTCTTTTTTAGCATTTGTTCATGGGATGTAAAACTACACAATGGAGACATTGTCCATGTCTGAGCTAGAGGTAATCGGTGAGTTTCACACACATCTTTCAGAATACTGAAAATCTTTTCCAAGTTGTTGTCCCTGTGTTCATTGTGAACCTGTATATCGAAGGCATCTTCAAGGATAAGCATTCAAAAGTAGATTAGGGTCTAATGTAAAACTTGAGTAGCATCAAACCTTGGTTAAGCCAACTCACATTTAAAGTAGGAGAATCGAGTGCAAGCTTGGTTGTTAGATTTACTGACTGCAACACAACAATATGGAAATGAGGAAAACATAAAGAGGAATATAAACTTAAAACGTGATTCTTACAATGTCAATATACGAAAGCAATGTTTATAATATATTGTATGAATTCTAAGCAGCAGCTGAACCACAATGATTAGGTCCATGTAATGTACCAATGCACGAAGCCACAAACACATACGGAGTAAGAGATAAGATAGAAACCTTCAATGCCATTTGAAATTGATGAACCTCATAAGCAAAACTTGTATACTTTGAAGAAGCCAACAGTTCAATCACGCCAACACATAGTCCTGTAGTCGAATCGAACACTGGTAAAGCCATATATCCATGGAGATTACAACGTATCGCACACTCTTGTTGTGGAAAATCTTTTGGTTTGTAATTAGTAATATCAGGAGTCCATTCTGGCAACCTTTGCCTAAATACTCGAGCAGGAGGACTAAGGAATTCTTCTTCTTCTTCATGATCCTTATCCACAAGATAAAGGTTGCGCTGATCAGAATCCCTCCGGTACATGTTAAGTCGGTCATCAATTGCACCAAGACCATATGGTTGATCCACAGTAGTAAGTTGGTGTTGTTTTCCAACAACACGAGGCAACCAAAACTGGACAAGAACATGTTGCTCACGGAAAGTTAATAACTTGAGTGAAGCTCTTATCTTGTCCGGTATTATCAGCTCAAAACCTATAGAGTTTAGACGGAATACAAACCTTTTTAGTGGCTTAGTTAACAAGGAAACAAAAAAGGCTTGGGTTTATTATTTTACAACTAGCTAGATAGAAATGAAATCAGGAATAAAACATACCACTTGTGATTGCGGATTGAGGTGATCCGGACCGAGGTAGCTCCCCCTTTCCGGAGACCCAAAGCCGCGTTAGATATTTAGAGTCACCGGAAACCGCAGCCGCAGGAGCTGGTGGTTCTAAAGATAAATTGTTCCTTAGCATATCTTCTTTCATCTGAGCCATAAACCAAAAACCAAAACCTGTGGCTTTTTGCCTTCTTATGATCTACTACTGTAACAGATTGAAAACGTTAATAACAAATTCATAAAAAAAGGTATAATGCTTTATTTTTTGAATCTAATATAATTCTTGGGCCCACGTATGACTATTAACGTTGTGCACGTGTGAAGTTTCCTTTTCATAGACAGTATATTGCCGCATTCACATTATTTTGTTCTGCATTGGGGTTTTCTTTACGGAAAACTATAAATTTTAGCAACATGTGTTTTTGATGTAAGGGCAAATAAATAAAAAAATCATAGAATTGAACATTTTTTGTGATTGTGTTTTGTTAACTATTTTTTTTTTTTTTTTTTTATTTGTAACACAAACCTTTTAAATTTTTGCTATTATATGTATGATTTCCAGCGTGCCACAAAACCTGGACTGCCATCGTGTCCGCTTGTTACACATCGACCGCCAACTCATTTCCCCACGGAGGGAGTATTATTTTTTAGTGATAATAACAAAAAAATGCATCGAACTTGACCACTTTTGCCATTGTAACACAAACCTTTTGAATTTGTGTTATTGTATAGATCCAGTCAAGCTAAACTTGGCATCGTTAGTCCTTTATACTAACGGCCGTTAGTACATAACTTAAATTTTCGTTTTCTTACGTTGTCATCCCTTTTTATACGTTTTCGTATGTTTTCATCCGTTTTCATACGTTTTCGTCCGTTTTTGCACGTTTTCATCTGTTTTTATATGTTTTCATCCGTACGTTTTTATCCGTTTTTGTTCGTTTTTACACGTTTTCGTCTGTTTTTATACGTTTTCGCCTGATTTCGTACGTTTTTGTCCGGTTTTATACGTTTTTGTCCATTTTTATATGTGTAAAAAAGTATGAAAACGTAGGAAAACGTAGAAGAACGTAGGAAAACGAACAAGAACGTATAAGAACGAACAAAAACGTGTAAGATCAAATTGAAACCTATAAAAACGAACGAAAATGTATAAAAACGAATGAAAACGTAAGAAATCAGTCGAAAACGTATAAAATGGACGAAACCGTGTAATAACGAACAAAAACATATAAAAACGCAAGAAAATTTACGAAACTTATAAAAATATACAAAAACGGATGAAAGCGTATAGAAACGGATGAAAACGTACAAAAACGGACGAAAACTTATGAAAACGTATAAAAACGAACGAAAACGTATAAAAATGTAAGAAAACGGTCGTTAGAATAAAGGACTAACGATGCCAAGTTTAGCTTGACTGGATATATACAATAACACAGATTCAAAAGGTTTGTGATACAATGACAAAAGTGGTCAAGTTCGATGCATTTTTTTCTAAAAAATAATAGTCAGGAAATGAGTTGGCAGTCGATGTGTAACAAGCGGACACGCTGGCAGTCCAGGTTTTGTGACACGCTGAAAATCGTACATATAATAACAAAAATTCAAAAGGTTTGTGTTACAATGAAAAAAAAATGGTTGGCTACACACAATCAAGAGACAATTACACGTTTGGTCCCTGTGGTTTGCTCAGATTTCATGTTTAGTCCCTAAGTCATTTTAATTACACCAGAGATACCTATTTTTGAAACATTGCACTCATTTAGTCCCTATTTTGGATGGGCCGTTAGTTTTACCATTAAGTGTTTAAATAATATTTGCCCGTTAGTTCGTCCGTTAATATTTTTTGCACCATTAGTCCTCATTTTCTAAAATGAATTAAAAAGGGCATCATGGCTCGAACTCAGGTCTTGTTGCCCAAAAACCAACCCCCCAACCACTGGACTAAGCATCTAGTGGCGTAATTATATCAAAATAAATTATATTTAACCTTTTTTTGGCTCAAACTCGTTTTTATCCGTTTTCGTCTGTTTTTATACATTCTCGTCCGTTTTTTTACGTTTTCGTCCGTTTTTTTACGTTTTCATTCGTTTTTTTACGTTTTTGTCCTTTTTTACGTTTTCGTCCGTTTTTTTTACATATTTGTCCATTTTTTACGTTCTTGTCCGTTTTTTTATGTTTTCAACCATTTTTATCTATTCTCGTCCTTTTTTACGTTTGCCCAAAAACGGACGAAAACGTAAAAAAACAGACGAGAACCTAAAAAACGGACAAAAATGTAAAAAAACGGACGAAAACATATAAAAACATACGAAAATGTAAAAAAAAAAAAAAAAAATGGATGAAAACGTATAAAAACATACGAAAACGGATAAAAACGAGTTTGAGCCAAAAAAGGTTAAATAGAATTTATTTTGATATAATTACACCACTGGACGCTTAGTCCAGTGGTTGGGGTGTTAGTTTTTGGGCAACAAGACCCGAGTTAGAGCCATGCTGCCCTTTTTAATTCATCTAATATGTTAAAAGATGAGTATGGTCAAGGGAGGTCAAAGGGGTAAAAAAAATCTGGAAAAGCAATTAAGGTGGTCATTAGAGGGCAAATGTGTGGCTATAAGTATCTCTCAAAGTGATTAGTACTGTTCATAGAACTGTTTTCCACTATTTCACTACTGTTTGTGTAATTAATACATAGATTAGTGACTAAATATCTATATTTGTTTATACATAAATATCTACATACACATAGTATCTAGACTTTACAAACAGTTTCCAGAAATATACATTCACCACATTTTCACAAAATCCTGATCCAAAAAATCTTTAAACCAACTTCAGTCTAATAAGCCATAGGAATCAATCTTGAAGAAATCATTAAGATCTGCAAAGGTGACCAAAATTCCAGTTAGCATACCCACCAGAAAATAGCAGAAGTTATTACAGCAGGTAAGTACCAATTACTGAATTCCAGTATTTATATGTACACTTATGCACTTTACACAAAAAAATATGCCTAAAAGATTTGTGAATAAAGAAGTATCAAAAAATTTTGATTACTACATAAATAACTTAGATGCATCAAAAAACTTTAATATTTATGCAAACAACCTACGTCGCAATCATACTTTCGATATGGAGTGTCAACATGAGGTGAATGCAAATATGCCAAAAGAAAGGTTTATAGGGCAGAACAATGATACTTTGGAGTGTCAAGATGAGGTGAATGCAAATGTGCCAAAAGAAAGGCTTATAGGGCACAAACATGAGGTGAATGCAAATATGCCAAAAAAAAGGTTTACAGGGCAGATAAATCATCCTGAAATGTTAACTACATATAGAACAGAGATTTCGCAACAACAAGAAAGTTTACCTATTTGTTCGTCAGCAAATGATGATAAAATGCCTTTGAATCATACAATGGATATGGTAGCTGCACCTACATTCAACAACAATAGAAAGAAAAGTAAGTACAGATTCACTTAATTATAAAAATAAAAATTATGTAAATTTAGATAGTTGTATATTTACTTTACAACTCAATTTGTGCAGGGTGTTTGACTGATGAAAATGAGATTGCAGCTGACAAATGCCCAAAAAGACAGAAAAAAGTGCAGCGCAATTGCACTGACTATCCAACAAATACTTTCCAGCAGCAAGAAAGTTCAAAAAACAGCAAGAATATAACAACCGCATCTACATATAATGACAATACAATAAAAAGTAAGTACACATTTCTTTAATTATAAAAATTATGTCAATATCTAAATAAATATATATTTACTTTATAAAAGCAACTCCTGCAGGGTGTTTGAATGACACAGCAAAAGGTTTGCAGCCACAAGAAAGCTTACCTATTTGCTTATCATCAAAAGATGATAATATGAACATTGCTTCAGAGGACAGCAAGTGTGATCATACGATGAATATGACAGCCGCATCTACATATAACAACAATACAAAAAAAAGTAAGTGCACATTTGTCTTTATTACAAAAATTATGTCAATTTATGAAAATTATATCAATTCAAGTAACAAAGACAAAAATGCAGGATGTCTAAATGAAAAAGGCAAAAACGTATGTTTTACAACAAGTGATGACACATCTGCAATAAAAAAGAAAAGGCATTCAACAAAACAAAGACCAGATGATGATGAACAAGTGCATGCGTCAAAAGGGAATAATATGAACATTGCTTCAGAGGACAGCAAGTGTGATCATATGATGAATATGACAGCCGCATCTACATATAGCAACAATACAAAAAAAAGTAAGTGTACATTTGTCTTTATTGCAATAATTTATTTATATCAATTTATGAAAATTATATCAATTCAAGTAACAAAGACAAAAATGCAGGATGTCTAAATGACAAAGGCAAAAACGTATGTTTTACAACAAGTGGTGACACATCTGCAATAAAACAGAAAAAGCATTCAACAAAACAAAGACCAGATGATGACGAACAAGTGCATGTATCAAAAGCGAACACTCCAGGTAACAAAGGGAAAATATATATATATATATTAAGTATATATAATAATAAATGCATTCCTGATATTGTTTTTTGTTTATAATTGTAGGTGTCTCAGATGTGTACATGAATTTAGGTGATTGCAATTATACGTGTGAATATTGCAACGCATCGTTTTGGTATGGAGAACGACTAAAAACAAATTGTCATCGAAACAATGTCAAATATAGCAAATGCTGTAGTGGAGGCCAAGTTTATCTAGAAAAAGAGCTAGAACCACCGCAACTTTTGAAACAGATATTCAAGGATAAGCACTTTTTAGCAAACATTCGAGCATATAACCAGATGTTTAGTATGACATCTTTCGGTGCAGAAATTGATGATTCGATAAACAATGGAAAGGGTCCATATGTTTTTAAAATCTCAGGTCAAATACACCATTGGATAGGCACGATATGTCCTACCAATAAGAATGACCCAAAGTTCATGCAACTATATATTTATGACACAGATAAAGAAGTTACTAACAGGTTAAAGCCTTATGGTGGTGTAGAACACAGCAATTTACAACCAGAAATAGTGCAGAACTTAATACAAATATTGGATGATCACAATGAATTGGTGAAGCTCTTCAGAACGGCAAGAGATAAACTTCAAGAAGGAAACATACCTGACTTGAAGATCCAGCTTTACAATGTGGTAAGAGCTCGGGAATATCAGTTGCCCTCTTCCAACACTCTTGGAGCAATAGTATTTGAACCTGACGCCAACAGCAAGAAAGATTACGACATCATCATCGAGTATAAAGACAGACAACCACAAAGAATTAGTAAGCTTCACAGTTCATACATGTCTCTCCAATTTCCTCTTCTTTTCATATATGATCAGCCAGGTTATAACACAGAAATGACACTAAAAGGTGTAAATACAAAAGACAAAAGGAAAAAAATGTCTATGAATATGTACTATAAGTATCAACTGCATGAGCGTCATGATGAATTCGGTGTTCTTTTTAGAGCAGGCAGACTCTTTCAGCAATATATTGTTACCGCATATTGTGCAATCGAACAAATACGGCTTGATTTCATACGAGCAAAGCAGAATAATCTAAGAAGTGATTGTCTTGCTGGCATCTGTGACGCAATGTCAAGAGGCGACCATTTTGGAACTGACATAGGTCAAAAAATAATCCTCCCCTCGAGTTTCACTGGCGGACCAAGATATATGTATAGTCACTATCTTGATGCTCTTGCCATATGTAGAGTTCTGGGAAACCCACAATATTTTATCACATTTACGTGCAACGTCAACTGGCCAGAGATCAAACAACATATGAAAAACCACCCAGACCTTTCACCATCAGACAGAGCTGATGTCGTAGTTCGCGTTTTCCAACAGAAAGTAGAAGACTTTCTGGTAGTTCTAATGGAGCAGCAGCTTTTTGGACACTCTACCGGAGGTAATTAACATTTACTAGAGAATAATGTTATACTTATACCTTTTTCATATTACATGTAAACAAACATTCTAACATATTTAAACTTTTAACTGCAGTTCTTTATACAATTGAATTTCAGAAACGTGGTCTCCCGCACTGTCACACACTCTTATGGCTAGATATGAATACCAAAATAAAGAGCCCTGAAGAAGTGGACAGATTCATCTCAGCAGAAATTCCTGACAAGACAACAGACCCAGAAGCTTATAGAGTCGTAGCAGATATGATGATGCACGGGCCGTGTGGAAATGCAAATCCAAAAGCCCCATGTATGCAAGAAGGAATGTGCACAAAGAAGTATCCTAAAAGATACAATGACAATACTTATTTTGATGAAAATGGCCACATACATTATAAAAGAAGAAGAACGTCAAGTTATGTGCCAAGGGGGGAACTGAAATTAGACAACACGAATGTTGTCCCATATAACCGCCAGCTTTGTCTCATGTTTCATGCCCACATAAATGTAGAATACTGTGGGTGGAGCATGTTGATAAAATATCTTTTTAAATATATATCGAAAGGGACTGATCGAATTGCAGCAAGAATTCTCAAACCACTTGGGGATACAGGGGCGTCGTCATCTACTCTTCAAATACAAATCGATGAGGTTCAAAACTTTATTGACGGAAGGTTTCTTTGTCCACATGAATCATGTTGGAGAATCCTTGATTTCCCTATACATCATAGAGAACCAGCAGTCCAAATACTGGCTGTTCACCTTAAAGATATGCAAAAAATAACGTTCCGTGATAAAGAACCTTTGGCGCATATTGTCACAGATGAAGGAAGAAAGCTGACAACTCTTACAGAATGGTTCACATACAATTCATTATTTGAAGATGGTCGCCATCTAACATATTTAGACTTTCCTTCTAAATATGTTTGGTATGAAGACCGAAAAATATGGAAGCGGCGAGTAATAAAAACAAAATACTCAATTGGTAGATTAGTATATGTTCATCCAGCAGCAGGCGAACTGTTCTACTTTCGCATGTTACTCAGCCACCAAAAAGGTTGTAGATCGTATGTCGAAGTGCGCACTGTCAACAACAAAGTCTTCCCAACTTACCGTGCTACATGTGAAGCTATGGGTTTGCTTGAGGATGATAATGAATGGGACACAGCTCTGCAAGAAGCCTCCATGTCAGCATCATCCCAAGAGCTACGTACTCTATTTGCAAACATTTTGATGCACTGTGAAGTTGCAAATCCACTGCGCTTATGGGAAAGACATTGGGATTCTATGAAAGATGATATTTCTCCGAGGGTTTCGCAAACAAGCGGTGTAAGAAACCTTTATATAAACGATGAAGAGCTTAAAAATCATATTTTGTATGAAATTGAAGTGATACTAAACAACTCTTCAAGATCCATTAAAGAATTTGGATTTTCATTGCCGCCAAAAGATCTATTTCAAGATTTGGAGAACAGATTACTCATGGAAGAAAAAAATTATAACCGGAACCAGTTAAAGGAAGAAGTTGCAGCTTCAGTTGTTAAATTAAATGCTGAACAACAGGAAGTCTACAACCTCATAGTTAATGCATGCACCAGTAAAGAACAGAAGATGGTTTTTGTCTATGGTCACGGTGGAACAGGGAAAACGTTCCTATGGAAGACAATTATCAACAAACTTCGATCAGAAGCAAAGATTGTGCTAGCCGTTGCATCTTCAGGAATTGCTTCCTTACTCCTACCATCTGGCCGTACAGCACACTCAAGGTTCAAAATACCGCTTGAGTTGACAGATGAATCAATGTGTCAAATTAAAAAAAAACACAATCCTAGCAAAGTTAGTTAATGAAACTGACTTGATTGTATGGGATGAAGCCCCAATGAACAATCGCCACTGTTTTGAAGCACTGGATAGAACACTCAAAGATCTTTTCAATAGGCCAGAAAAGCTATTTGGCGGAAAGTCAATAATGTTGGGAGGTGACTTCAGGCAAACACTCCCAGTTAAAAAAAAAAAGGAACAAAGTCGTAGATTATTGGGCTCTCAATAGCTACTTCATACTTATGGAAACACTTTCAAGTATACAAGCTTAAAAAAAACATGAGGCTTACTCAATCAAACCTTACAGAAGATCAGAGAACTCGAATTCGTGACTTTTCTTCGTGGCTCCTAGATATAGGCGACGGAAAACTTGGAGAACTAGATGAAGAAGATCCAGAAGATGCTGCATGGGTTACCGTTCCTTCACAACACCTGATATCAGATACCAAGACTAGCCTTCAGGAGCTCATTGACTTTATCTACGATGAAAAAACTTTGAGAAATCCCACCGCACAACTCCTACAACAAAAAGCCATTGTATGCCCCAAAAATGAAACCGAAGATGAGATAAATGAAAAAATACTATCGCATATACAAGGAGAACCTACCGTGTACATAAGTTCAGACGAAGCAATACCAGTTGGAAGAGATGGCGCTGCAACTGAGATGTTATATCCACCTGAATACTTGAACACCTTCAGATTTCCTGGCTTACCTGCAAATATTCTTCAGTTAAAGGTTGGAGTTCCGATCATGATGCTCCGAAATATGAATCTTGGAGGTGGTATCTGCAACGGCACAAGGATGATTGTCAAAAACCTAAGTTCAAAGCTCATTGAGGCCGAAATCATTACAGGAACAAGAATTGGCGAGAAAGTTTATATTCCTAGAATTCCTTTACAGCACAAAGATCCCAACTACCCTTTTATTTTCAGGCGTAAACAGTTTCCGGTCAAAATTTGTTACGCTATGACCATCAATAAGAGCCAAGGACAATCTCTTAGCAGAATTGGCATTTATCTTCCACAACCAGTTTTTACACATGGGCAATTATATGTTGCATTATCACGTGCAACATCGCCTGATGATTTAAAAATACTTTTGACACCTCATGTTGACCATCCATCAAATCAAACAAAAAACATAGTTTATAAAGATTTCTTGAAAAAAATTTGCCCACTAAAGGTTTATACTACTTCACTACAACATAACTTATTTACTAGCTTCCTGTTGCATTATGTTTTTTTGCTACAATGTGTGCTAATTCATATGTTGTTACTATACTTTTGTATTTACCAACAACGATACATATTAACATACACCCTCTATTGTTTTATTTTTGTATGTGCAGGATGACAGAAGCTAACATCAATGACTTAACACCAACAAGTCGAAACAAAATAATAGAAGTAAAAGTCTATCGATCATGGATAGCGAGAGATCCACCTGACACCAAAGAAAAGGGCTGCCGTACGATTTTACTTGACAAACAGGTTATTGAATCTTTAAACAAAATATATGATTAATCATATATTGTAATTTTTTATTTTTTATTATTTTTTTTTTATTTTTTTTTAATTAAGATTATGCTTTAACATAAACAGGGTGATGCAATACAAGGAAACATGGAAATTAATCAAAAAGCTCTGTTCACAAGCACTCTCATACCTGGGAGAGCATATCGAATCTCAGGTTTCTCATGCATTCCAACAGACAATTGGCAGCAAACCCTGGAAAACAGAACAACAATTTTATTCACCCAATACACAAAATTTGATGCAATACCAGCAACTGGCTTTCCACAACATTATTTCGATTTTGTTGCATACAACCACTTGCCTTACAAAGTTATTGACCCATTAGACAAAAGTAGAAAAGACTATCCAGTACTCACAGGTAACATATATACATATTTGATATTTTTATACATATTTGATACTTTTCATTTATAAATTTACATTATGTTGCAACTTATGCAGATTACATTGGTTGTTACATAAAATCTGGACAAAAAGAGAAATGGGGAAATCCAAATAGAAATCAAACGATTACGCGCAAAATTGAAATTCAAAATCTCAAGTAAGTATGATTACCAAATTTTCTTCATAGTAAGAAATAACTATCTAATATATTAAAAGATGAGTGACATTTAACATATAATATTCAATTTTGTCAGCCGCAATTCAGTGGAGTTGACATTATTTGATGATCTCGCTATTACATTCAAAAAAGAAGAAATTGACGCTCTTGAAAAACCAGTTATAATTGCAGTTAGTTCCTGTCGAGTCACAAAATACCGAGACCTGTTCCAATTGTCATCAACACCAGCAACTCATTACTACATAAACCCAAATATTCCAGAACTACAGGAATATCAAGCTGAGTAAGTAATACCCACACTTCTTTTTGACAAGTACCATTGGGACTAAAACCTTTAATGACTAACCCACAATTGTACAACAGGTATAGGGACGCCTTCAACCTAAACCCACCCCTGCAAATAGTAAGACAACCATACCAAGACAAAGAAGAAGAAAAAATGAGGAACAGGATACCGTTGACCATACTCTTACGTGAAAATCCACAGGCATACGCCGTAAGTTACATTACATTTTTAACTCAAATTATTCAGCAACACACTAGACAGCTATTTATTTATTGTAAAACTCAACAGGGTGTACGGTTTACTTGCGAAGGAACTATCGTAAGCCTTAATTCTACACATAATTGGTACTACCCCTCATTCACAGATTGTAGTACGAAGGTCCAGTTAAATGAAGGTACCTTTGAATGCCGATTTCATGGCCCCATAGTGTCTCCAACTTACAGGTAAGACTATATAATCTGACTCTTTAAAAAATTTCAATATTTACTCACATGACTACCAAAAATATGCAGATATTGTTTTAAAGCATATGTAACAGACAACACAGAAACTGCTATGTTTACATTCTTCTCTCCAAAAGCAGACGATATTGTTGGTATTGACTGTGAATCGTTGGTCAAGTCACTAACAGAGCCTGACCCTCTAAAGTTTCCAGATAGAATATTTTCCATTCTTGGGAAAACACATATCTTCCAATTTCATTTCAACACAGCTTCAAAACAAAAACCCATAAGTTTCATTTTTAACACTATCTTAGACAAACCCGATACACCCCAGCTAATTGCAGACAAACCTTCAGGTAATAACTTCAAACTTTAACTATAAATGAATTATATTATTTATTGTAAACATACTGTACTTTGTAAAAATAATTATCTTTTTTTCCTCCAGCATCAACATCCACACAAGAAGTTGTTGAACATGTTGCCATAAACAAAGCTCCGTCAGAAAAAAATTTACCTTTTTTGGAACATGGGTCTTCAACAGCCACTTCTACCATTATCCAAGGCACACCAACAACTGCAACACAGCAAGAACATCCATCACGTAAGAAACCAACAACTATGGCAAAACGTATCATATAATTTTAAAACATACACTAAAATTTTATACATAATATGTCTCTATACTTTTTTTGTTATTCTTAAAGACATGAAAGAACCACAAGAACAAGTAAATCCAGGTAACAAATTACTCTAACTTTATTTCTTTTATTTTGCCATCTAATTTACATTTAACTACTTATTCCAAATTCTCTATTACTACAGATACAACACCCCCTCCACCAGCCAACATAAATGTATCTACAGGTGATACAAGTGGAAAAGCGATGACTGCCAAAAGACCCTTATTCCAAGACACATCAGCAGAAACCAAAAAGAGCAAAAAAGATTGATGACATGCGCATAGTGCTAATGCTTTTGATAATCTATGTAAATATGCATCTATCCTCTACTATTTGGTGCACCACCTTTTGTAACATCTAGCCTCTACTACTTGGTGCAACGGCTTTTGTAACACTGAACATATTATTGTAAATATATGTGTGAAGCAAATATATAACTAATATATGACACATTACTACATCACAAAAAACATACCAACAAAACAAACACAAAACAATGACTTTTATTCATAGACTTGATATCTTACAACCATCTTACATTGACTCTCAACTAACAGCAAACAACATGACAACCCACATAAAAGCCATTACAAAAGCCAGATGGCCTTCTACCAATACATAACAGAATCACCCTCATGGACTTTCGTCACTATCATGGTTTTCCATAAGCATGACAGAACGTTGGTTTTCCACATTCGCTTCAAACAAAACATTCAAAAAACCCTCCAACATTTGCAAAATCTCGCGATTTCTAACTTGCGCTTCTACAAGACACTGTAACCCATTCATAGCTGCCACATCAAAATGACTAAAAGTTTGCCCTTCCTGAATCAGTTGATCAAAATACCCAATTTTTTCACGCAAACCACTACACCATTCATCAACTTTTGTTATAAAACCAACAGTCTCCGTCTCTTCTTGCACAAACAGGAATTTGAAACAATCTTTAATTACATTAGACCCACAAATTCCCTTTACCAAATTAAAGCTTGGAGTAGAAACCATTGTTGAATAACTATATGGCATCATATACACTACTTTTATAGACAAACAAGCCATCTACAAATAGTAACATCAACTATACCCCAACCACTACTTTTAAAATACAACAGTTCACACAGCACATGTAATTTGTCCACTACACAAACTTACTTTAAACAAAAAGTAAAAAAAAAAAAAACAAAACACATTGCAATCAATATGACTTTACACAAAATATTTGCCTCTCTTAAACTGTAACCACTAAAAACTATACTACCATATAATCTTTCTAAAATACACACAAAATGATACATTTTATTTATAAACTTAATCTCTTACAACCATGACATAAAGCATAAAGTTACATAAAATACTGCCACCATGAAAATAACATAAAAAACATTGACAAACACAGTGTGAAAAAACACACACTACAGCAACACTGCTAATGAAATACAAAGATACATTAATTATTCCAATTGTGACCACACACTTAAAAACGCATTTGACCTTGAAGCTTCATAATAAATACATCATTGTTACGTGCATTTAGGCCCAACTCAACCGCTACTAAGCGCATCTGCATAAGCTTCTGCTCATCCTTTGCATGCACTTCCCTTAGAAATTCTACCATTTTTTGAGCATAAGTATTTCCTACAGTCTTAAGTTCTTGAATAAAAGAAAGCCTCTCACTATTAACACTAGCCAACCTACCACACAACACATTCAGCTGTTGTGCCATCTGCATATTCTCAATACTAGCTTGACGGCAATACAAAATTAACATATCAGACCAGCTATTTGAGTTAGCCTCAGCTCTAAGCTGATCACACTTAGGATATCTAGACATTTTCTTTTTTTTATTTTCTTAAGTAGTTATCAAATGGATTGCAAAAACAAATGTACATCCCAACTATCTTAAATACAGAAACCAAAACAAAGTTTCACAAAATGTCCATATGCATCTGTTCATACATAATTGGATATTACTATTTTGCATGTGAAATTTAGATTCACATGCAGAATATCAAAAATCTACTCAGACCACTTGCCATTTAACATATAGCAATTATTCACAAACTTTTTTACAAAATAACACAGCCAAAAAAACTATAACCACATATAACAAATAATTGTCTGCAAGTTTTTTGTAAACAAAATTTACTGCCAACTAAGAAAAAACAAAACCTTCAAGTCACCTACAGAAATATGCAAATAATTGTCTGCAATTTTTTTGGTTTCATTCTACCCTCACTACTGACCACTCTTAATTTTGCCATACCATTCAAACCAAATTACTTTTACAGAAATTACTATTACAACTCATCATTATTGTTTAACAGATAAAAACACAAAACAAAAACCCACAATTTTTCAAATAAGCAGCATTATTGTCTAACACAGACACAAATAACATTAGACACTAACACAAATTACAAAAACCTCCAGTAATCACCTTAATCTTAGAAACCACAATTACTTTCCAGCACAAATACTACGACTTACTAAAAATAACTACAACACAATTTTTCCACTACATTAGACTACAATCCACCCATAGCATTAAAATACATACAACCACTTTTTAAGTTATAACCCATCCACAACATTAAAATACATACAACCATATAACCCAGATATTTGTTTTACACAACCAAAAGACATCCAACCCAACCAGCCGAAACACACACAAACCATAATATAAATACATTTACAACTACTATTTTTAACCAACCGACACAAACTCTAACCACCCTTCAAAAGCTTAAATCACAGAGATACCACTTAGATGAGACACCTTATTTACCTATCTTCATCTTCCTCAGCATCCTTGATTTCTCAGCAGCACGTAGACCCGCAATATTACTCATTTGCAACAACCTAGAAATTTCCCCCAAATCATCTTGCTCAGCTGCCATTAATAAAGCCAATGGTTCATCCACAGCAGGCTGAAACCCTAAGTTCCTCAATTCCATAATAATCCCATGCCTATAGTCAACCCTAGCTTGCACCTCTTCAATCCTTCCATTGTACTCCCTCTCATCACACTCATATGCCTCTTTTTCTCGACAAAAAATTTCATAAACAACCTTATCAGTTCGCTTATGACCAATCTTTTTTGCAATTTGCCTACACTTTGGGAACCAACAAGCTTTCCCTTTCATTTTGACACAATTAAACACGATACACAATTAGATTTATATATTTATAGACCTAAAAATTGTACCGGCGATTTTTGAGACAAACCCTAGAAATATTGGGGAGAATTTTTCTTTTGGGGGAGACTGCGACAAACCCTAGATTTATTTACTCTAATAATAATATAACTGATATGGACTATCAAAAAACATTTAAGCAACCCATATAATCCAGCCCAACCAAAACCCAATCCACAACACTTATTAAAAAAAATTTATAAAATGTTATACATCCATACCTCTTTTAAAAAAAATATTTACCTTTTCAAAAAATAGTAACATATATCAATTTACCCACGCATATTTCGCACACACGTATTTTAAAACCCTTACATATAACACAAACTATGAACACAACACGTCTTACAAAACACCCCGCCGCAACGCGCGGGCTTCCCAGCTCGTTAATTCATTTTAGAAAATGATAACTAACGGTGCAAAAAGTAATAATGAAGGGACTAACGGAAAAATATTATTTAAACACTTAACGGTCAAACTAACGGCCTATCCAAAATAGGGATTAAATGAGTGCAAAGATTCAAAAATAGGTATCTCTGGTGTAATTAAAACGACTTAGGGACTAAACATGAAATCTAAACAAACCATAGGGACCAAACGTGTAATTTTTTCTCGATTCAATGTTAATAAACAAATTTATGTAGGGTTTTTCTAGTGAAGAAAATGGATGGAAAGTGAAGGCGGGTGAAGGAAACAAAAAACAAGGTCTGTTCTCAAGTTTTTTTTAGAGGGAGAGTGAAAGTAAAGTATGAAAAGGGAATGAAAGTGGTTAAGGTTTTTATGCTAAAACTTTCATACCATTTTTGAGATGGAAGTGAATATGACAAAACTAAAACATTTGTTATGACTAGATTGACCCTTATTTAATTTAATATGAGCCTCAATTAAATACATGATCGAGGACATAATTGTCAAATAACATTTTTTTCATCACTTTCCTCTTCCTTTTTTACAACTCAAAAACACAAACAAAATTTTAACAATATTTTTTTATTCTTGTTTCACCACTTTCTATACTTCCCTTCACTTTCATTTTCCTCTACATAAAAAGTGGAGAACACAGTGTAAATACGCAACAAAATGATATACTACTCTCTAACTGAACTTTTCTCCATATTAAATACGGAGTATCTTACATAACAAAGTTAGACAATAACTCTTTTTCATTAAATGGAACATATCAAGAACCTTGCAGAAAACCTCACATGCAATGATGCAAGTATTAAGTAAAAAATAACACACAAGCTCCTAAGAATTTACAACGTGCAAACAAATCAACTAAAAATAACACACGAGCTCATATGAATTTACAACATGGCAAATATAGGAAGTTCTGCACATTTCAGTCATCAGAGCTTGACAATGGCGGACACTCTATTGAAGAAGACACGACACGTGCTCTTACTAAATAACATCACATCACGCATCCATTCAGGTGCTACTCTCTCAAATGTACCTAACGAAGACACGCGGTACATTAACTCCTCTTCTCCTGCTGTATTTTTCACCCATCCTAAACTAAAGGAGTACCCTGCAAAGTCCAATAATCGAAAAGATTATGGTTTGAACATCTATTTGAAAGATAATATGCTAAATTGTGTCATGGGTCAAAGTGAAAGTGCAGTGATTAGCATGTAGGAGGAAGATAAGCAACCAAGTTTAACATGAAATGTCAGCAAGGAAATTACCACTTGATTCATGCACAGCCGATATGATTATATTATCATCCGTTTGGGTTGGAATTGAAAATTTCAGGTCGAGTAGGCACTCAACAAGCTCTTGAAACATGCAGATCCTAGAATCAGAGGCATTTACTACACCACAGATGGATTTAGTCAGACATGAAGTCTTATATACGACGAGTGTGCAGAGAGAACCAAGGAAAATTTAGTTTTTTGTACACACCTGAAGGGTCAAACCTTTGACGACAGCATGTAGGCTACACATTGTCATTGTTAAAGTCAGTCCCATAAAAAACTTCCTACCAAAATCAAAAGAATGTAAATACTATAAAGCACACAGCCTGTACCTGATTGGCATGACTAAAAGGACCAGAGAAGATATTTTCTTTATCTAAAGTATTTACCGACTGTTCTGGCAATGTGTGATCATGCTGACCACCGACACTTGGAGAAACTTCAACTTCCTTTACCCCGTTCCGACGTCTTTTTCTCCTTGTTGAGGTGTTAGTTCTGCCTGAAGAAAGTGGTGAACCTGACACTTGCTCGATCGCAAGCAGGTCATCACTACTGCTGAAATGAGATCCTTTTTTTTGCAGCCTCTCGATTTCTTCTAGAAGTTCTTTGTCTGTAAAACTTGAGCCGATTAAGTACTTGACAACAAATAGATATCCCAGTACAAGAGTAAATGTTCATTAAAATATGGATTTCTATAAAATAAAAACAAAGGGAAACAAGAATACAAGATAATTACGTATTTCTAAAAGAATTCTTTTTTACATATTATAGTTACATAAACCTAATCAAGGTTGTTTGGACAATAGTACTGCATGCATAATGTTCCTCGACAAGGCTATAACTTATTATAAACATAAATGGCATTAAAATTAAACCAATGTTGGGTATCAAACTGAAAGCAACCTGAAGTGATCCTTGTTCAACTTTTGAACGCAAATTACATAAACTAAGAATAACATAATCTACATGGGATATGTATCAGGAGACACTTGAGTGTATTTCACTGGGGAGTCAAACCTAAATTCATAAATTAAATGATCACCACAAAAGGAAACCAGATAAACAAGGAACACAAATAACCCAAATCCTTATCTCTAACACTCCTCAAGTTGGTAATATAATAATCCATTGTTACACGTATAAATTACACACAACGTCCTCATTTGTGTTGTATAGCCAATCGCTCCCCACGAAGATGAAACATGTCCTTATATGTACTTAGTGAGACATTGAGTCTGAATCATCTTCATGATGATTTCAATGGTGATAATGACAGTATCAGGCTAACAGGAACATGAAACAGGGACGAGGACAGGAACAAGAACAGAACAGAAGAT
Organism: Artemisia tridentata subsp. tridentata; assembly: GCA_021014915.2. Taxonomy (NCBI): domain Eukaryota; kingdom Viridiplantae; phylum Streptophyta; class Magnoliopsida; order Asterales; family Asteraceae; genus Artemisia; species Artemisia tridentata. Next base: position 178,481,501 of record CP139506.1, read on the forward strand.
CAAGAAGCCCCACAGTGAACAGAAGAATCAGAGCCCACAGGATCAGGGTTCTCGCTCATGGTACCAGTGAACAAAATCATGCTCAGGAAGATTCCATTTTACAAAGCAACAAGAAGTTCATTTCTCATATCTTACCAATGTGTGATTCACCCTCGGATTATATATGCCGGATGCAAGATGCGCCACTTTGCTAAAAAGCCATTTATAGCTATTATTGTAATTTAACAGTGCCATACACTTTCTGCTTGTTCTGATCTCTTGGTCATGCACAAAATCTAATACTCATCCATCGCTAAATATATGAGATTGTTGTAAGTAAATGGATAAACTGATGACGTTTTTTCCCTGTTCGGGTTTCCCGGAGAGGGCAAACCTAAGCAAGGCATTCCCGTGACCGTTTCCGATCCTTAAATGTGTACTTAGTGAGGTTTGAACCCTAGACCTCTTGTGAGGTTAGGTGCCTTACCACATAGGCCATTTGGTGGTGATTATGAGATTCTAGTAAGTATTACATTGAATTGACCACTGAATGAAGTACATGAGGGAGTGCTACATTACTTAAACACAGAGTCCATTTGGGTAAAATTTACCAGTAACATAGCAAACTTCCAATAGTCACCCATTACTTAAATTATAGCCCTGTACATGGGTAGCAAAAGGTGATAGAGGCATGCCTCCCTTGAGACAGCCTTGAGGCGTACTCGTCACTGCGCCTCTCATATCACATCGCCTTGGGGACTTGGGGTACCTGAGACTCTGAGAGCATGTGATATGGTCCTCCTTCTCGCCCACAACCAGCCCAAAAGGCCCAATAAGGGAAGGGATGCCCGTGGGAGCAGTTAAAACCCTTGGGGGTTTGGCGGAATTGGTGAGGCCATGGGAGGCGAAGTGGTGGAGAGTGGTGTGGCTGAGAGCGTGTTCACATTGTGGTAGAGACCCCAGAGATAAAAGACGCTTCCGGAAACGCTTATGCAGAATGGTCGCTGGGTGGTTGCCTCTTGTGAACACCCTGTTATGTGCTGCTGGGAGACTACCTTACTGCATCTCTCCGCTTTTTAAACACAGGATCCATTTGAGTAGATTTTGCTATGTAATAGGTCAATTTGGGTCTCTCTAAAATGTTGAGTCAATATGAGTACCGAAACCAATTAAGTCACATTCGGATGTAATATGCAGTTGATGTTTACAAAAGAAGCCTGTCAAAATTCATAATATCCAACCTTTGGAACACCACGGCTCCAAATCAACATTGAACCGCCCACAGTGAAATCAACTCTTAACTGACAGATGTGACTCATTATTCACAAACTGTAGGTTAAACTACTTGAGATAAACAGCATCAAACTCTAGGTTAAACTACTTGAGATGGTAAAGGAGTCCTTATTCACAAACTTATATCTAGAATATATAGATTGAAAGGGTGTCAAAGGATACTAAATGCCAGGCCATAAGAAGCGAGTTAATTCTCTTTTGGATGATAATTCACAGACTTGAGATTTTCTATATTCTATATCATGATGACTTAGGTTAATCTGAGTCTGAAGACATCAAAATTCAGATTTTCTTAATTCTATATCACTGCACTACAAATGGGGTATAACGGAACAAGTTAAGTCAAAAGAACATAGAAGAATGCCTTACTTTTCTGGTTCTCTTCTATTAAGATCTTTTCGTACTTTTCTTGCTCTTTATCCTTGGCATCTCTGCAAATGAAGAATACCGCTAAATTTATTGCAACATAAATTAATAGAATAGATTACTATCTCAGAAAAAGTCTTTACCTGATTGAAGCAACTTCCTCTCTCAAATTACCGATTTCTTCATGCAACTTGTCCTTCTCACTTATTAAATAGTTAATCAGTGCATCCGCTTCTGCATCAGAAAGACAAAGAAATAATTCATATTGGGCTCACACTGAACATTAGACAGGAATGGAGTTAAAAAATGATATTGAGTCAGCATTACTACCAAAGTACCAATAGTAGTCTTTCGAAAGATGATGAATATAACTGGAGGCCAAAGTTATCATGTTATTATTGTTTGCTTCCTAAAGTGCTTGTTTATGAATGTCTTTAAAGACAACAATAGATTAAAAACTTTTCGTTTTCTTGCAGAGCTGAAGAATATGTTGGCCAACCAACTTTCTTTTGTACGATTCGAATAAGTGAAAGTGAAATTCAATAAGTAGTTACAGATGAAAAACGAGAATTTCAGATAAAGATGTGGGCGAAAAGAGAAGTATATGATGTACAGGACATATACATAGATTGTTTTTTGAACCTGCAGCTAAGTGATGACAATGTAGTGACTCTAGAGACATGACTAATTACGACAGAGTGCTAAAGAATTTGACCCTTCCTTGTCCAAATTATCCCAAAAATTAGCTAAAAAATAAACCTTGCTTCTTATACCACAAAGTTGGTCAAATCTGCCGTTTTTCTCATGAAGGTTAATGACTATTGTGATGCATTTTTTTCAAAAATTTACCATGATACAGCCAAATTATAGGTTTCCACATACATCAATAACAGAAATACATGAGTACTGATTATCTATGTAAGATAAATTTGTAAATGCGTTTTAAAAATAATTTACTTTCTATAGGTTCAATGCCGACGAGCATAACAAAAACAAAAACAAACAACAAGACACTAAAAGGGATACACTTCCATATAAGGACCGAATATTTTCTAATATCATTTTATTAATCCTAGTACTTCACTAACATGCCCACAAATCGACAATGCACCTTCTCAAACGCTAATTTGCTTACACAATAGCAGCTATTCCAAAACGTGAGTTCTCGACATCGAAAATTCAAAACTTCACCGAACAAGTTCAAAATTTCTGACCTTTCTGAAGTCAATTTGTCAACTTTATGTTCTGACATCCAATAACTCAAAAATGCATAAATCTAATTATTCGCGAAAGAAAGATGTGAATGATGTTTACCAGACACATAGGTTTTAAACTTGTCTTCTTGATCCAAATTCAACTGCTTGATTTCGGAATCCTTTTTCGACTGCAACACAAAACCAAAACTAATTATTCCAAGAAAGATACATACCCAATTTACAAACTGATAAAGTAAGTAACCTTGAGGTTAGTGTACTTGTTATATAGCTTTGAATACAATGTCTCCATCTGCAAAATAAAATATGATAATCGATTGAAATAGAAATATTAGATTTGAATTTGAACGGAGCAAAAACCCTAGCACACTTCTTTTTAAATTAATTGCAAGGGCGGGCGCTATTTCTTTTCACTTTTTCATTTCGGTAAATGGGAACAGATGCAGTGAAAATAATTATAGCCACAGATTTTAAACGAGTAGAAAGATGCAACTATTTTTTAAATGCATTATATCTTTTTAATTTTAATTATTTTTCTCATTTTATCTTAACTTTTCACATCTCTTAGCTGTGTTCACCCGAAGTTAAACTTTAATCCGGTGCTTCGTCAGCACCACATTAGCTTTAACTTTTTCATCTTTAACTAAAAAAACATCCCTTATCATAACTCAACAACAATTTACAAAAACACCCCTTCATTTAGGGGCAGAAATGATTTTTTTTTAATTAAGTGTAGCCTTCACGCATCGTTAAAGCCTTAACGTGAAGGTTTAACGTGGCTTTAACGCGGGGGCGGTGTGGTTAACGTGGGTTTAACGCGAAAAAGTGAAACTTTCACTCACTTAAAATGTGAACACACCGTGTGCTCTTAATCTCTTAAAAATTCTTAATTTTCCCTTAATGTTCTTTCCTAATATACCCTTTAAATCTTTTAAAAATTCTTAATTTTTAAGTAATGTTATTTCCCTAATATACCCTTTACTATAAATGACAAGTTAGCATAAACTTAATTAATAATAGCTTCCAAAAAATTATACTACTCTCTAATATATAAACATCGTACACTTCTTTTTACTTGTCTTAATTTATAGTTAATTTGATGGAAAATGAATGATCAACAAAATGTTAATGTTAAGGTTAGTATATTGTGTTAAAATATAACTATAACTATTTGTCATTATAAAATCATGTTATTATACATGAGTAATCGTATAGATTAATATACTAAGGGATATACTAACACTTTTTTTATCCGTATCTCAACACAAGAAACATTTTTGGTACTTAAAAATGAAAGGAAAAAATATACTCCGCCATGTGTTATATTTATTTTATCCTAACTCTTGGGTAAATATGATAAAGTAAGGGAACGACACTTGTTTCATTTGTATCTCAACACAAGAAACATTTTTTGTACTTAAAAATGAAAGAAAAAATATATGTGTTGTATTTATTTAGTTAAATCAACACTCTTTATTGTCTCTTTTGCTTCTTCCTTTTAGTACATACTTTTATTTCAAAATTATCATTGTTTTAACATACTTGTGTGTAAATTTAGAAGTAGCACATAAAAGTGGATATTCTTTTTCAGAGTTGCTTTAAACATTCTGAATAGTAATGTTTAACACCTCTTAAATGCTTTCTTTAAGAACAAAAATTACTTTTCCATTTAAACGTCTTCTATAGATGTTCCGAACACAAACTGTTCTAACAAATATATACGTAAATCAATTCCTTTATGATCGATAGCTGGAAAGGGCATTTTCGCAACCAAAAATTTGTACCATCAATATATACATGTAAGTACGTATCATTTATTGGTTTTAGTTTTCATATAAGTAACTAACTAAGGAACTATTTATAATTCATCTAAACGTTTAGGGCGTTCTCCTAACGTAACTCGACAATTTTAACACTCCAAAGATAGATTTATATGTTCATTAGTCACTACATGTGAAATGATATAATTTAATACCATCCACTAACCAATTTGTATTGTATTTTAGTGTAAAATAGATTGAGTTTAATATGCAAATAAGGGTCGACACTTATTTGGATATTAACTGGACTAACGGGGGTTCCAAGGGGGCTACGCCCCCTTGGTGGGGGTTCGGGGGCAACGCCCCTGAGAGAAGCAGGGTCCAAGGGGCGGCAGCCCCTGGCAGGGTCCAAGGGGCAGAGCCCCTGGCTGGGGTGGAAAATTTTTTATTTGGTATAACATTGCTATGTTAGAAATTCATTAGAATTTGTTTTTTCACCAAATAAAACATATAAAGTTGATGCTCGTTTCTGCTGATATGGTTCCTGCTGATAGCAGATGGTTTCTGCTGATAGCGTGGTTCCTGCTGATAGTGCATGGTTTCTGCTGATGTGGTTTCTGCCGATAGTGTATGGTTCCTGCCGATAGTGCAGTGTTCCTGCTGATTGTGTAGATTCTGCTGATAGTTGGTTACAGTTAATATAACCGTTTTGCAGTTATCAGAACCCAATAACCGACCATATAAAGGGTCTAATATATTCTCTATTTTGAGATATAAAAAAAAAACAGAGGCTGATCAAAAACGATTTTGATCATAACGAATTCTGCAAACATACAATCATTCACAAACTTGAATCAATTAGATTTTATCCGGTCGTTAATTGGTATACACTCCAATTTAATCGATCTGAAAGCGTACAATTCGTGACTTCTAATTGCTATCAGGATACCAATCTCACCCCAATTACCACATATAAACAATAATTTGTATTTTATGTTTAGTTCAAGTTGCATTCAACTTTTTTATTTTAATATATATATCTTGCTACCGACTTATATATCTTTCTTTCCTTTACCGCATCCAACCAAATTATTCTAAGATGCCAAGAGTAAAGATATAGATATAGTGGTATAACATCGAATAGTCCTGCACGCCTACACCAATAAATTAGAAAAAGATAAGGCATGTGATATTCTGACCCTCTTTATAATTACTATAATGACCCTCCCTATACAAAGTATATTTGTACCTTTATGGTACATTTGTACTTTGTTGTACTTTTTTTTTTTTTTTTTTTTTTTTTTTTTTTTTTTTTTTTTTTTTGTCGATTTGTTACTTTTTTTTTTTTTTTTTTTGTCGATTTGTAAAACTTTTTTTTTTCTTTTCTTTTGTCGATTTGTAATACTTTTTTTTTTTTTTTTTTTTTTTTGTAATGTTTTTTTTTATGTGTTATTTTTTAGTGTAATGTTTATTTTTTTTACACGTTAACGTTAACGCATTAAACAACTAGAATGTTTTTATTTAATTAACAACAACATCAATAGCACGTTAAACATTACCACATTAAACAAATACAACAACAACTGTTATTATTCAATTAAACAACAACATTAACACATTATTTAAAAATAACAACATCTACTACATATGAAGATTATTCATTTCATTTAAAAGATCATGAAGCCTTGCACCCGACTGACAAGCGTGATCCTCAGGATTCCTTGCCAATTCTAACTCCATCTCCAGCGTCTTTATTCTTGTCATCAACAGCTTGTTTCTTGTTTCAAGCTGGTCAATTTTATTATCTTTAGCAACGCAGTTTGAGCACTGCGTTGAAGAAGAAGCTTGACTAAAGTACTTCTTTTGAAACTCATCCTTCAACATAAAGTACCGACAATCACGCTTGTCTGTATAATTATTTACAACATAAATCAGTAACCATGTACTATGTTTGTGTTCGTATAAGCTCATTATACATGTGTAGTTGATCTTGATACAAAGTTTGCCATCCGGATGCAGCGGCAACTCTGTGGTGCCTCCATTGTGGGTGAATATATGGAAATGGTGAGTTTTCGTCTAGCGTAAGATGAATGTAGTGACCACAATCTCCACTCCCCACACGGCCAATCACAAGGGGGCCAATTCCTTGTGATACATCTGGAGCAGAAAAAAATGGAAAACACGTAGTGCATCCACTGTTTGATATAAATACAACCGGCCGGTTAAGCACTATGGCAATAACCAACCCCGTGTTTGGCATAAGGATCCAGTGTTCTTGCGGACAACCACTATCATGTAACCAGTTTATTCTCCTCAAAAGATTGACATAGTCCACTTGTTGCCACAAACGTACGTAAGAATCATGATTAATTTCCAACTCTTGCAATAAAAACCTTCGGACATTGAGCCAGTTGTGTTCGCCTTGACCAATACCGTGGGCAACGCACCGAAACCCACAATTTCCATCACCTTCCACATTATAGATACTTGTGATGTATCGACGGAAAAGCTGTGGAAGCTGCTTAATGAAATACTCGCTCTCCGTATTTCCAACGTATAACCTGTGTCTGGGACTTCTTTCAACTCCAGGACCCATGTAAGAACTATGTCTCGCAGGTTGCTTGTTCAAGTCCGGGACTTTTGTAGATCTTATATTTGTGCTTCTTCGACTTGGATCTACGGTTGGTACTTTATTCAAGTCCGGGACTTTTGGTGCTTGGGACTTTTTGTCCTTTGCGCCCGGTCGTCCACGAGTATTTTTTTGAACAGCAGGTTGATGTGTATCAACAAATTCTGGATTGTATATCCCCCTCATCTTATTTAACATATTTTTTTTCACAAACGATGACATTTTGCCAAAAACACTCCTGAATTGTTGTATATCATCTTCACAATCAGGATCACGAGAAGGACCAGCTTCAGTGTTGATACTAGGCCACGGAACAGATAGGGTTCTCCAAAAAATATCAACCCTATCCAGTGGAATGGCCATATCTGCATTCATTAAAAGTGACTTATATAAATTTGATTTTGCAACCTTTGATGTTGCAGCCATATATGATAAAACTTGCTTATGTGAAACTGCTTATAATCTGAGCCTAATGTTATCTCGATGCTTATAATCTGAGCCTAATATAATCTGAGCCTAATGTTATATTGAAAAAGCGCAGAATTTATTATTACCTCTTGTGTGTAAAATGGTGAATTCGACATTTTTGGCTTTCACTTGCGGCTTGTGTGTTTGTGCAGCTGATTGTGTTTCACTTGCGGCTTTCACTTGCGGCTTGTGTGTTCGGTTAGTATGACCCTTTTTGGCATGTGATATACTGACCCTCCCTATAAGCACTATACTGACCCTCCCTACCTTGCTGATTGTGTTTCACTTGCGGCTGTCACTTGCGGCTTGTGTGTTTTATACATGTAATATTGAAACTGCTTATAATCTGAGCCTTTTGTGGTTTGTAGCTCAGATTGTGATACCTTGTGATACTGCTTTGTTTGTGATTGAAAGTTGCTTTGTGCTTGAGAGTTGCTTTGTGCTTGAGAGTTGCTTTGTTTATAATAGAGCAAAGCTGCTGAGAATCCTGCAAAGCTGCAGTTTGAGAATCTTACTATTGAGCTTTTACTATTGAGCTTGTGAGAAGCTTACTATTGAGCTTGTGATAATCTTGCAGGCTTTTGTATGTCATGTGTATTGCTTTGCTGAGAATCCTGCAAAGCTGCAGTTTGAGAATCTTTCTATTGAGCTTTTACTATTGAACTTGTGAGAAGCTTACTATTGTGTGGTTATAGGGAGGGTCAGTATATAACAGAGCCTTCTGTTTTTGTGCCACAAACCCATTTGAGACTAAGGCGATGACGATTATAAATCTGAGCCTGCTTGTGTGGAATATGGACTTGGACAAAAAGTTAATTATTTTGAGACTAAGGCGATGACGAATGTTTTTTTAAAAACCAAATGGATGGCAAAGTGATATTTTTGTCACTTTGCAACCTTCAAATCCGAGCCTACTGAAAATCTAAATATTTGTGAGTTGATTATTTTGAGACTATAAGGCGATGACGATTATGTTTTCTAATCCGAGCCTTCCTTTGTTAGCTGCTTGTGTGGTGCTTGTGTATGAGCCTTCCTTTGTTAAGCAGATCAGTTTGGTTGCTTGTGTGGTGCTTGTGTGGAATCTGCAGTTTGGTTGCTTGTGTGGTGGTTATGTGGAATCTGCTTTGTTACCTGCTTGTGTGGAATCTGCACTTGGACAAAAAGTTAATTATTTTGAGACTAAGGCGATGACGAATGTTTTTTTTAAAAACCGAATGGATGGCAAAGTGATATTTTTGCAATTTATATGCAATTTCTCTTTAGTTATAAGTGTAATAGAGCCTCTTTGTTGCTTTTGCCTAGGGCCACTGAAAACCACGATACGACCCTGTGGAATATGGTGGTGTTGGTGCATAAGACGATTAGGGAAGGTTTAACGATTAGGAACACGAGAAAAGCTTAGACATATTACAATACATTTTTAAGTTTGATCGAAGGGTTAAAGCTTTTGTTTCATTTCAACTTACCAAAAAGTTCACTCGGTTTGGGTTTTTCAGGATTTCGTTTTCAGGATGGATCGGTTCGGGCCGAAACCGAGAAAACACAACCAAAACCGACCGAAACCGACTCGTCCCGAACCGAACCGAGTAAAACCGAGTAATTTCGGTTCGGGATTCGGTTTGGGTTTTCCAGGATTTCGGTTTCGGAATGGATCGGTTTCGTGTCGGGACGAGTCGCGATTTTGGCTAACAAGCATTACAAAATCCTGTTAGTCAAAGTCAAAAGCCATGTGAAATGACTAATTTACCCTCTTCTTCTTCCCACTTTTATTTTATTTTTAATTTGCCCTCTTGTTCTTAATGGTTATTGTTGGTGGTCCACTGTGATTAAATGCTTCGTATCACAACAACAATAAAATCTATAAAATAGATAAAACATTGGTTCTCATTTCTCACTATTATTATTAAATTTGATAAGCCCAATTTACATTAACAAAATCAAATCAATCACAAATTAGGGCTCCTAAAATGAAGAAGAACAATTGAATCAATAAACATCACTTCAATAGACATTATTAATTGATTCAATTGAGGGTATAGGGTTTCCTTTCTCTTTAACGACTCCCTATACCATTTTTATTAATCTCCTCATGAATTCCACCAATCGCCTTGACATATTCCAGATTTACCGTCGCTATTGAGAAATTACATCGGAGGCATATAGTTGGGAGAAGATGGTTACCGACCTGCGAATGAGTCGAAGAAAGCTAAAGTATATCGGGCTGCATTTTGCGCTGGCTTAGCAAAAAGGCTATCATCAATCAAATAACAAATGCAACTGTTCAGGCTCGAATAGGGAACCCATCGATAAAAAGAGAATACACCCGCCATGGCTGCAAACCTAATAGGTTGCCCTGCCAAGATACAGACAATCTCAGCTTTAACCGAACCCGTACACACTAATCACAGCCTCTTTAACATTGATTGGATAACATCAAAGGTGCATTATAAGAACATCAAAGGCAATGAATGAAACCCAAAAAAAATATATATATGAGGGCCCAAAAGGTAAAACACCAAAAAAGAGGGTCCGTCCACCATGCCTGCAAATTTAGTAACTTGTCGTGTCAAGACACGGACAACAATAGGTTTAATCTGCCCCACCACTATAGTCATGATTGCTTCTTATAAATATGACCATTCATTTACCATTCCACATGACATCTTTTTTGTGTCTGCCATGACTGCAAATGTAGTAACTTGCCATGCCAAGGCGTACATTATTCTCATGTCATATATATGTGTTGAGTATACGTATATATTATGGCATGTTTTAAACGTTGTAGTTTGGATAATCGACAGTGCAACAAACCATTTTTAACCCGTAGGCACCGCCGTGTTGTAATATATTTGGTACAAACTACTGAGAACAACACAGAACAATGTGGCATACCATGTTTAACCCCTAGACACGGTTGTTAGCACCTCAAAATACACAAAATTGCACATTAAATAATATACTAACCTAGGATTTCAGCAAAACAATATCACGGAAGAAAAAACTTATTTTTTACACATAAAACAAATGCATATGACTATACAATTATACATTTATCTGATAAAAATAAAAAAACCCTAATATACGTACAATGAAGTATCGGATACGTACGCAGCCTATGGATCTAACAATTATTACCACCAACAAAAAACATGAAGAAAGCTTAAACCTGAAGTAGGGAAAGGTAAATACATATGACACGTTGCTTAGACCACCTAATATGCCACTCATGTTGGATTCGTTGATTACACCAAATATGACTGACACATTAGCTGGCGAAACAAATGTGTTAATACAAATAATGTCAAAAACGCCATTTGCATTATTCGATCTCTATACGTTTTGATGATCACAAAATATAAAAACACATTGCGTAAAACTACACTTAATAAGTTTTTAATCGAGAAAACTTGTTTCGACCTCATTTCAACTACAACATCACTTAATGTATGAACAAACACTATACCAACTTAGTTAAGTAATCAAAGAATTTATTTTTCCTTAAACCTTACATTTTTATGTGACAAAACATTTTTAAAAAGTATTTTTGTATTTATAAATAAATGTTTTAATAAGAAAATTAAATTTGAATTTGAAATTCTCCAAAGGCTAACCTAATCTCAGATCTAAAGATCTAAAGATCATTCTTGTAACTTTCTTTCTCTAACCTCAGCTAACCTAACATTTTTACAAAGTATTTTTGTATTCTAAGCTTCTCTAACCTCATATCTAAAGATCATTCTTGTAGCTTTCTTCTCTTGTGTTTCTCAAGGTTCTTCTTACAAGACGAGATCACACTTCTTCCATACGGGTCATCCATTCTTCAAGTGAAGAGTTTGCTCGGCTTTTTCATCACCTCAAGACCACTGAGTTGTCTATTGTTGTTGATACTTTTTCTTGTATTTTCAAAGTAGTTGTGATAGTTGTGTTGTTGTGTTGGATTGGTTCTTCTGTGTAAAGGACCCAGTATTTAGCTTAGTACTAGAAAAAGTATAAGCGACTTTGTGAGGTTTCTCCACCGGTTGAAGGAGCTTGTTGATATAGTACTTAAGAACTCTCGAGTTGGATACTCAGGGAGTGGAGTAGAGCAAGGAAGGTGTCCTTGTAGCCGAACCACTATAAACTATATTGTGAAAACGTAGAGGGAGGGGGGGTGAATACGTTACCGTTTTAAATTCTCAAAACTTGTTGTATTAAATTTCTAATTTAGCTTGTTGTAATATGAAAGATGTCAATTGTAGTTTATGACTAGCATATACTAAAACAAGTTGTCATCCAAGTATGATCATCAAGTCACAACACAGGCAATCATATAATGCAAACATAAAAGTAAAGCAGTAAGTAAAAAAAAGCGCAAACCGAACACGATGATTTATAGTGGTTCGGTCACGGAGCTCCTCTCCGCCCTACTCCACTCCCCGAGTACCCAACTCGAGAGTTACTTCACTAGATCAACAAGATCCTTTCTCGGCTGAGAAAACCTTACAATCGTCGCTTACACTTTTTTCGGTACAAAGCTAAATATCGGGTTCTAGTTTCGAGGTGGAACTAACCTGACGTCGCTTATACAATTTCCGACACTAAGCTAGATGTCGAGTTCTTTTACAAGGGTACAACCACTCCCGTTATGTTTTATGGCCCAACATAAAAACCTTGTGTTTTATGGCACAAACACATAAACCATCTAATCTAGTTTGGTGTTTAGATTGTGATTCAATGATGTTTAAAATAATGATCCATGACATAAATGTACACTGGATATGAATGGCTAATCTAAATGAACTTCCATTGATAGGAATCCTTCAATGAATGATGATGGCAAGATCTCCAAGCTTTCTTAGTGGATCAGGAGGTATGTTATGCTTGTGGTGGATAATGACTCAAGATCTCTAAACTTGCTTCACAGGATCATGTCAGAGTATGCTTACAATATAATGAAAGTTAGTAACATTATGATTATGATGATAAAGGGTGATTAATGTATGTTACTACCTGGTTATCTACTAATCTAAGTGTATGCTAAATGTTAGAGAGAATGTATGTTCAAGTGATATGAAAACATAAATGAGCAGCTTGCTATTTATAGGCAAACTAATCAAACATGCCACGGATTTGGCGGATCTAAATCCAGAGATCCATCCCTTATGGCTTTTGGGTCCGCTAGAGCCTGACAGCAAATCTTCCAAAAATCTTTCCAAATCTTGCCAAGATATTACCAAATCCAATTCTTTGTGTGAAGATCTAACCATGATATTCTCAAGATCTTCAAGATATCCTAAAGATATCCATATGATGTATGCAATGATGTCATTGTACAGTTTCCATATTTAGAAGTAAATTGTAAATGAAATATGTAACATGTAAATGTTCATGAATAAGTAACATGTATATACTAGCTAACTAATATGTGTTTACTAATTTATATCATGTTAGTTTATGTGTTACTAAAGATGTTAAACTACTTATGATATTATGTCATTAATATCATTTTCATAAGTAACCACATTTGTCTTATTTTGACACCTAAAGTGTACTTATTCTATTTTGACATGAACACAACTTAGAAAACATGATGTACAAGTAAAAGTACTTTGTGAAAACGTAGGGGGGGGGGTGAATACGTTCCCGTTAAAAAAAACTTAAAACTTGTTGTATCAAATATCCATTTTAGCTTGTTCTAATATGAAAGATGTCAATTGTAGTTTATGACTAGCATAAACTAAAACATGTTGTCACATAAGTATTATTAACAAGTCACAACACAAGCAATCATATAATGCAAACATAAAATTAAAGTAGTAAGTAAAAGAAAGCGCAAACCGAACACGATAATTTATAGTGGTTCGGTCACGGAGCTCCTCTCCACCCTACTCCACTCCCCGAGTACCCAACTCGAGAGTTACTTCACTAGATCAACAAGCTCCCTTCTCGGCGGAGAAAACCTTACAATCGTCGCTTACACTTTTTCCGGTACAAAGCTAACTACCGGGTTCTAGTTCGAGGTAGAACCAACCTGACGTCGCCTATACAATTTACGACACTAAGCTAGATGTCGAGTTCTTTTACAAGGGTACAATCACTCCCGTCGTCGCTTATACTTTTTCCGACACTAAGCTAGATGTCGAGTTCTTTTACAAGGGTACAACCACTCCCGCTATGTTTTATGGCCCAACATAGAAACCTTGTGTTTTATGGCACAAACACATAAACCATCTAATCTAGTTTGGTGAATAGATTGTGATGCAATGATGTTTACAACAATGATCCATGACATAAATGTCCACTGGATATGAATACCTAATCTAAATGAACTTTTGTTGATAGGAAGCCTTCAATGGATGAAGACCACAAGCTCTCTAAACTTGTTGTGATGGATCTTCATATATGTATGCATGTGGAATCTACATGAACTTCTTAAATAAGAAGTCTTCAAACATTGAGGATGTCAAGTGGACTTGAATCTTCATATGTTTGTATGCTTTGATGAATGATGACTTCAAGATCTTCTAACCTTCTTGGTGGATCAGGAAGTATGATATGCTTGTAATGGATGATGACTCACGATCTCTGAGCTTGTTTCACATGATCATTACGAGTGTATGCTTACAACATAATGAAAGTTAGTAACATTATGATCATTATGGAAAGGGTGATTAATGTATGATTCTACATGGTTTACTACTAATCTAAATGTATGCAAAAGGTAGAGTGTGACAAATGGTAATTTTCACGTTGTTAATTAGTATTAAATGAGTATTTATTATTTTTAAGTTGAGCATTTCTATGCGCATTTGCATGTTTCTGAGTATTTTTGAGCATTTTTGGGAGCTGTCCCGCATACTGTTGCATACAGTCACTGCAAAAAAAGTGTATTTTTGTCAGTAATCATAAATTATTCTATTTCTGATAGTTACTGACAAGTTTCGTAATTTACTGAGAGCTTTCTCACATTTTTCTGAAACGCAACTGCATACGCGTACCGACAGCACAGTACACATAATAACAGTCAAATAAATATATTTTTGAGTCAGTAATAATATTTTATTACATTTCTGACAAAAATATGGATAAAAACTTTATTTTACGTATACGTGTCCAAAAACGTCAAACCGGGACTTTACGGTCACGTTTAAGCTTAAACCGACACACGATACACCAACGAGGAGTGAAAATAAATTACCCCCTCCCCTTGCTTGTCCATATCCGGCCTTAGGTAATGCCTCCCCACTATGTGCCAAAAATTTACCCACTAACTAATATAATCTTATAAATATTAGCCTATTTACTCTAAATGACATCAAAACAAATTCACTTATCCATTTAAGCCTCACCAACATTCCTTGATCATTTCCTTCATCAATATACACGGCCAACTATAATTCTCCAAGATCCATCATTTTTCTTTGAAGTTCAAGTAAATTAGAGTGTATATTCAAGAGTTTCGGGTTATTTGGAACGTGGTTTGGGTAAATTTGGTGAAGTTTTGGTTGTTCTTGGTCTTTCTACCTCACGTTAACATCAAAGCTTTGTAAGGAATCATCACAACTTTTCAAATCTTGTTAAATTCATGTACATTTGATGTCTAATGATGTTAAAATTTGTTAAAAGTATATATTTTGTTAAAATGGAAAAAAAAAGCTAGGGCTTGTTATGTGATGAATAGTGCTCGACCTAGATGAAGATTTTGAAAAAATTAGAGTATTTCTTGCTTGTGTGATAAATTTTGATGTATATGGTGCTAGTTTGATGATACAAATATGATTAATGTTAATTACGCGAGATTAAGGCAATATATACACTTTTGTGGCTATATGTATAAATCGGCTAGGATAAATATTATAAAACTATTGGGGTTTTGAAAAACATAAAATTTTAGCTCAAGTGGTGAAATGGTGGAATTAATGCTTAAAAGTTTATTTTGAATAACTTATTGAATAAGCCATAACTAGATGAGTTTAGCTTGTAAAAATGTGAAAATGGGTCGAATGGAGTTTTATGGGTCGAACATAATATAATTTGGTCATGTTTGACTTTTTGACTTAATAGCTTATTTAGAAGAGCTTAATTGATATAATTAAAATACGTTACGTAACTAATATTTACTAATTATCAAAAATGGGCTAAATATAATTTTGGGCTAAAAATGTTGTACGAGGACAGTTGGGCCAAGCCCAACATGAAAATGACCTCCTTTGACTTTTTGACCAAACGGATTAACGAACGTGTTAAATGATTTTTAGAAACGTGTCGATATACATAATTTATTTATTTCTCAAAACCTATTTAATTAATTATAACCCTAATTAATTAAATACATGATCATTAAACTTAACCTAATATAATATAATATATATATATATATATATATATATATATATATATATATATATATATATATATATATATATATATTACTTGCGCAATTTAACGACGAATACTAGCACGGATGTTCCGTCACGTGTTCCCACCATACACATTCACCATGAGCCACCACCAAGTGTTACGTACGATAAATCATTTTGAAATATACTTTACCACACCGCAAGCAAGAAATACACGAGCACTGTTTACGCGTAAACTTTTCAAATAAAGTAAAGACATATGAGACACGAATATATCGCTAAGACTTACCGTACTGATTTAGGTTGCGCGTCAGAGCGGTTGCACTATTTTGTTGATTGATTAGCAGGTTGCTATTATTTTAAGGTGAGTTTATAGCCCCATATTTTTACACGATTTGTTTTATAAGCTTGGGGTGAGAAACATGCAAAACTGTTTTCATGGACCAAAAATGGATTTTGTTTTTATACACACTTGTATGCAGAAACCTAAGTTTAGCTGAATCCCATTGCGCCCACTATCATCAACCGTTAATTCCTGTCTAGGAAGCCGTTTGATATAAATAGATCTATTGGGGATGACACCCCCGTTCGGTTGGCTCGGCACAGTCAAGGCGAACGTATACCATATGAAAATAGGCCGAGTGTCTGGGGATTAACACTTGCGGGCACCCCTTTCTAGCTAATGCCAGCTTGGCATGCTGCGATGTCATAGTTCGGTTAGATGAGGCTTAGTGTTTGCATAGCAGGATAGTGTGTTATTGCTGAATTATTTGTTGAATATTGCTATGGTCCATATGTTTTATATATTTCTAAACCTATGAACTCACCAGCGTTAGCTGACTTTTAGCATGTTTTTCTCAGGAAACTGAGGTGTGTTAGCTGAAGGCAGGGCATGGCGATGGTCATAATAAATGTTGGAAATGTTTTTAGTATTGCGTTAACTCTGAAATTGATAACGCTTAAATCTAACATGTTTTTAGTAGCGTTATTTGTGTTTTTATATGTGTTTTGTGGTTATATTTATATGCTTTTGTTACTTAATCGTACCAAAGTGTGTTTGCGAAGTTTATGTAGCCAAAAACAGGAAAAAGGATGAAAACGATGCAAAAATGAGGAAGAAGGAAATATTTATGATTTCATGAAGATTCTTGTGGCAAGTCCCGCACCAAAAGGTACTTAGAAGAGTAAAAGTCTATGTAGTCAAGTTAATAAGTCTAAAGATGAAGGGAAAGATCAAGGAACCAAGAGCTACGAACAAGAAATAAGTCAAACGGCAAAGACCAAAAAAAAAAAGAGTAAATCAGCAAGCTCCATCCGATCGGATGCAGCCCGCATCCGATTCGGATGGAGGTCAGTTTTGAAAACCAACCGATCGGTTGGATGAAATACCGATCGGTTGGATGTCGTCTGATTTCCAAACCTTCATCATTAAGTCTTGTGATTGCTACACATCCAGTTCTAGGACCTTCTAATCATAATAATGGTCTAATTAACACTACTTGGAGGACAAGAGAGGCATTAATGAACCAAGACCCTTGGTTGGAGTATTATAAAGAACCATTTGATGAGCATTTAGATATATATCAACACATAACTATCAATCAACAAGGAGAATCCATCAACCACTCATCACATACTCTTAAATTCGTCCCAAAAGTCCAGGAACAAAAGGAGAGTCGAAGTCCAATTCATCTCTTGTGAGAATCATTGCCTTTTCACTTGTAATCGTATTTTCAATCATTGTAAGACTCTCAATCATGGTTTTTAATGTTCAAGGTTTTAAGATTGTGTTTATGTTTGCTATGAGTGGCTAGTGCCTTTGTGCACTTGCTTAGATGATGTGTATTACCTATTGATTAGCATATGATTGTGATAACATGTTTTAATTCAATTTCAAGTCGATTCTAAGAACCAATTGTGATAAAGTTTCATAGTGACATTTGTTGGTCAAGTTTAACTAGTTGCTAGTAATTTTAAGGGTCGAGAGAACTATTGTTATTCAACTAGTTATAATCATTTGTCTATGAATGATTGTTGTCATCCACTATTCTTGATTGAACAAAGAAACTTAATCGTGATTGTAATGAAAATGCTTTTGTTTATCAAAACGGATTAATTGTAAACCATTTCAAGGGTCGAGAGATTAATAGTTTATTATCAATTGTGACCTTTTGTCTATAATCGGTTACCTTTCGTATTGACCATTTCTTAAGCTTGTTTGATTAGACAAAAGATTGTTTTTGTGTTTAAGGTACACCAACTTATGAAACTTGAATTGATCTTGAATTGATTGGTTAAACGTAATGCTTGTTTTTATAAACTAAGATCTTGACGAAGGTTTAATTTGTAGAAACAATAGATTAGTCACCAAACTAATTATCATAACCAACATGTTATCCAAAGTTATCACAATCATATTAGTCAATTGTAGTACACTAATCTAAGCAAGTGTAGTTTTTAATCATTTGAATTTTCATATTATCATTATTGCTTGTTCGAGAAATTTGCTTTTAACTTACAATTCGATTCACTACACAAATCCCTGCGAACGATCCCGACTTACCATAAAAATCTTGCTACAACGGACGAGTATACTTGCTCGTATGTGTTGTTCTTAGATTCGGTAATTCACCCTTATAAATTTAAAACTTGCTCGAACCCGACACATCTGAAATTTAGACCGCTTTGTTTAATGGGCAACATTTTTATTTGAAATGGGTTTTATGTAAGACAACATGCCTTTTAACAATTAATGTATTTTAAAACGGATTTTCGATCCGTTCTCTATATCTTGTGTTGTGATTATCGATTTAGTAGCACTCAAAGTGTATGCTTCCGCAATATTATGATTTTGGGGGTGTTACATAGAGAGAATGCATGTTCTAGTAGGATGAACAATGGGTAAACAATGGGCTACTATTTATAGGAAAACTGTTCATACAAGCCACGGATTTGACGGATCCAAATACAGGGTCTGCCCTTTATGCTGTTTGGTTCCACCGGGACAAGACAACTAGATCTTAACATATCTTACCAAATCTTGCCAAGATCTTACACAATCCAATTCTTTGCTTAAAGATCTTGCCAAAATATTTACTAAATCTACAGGATATCCTAAAGATATCCAAATGATGTATGCAATGATGTCATGAACATATTGCCATTTTAAGAATTAAAATGTAAATAATGTAAATGTATATATGTATGTCCAATGTATATGCTAGTTTGACTAATATATGTTTACCAATATGTATCATGTTAGTTTGACACCTAAAGTGTACTGATCCTATTAATCTTAGGAAACATGATGTACAAGTAAAAGTACTTGTATATGCAAAATGTGAAATGAGGTTCTAAGTAGAATGGTTAGTCTTAATGACCTAGCCGTATTTTAAACATTCTAAATGGTTTGTTAAGGGATTGATCATAATGCCACATAACAAACATGTACGAACCTGTGTTGTATCATACGAGGACTCGAGAAGTCGAGAGGTGTTGAATGTATTGTTGAGACAAACTAAGATTACAAGTAACTTGTACATTTTACGTTATGTATCAAGTTACATGTTTGTCATCAATCAAAACAAACGAGACTGCTTGCAATAACAGTCTCCCCCTTTTTGATGATGACAAAATATGTAAACATGATAGAAAGTAAAATGTAAAAAGTTATTTGTGTTCGTACTACATTTACATAACCTTCTCTGTTTATACTCTTCTCCCCTATTAATTTCTCCGTTTACACCTTTCTCCCCCTTTTTTCGAAACAAAAAGGGTGTGTCCTTGGAGTTAACTTCATTTCTCCTCGAAATGGCGAGCTTGCATCATCCCTAGTGAAGTTAAATTGACTACTCAAATCCCCTATGGTTGTTGCGTCTTCTAGGTTTCAAATTAAGACTCTTAACCTACATCAAGGTTTGTGTTGTGCAACAAATCAAAAAATATATAAGAAATGCATGATGAATAAAATGCATATAGCAAATACTACACGTGGGTAGGCTATGTTGGGCTATCTCCTTCCTTTTTGTCGAAACTCAAAGGTGTGTTGAAGAACGAGAATTATGATGAATGCGTGCATGCTCCCCCTTGACTATTGCTCTTCCTTGGTTACTACTTCCCCTTTGTTAGGGTGCCAAAGTATATGATGCAAGGATTTTGAGTGCTTAATAGCTCCCCCTTGGACAATACTCCTCCTAATTGGAGTGCCAAGTATATGATGCATGAAAGCTACAGAAACAAAGGTTAGTGCATGATTAACTCCCCCTTGATCAATACTCCCCGTTGCTAGGGTACCAACGTATATGATGCAAGGATGAAGAATGCTGCAAAATAAAGGTTAGTATAAAACAATATTTATCCTTGGACGAGTATGTAATATACAACAATGCGTGTATATGATGCATTCTAAAAATGCTTGACGAAAGCTCCCCCTTGCTCTAGGGCATCAAGATAAACCTACAAAACAAAAAATTAGTACACTAGAAGCTATGTCTTAAGACACATATGTCATATATGACCAATGTGTATAAACGATGCAATATGAGTGCTTGATAGATATTCCTCCTGGTTTGAGGACGTCAAGAAGCACCTACAATAAAAGAAGAAAAATAATCCATGCAAACTTCATCCTATGATGAGTATGCTATATACAATCGAGCGTATATGATGATGAACCTACAATGAAATGATTAGTGCAATATATTTCATCTCAAAGAAAAATAAGATGTATATATATATATGATGCAATATATCAATGATCTAATTACAAACAACTCAAGACAGAGAACTATGATTATTTAGCAAACCATGTCATAAAGTGTAATCTTCTAACAAGAATTACAATCACAAGAATATAATATGATAAAATCCTACAAAATAATGCCTATGATGAGGATATAAAGTGGAGTTAAAGTGAGTGGTGCTAGTGTTGGTGTTGGTTTACTAGTAGGTTTTTCGTGTGGTGAAAACTAGATATATGACTAAAGGTTGATGCAAGTAGGTTTTTCACTAATCTATGGTGGTGATGATTAGTGAAAGAAGTGATGGAGGGTGATGGTTATAATGAATGCAATGAATATGGAAACTCGTAAATGCTATAAGAGTATTGAAGATGAGTCAGGTTATGACATTATCATTTACCAAAGATCATGCCATAATATATGCTTGAATGGAGTTAAGATGAAGTGAGGACAATGATCACTTAGGAATAAAAATTCCATATGCAAAAACTAAAAAAGCTAGATACTATATGAGGATGAGAATGACATCATATGATGGGAGAATGTTGGTTGGACCAGCATGTTGAGAATGATGGTTTTGATGTATCGTTTGCACTAACAATAACATGCTTGATATGTATCAAGAACAAAAAGGATGAGATCCTATGATGGTGTTCTGGACAATGAAGGTGTTCTACACAATGAAGTTGTGAGATTAAGATTCTAAAGAAAATCCTAGACTTGGTTGTGGGAGGATTGTTTGGTTTAAATGGTTTAAAAACTGTACCAGGTACCCGCGGATTGGGCGAAACTGAATTTTTGGTTCCGTCCGTCTTATCGAAGGGTACCGTGGGACCAGAATTGATTTGGTCATGTTTTGTCATTTTTGACCAAACGAAGGTTCAAGCTAAGGTCTATTTACTTATAACTACTGATTTTGGTTTTGTCCGTCTTATAAAGAAGGGTACCGTGGGACCAGAATTGATTTGGTCATGTTTTGTCATTTTTGACCAAACGAAAGTTCAAGCTAAGGTCTATTTACTAATAACTACTGATTTGGTTTCACTAATCCTAGTCAAAGTTTAAGGAGACTTAATACTTCTCATTTAAGAGGTTTGTCAAACACATGATGTGTTTTTCACTTGACGAGGTATTAGTGCAAAACTGTGATGTTGAGCTAAGAAGGTTTGAAAAACCTTGTGATTTTGTGAACTAATTTTAACTGAATGGTGTGAACCTACATGTTGGTATTTGAGGATGTAAGAAACATGAGTACATGTTCTTTAATGAGAAAAGAGAATTATGCGAATGAATTTCTCTCCCCCTTAATTGGTGGACATTCAACATAATCTGTAATGAATCAAATGAAGAATGAAGGTAAAGTGTTTAGGATGTTGTAGGTTAATGAAAGCGATGAGCTTAGTAATGTTTTTGTGGATGTAGGTCAGCTTACAAAGAACTTCATCCTTGAAGTCACGTAGCTATTCTCTATCAATGCGAGATGATCGCATGACGAGGCATGTGGTTTCCTCATTTGAGGTGTATTGTTATAACTAAAAGGTGATGGAGATGTTGTTAGGAAAGCGGAAGAAATAATGCGATTTGAAAAGAGGTCGATTGAAAGATACGTAAACACTAATTCCAAGCTTCTAAAACTTAATCCTATTAGCTTCAAGAGCTATATGCAAGAGAATGGGTCCCATAAACATATTACTAATCTACGTAGCAATAAAGGGATTACAATTATGCAAAAATAGGCATAACAAAGTGAAATAACAAATAATTTGTTATCAACCTACAAGACAAAAGTCTTAATGACAAAAGATGTAAATATCATAAGATAACATCTTATATAAACAAATAATCAACTATTAGACAAAAAGTTACCACATAGCATCAAGACAAATAATCATATTACAAGAGAGAATGACATTGTTTGAGATACTTCATTGTGAAATTGTTTTGATGTTAGGCTTAGTCACTTAAGCATATTTACCCATTAATTAACATAATGATCTATGTGATTAATTTCTAGAATAAAACGACTTCTAAATGTTTATCATATCAAAAGCACTTAGACACATTATAGGTGCACACATGGCAAACAAATAGTGTGACAAAGTCACAAAAGAAGTGAGACGACAGGTTCATGCAAACAATTCTAACATTTTGGAAGCATGCATCATTTAGATTATCCTACGAAAAAGCTCAATGAATGTCAACTAAAGATAAGAGCTATCTAACACCGTGTATTAAAAATGACATATCGTGAGTTAACAAGAAGCATGTTAATCTTGTGAAATATCATATAACAAGTATCATGCAAATCATGTTAACATGAAGCATATAGGCATGCACACAAAACCTTTCCAAGGTTTACACATTTGACTATCAATCAAATAGTTATCATGATTAAGTCAAGATACCTAAAAAAATAACATGTAATTAACACATGTAATGCAAGTGATTCTACTAAGAGAAATCACAACTACTACTTGTTTGATTAATATTCCTAAGACAAAATAAAATATCATCTTTTAATACTTACTTTAGGCAAGTATAGGAATAAAGATTTTTCAAGTTGGAGAATGAATATGAGACTATTACTAGTGGTGCTCAATTCAGGCTAAACACGACCATTTTTACGGGTGATTCCACATACCCAACTTCTCTCCTGGAAGCAATTTAACCGTGAGGTTAAATTGAGTTTCTAGTGCAATAAATTCTCCACTAGTCATTCTTGTTTTAGAAAGACAGGAACTCCTATTTTTTCCTATCGAAGTATATAAAATATGATAGTTCACCAATACTTGGCTTAATGAGACTTAACTATTTCTATTAAAACTAAGGTGATGAAGATGTCATGTTACACATGAGAATTTGACAAATATGTGTCAATAGATTTTAATCTTTGTGTTTGGAATCTAAGGTTGAATGATCTAATGGGTGACATCTTTTATGTTGAGTTAAATTATGTGTTAAGCAAGTGATTTGATCATCTAAGACCAAGAGATGTGTTTGTGTGTGATATTGGAATATGTTAAGAACGTTCTCAATAAAGTTCTTTGGAACAAGTATCTAAATAAAGTTACCAACTTTTATAGATCTTGTGTATGCTCTAGAGACGTGTAGGATATGCACAAGGTTTGAACTAGATTATGAGCAAGGTTTGGTTATGATGTACGCTTGAAAGGAAATAGATACATATAGTATCTTTCAACACGGAAGATTATCATATGGGATAAAGTTATCATGCTTATAAAAACAAGTATGACAAAATGAGGAAGATAGTTCATAGAACTTGTAGATGTTTGTTTAAGATCATTTAGCCAATGAGGTGTAATGAAATATCTTGTAACACAACCGTTCATGTTACAAGGTGAGAATGATGCATAGGATTTATATTATCCTTTTTAACTAGATGAAAACTAAACATATGATGTTTTCCGAAACATCATGTTTTCCTAAGTGAAGATATGAATCCAAAGAGTTTGAATTTGATAGTCCTATCCTAAATGATGACAAGAGAAATTCACTTGAGTTTCTTATGTATACTCCTCAAGATTCATTGACAGGGATTCGATACGCTGGAAGGTGGTTAAACCTTTGTTGCTTTGTGTATGTGATAAGTTGAGTTAATATGATCAAGTACGCGGAATTTACTTAATCATACTTAGAAGGTTATTTGTGTTATGGAAATGGAACAATTATGCTTGTGTATATAGAACAAAGAACATGCTATGTTATCACCAAACAATTCAATATTATTCAAGATAATACGAGTGATCTTCACTATCACTAGGGTTACAAAAACCTTAAATCTTATGTTTTCTATGACTTGTGATATTTGTTCTATGTTCTTGAGAGTTATTTTCCAAGCACTTTTTTAATTCACACACTCTTTTAGACACGTATGTATCACTAGTCTAAGATCTTTCTTTTATAACACAAGAAAGATCTTTACAATATTGTCAAGTCTTATCGAACGCTTGCTTTGAGAGTGTCAGTCATTAAGATACAACTTGTATCTATGTTTACAACTTGTTCTGTGAATATAACATTATGACTGATCACATGGAGTAAGATATTATCTACCGTATATTGTTGACTTTAATACACATAATATCTTTTCATACTTATCCACTCAGCAGCAGAAAGTTCTTCATCAGCAGAAATGTTAACGCTAGCAGCAGAATCATTCAGCAGTAGAATGTTAAGCCTAGCAGCAGAATGTTAACGCTAGCAGCAGAATCAAATGCTCTAGCAGCAGAATCATACTTAGAGTATTTCTTTGAGTAGAACCCGATATTAAACATCTTGAATATTTAATTCCCAATGCATACTCCTCAAGATTCATTGTCATTTAGGATGCATTTGAGATTGCATTTTAATATATGTTGTTAAAATGTTGATGTAAGGTTTAATGAAAGTTACCCAGAAGTTTAATGACAAAGTATTACCAATACTTTGATAACTTGTAAAAGTGGTACTACTTAAAACTAGTGAAAATTGATACACAATGAATGTGATCATCATGCTCATTTGATGGTGGAGGTTCTAATCCTATGGTTGAGTTTGTTCAATATGCATATGATTTGGTACAAGTGTTTGGACAAAGGACTTTTTGAGCAATGCACTCAATGGATTCAAATGATGGTAAGGTTTGTTGTGCTTTAGGTTCCATGGATGTTGAAGACAACAAAGATGGAGGCTAATTCTTGTGATCTTTTGGTTGGTACAACTAGTGGGTGATGTGATTTGAGGCTTTGGGCCTGAGACATATCACAGAGGTGAATGTGATGGGATGATGGCGAAAGTACAAGAGTACTTAGGTGATAGGATAAGTGTTTTAACATATGTTGTTAAAATACTTGGGTGTTGATTCTTTCGGATGTGACTTTTAATGGCTACAATTGTAAGTCAAAATTACTTGAATATTTTGGATGAAATACTTAAGTTGTCAATCTTACTTTGTTGAGATTTGATAGCATTAAAAGATAGCAAGACTCGATAATGCATCTATAACCTAAGTGTGAGTTATGACTCCATGTAAATCTTAATCGTCTTAACGGATGACATGTTAACCAAGAAAGGCAACATATGTGGATACAGAACAATATCTATAGTCATAAGTTGGACTTGTGATCTATGATATCTTTGCAAACAATGAGTTCGGATTTGTTAGGAAGTTATCAATTAACAAATCAAGCTAATGGATGAGTAAAGGACAGGAAGATGCAGTGAATGTGTGTACTGATCACAAATACTCAGTGGTCCACGGATTGCAAGGAACCAATTTCAGGGTTCCTTTCTTTATGGAGAAAGGTACCTTGGAGCATTTTCGTGAAATTTGAAAGTATGGTTAGAGATGATTATCCTATAGGTGCAAGTGAGATGTCCTAATCCTAATATGAGTGAACATCAGTGAAAAGAATCCTAGTGATAAAGGTGAGTGATCTTGAGTGCGGGATTTAAACAAAAATTTGAAAAACTAGCTGTTAGTCTGGCGGAACCAAAATACTACTTAGGCGGATCTCTGTTTTTGGTTCCGCGGAATCCATTGGTTGATTTTAGGCGGAGCCAAAAATTTCAACAGACGAAACCATAAATTTGTTTTCGTCATATCCGTCAATCGAAAAAACTTTACTGAGTGTATTTCTAACTACCCGAAACCCGTTGAAATCCTGGAAATTATCCTAAATCATATGTAATTAATTAGTTGTGGTTGACTAAAAATAAAAGCACAGGTTCTAACACATGGTAACACGTAGATCGAATGAATGATTTTGAACTTACCATATATGGAAGTTAAGCCAAACAGTGGCTTAAATACGGAAAATTGATAACATCAAGTGTTATCGTCCTGCATTGTCAAGTTAGTTCACATAGATGTTTAACAACAACATAATATCCTAAAAACATAACAATTTACCACATTATTGTTTCAAATTGTTTATACCAAACACTCTTTCACAGATACTACATGTTTACACATTTTAATACTTGAACTATTAAGTGAGAGTTTGTGCAAGACAATACTTTTCAAGACACTTAACTAGTTTCACTTAGTTCTTATTCCTAAGTAAATTATGCAAGGATTTCACATAACATATGCAAATAAAAATATCTAAGTTTATAAGTAAAACAAAAACAGTTTACCAACTTATTACACAAGATCTACCAAATGTCCTATTGTGCATAATTATAAGATATTCGTAATCATAACACACTCTTGAACATGTGATTAGGCCAAATTCTAGAGAGAGAGAGAGAGATAGAAGTGGGAGTTTTCTAGAGAGAGAAATGTATGTGTATTAGATTAAGAATAATGAAAATCTCCAACCCTCTCCCTTGGTGGGAGAGGGTATTTATACAACTTACTAAACGCCCCACGTGGGCTATGGAGCGGGCTACAGTGGGTAAAGACCCGACCTGACTCCATGGTGAAACGATATCTAAACTATAACTATAAAGCCTACGTGTTATCTAATGCCAAAAGATACTCGGGGTGACCGAGTCTTTCATATGAATATTTATATTCCTAACAATCTCCCCCTAAGGGAGGTCACCCTAGAAAATACACTTTGAATTCTAGCATTCTATTACATGACTGTAAATTCCTAGCTCGTAGTCTTTTTATTCTTCAAGTTCAGCACACTTTGTACTTCAAGCAATGATCGTGTGATTAATGTTCCTTTGGCATATGTGGTCTTTGAGCATTCTTTGAGATCATCAGCCACCGTAAATCTCCAAGTTCATCCTTTGTAGTATCGCCTTCATGTGATGTAGTGACCATTGGACCGACATGCTCACACTTTTCTGGATCAGGAGACTTTGCATCAGAGTTGCGGAAGCATTGTTGTAAGTCTCTCAACTTTCATGATCCTTTGATAATGAATTGGTCGTGTGAGCATGGGGTGTGGATTGACATGTCTCTTCTGGAATTAGGTACCACCATCACCATCTTTATATAAATCTGAAATAAAACAGTTAGCAATAAAGTTGGAGAACGAATATGGCTTTGTCATTCGCTCGGTGTGGTTGGATTGATCAGGTAGAATCCCCTTTAAAGAAAATTCTCCTTGACAGGACTTTCCAGCTTGTTGTAAAGAATCATCCAACGAATTAACATCAGAATCATCATACTAAGCATGTTCTCATACCGGAACGTCTCAAAGCAGACAGCACGGTAGAGTGAATCAGTGAATTAAATACCCACTGATTGATGAGAAATTGATTAGAAAAATCACTCGCGTGTCACTGGATAAACATTTTATGCAACACGACGAGGGTTTTATAATTTGAATCACATTTCTGTCATAAACACTTTTGTTTGAAAATTTACACAATCAATGTGCTCGAAACTCAGTTGGTGAGTACATTGAAAGGTTTTCCAAAAGCATCCGGCAATCCATTTCCTGGAACAAGTTTGATTCAAATCTGAATCTCCCCATCGTTTCTTTCCAGTTGTCACTAGTTTGATCCATGAAGGATCTCACATGTCACCTACCAAGAGCTTGTTTGATGTTCGCTCTAGAAGGATTTCCATCTTCATTGTGAATACTTGCATAGCACTCAGATGTTCTGGCAATACCACGAGGATAATGCGTAGGACTCTTAATGTATATATATTTTTGTTTTTCACGGTTTATGAAATAACAAGCACATTTTAAGTGTGTCCTAATGAGATTTATGGATCATCTCTTGGCTCTAGACTCAATAGTATGTTTTGATTTAGTGATCGGAGGCTGGAGAGGACTGCCACCTTTTCAATATCGTCTAACTCGGAGTGAGAAAGACGATAGAAATGTATTGATCTCCGTGACAAATGAAACAAGAGTCCTTTGAGGGACCTTGAGTGGCTAGGGAGGGTTTTGCAGCATATCACTGGGTCCATGATACTTGTCTTCAATGTCAGCAATCAACTAAGTGATTCTGACAGCATATGTAATGACCCGGTTTCTGCCTAAAGTGTAAGGAGGGCTTCTTTCTTTTCACCCTTTATCTTTACATTTCTTTTTCATTCTTCAACCCCTTCAGCGCTTACCGAGACTTCATCACTAGTACCTTGTTGGGTTTGTTCCAGTACTAGCTCCATCTCAGTCGGCACTCTTCCTTTATTCTCACTTTTCTCCTTTTTTTCATCGTTCCTAAGGACTTCTATTCTAACTAGAGGATTGTCCCTGGGAAGATCCCTCCAGTTCTGGCTGGATCATGGAACTGATACCTAACCTTACCATCCTTATAACTCCAGCTCTTTAAATAAAATGGTCGGTCTTTGGTATTCTTCCACAATTGCCATCATAAATCATTCGCTCCCCCTCAATATGTGCATCGATATACGAAAGAGTTTAGCACATATGAGAGAGCCTACACTTGAGTCCAAAAGATCACATTTTATCAGTTTTCATATTTAAATCACATTCTCTCCCCGATCAGAAATTTCAAATCTTTTGAGATTTGTGATCCCAATTGATTTAAATAAGTTTAGAAAATATGGGAGAAAATGTGGTCAGGTTTAATATGTACTGATAATGGAACATACTAATGCTCCCCCTCAATCTATGAGGGAGAATGTTAGTGTCAGGTATGATAGGTTTGAAAGATTTTGAATTAAAACAATCATTCACTGACACATAACAACAATTGTATATTCACTACTTATGATGTACAAGATAACTGTTACGACACAAATGATGTTGACCTTTACGCACAGATGATGTGATCATTCGCTTCTCTGAGGGAGTCAGTAGTCAACATCAATTATCCATCTACCAATAAAACTTCCCAAGTATTGTAGATCCCCACTTGGCGAGACCAGAATTTGTAATGCTTTGTTGAAGTGAAGGTGGTGGTGGTGGTGAAGGTGTTGTTGTTGTTGCTGCCGATGTTGTTGTTGTGGTGAATTCAGAGCCAGTCAATGGAGTTTGAATATCTGATCAAGTGGTTAGAGCGGGAGCAGGCACATTCACATCAGCCATTGAATCCGCATAGGAATATCCACAAAGATGGGCATACATACAGATTAACTCTACATTAACTGCTACCACGTAGCGGTTTGCCTACTCATAAAATCATATTCATGTCATGATCAAACCACAATCAGGAAATTTTTCAAACCGCTATCTAGCATGAAGAGCAAGCAGCAATCATGAACATGGCAATTCACTCATATTTCAACATTCAACTCAGGATCTTATAAACAAGATTCTAACACGATAGCAACATACCTAAGCATATCCTGAGTGCACAAGCAATACGTCAACAACAATTAAACAACTATCGACTAACAAAAGTCAATCAACATTCAAAACTCATTCAATCAGATCATACAAATGTCTGTGGAGTATTCAAGAACATCAAACACAATGGGTTTTCTAACTTCTTTTAGATTTTGAGTTTTAAAGTATTTAGGGGATTAAATGAGGATTCCAAAGTGACACAAATGAACCTTCTAGTTACAAAAAGCTAGGAAACTATAAGTAAATTGCACATAATGCCCTAATCTTTCTAACACCTAACACATTTGACCATTTGAGATAAAGCTTAGTAAGTTCCTCTTCAACTAATACCCCATTAACTACAAAAACCTTTTCTAACAATTATGAGGTAACCAAGAAACCCGTTTGATGATATAAAATTTGAAATCACTCTCCCCCTCAATCAATGACCCGTATTCGAGTTAACAAGATGTAGTTATTGATTGAGTGAAATTTTTTTTATGAACAATCCAAGTCTGAAAGAATTTCAAACAACACGTTACCACCATGTGTCTCACAAATAATTTTCAGAAGAATCATAGAAGGAAAATTATTTGTATACAAAGAAGACTTCTCTTCTTATACCATAAATAATGCACTGAAGCGTGCACTAAATCGGGGATGCACGGATATGAAGTAATCCATGCCCGGGTGAACTTCACCCGTTGTTAGGAACAGCCGTCTTTTTGCCGACGTGCTTTCCTCATTTTGAAAAACCGGGTTGCATATCTGAAGTAATAGCAAGCCATTTAGGCATGTTTTGAAAACTTTTTAAACTTCTGCTCGAACTTCATTTAAAGAACCGTGTCATTATTGATTGACATTTCTAGGACCGTAAATGTTATTGATACCAGAAGACATGCCTTGAAAAACTATTTTTGAAATTTTCTATTTTTCTGAAATTTTTTATGTTTTTGTTGGTTTTATATTTTTCTATTTACATTTTGGTTTAAGATATGTACAAAATATATTATTCAATTTAAGAAGATGTTGACATGAATACCGAAATAAGGATATCGTTTTGTATGTTGTAGAAGTCTGTAGTCAACATCTCTTAAACTTTCACCACCAAAGCTTTCGAGGCTCCTGAATAATCAGTCTGAACTTGAGCCTTCTCAATGTGAAGCTTTGATAGCTTCCCCCCAAACCGACATTTTTTTTTTAGCAGTTTCAAAGCTCTCTTTCAAGCTTACATTAGTTAAGTTCACAGCGGAATCCGTAGCAAACCCATCAAATATTGTGCTCCTTTTAAGAATAATCATCGTGATTATTCGTTCGGGGGATCATCAAATAGATCAGCAACGTATCATCTCACGCTTGAGTAATTCTTCTCATATTTCTTCTCGCTGAAGTCTGAAATAATGCATACCAAAAGTATCCAGAGACCACTTTCCCCAAGTAGTTGAAGTGATGCAATCAGTCTCATTGTATAAAGCTCAAAAACCCGAAGTACACACTCAATCCCATAAATGAAGTCGAAATCGTAACATCAAAATCAATTAAAACTCGGAAATGCACTTTTCTCCCTTCAGGAAATTGCAGATGAGAATTGCTACACCAAAGTCAACTAAGTCCCGAGTGTAAGCAATTTATCCCGTATGTAGTCGAAATGATAACACCAAGATAGTACCACAAAAGCAACTGAGTACCGGATGTAGTCGAAATGATAACACCAAAACAGTACCGTAAAAATCACGTAAGTCCCGGATGAACACATTTCCTTCTGTAGGATACCGACTAACCATAGGAATCATCATACAATTGTGTACCTCTTTAATCATCAGAAACTGTTTCTTACATCTCTTCCCCCACGTAGTTGGAATAATACACCAAAAGCCACGAGTTAAAACACTGATTTTCTCTGCGGTTATGACATTTGTCTTCCCGGAATAACTTCAATTAAGAAGAAGTATAAATTTCATCATGTGTACTCGTTGTGCGTTCAGATGTATGTCTCCTTCCCCCTTGCTGATTTTGATACCTCAAAAACAGCAACACATTTTACGCACATATACTTGAAATCTTGTGAGAAGAACAAAATTGGCTCAAATGTATCCTGTGAGAATCAACTGTTACAGAAACTCTCTCTGACTATCATTACCAACCCTTATGTTCTGACGGCTATTGCTGTGACCACTTGGTGAAGTAAACCCGATATACCAAACGTGACAATGAAGAAGAATTCCCCAAATTTGTTACTTAAGTTTGCACTGTTGATGATTGAAGAACGGTGCAGAAGAAAACCTCTAAGTACCCTTATACACTCAACTAAGAGGCAAAAACAAGTACAACACCTTTTGAGACTATCCACATCTGCATCTGCGTGTGACACTGAGCACTACAATGTAACTCCTTGAAGTGATAGCTATAACCCGTGAGTACTACAATGTAACTCCTTACATCGGGTATAACTAGATAATCCAAGTCCCAATCATAGACTTTATAAGTTCAAGCAAGTCATCAATCGATAGATGAATTCTCGATGATGAGATAAGTAGAAGCCTTCGTGAAACCCACTTCAATCTCAAATAAGGGATGCCAAATAAACTCCGTGATCACTTGACATTCCATGTCCAAATTCTTATCCGTTTTAGTCGACATTTTCCTTTATGTTCTTGCGGTTGATTTACAGAGTGCACATTGGAAGGAACAACAATCCATGATGAAGGAGATTCTTCAGAACCTGGTTCTGGGAAAGGAATGCCAAAGAACGGATCATTATTCATGTGTGCAACTTCAATATCTTGAGAGTCATTATCAACACCTTGAGGAATAACTGGAGATTGGGTTTCTTGAGTAGTCTGAGTTGTACTTCTAGATGGTACATCTTGATCAATGGAAATTGAAGAAGGTGAACCAGTTGAGTCAGCGGGAACCGAAGCAGGATGCTTCAGGAACTGGATGATCAACATTCGTTGGAGGTTGGAAGTATTCATCAAACATCGGTTGAACCAATAAATCCCAGTCATCCATTGTTAGTGGAACATTTGGTGTTAGAGGAGGCACTTGTTGTGCACAGGAGCCGTATGACCATTTCTCAAACATCAATCAACATGTAGTTTATTCACACTTCTCCCCCTCAAAAATTGCATATGACTGCTAACTGCCATTTTTGATTGAACGAGTGAATAAGAATACAATCAATGGTAAGTAGATCCATTTGATGACTGACATTTAGTTTATTCACACTTCTCCCCCTCAAAAATTGCATATGAGGTTGCCATTTTTGATAGAACAAGTGAATAAGAATATACTCCAATGTACGTTGATCCACTTGATGACTGAATGAGCATGGGAAGAGCATGAAGCTTGTTGATGAGAATGGTCATAAACAAGAAGATTTCTCTTCTTCCGAAGATAAAGCGCACTTAAGCGTACACCTTTCTTTTCTTTGAGGAACGGGCCTGGAGTGTTTTCAGAAGACGCCATTATGTTGACATTGAGGCCCCGAGGCTTGAACTGCAGTGTTCAAATACATATATCGCTGAAGAACGAGGCTTGAACTGATGTGTTCAAACGTCATATATCGCTAAGAACGAGGCTTGAACTAATGTGTTCAAACATCATTTTTCATGTTCATCAAAGTTGAGTTTCATGAACCCCTAATTTATGAGATATCAGTCTTTTCGGCAACCAAACTCTGAGTCTTTCCTTAATAGGAGTGAACGATGTACCTGCACTTAAGTGAAGACTACATGCACTAACATTAAGAGTTTGTTCGCATTTATATGGGTTAGTGATATCAGCATCTAAACAATTTGGGGTTTCACTGTCAACCTTGGTTGTGCAATCAGTGAACAGCTTACTAGTAGGTATCCATCTAAGACCAACAATCTTAAAAATTCTACCCGTCGGTATCCACCTAAGGCAAGATCTAGGAGTGTTTGGTTTCTCATGTACAGTGGAAGACTTGTTGAGAGAAGACCTTTGTCCTACAGCAATCTGCCTACCAGGTTTCTGAGTATAACTCTTTGGTTCTACGGGCTTTTTGTTGTTTCTAGTCTTAGAGGATTGAACCTTAGCACGAGCATTCACTTCCTTCATGAATTTTGTTATACAATCATCATGGTTTGCATTAAAAACACATTTCTGACAAGTTGAGCAAACAGAGTGTTTGGATTCAGAAAAAAATCTAGAATTCTTAGAGTGATTCTGCTACGGAATCGCTTTAATCGATACGCAACTACTCTTAGAAACATGCAAATTCCTAGTCTTTTCATGTGTGTTTTTCTTAGCATCCTCTAGGTTGTGATTCTGAACACTGTTTTTATGTCTAACATGTTCCTTTGGTGTCACAAATGACACACGCTTTGAACTAATCCTAGAGGAACTAGAAGCACTCATATGATGAGGTTTTGCAAAAGCATATTCCTTTACATTAGGTCTAGATTGTGAATTTGACTGGTTTTGAAAAAACTTGTTTCGAATCAACTCGGGAGGCAAACCGTGGTTTTGAAAATTTTGACCGTTAGATCTAAACGCAGTCGGTTGTCTAACAACTGATTGGTTTCTAAGTGGTTGTAAAACTGGTTTCCCCAAGATTGATGGTTTCGCAAACTTAGTGTTCACACTATTTCCTGTTAATTTTCTTAACTCGTTTTTTAATGCTGCAATTGTAAAACCCTTTTCCTGAAGTTGAAGCTTTGAATTCATCATTTTTGGCAATCAAAGAGGTTGTCTGTTCTATAGTCTTAGATCTCGTTTCTTTGATTGAATCACACAGGTTTTTGCAATGCTTTTTCAAAGTCTCATTTTCCTTAAGTAATTCAGCCACTTTAAGTTCTAATTTATGTTTCTTGTTTCAGTTGCATCACTGTCATATTTAGCCTTGACTACATTTCTTATCTCATGCATCTCGGTAATTTTGTTTTCAAGTTGTTGATCGTTGAGTTTTTGGCTTCTAGCTGAGCTTTCAAATCATTTATCATAAAAAATTCACGGAATTCAGGAAATTCCGGATTTTTACATGGTTGGTTAGTTTGAAAACTTTCTTCCTTTTGTTGCATTGAGATTTCAAGTGAAATACAATGTTTTTCAAGTTGCCAAAATCTGTTTGAAAGTTCATTAAAACTTCTTTTTCAACCATATCATTTGATTTAAAAAGACTCAGCCGATAAACAAAGAACTTGAAGCATCATCATGTTCACATCCTGATCAATTTCTCCCCCTTTATGATTCATATTTGTTGAATTAGAAATGTATTGCTATCAGTCTTTTCCAACAAATATGTATCATAAGTGGGCATAACTTGATCAGTATGCAGTCGTTCATTAGGGAGCACATTGTGTTGATCAGTGACATGTACCTCAGCAGATGGAACTTGGTCATTTTCTGGCTGTGATCTGTATCCATGTCAAGTGTGGTATAAGTCCCAGAACTGTCGTTTGTATCCTACTTATCAAACAAAGTGTCACTGCATTGTTGATGCTGCGCCCTTTCATTAATGAACTCCTTAACATTACCCATGAGTTGGAGTAGTGTAACTCTGAACATGTCAACCTCGATTCCAGTGTAATTAGCAAAACACTTTTTCGTCATTTGACTGTCATAATCATAATCCTCGGTGAATTGCGAATCAATGTACACTTGGAGTTGGTTGTTGATTACACAAAAGGCAGCCATGGATCTACCTTCAGAAAGTTCTCCTTTGTCAAGTTGTTGTTCAAGTTGATCTAAATACAGTATCATTTTGACTGTGAAAGTCTGAACATCTTGACCAAAGAGTGATGCGAATGCACGTTTGTATCCTCCCAAGTATCCAGGTCATTCAAAGAGAACCTTGAGATGTGAGTGAAGTAGTCGAAAACATTCTATGCAACTTTCCTTTGTATCTTCGTGCAATTTTTGTGGCTGATGAAGCTCTTTCTCTTGAGAATTCGGGCACACAAAGTCCCTATTGGCAATAACATACTCAAACACGTTTATCTATTGTACATCGTTGGGAATCGCTTATTTGTCAATCATATTGTACAATCTGAGTACCTCAGATATAGCAGAATCTGAGGTAGTAGACATGATGTAAACGTATATAGGATTTTACAAATCTATGATTTAAACTGAGAAATAGGTTCTTTCGCGAGATTTTACAAAATCAAGAAGAAACCGTGAGTCAATGATTACTTGAATGTGTTATGATTAACGATTGGATCGATGTAATGATTAGTGATTGTATGTTAAGAGTGAATGATTGTTTGTTAGTTTAGGTGAATTGTTGTTAAGTTGTGATTGGGTTTGGTTGTATTGAGTTTACTTGGTGATATGAATAAGTTAAAGTCAAGTGTCAAGTTGCAATGTAGAGACTTGAGTAAATCACAACGAAGAATGTTGAGCAAATCGCAGGGAAGAATCTGGAGCAAATCGCAGTGAAGAATCAGGAGAAAATCGCAACAGAGCAACTAGCAAATCGCAATTAACAAATCGCAACTTGTCAAATTGCAACAAGTCAAATCGCAACTAATCAAATCGCAACAAGCATGAATTTTGGGCAGCGTTTAGTTTATGTTGACAAAACAAAAAAATCTTCACAAAACGCAACCTTGATCAAAACGCAACGCCAAATCTCAACCAACCTGTCAAAACGCAATTGACATTTAATACAAAACACAATCAAACCATAGTCAAATCGCAGTTGACCAGTCAAACCGCAATGAGCTGTCACTTTCGTACTATTTTGTCCTTATGCCACAAGTGGTAAAACAAACAAAACATAGTTTGACAGAATAGGCAAAACACAACTAAGAATTCCCGTTTTAACAAAAACCGCAATCAAGAACAAGTGCAAAACATCAAACCGCAACCAAGAAAATTTCTCAAATCTTCCAAGTAAACCACCAAACAAGTGATGTGCGTGTATATTGCTCTAATTTTTATATCCACAGTGTGTCGTTGTGGGTTTAGCAGTATTCAAGTTTTAAATTTATATTTAGCCGACTTATCAATAAAACACACACTTTAACGAGCAGTGTACCCGGTCAGTATGAATATAATGGTAAGTAGAGTGTCGATCACTAAGAGTGGAACGTATTATCTAGTTATTCTAATCAATATTTAAATATCCTAAATTAGCTGTACAACCTAATCTAACGCAAGGGGGGGTTCAGCCTGAGAGACTGGCACGGTTTGGTTATGATTAAATAATAAACTAAACTAATGAGCACGAATCAGCGATTAGCACACACGTACACAGATAGATACTTGAGACAATAAGAAGACCTGTCCTGATAATTAAGTAGTTTGTCACTTGTTTTATTGCTAGTTTTATATGAAGTGTATAGTTCGATGCGACGCATCGAGAGTTAAACCTTTCTCGTTGGCTCTAATCTTATCGGCGAGTAAACCCTTAATGATTACTTATGTCTATCCTATTTATTTAGCGTCTCTTAAATAGGCGAGGAAGGGGCATGGCGACCCAAGCAATGCTCAGCTAGACACAGAGGTTATCAATGCACTAATAAAATTCACCAAAGACATCAACATATAAACTTTAATTAATGGGAAAGCAATTTTAAGGGGTGCCCATGATTTTCCGTAGTCACATGGAATCGGCCCATCAATCCTGATGAATTAAAGTGTACTAATACAATAAAACAAAACTACTTAATGAATTGAATACATGTAGGACCTTCTTACAGCTCTTGTATCTTCGTTTAGGGTGTGTCTTGTGCTGCTAACACGTCTGAATTCGGCCTAGGGTTTCTTCGGTCTTCTGTCTTTCTGTAAAACTAGCCTTCGAAAATTCGTCTGGCCTTGGGGTATTTATAGTTTCTGTCTGATGGTAAGATGCGGCGCATAGGATAAGTAGATGCGGCGCATTGACTTAACTTCGCGTGGGGTCCAAGATTAATATATTCAGGAATATTCGTACACCGCCTTAAGATTCGGCGTAACTCCATTCTTGTATGCGGCGCATGTCCTTTGCTGTCTTGGATCGTAATTTGTGAAATCTTGATAGTGATGCGCCGTATGTACGAAGTAGGATGCGGCGCATCTGGAGCAGAATGATCTTGATCTTGTACATTTCAGTAGACTCTTAACATCTTGCTTGTTTTGCTCCATAATTAGTCCAAAATCGCCAAGTTTCACATAATACTGTTTTTTACCTGAGAATTCCAAAAGTAAACATTAACGTATCAATTCTCATACATAATATAATAAAACAAGTCAAATAAATAGGATAAATGATGGTAATAAAATGTACTTATTTGAGTTCATCAAATATCCCCCCACTTGAACTTTACTTGTCCCCAAGTAAACCTTAGAATAAATCTTATGAAAATGTATCCTAAAAGATATTAGGATTTATTTTTATATTTAAGCATGTATTCGTTTTTTGTCATAATTGCACAACCAAACACTTAACGAATTAGAAATAAAATAAAATATTTTGATAAAAGCAAATCTAATCGTTTAACTGTCCAGTCGTGACGAATATTCTATCATAAGATTGGCAAGTATACGCATCTCCCCCACTAAAGCCAAGGAATAACAAGTCTAAAGCGGTAAAATGGTTTGTTGGTTAAGGGTTAATCATTCTTCTTAATCTCTATCGATCTCAAATTCCAGAAAAGGCGACAAAATCACAAATACATGATCGAATCCACGACCACGATACTTGCAATTGCTCAAATCCTTAACTCGAATAGGCTAAAGATAGGACCAAGTAATCTTTACCAATAATATTATATCAAAAAGGGCGACAAAATCGTAAATACATAGCCGAATCCACGACTACGATACTTAAGATTGCTCAAATCCCTAATCTCAATAAATCAAAGGTTTGGATAAAGAATGATATAGGGTATGGATAATATTTGGGATACAAATTGGTGTAAAATGAAAAATAAACAAAACAGATAAATTAAAATCCTAAGTGTGGTTAATCACTATCCCAACCATCCCATGAATAAGACTCATATCATTGAATAACTCACGCTTTAACACTTGAAACACACGCTTTAGGTAGACACGAATTATACTCAACAAGATCTCAATCAAAGAATAACCTTAGTTGGCGTTCCCATAACGGCCAACTCCCATTCAATCCATAAATATAATATACAACAAATAGTGGTGATATCGACCACTTAATACAAAACTTTACATAAGTTGGTTAAAACAAACTTCCAACTTTTTTTTTTTTTTTTTTTTTTTTGACATCAACATATGTGTAAAATTTCACAACTTTTCTATCACTATTTTTTCGGATAAATTTTTCCATACTTTTCATACTTTCAGAAATAACTGTAATAGTGAAAGTAGTAAACACACGAAAAATAAACTCAAAGATATACAATATTTACTTTCACTCCAATTGCATTGTGCAATTTCCTGACCTAACCAAAGATAATGAATTACGCACGCGAACACAGGTAATGTAAGGAAACACACTTTGCCTAAAGCAATTAACCAACCACGGATTTTAATCTACAGGGTAGGCTAAGGTGTAAGGGTGTAACGAAACATTATAACAAAGGTGTAAGAAACGAAAGGAATGGCTCTGAGTGTTTTTCTAGGGGTATCTTACTCTAAAAGTGAGAGTAACAAAGGGTTTATACGGGGGTTAACTAACCAATGTAGTTAGTTAATATCACATAATCATATAAAGGCTATTTGGGTGTAATCCTAGAAATTTACCAATTTAGACAAGTCATTCCAATTATATAGATAATACTTATTATGGTGGTCTCGAATAGTATACAAGCCAAGTTCTAAAGTTTACAAGTCACCGGCACACTCATAGATTTGTGAATTTTGATAAGTTCACAATTTTTGGAAATAATGTTATGTGTGCAGCTATGTAATTTAGACTTTAAACAAAAACATGCTAAAAATTTTAAATTTTGATATATTAAGCGCATTTTAAGCATATTTTGAAAAAGTTTAGGACAAGTAAGTGTTCTAATTCTCCAATCCCCCCACTTAAGTTAAACAACGTCCTCGTTGTTTGTGTCAAAGGTTAAAAACTGGAAAATAAAAAGAATTAGAACAGAAAAACTCCCCTGAGATTTGCTCGGTATGATCCTCCATTATTCGTATAAGAGCAAAAATCAACTTTCTTGTAGATTAGAACGTTTAAGCTTCATACATGATGTATCCACAGAAATGCAGGAATCTATAATACCATTAAGACTTTAACACACCTGAGTTAAGAAGGTTCAAACTTGCATAATACATTAGTAGTTAGACAAAATAAAACTAAAAAAAATTAAAATGAAAATCATCAGGTCAGTCGATACGCCGTATCTTATGGAAGAAGATACGCCGTATCGAGCCTGGAATAAATACGAATCAGAATAAAAGATGCGTCGCATCCTTAACCAGGGATGCGCCGCATTAAAATAAACTGACAGAAAGTTTTAAAGTCAAAAATAAAAATGCATAAAATTAAATAAGATATGACCAGTGCAGGCGATGCGTCGCATCTTAGGATTGAGATGCGCCGCATCTTCTGCAGATCTGACAGACTCAATACAAAATCAGAAAATAAAATAAAAGATAAGCATGGGTTGCCTCCCACGAAGCGCTTGTTTTTGTTCGAGTCACGAGCCTGACTCCACCCTTATTTACTGTGTAATAGGGTGTTGTTCCCCCCACTTGGGATCAAGTGCGGGTGATAGTAGCAATAAACACGAAAAGAGTGTAAATTTGCTATTAAAGATGGAAGAAATGCATAAAGATCATACCTTGGCAATATATGTATATCTTCCCTATTCTTACCCGGTTTGGTTGATAAATTGGATGACTTGACCACTTCATCTAAAAGAGTAGTATGTTGAGGAAAAATGAGTCTCCGTTCTTCTTGGTTAGTCTCTTTGGTAGTAAGGCGTCCCTTGACTTCCGCAGAAGATGAGAAAGGGTCTTTAGCAAGTAAAAGTTCGAGTTCCTCTATATCCTTCATAGGGTCGAAATCATCATCTTCATCAATCATAGCAATGTTTAAGAGCTCATCACCAAATTCTTCCTCGAGCTCCACCAAAAATGGGTTGATCACAGGTGCTTCATGTGCTTCAATAGGTAGTGTAATAAATTTAACCTCATCATTCTTATGTTTTGCAACCTGTTTAGGAAAACTAGCAAGATTATTAGTAACGGGATTAATAATATTAAATAAATTTGTACCACTTTGTGTTGTAAGTGACTCCAATTCATCTAGTGAATCTCCATCTTCAACTAGTGGTCTTGCAATTTCATAATCGTCCCGAATTTCATCCTTAAATAAGTAATCCCAGATTTCTTCAAAATCCCTCGTTGGGTCAAAATCTGGTTGAGGTATGTCATCATAAACTATGGCGTCAAATGGTTCGAAATCAAAATTAGAATACTTTTCATCT
Source organism: Artemisia tridentata subsp. tridentata (assembly GCA_021014915.2). Taxonomy (NCBI): domain Eukaryota; kingdom Viridiplantae; phylum Streptophyta; class Magnoliopsida; order Asterales; family Asteraceae; genus Artemisia; species Artemisia tridentata. The sequence continues at coordinate 178,522,857 of CP139506.1, forward strand.
TCATCCGTTGGATTGTCTAATGGTGGTAATACGATTGCAGAATATTCTTCAACGTAGGGTTCCGTATACACATCATCTTGTGCAATCTCCGGAGAAAAAGTACTATCAATAAAAATTGCCGGAATTGGTTTCACGGTATATGACTCCTCCTCATCATCATTTGACATACACCAAGTGTGTTGAAACGGCAACCCATTTCTTTCTTTCTTTGACTTAACCTTTTCCAGCAACAAGTATTCTTCCATACTAATTTCTTTCGTCTCAATGACTTGTGCACAATATCTCGCTCTCTTCCAGTTATACACCTGATTATTGCTCAAGGCTTTTTCCTCTTCAAACCTAACATATTCTTCCATTGTAATATCCGGATCGTCCATCTTCCTGAAATAAAACTTACTCGTGCAAAAGAAGAGTGAAATAATCAAAGTAAAATAAAAGTTGCTGATATCAGTAGACGATGCGCCGTATCCAAACAATTGGATACGCCGTATCTTATTTTGTTAAAATTTAATCAGACTTTTATTCAGAAAACAGATACGCCGCTTATAATTTTAGAATGCGTCGTATCAAGTTTAAATTATCAAAAATCGATTTTATTTATTAAAATTAAATGCGTCGTATTAACAAAAGTTAATGCGCCGTATTTTCGTTACGTTTCAAAATACAAGATTTTTGATTCAGAAGATGCGCCGTATCGATAAAGATCGATTCGTCGCATCTGTTTAATAATTCGAAAAAATGTTTTTAATTTAAATAAACAATACGCCGTATCTGTTAAAACAGATGCGTCGTATGGCATTAGAGTTTAGAAAAATTTCTTATTAAAAACAGAATACGCCGTATCTTGGGGAAAGATGCGTCGTACTCGAATTTATTAAACGCGTTGTATTTTATAAAAATTAAACGCAATACGCCGTATCTGTGAAAACAGATGCGCCGTATCGTTTGTATCAGCTCAGTACAACGATAGCAGAATACAGAAAATAGAAAAAAAGAAAAACAAAAAATAAAAACAAACATTAAGAAACAAAAATTAAAGAAAATAAAAACACACAAAAACAGAAAATATGCAAATAATACAATGAATGCAATTTAACTAATGTACAACGGGGTTAGCAGTTAGAATCAAAAAATTAAAAAGAAAACCTAATTAAAATACTAATCAAATTAACAGATAATAACAATTCACTCCCCGGCAGCGGTGCCAAAAACTTGATGTGCGTGTGTATTGCTCTAATTTTTATATCCACGGTGTGTCGTTGTGGTTTTAGCAGTATTCAAGTTTTAAATTTATATTTAGCCGACTTATCAATAAAACACACACTTTTAACGAGCAGTGTACCCGGTCAGTATGAATATAATGGTAAGTAGAGTGTCGATCACTAAGAGTGGAACGTATTATCTAGTTATTCTAATCAGTATTTAAATATCCTAAATTAGCTGTACAACCTAATCTAACGCAAGGGGGGGTTCAGCCTGAGAGACTGGCACGGTTTGGTTATGATTAAATAATAAACTAAACTAATGAGCACGAATCAGCGATTAGCACACACGTACACAGATAGATACTTGAGACAATAAGAAGACCTGTCCTGATAATTAAGTAGTTTGTCACTTGTTTTATTGCTAGTTTTATATGAAGTGTATAGTTCAATGCGACGCATCGAGAGTTAAACCTTTCTCGTTGGCTCTAATCTTATCGGCGAGTAAACCCTTAATGATTACTTATGTCTATCCTATTTATTTAGCGTCTCTTAAATAGGCGAGGAAGGGGCATGGCGACCCAAGCAATGCTCAGCTAGACACAGAGGTTATCAATGCACTAATAAAATTCACCAAAGACATCAACATATAAACGTTAATTAATGGGAAAGCAATTTTAAGGGGTGCCCATGATTTTCCGTAGTCACATGGAATCGACCCATCAATCCTGATGAATTAAAGTGTACTAATACAATAAAACAAAACTACTTAATGAATTGAATACATGCAGGACCTTCTTACAGCTCTTGTATCTTCGTTTAGGGTGTGTCTTGTGCTGCTAACACGTCTGAATTCGGCCTAGGGTTTCTTCGGTCTTCTGTCTTTCTGTAAAACTAGCCTCTGGAAATTCGTCTGGCCTTGGGGTATTTATAGTTTCTTTCTGAGGGTAAGATGCGGCGCATAGGATAAGTAGATGCGGTGCATTGACTTAACTTCGCGTGGGGTCCAAGATTAATATATTCAGGAATATTCGTACACCGCCTTAAGATGCGGCGTAACTCCATTCTTGTATGCGGCGCATGTCCTTTGCTGTCTTGGATCGTAATTTGTGAAATCTTGATAGTGATGCGCCGTATGTACGAAGTAGGATGCGGCGCATCTGGAGCAGAATGATCTTGATCTTGTACATTTCAGTAGACTCTTAACATCTTGCTTGTTTTGCTCCATAATTAGTCCAAAATCGCCAAGTTTCACATAATACTTGTTTTTACCTGAGAATTCCAAAAGTAAACATTAACGTATCAATTCTCATACATAATATAATAAAACAAGTAAAATAAATAGGATAAATGATGGTAATAAAATGTACTTATTTGAGTTCATCAAGAAAATTTCTCAAATCTTCCAAGTAAACCACCAAACAAGTCGAAGATCACCAAGAAATGACACAATAGATAGTTGAGACCACGAAAGTGTTTGATTTTAACAAATCAAACCACAAACAAGAACAAGGATCGTGACCTATGTAGCTAACCTATTCGAACCAAAACAAAAGCAAAAAAATAAACCACAAATTCGAGCATACACAATCAAGCTAATCAAGCCATGGCTCTTGATACCAATTGTAAGATATTCGTAATCATATCACACTCTTGAACATGTGATTAGGCCGAATTCTAGAGAGAGAGAGAGAGATAGAAGTGAGAGTTTTCTAAAGAGAGAAATGTATGTGTATTAGATTAAGAATAATGAAAAGCTCCAACCCTCTCCCTTGGTGGGAGAGGGTATTTATACAACTTACTAAATGCCCCACGTGGGCTATGGAGCGGGATACAGTGGGTAAAGACCCGACTCGACTCCATGGTGAAACGATATCTAAACTATAACTATAAAGCCAACGTGCTATCTAATGCCAAAAGATACTCGGGGTGACCGAGTCTTTCATATGAATATTTATATTGTAAAACCCCTAAATTACCGCAGCGGAACAGTAGAGTCAAGGGGGTATTACTTCATAATATAGATCAAGGTATAGAAAACGACCTCTAAATGAGACATTTTGAAATATTATCATTCGAATTTATTAAAATCAGAGTTAAACAAGAGATTTAAAGTATAACGTTAAATAGGAGTTTTCAAAGTATATCGAATGATAAAGATAAGATATGAGTCTTCAAGTATGCAAATGACTGAAGAATCCATGCATCCACTATCGCCTTAAGACCTGAGATAAACATGCTAAAAAGTGTCAACCAATGGTTGGTGAGTTCATAGAGTTTAGTTTAACTGTAAAGTATTTGAATAAAGATTTCACTACAAAGGCATTGTAAATCCACTCAGTCCCAAGCCCCGCCCATACAGGACTTGCAACCTGTGTGTTTACAACCCACTGCTAACATAGTATGATTAGGATAGATGTCTTGCATACAATGCAAAATATAATAGATGACTTGCATACCAATGCACAATGTATTAGATGACTTGCATACCAATGCACAATATAATAGATGACTTGCATACCAATGCACAATATAATAGATGACTTGCATACCAATGCACAATATAATAGATGACTTGCATACCAATGCACAATATAATAGATGTCTTGCATACCAATGCACAATATAATAGATGACTTACATAACAATGCAAAAATGTATTTGGTAAACGGGTAAAGTAATTTAAGCATGTATCTCCTCTAAAGAGTATAAAACAAGCATTAAAAGAGTAGGGGCCACGACTCACCTTAGCTGTAAAATTCAAGGTAATGTTATGTCTAAAGTATCACGGAAACGGCTCTAACACACGACCTGAATAATAGGAAAGTCTGAGAATTTGACTTAATACGAATAACGATTGTGAAAATGAGTAACGGGTAGCGATTTGATCGGTGATGTGAGTGTGATATGCTTAAAATACTTAAAGTTCAAAAATAATATTATATATAATATTATCTTATTTTTATGTCATTTAAATCTAAAAATATTGTTTCCTTGAAAGTGGTGAGACGAAACGTTATGTTAAATCGTTTAAAACTCGTTATATATCAATATAGCGTAACGTGTTAAATATATTAACGAAATGTAAATATGCACGTGATTGAGTTCGAAAAGTGTAGAATATGACATAGAAATGAAAATGTAATAAAGTTTCTGTTGGTCCTTGAACTTTTACAATTTTTACAGTTTTTACCCTAACGGAGTTAGCGTTGCAGTCATCGGTTATACTTTTAGTCCAAAAAGGTCAAACTTTACATCCCTATCCTCCAACTTATTGTTTTTATCATTTTCTACCCTTAGGATACTAATTTTACAGTTTTGGCCTTAGTTTTGGGCTGTTGGCACTTTTAGTCCCTAAGGTTGAATTATTTTGCAAATTTAGTCCAAAACTCACAAAAAAAGTGGGAAAAGATTTCTGAAAATTTTAGTAACTTTATAAAGCTTATCTAAGCTTATTTCAACTGCTTATTTGTCGGTATGGCTTATTTTTTAGTTATTGGGCTCAACGTGCCAAATTAAAGGCCCGTTAAGGTTTTTAGAACCGGGGAGTTTTAAGGGAAGTTGGTCTTGGTTTTGGGCTTGTTTTTAAGTGAAAAAATCATATCCAAAAGGCTTATAGGACCAGCTTATAAGGATAGCTTAAATTCAGCTTATTGGGCTAATAAGCCCATGTCGCATTATAATAAGAGTTTTAGGCAGTTTTTAGGACGTTTACTTTGGCCATTTTTGAGGATGTTCGAGGGCTCAAATTGGGAAACTCCAAACACGAACTTGTTAGTTGGGTGTATGAAGAATGGAGTCATGTAATAATATGTGTATATCGTGTGCTTGGATTAGTTTTTACAAGGTCAATTTGAGTCGACAGAGGGCCATTTAGATACAAGAAAAGACTTAGAATTATTTTGCAAGTTTTTATACGTGTGATCATGTATTGTAAAAAGGGTGTTCATAATGCTTGTAAATGATTATGTAGGTGTCGTGTGAGTGTGAAAACATGTTTCCTAGCCTTCCATAAAGGAGCCAAACAAGTTCTTGCGTAAAACTAAATAAATGAGATACGTAAAATTGAAAGGAAACATATATGTTCCAAAAAAAATAATAAAATACTATGCATGGTAACTTAAGATTGATAAGAAAGTATGGAAAAGAGTTTGTGAGACTTACTACACCCTCTAGGTGGTGATTTATACGTGTGGAATGAATTAGAAATCGAATAGGACTTTAAAACTTGCTAGCATAATTCACCACGCTTCGACATGGAACTATTATGCTTCAAATGGAAAAAGATTGGTCCAAATCTCCTTGAGAATTTCGAAAGTAAGCTAATGAGATAAAATGAGTGTAAAGTTTTATGACTTGAATGGGTTTTAATTGAAGTGTGTAGGCGTATGTGTATATATCAATATATATAATACTTAAATTTACAAGTTGCAATTGATATAAATCTTCATTCGATTTGGCTGTGAATTCGAGGGGAGACAAAGGGAATGTTTATGCCACGAAAGTCCATGGTGTAAGTAAATACATGTGAGAGTTGTAAGAGATGTTTGTGTGTGTGTCGATTTATATTAAAATGTGTATGTCGACATCAAGTGGATATAACTCGCTAGATCTTATCAGGGAATGAAAGATTTAAAAATCTCTATCTAGGACTTTAAGAAGATTTGGGATCTTGTGAGTATAGGAAGTGATTTGGGTTGATCTTGTGTAAATACGTATGTCGACATGTGTTCTAAGGGTCCATTTTGATATATCAACGTGTGACATTGGGCTAGGAGGTGAGAAACACATTTGTTAACTCAAATATGAACTAATAAAAACATTTGAACTAGGTGCAATCGAGTTTGGGTCGATTTGGAGAAATGGTGAAATAAAATGAATTCGAATGGGTGTGTTTGAAGGCATTTCACTTTGATCCAATATCACGTATCGAGAGTTGAGGTGAAGAGCTATAACTCGACATCATATAACTTTGATGGGAGGAGAGTTAGATGGTACAAATATTCGTATATGTTGTGTTTCGAAATTGGGAGAAAATGGGTTAAAGTTGGAGATGTTTGAGTCGAATGAGAACATGAATTAATAATGGCAATGGGCTCAAGTTGGGCTACTGATGAATAGTAACCGAAGGTAGGAGTTGGGTTGAAATATTTGAGGTCCGTTTAGTAGTTTTTGAGTATATTTAGTTTTCGTGGTTCGCGTGTGAGCTCGTTCCGATATTTGGTAAATCACGTAATAGCATTTTTGTGTTATAATAATATAATAACAAAAATTCAAATTTACCCGTAAAAATGGTTAAATGAATAGTAACGAGAGATTAATAATAGATTAGTGTTCACTAATGACTAAGGAATTTTACGAGTTGTTACATATATTCCTAACAATAAACAAGAAATTGATAAACAAGCAAATGAAAATAATGGCAAGATACTTATGTATCACAAACAAACAAATGGAGTCACAACATTCAACAAGCAAACAACATGTATGCAAACAACTAGAACAAGTAGTCACGTAGCATAGCATAAAAAGAAATATACTTTTCGTCACTTTGTGTTTAAATATGACGATGTATACCAAGCTTTATTAGTTTCCTTTACATAAATAAATATTACCTATTCTATCATCATTTCTACAAATGTGACTGTAACACCCCCTAAAATTTGAGTTAACAGCGGAAGACTTAATGGGGTATTACTGGAAGGATCATAGTTATAATCATAGAAAATGACTCAAAAAAGACGTTATGCAAATCATTGTCATTCATTTTAGAAATTCAAATACAAAAAGGGAATTTCAGCGTTTAATGCTCCACAAAAGATATTGTAAGTTTGATATAAATGACTTAAATTTATTTGACAACAAAACCATCTGTTAATGCCCACTCCGTGCCTCAAATGCTCTGATAATTTCCTGAGAAAAACATGCTTAAAAGTGTCAACACAAAGGTTGGTGAGTTCATAGGTTTATAATAAAGCAGTAAGTAGGACCATAATTAGTATGACTCCAACACTTGAAATCTTTTAATCATGCTTCCACTCTTTCCAACACCTCATTTAGAGTGTTGCACAACAGACGATTTAATAACAACTTGTCATGCTAGGATCTTTACTCCAATAACTCCCATTTACTATTACTGGGTTATTTCAGTATCAAGTCTTCCGACAACTATCTTAGACTGGAATTCCGGGAGGAATTCTGTTTAACGGGTAGGTACTGTAATACCTCGTAATTTCCCATGTCATTTATTAATGTTAATCATCAAGTAATCCAAATTTAAAGTTGAATAACCTATTTTTTATGGGTTAAATTTTTTTTATCAAACAACCCTCACCAGTCACTCTTTATCGATTACGAGACATGACATGAATAGCTCACTTGCGCACCGACACTAAAAGCTAAATGTACTCCGAAATATATCGAACCAATCTGATTAATAAATACATATTACAAGTAAATTATTTATTTCATTATTGGGTTAATATACAAATATGTTACTAAACTTTCCAAAAAAGTTCGCCTAAGTTACTAAACTTTCATTTTGTTCACTTAGGTTACTGAACTTATAGAAAGCATTTATTAGTGTTGGTAGGAGTGACTTAATCGTATATTTTTTGATATGTTAAGTAACATAAATGTCATGTTTTTACAAGTTCAATGTTGTTTATGAATATTTTTTATAAGTTCAGTGACCCCAAATGTCATGGTTTATAAGTTCAGTAACCTAAGTGAACAAAATGAAAGTTCAGTAACTTAGGCGAACTTTTATGGAAAGTTTAGTAACATATTTGTGTATTAACCCTTTCATTATTCACTTATTTTTCCTTCTTTCTTTTGTTCTTGGGCCGAACACCACAAGCCCAACACATTTTTCCTTTCTCTTTTTCTTTGGACCGAGTCACAAAACACAAACCCAACACCAAAATATTTAAACTTACAAATACATTTTATGGTTTCTTGTTTTGATCTCACTCGACACCAACTCAGCAAACACCAACTGTCAACAAACCATAAAAGATGCCAATCACATCTTTAGTACCATTGTTCCCTCCTAAATTACCATACCCATTGGAAAAACTAAAAGACCATCGTACGGTCAACTTTCATGGTTTTTATCAAACTTTTCTTTACCTTCCCATGTGTCTAGCAGCCATCATTATGAGAGTTAGAGAGAGTGCAAAGTCAACTTTCATGGTTTTCACAAAACCGAAAGCCTTAGGGAGTTTGTGAGGGAAAGTCAACTTCTATAGAAGTTACCATACCTTACTCATGTCAGTAAACAAGGACGTTTAGGTTTAGAACTAACATTAGATCTCCACTCAATCACACCTATAAATAATACCCTAACCGAACACCCTTCTTATCACAAGTCTTAAACCAACTTAAACAAACCAAAATATTCCACTAACCCACCCTAGTTGCTCACTGCCGAGAAGAGGAAACAAAAGCAAGGAACATTTGGGTTAATTCGAATTCTATTGGGTCTTATATTGTGAACGTGTGGGTCGTGGTTCGTGAAGAAGGCATTAGTTCGTGTTGTTCTACGCTCATTCACTCCACTTCTTCGTAACCTCTTCACCACCGTCGTGGTATTGTAAGTCCCACTTTTTTTTTTCGATTTCTTTTCGCACTTATTCACTTCGTGCAAACCATGCATGCTAAATACACGTACAAGTTAACGTAAAACCGAGCTTAAAAACTTGCCATGTTAACAAGGATATAATTGGAGATATAAAACCAACCCCATGCATATATTTATATACGCATGTTAACTTGAAAGAAACCAAAAACAACATCACAAATATGGTAACGCATGAGCCTGAGATCGAAATGAATATATATAAACAAACCAGTCGAGACCTCTTAATAGTAGAACTCGATGCATAACGTGACACAAAGGAGCCTTGGCTCAAGTAGTTATGTCATGGGTGCATAGACAACAAACCGGGTTCGAAACTAGGAGCTCGCATACTAGAAACTACATATTTTTTTTCATCCACAAGTAACAGATTTGTTTTCCTTGTTTTAAAAAGAAACCATGCGCCTCCTTTTCTTGTTACTACAAATGGAACAGACCCTACATGGGCTCTCAAGCCCAAAGATAACACACCTCTATTTTTTTTAAACTCATTCGGCTAAATATTGGGCCTAAGGCCCATTCGACCCCATTGTCCCTTTCAAATAAGCAGTGGGATATAAGCTAAATATTAAGCTTTGGAGTCAAGTAGTAAAAAGAAAGTATAAATTTTGAACTTTGGACTAGAAATGCAAAGTTTCGCTAGACTTAGGGTTAAAAATGTAAATTCTGGAAAATAGTGTTCAAAAACAGAAAATGTAAAGCTTGAAATAAAATGAAGGACCAAAACTGTAATTAACGAAAGATAGGGGTAAAAAGTGTAAAATAATGTTTTGGGACTAAAATTGTAAACAATTTAACTTTCGAGTTAAAAACGTATTTTTACAAAGTTAAGGGTAATTGTTGTAACTATATTGTATTTTTGGAAAGACTTGTATTATACTTATATTTCATTACATTTTATAATCGTGTCACTAATATAATTTTCTCAACGATTAATAACGTGTAATAAATAAATAATACGACACTATCACATTCGGAGGTTATCCACACGCATTATTTCCCATCCAGCCTTGAAAGCCAATAATAATCTAAACAAATCACATTAATTCAGGTCGCAAGTCCGGAGCTATTCACTATTCTTTATTTAAGCACTAATCGAAATCTACGCTACTAAGGTGAGTTCATGGCCCCTATTTTCAATTATTTCGTACTATCTTTGGGGGAGATACATGCTCAACTACTTGTTTTGCTTTCGCAAGTACTCTAAACTTTTATTACGGTCACAATTGTTTCAAAACCGTATTCTGTACTATATAAATTGTTCTTGAGTACGTGCTATTGTTCTTGAATTGTACTATTGTTCTTGCTTTGTGCTACTGTTCTTGATTATGTGCTATTGTTCTTGAATCGTAATACTATTTTTACTTTGTACTACTGTTCTTGATTGCGTGCTATTGTTCTACGTCGAGTTATGTGCTATATCAATTGACTATTGATACGTTGAGCTATGTGCTATTGTTCTTGTTATCTTGAGTTATGTACTTTTAACTTTGTCTTGGCACTTTCAAATAACGTTTTCAGAAATCTTGTCGTTCATACTTTAAACTATAAACTCTATGGACTCACCAACCTCGTATTGACGTTTTAGCATGTTTATTTCAGGTTCATAATGAAGGAGGATGGCATGAAGGGGCACGGATGCCGATAGAGGGCTAAAATCTAATTATCATTCAAAACTTATTTAACAAACTATAAAACTACTCGGACTCGTGTTTGTAAACTCTGATATTTATAAAAATTCAAATGATAAATCTTTTAAAATGATTCAATTAGAGTTCATTTTCTATTATTAAAACTATTGTGCCGTCTAGTAACACCCAGTTTGAATTCCGCTGCGTATCCCAAAATTGGGGGTGTTACAGATTGGCATCAGAGCCTAGGTTATAGAGAAACGGGTCTAATTGAGACCTGAACTATAACCACCTTTACAAACAAAATGTTTTATAGCCTTTCGCTCTCCGTGCCTTCCATCCTCCAAGCGATTATGTGACTTCTAGGTAATTTATGCTACACAAACATATTTGTATATTTATATATACACTCGACACTCTTTCGATCACTTTATATAAACACTTGATTTATTTTAACATCATATACCTCCTCGTAAGACATTATGTCAGTGCCCGATTTTCCCGATCGTGCATCTACACATACATTTTATGATTTACGAAAACCTCCTCCAAAACTTCGTAACCAATTTTAATGGTCTCTCTCATCTCTCTAGCATCATAAGAAAACTATTTCATAACCCTACCTAATATCGTTTTATAAAAACTCGTTACGATCGGTCGAACTCCTAGATTTCGGTACTAAATTTCTCCTAAGAAGAGTTGGAACAACCGAATCACTCACTTCACCTCATAGACTATTGCCTAGAAACCTATTAATCGTTTTGAAACATAACCTCAAACTTATCACCTCCTACCACGTCTCTTTAGAGAACGAATTCGTAACACATGACATTGCTACGTCTCACTCCTCTTTAGAATTATGCCTTGTACAAGGAAAGCAACTTCAACACCAGCACCAGCTATGACTCCAGCGGCTATCCAAAAATTGATTGACGATAGAGTTACTGCAGCCTTAGAAAATCAAGCAGCGGAAATGGCCCGATCTAGTAGCACCGGAGGACTAACCGGAGAAAACGGGACAACTGCATCTCGCAAATGTACCTACAAGAACTTCATGAGTTGTAACCCAACTTGCTTCAAGGGTACAGAAGGAGTAACTGGACTTGCTCAATGGTTTGAGCGTGCTGAGACAGTCTTCGTGAGAAGCGGTTGTACTGAAGACTGCAAAGTTACCTTCGCCACATGGACTCTCTTGGAGGATGCCCTATCCTGGTGGAACTCTACTGCCCAAAATATGGGTATCGAGGAAGCATATCAAATCACCTGGGCTGAGTTTAAACAGAAGATGCTAAAGAAGTATTGCCCACGTACTGAAATAAGGAAGCAAGAAGATGAGTTCCACTATCTGGTGGTAAAGGGAAACGACATCAAGACGTATAACAGGAGATTCCAAGAACTTGCTGTACTGTGCCCTACCACGGTACCGGATCTTGAAAGGACGTTGGAGAAGTATATCGAGGGACTGCCTCGAAGCATTGAAGGGAACGTCACCGCATCTAGACCACCGAATCTTGAAGAAGCCATGACCATTGCCCAAAGACTACTGGACCGAGAGATCAAATGTGATTCCGCCCAGGAGAAAAATGATCACGAGCGAAAGTTTGATGATAGAAGGGCCACTCACTCCAACGACAACAAAAGGAAATGTGAAAATGACCAGGGAGGTTATAATAATGACAACCAAACCCGTAACCCTAATCATCAACAACAGAACAGACGACAAGAAGTCGCCAGGGCTTATGTTGCTGCACCAAAAGAAGGCAGAGTTTATGCTGGAAACCTACCACGATGCAACCAGTGCACACTACATTATAATGGACCATGTGGTACGTGCTTTAACTGTCAAGAGGTAGGACACCTTGCTAGGGACTTCAAGGACAAGGCTTTAGTCACATGTTTCGGATGTGGGGAGAAAGGTCACTACAGGAACCAATGCCCCAAAAATCAAGGTCATCAAGTTGAAGGTACTCGCGGGAGAGCATATATGTTGGAGGGAGGAGAAGCTCACCAAGACCTCAACAACGCGACGGGCTGATGAAGTTTAGAATTTAGCAGTCCTATTTCCTTATGTACTATGTTGTACTAAGTTTGCGACATCCCTAGTATCCAGATTTTTAAGACTTAAGACTACTTTCTGTTCAATAAACGACTCGCTGTGATAATTCCCCATCTATTGTATTTTCTCTTCCTTTCTGATTATCAACAAATTTGTTATCACTCATAACATCTTTCCTTAAATTGCCATTTTGTAAACGGCATGGGTTGAATCTATTTAAACACTGAGAATTATAACGACTAAACCGAACATCACATCATCGTTCCTAAATTATACATAGCCTAGCTACCTATGTCTAATTCAGGAGGGATCATGTTATGCTGGGAGCAGTTATTTATAAATCTTATCACAAACAAACTGATTCATCATCTACAAAAGCTGAAGTTCAGCAACTTTCTCTACATTCACCAAGTTCTCGTCCGGAACCCTCATTGTTAAAAATTTGTTACTAACAAACTCCTTTGTTTAACGGGTAGGTTACCCCCACAGATTTTTGATTTTCACGAAACCGGAAATTGTGAACCATGTTTACTTTCAAAACATGATACAATAACAATCTTCATTTAAAACAAAATTCTTTCTCAAGTCAAGTTGACCATGGGAATGGTGATCTTCATATGTGAAACAACAAATTCATCTCCTACGAAATTAGTATGACTCCAACACTTGAAATCTTTTAATCATGCTTCCACTCTTTCCAACACCTCGTTTAGAGTGTTGCACAACAGACGATTTAATAACAACTTGTCATGCTAGGATCTTTACTCCAATAACTCCCATTTACTATTACTGGGTTATTTCAGTATCAAGTCTTACGACAACTATCTTAGACTGGAATTCCGGGAGGAATTCTGTTTAACGGGTAGGTACTGTAATACCTCATAATTTCCCATGTCATTTATTAATGTTAATCATCAAGTAATCCAAATTTAAAGTTGAATAACCTATTTTTATGGGTTAATTTTTTTTTATCAAACAACCCTCACCAGTCACTCTTTATCGATTACGAGACATGACATGAATAGCTCACTTGCGCACCGACACTAAAAGCTAAATGTACTCCGAAATATATCGAACCAATCTGATTAATAAATACATATTACAAGTAAATTATTTATTTCATTATTCACTTATTTTTCCTTCTTTCTTTTGTTCTTGGGCCGAACACCACAAGCCCAACACATTTTTCCTTTTTCTTTTCTTTGGACCGAGTCACAAAACACAAACCCAACACCAAAATATTTAAACTTACAAATACATTTTAGGGTTTCTTGTTTTGATCTCACTCGACACCAACTCAACAAACACCAACTGTCAACAAACCATAAAAGATGCCAATCACATCCTTAGTACCATTGTTCCCTCCTAAATTACCATACCCATTGGACAAACTAAAAGACCATCGTATGGTCAACTTTCATGGTTTTTATCAAACTTTTCTTTACCTTCCCATGTGTCTAGCAGCCATCATTGTGAGAGTTAGAGAGAGAGAGCAAAGTCAACTTTCATGGTTTTCACAAATATGCTCTTCTTGTCAACCATGTACTAACCGAAAGCCTTAGGGAGTTTGTGAGGGAAAGTCAACTTCTATAGAAGTTACCTACCTTACTCATGTCAGTAAACAAGGACGTTTAGGTTTAGAACTAACATTGGATCTCCACTCAATCACACCTATAAATAATACTCTAACCGAACACCCTTCTTATCACAAGTCTTAAACCAACTTAAACAAACCAAAATATTCCACTAACCCACCCTAGTTGCTTACTGCCGAGAAGAGGAAACAAAAGCAAGGAACATTTGGGTTAATTCGAATTCTATTGGGTCTTATATTGTGAACGTGTGGGTCGTGGTTCGTGAAGAAGGCATTAGTTCGTGTTGTTCTACGCTCATTCACTCCACTTCTTCGTAACCTCTTCACCACCGTCGTGGTATTGTAAGTCCCACTTTTTTTTTTTCGATTTCTTTTTGCACTTATTCACTTCGTGCAAACCATGCATGCTAAATACACGTACAAGTTAACGTAAAACCGAGCTTAAAAACTTGCCATGTTAACAAGGATATAATTGGAGATATAAAACCAATCCCATGCATATATTTATATACGCATGTTTACTTGAAAGAAACCAAAAACAACATCACAAATATGGTAACGCATGAGCCTGAGATCGAAATGAATATATATAAACAAACCAGTCGAGACCTCTTAATAGTAGAACTCGATGCATAACGTGACACAAAGGAGCCTTGGCTCAAGTAGTTATGTCATGGGTGCATAGACAACAAACCGGGTTCGAAACTAGGAGCTCGCATACTAGAAACTACATATTTTTTTTCATCCACAAGTAACAGATTTGTTTTCCTTGTTTTAAAAAGAAACCATGCGCCTCCTTTTCTTGTTACTACAAACGGAACAGACCCTACATGGGCTCCCAAGCCCAAAGATAACACACCTCTATTTTTTTTTAAACCCATTCGGCTAAATATTGGGCCTAAGGCCCATTCGACCCCATTGTCCCTTTCAAATAAGCAGTGGGATATAAGCTAAAGATTAAGCTTTGGAGTCAAGTAGTAAAAAGAAAGTATAAATTTCGAACTTTGGACTAGAAATGCAAAGTTTCGCTAGACTTAGGGTTAAAAATGTAAATTCTGGAAAATAGTGTTCGAAAACAGAAAATGTAAAGCTTGAAATAAAATGAAGGACCAAAACTGTAATTAACGAAAGATAGGGGTAAAAAGTGTAAAATAATGTTTTGGGACTAAAATTGTAAACAATTTAACTTTCGAGTTAAAAACGTATTTTTACAAAGTTAAGGGTAATTGTTGTAACTATATTGTATTTTTGGAAAGACTTGTATTGTACTTATATTTCATTACATTTTATAATCGTGTCACTAATATAATTTTCTCAACGATTAATAACGTGTAATAAATAAATAATACGACACTATCACATTCGGAGGTTATCCACACGCATTATTTCCCATCCAGCCTTGAAAGCCAATAATAATCTAAACAAATCACATTAATTCAGGTCGCAAGTCCGGAGCTATTCACTATTCTTTATTTAAGCACTAATCGAAATCTACATTACTAAGGTGAGTTCATGGCCCCTATTTTCAATTATTTCATACTATCTTTGGGAGAGATACATGCTCAACTACTTGTTTTGCTTTCGCAAGTACTCTAAACTTTTATTACGGTCACAATTGTTTCAAAACCGTATTCTGTACTATATAAATTGTTCATGAGTACGTGCTATTGTTCTTGAATTGTACTATTGTTCTTGCTTTGTGCTACTGTTCTTGATTACGTGCTATTGCTCTTGAATCGTACTACTGTTTTTACTTTGTATAACTGTTCTTGATTGCGTGCTATTGTTCTACGTCGAGTTATGTGCTATATCAATTGACTATTGATACGTTGAGCTACGTGCTATTGTTCTTGTTATCTTGAGTTATGTACTATTAACATTGTCTTGGCACTTTCAAATAACGTTTTCAGAAATCTTGTCATTCGTACTTTAAACTATAAACTCTATGGACTCACCAACCTCGTGTTGACGTTTTAGCATGTTTATTTCAGGTTCATAATGAAGGAGGATGGCACGAAGGGGCACGGATGCCGATAGAGGGCTAAAATCTAATTATCATTCAAAACTTATTTAACAAACTGTAAAACTACTGGGACCTCGTTTTGTAAACTCTGATATTTATAAAAATTCAAATGATAAATCTTTTAAAACGATTCAATTAGAGTTCGTTTTCTATTATTAAAACTATTGTGTCGTCTAGTAACACCCAGTTTGAATTCCGCTGCGTATCCCAAAATTGGGGGTGTTACAATAATAAGGAAGTCTGAGATTTAGACGGTTTAAGATTGACAGAATGTGAATGATGATTGTGACAGAATATCGGATAACGAATTGGATTGTGATGTGAGTGAATGATATGTTTAAAATGCTTAAAGATCAAAAATAATATTATATATAATATTATCTTGTTTTTATGTTATTTAAATCATAAATATCGTTTCCTCGAAAATGGTTTGAATAAAACGTTAAGTAAATCGTTAAAAACCGTTATATATAAATATTGAACGAAATGAAAATAATATGCACGTGAAATGAATGAAAAATGTAAAATATAAAATAAAATAAAAATGAAAATAAGGTAGAGTTACTATTGGTCCTTGAATTTATACAAAATTTACACTTTTCACCCTAACGGTGTAATATTTGCACCGTTAGTCCTTAAAATGTATTTTTAGTCCAAAAGTTCCAAAAATGACATTTTAAACCATAAAGTTATTGTTTTATCAATAAATATCCCCAAGTTAAATATTGGATAGATTATACCCTACTTTTACCGGATTGACCATTTTAGTCCTTGAGTTTGAAAGTATTTGCAAAACTAGTCCTTTTTGTACAAAATGTTTAGGAAAAAGTTGCCGAGACTTTTATAAGTTTATTAAAGCTTAATGGACTGCTTATTTACTGCTTATAACTCGTAAAGCTTATTTTTCGAATAAATGGGCTTTTAAAATTAAGAACTCGGCCCGTTAAGAAATTTAGAGGCGTGGGCTTTAAGGGTTTAATGGGCCTATGTTTGGACTCAATTTAGGATCATAAAAAAATTGAAAAACAGTTGGACTCGATTGCTTATCAGAATAAGCCAGGAAATGCTTATTGGGCTAATAAGCCCACGCTAATTTATAAAAGGTTTGTAAAACTTTGCGACTCGCGTTTACTTTGGACGAATTCGAATGGTTTTTAGGCCTTAGGAGGGGAATCAACAAACTAAGTTTTGGTCACTTATAGTATGAAAAATCAGTAGGAACAATAAAAGGGTTAGGTCGTGTATCAAAATCCATTTTAACGAGGTGATTCCTAGGCGTGTTCAATACGGAAAATAAATATTGAAATGACATGATATATGATTTAAAAGGAACTCAATAATGAAATAAAGGGATGAAACAAATATGTAACGTGATGTATATACGAAAGAAATTTAATCTAGCCTTCCATATAGGAGGCATGCGTATAAAATAAAACGTAAGATAAATAACGAGTATGTATAGAAATAAAATAAATGTATACGTTTAAATGAAAGGAAAGAAAATGCATGATACGAATTAGAATTCGAATAGAAATAGTTTAGAGAGGGATTAGAAATCTTACAACACCACAAGGGTGGGTTATACGCTTGGGTTGATTAAGGAAGGGCTCAAAATGGATTTTGCGTATGATTATGAACTCGTATAGCAAAGGAATGGACTTGGCCTTCTCGAACTGAGTTTGCAGGAGTATTTAGAGTGTTTAATGAGTGTGTTTGATGTTGGTATTTTAGTGTAAAATAGATTGAGTTTAATATGCAAATAAGGGTCGACACTTATTTGGATATTAACTGGACTAACGGGGGTTCCAAGGGGGCGTAGCCCCCTTGGTGGGGGTTCGGGGGCAACGCCCCTGAGAGAAGCAGGGTCCAAGGGGCGGCAGCCCCTGGCAGGGTCCAAGGGGCAGAGCCCCTGGCTGGGGTCGAGCTGATATGGTATAACATTGCTATGTTAGAAATTCATTAGAATTTGTTTTTCACCAAATAAAACATATAAAGTTGATGCTCGTTTCTGCTGATATGGTTCCTGCTGATAGCAGATGGTTTCTGCTGATAGCGTGGTTCCTGCTGATAGTGCATGGTTTCTGCTGATGTGGTTTCTGCCGATAGTGTATGGTTCCTGCCGATAGTGCAGCGTTCCTGCTGATTGTGTAGATTCTGCTGATAGTTGGTTACAGTTAATATAACTGTTTTGCAGTTATCAGAACCCAATAACCGACCCTATAAAGGGTCTAATATATTCTCTATTTTGAGATATAGAAAACAGAGGCTGATCAAAACGATTTTGATCATAACGAATTCTGCAAACATACAATCATTCACAAACTTGAATCAATTAGATTTTATCCGGTCGTTAATTGGTATACACTCCAATTTAATCGATCTGAAAGCGTACTGTTCGTGACTTCTAATTGCTATCAGGATACCAATCTCACCCCAATTACCACACATAAACAACATTTGAGTGTGTGTGACAAAGGAAAAGGGTTGCGTTTGGTTTTAACGAGATGCATGCATTTAATATCGAAATATATAACTCCCATTTGCACAAGTTGATGCTATCTTCGACCATGGCAGAGTTTGGATAGATAAGGAATATATTCCTGTCATTAATGAGCTAGGAGGAGGGCTAGAAGGCATGGGTAAGCTAGAAGCCGAATGGGAAAAACGTTTATGTGATAATAGTTTCGTACGTATGGTTTAAAGGTTCAATTGAAATATTTAACGTGTGATATTGATAAATATGGTGAGGAAATGAGTTTACAAACTCAAAATAAGTTTTATAAATCGAAATTACATAGTAGAAATCGTTTGAATGCAAAGTGGATCAAAAATGAATTTAATTATACGGTTTAGAAATAGTTGCGAGATGAGTTTACTTTGGCCTTCGTTCGTGGGTTAAATTTATGAGTTAGGACTTGGAATTTGGCATCCCATTAGATTGATGTATAAAGAAACGAGTGAGCTAAAAATATATACATCTTATGTGTCAAAATTCAAAATGAAAAGGGCAAAGCTAAGGCACTTAGTCGACTAAAATTTGAAAAGAAAATAAATTAAGTAATTTGGATTGGGCCAAATGAATAGTAATGGAGTGGATTTTTGGGCTTAGGAATAGTATTAGGGTTCATTGGGTTTATATTGAGTGTGTTGGGTTATCCGTGGTCCATGTGTGAGCTCGTTCCAATGTTTTGAGAAATAAACATAACGTAATAAACAAAATTTTAAATTTTGTTCGTAAAAATTGGTTAACTGAACTGTAACAGATAATTAATAATTGATTAACGTTTACAAATGACTAGGGAATTTTACGGGTTGCTACAGTATCCACCAGTCTAATTGAATTCCGTCCCGGAATTAAAATCTAAGGTAGTTTCTAAGGTTACCTATGGAAATAGATGTGGGTATTTGTCACGCATCTAATCTTCACGCTCCTATGTATACTCTGGTCATCTCTTGGAGTTCCATCTAACCTTAACAATAGGAATATGGCTTTGCTTAAGTTGTTTCACTTCCCTGTCCATAATTTCTACCGGTTCCTTAGTGAACGCGAGTTTATCATCTAATCTGATTTCCTTTAGTGGGATAACGAGTGTTTCATCTGAAAAACACTTCTTTAATTGTGAAACATGAAATGTGGGGTGAAGCTGAATTTATGCGGTAAGGTGGTGCAGAAATCTACTTGGTCACGGTGCTTACTAACGTGAATGCCCATAAGTTGCACTACTTTTATGTACTCCTACATGAGAGTTTTTGAGTTCTCGAAAGTGGGAATAGAAAACTTGACTTCTGGTAAAAATTAAGGGTAACCATTTCTAGCATAGTATGGTTCTACCGGGATTATACATAGGTGATCAGGCTTCGTATAATCCAGGTCCAACGATGCAATGCTGGGTTTAGTTGAAAGGAGGTAAAATATTGATTCTTAGTGATAATAGAGTAGTTCATTAGATGGTAGTAAAATAGGGAATACAAGGGCGACGATTGATACACTTAGTTGATATCAGATTGCAGATAGTTGCGAGTCAAATAAGCTTACAACTTAAGATAGAAGTATACCAAATCCATACAATACGACGAGGTTTACAAAAGGGTACGAATGAAGTCTTATAGGAATACAACTTAAGAGAATTTAAACTTAGGTCTCGACATATAGGGCAGTCGACTTTTTGATATTACATTCAAGCTTTGTTATCCACGGTTTCCTGGCACTCGTTCCTGTAGTGCCCCTTCTTTCCACAACCATTGCAGGTTACCTCAGTCCTTTAATTTTTCTCTGGTGCTGTCCGTGCTCCTGCGAGAGCTTTAGACCTGCAGTCTTTGGCCATGTGTCCTATCTTCTGACAGTTGTGACACTTCCCAGCACACTTCCCGTTGTGGTGGTAGTTACAACGGTTACACAAGGGCAACTTCCCTGCATAAACCTTCTTTTCTCCCGACCCAGCAGTATAGACCTTGGCGACCTCTTGTCGCTTGTTCGGGTTGTTGTTGTGAGTGGTGATTCCACGATCATCTAGCCTTCGCTTGTTATCGTTGCTTCCGGCGGTAGAACTCCATTTAATTTCCCGTTCCAACAATTTTTGAGCTATGGAGATAGCTTCCTCTAAAGTTGCTGGTTTTGACGCGGTAACATTCCCCTCTATGCTTGGAGGCAAACCCTCGACGTATCTCTCCAGTGTCTTTTCAACATCTGGCACCATAGATGGACATAATACCGATAGTTCCTGAAACCTTCTGTTGTAGGTTTTGATGTTGTTTTCTTTCACAACCAATTGGTGGAATTCCTCTTCCAGTTTCCTAATTTCTGTACGCGGGCAGTACTTCTTCAGCATCTTTGTTTTTAGCTCGGCCCAAGAAATGTGGTATGCTTCTTCCATTCCCATAGTCTGGGTGGTTGCGTTCCACCAGGACAAAGCATCTTCTAGTAAAGTTCCCGTAGCAAAGTTCCCGTAGCAAATGTGACTTTGTTGTCTTCTGGGCATTTACTTCTCATGAACACTGTCTCCGTACGCTCAAACCATTGAGCTAATTCGATCACTCCTTCTAAAACTTTGAAGTAAGTTGGCTGGCAATTCATGAAATCTTTATAGGTACACTTGCGAGACGCAGATGCCTCGCTTTCGGCTGTTGCTCTGTTGTTGCTGCTTGAACGAGCTATGGTAGCCGCTTGAGTCTCAAGAGCTGCTGCGATACCATCAGCTATCATTCTCTGGATAGCTTCAGGGGTCAAGGCTATTGCGGGAGTAGCAGTTTCATTCCTTGTGCGAGCCATAAGTCTATTAATGCCACAAGGAAACGCAAATTTAGAATTCACATAATGACCATGCTAGAATAATCCGAGAAACAATGAAATTGTATACTAGTCCTAACAATATAGTTACAATGTGAAATCACAACCAACTGAGAGTCATAAAATCACGACACCATCATAAACAAATGATCATCTCTTGGTATAGAATTGCTAAGGGACAACATAATTCCTCATCTACAAAATTGAAGTTCAGCAACTTTCTCTACATTAATCAATTTCTTCTTGAAGTATTCTCCATTATGACTTTGTAATTACATCTCAGTTGTAACATTCAAAGAACTGTAACCTTCACAAGTAGCCTCATGACATGCCTAATCGCAGTACACATGGGTAACCATGGCCACATAAATCAACATCAATATATAGAAAATCCAATCCAACCACATGCATTAAGAACTTGATCAGTTGTTTTACAAAACGCAACGATACAAGGTCCTTTATGAATGTCTCATGAGGTAGGCTAGATGCCTCAAAACAACAACTGATGTAATGTATGTCTAGCTACTGGACGTCTCGTCCATGTGACACTTCACCTCTGTGACCTGATTTAGACGTCTCTGCTGTCTGACCTGCATGTCCTCGGTGAGGTTCTTTAACGTAGCGGCTCTGCGGCATGCTTTGTTGAACTTCTTCAATCCGTCTCCGTCTCTGTCTCTTTCACTATAAGACCGTCATATGGGATCGTGTCTCAAATATCTCTGTCTGAATCCTTGTCAGACCACCTTGCAGATCCATCCTCTCAGATACAAGGTCCTTTATAGTGTCGTTGACCATCTCGGGGCGGTCGTGTGATGTTCTATCAACGATGCTTAGAGGCGTAACAATCTGCTCCTTATGATGCTCTAGTCGCGTCATGATGAGGGAGGGAGTAGGTGTGCGGGTAGCCGCGGTCCTGGAGCTCTTTCTCCAGTCTCAAAGATTTAGGATGAAGGGTAAAACCTGGAGGGGAAATGGCTATGGTGATGAAAACGAATCACTGGAATCTGCTATGCGGGTCTGGTTCTAAGGGGGGTACATCCATCTTAGGAGTTGGCTCTTGTTGGTGTTGTGCGAACGGGTAGGAATGGGTAACTAGGTTAAACAAGTAATTGGGTCTGACAGACGGTGGGGGTGGTGATGAGTGTGTAAATACTCATCATTTTATGCCCATTTTAGACCATAAATATACCAAAAACACCAAAAAAGACCATATTATACTGCAGATATCCTTGGTTTGTGTTTTTATGTGTTTCAGGTACAAAAGGATTGAAAACAGGGCAAAAACAGACAAAACCGAGCACAAGATTGGAAATTCGTGAAAAGCCGAGGCCGGGAAGGAATTTACGAGTTTGGATCACAAGAAATTGCTCAAGTGTCAAGATTCAACCCTCAAGAATATCCAAATGACAAAATAGTCCTTGGATATATTTTTCAGAATCGGCATAAATGGTCCCTCAAAGTTTGAACAAATTCCAAAACCAATCCTTTAACTTAAATCAAATCCCTTTCCTATCCTAAATTTACCTTAACCCTTTATAACCCTTAACTAAACACAAGCCCAACAAATAAAACCCTTAACCCATTAAACCCCAAAGCCCAATCCCAAGAAAAACCACACCCGGCCTGTTTGTGTTTTAGTTAACACCCACAGGTCAAACTTCGGTCAATACCCTTCTTCTAAAACTAATACCGCCAAAACCACCATCCCAATACCACCATGTCCTCTCCTGACAACATCAACCCACTCCCCATGTTTTTCACTTACATACGCCTCCAACCCTCCTCCTCAATTATCTCCTGATATACACCTTCCCACTTTCTCAGAAAAGTTAAAATCCTCTATCCCCTCATTTCCCGCCAAAAATGAAATGGACGAATGAGATTGCTTAAACCTAATTGGACGACTGGGATTTGTTCAGTGGAGCTGAGAGAAGCTTTTGAGGGTATAAAAGGACTCCCCACAACACATAGATATTTTGTCACTGCTTTTAGACCATTCTTAGTGTAAACTTAGTTTAAATCTGTTTTCTAAAATTATTGTAATTTACATTCCAGTATTGGTTAACTTTTATAAGAATTGTACTCTTTTGGTTTTATTGAAATCTTAGATTAAACTTCGTTCAGTGTTAATTTCATATTTTGTCAAAGTCAACTAAAGTCAACATCTGCTTATCAGCTTATTGCAATTGCTTAATTTCCAGTTAAAATCAATTTTCAAAGCTTAATGTTCAATTGTCTTTCAAAATTCTAGCTTAGATTAGTTGGTGCATTAGATAAGCCTCAAAACTGTCTATTAAGGACTGTTTGGCTTTAAGAGTCAAATGGGTTAAACCGGGTCTCCACTGTTCATGTGCACTCCCAAGAACTTTGGATATGCTTTAATTCAGGTTAGTAAGTTATTTTTAATTTGTTTTTAACTGTCTTTAAGGTTTTGATAGGAGTAAGTTTGATTTCTAGATTTTTAAGCTCATGTACTGTTCTGATAATCCCTTAGGATTTTGATGTTTTTTGTGTTGTATTTTGGTGTTGTTGGTTCCCTTTTAGTCCACAAAGTAGATAATCAGTAGTTGGTTAATTCCCATTGAGCCTTGAGTTGCTTTGACCCATTTTTGGCACTCTAGTTCAGTCTGCACAAACCACACATCAGTGGACTTCTCAACTTTTTACTTGTCATTTATCTGCTTATTCAGTTGATACCAATGCATGATTTTTAATCTAGGAGTAGCTTGTAGGTTAGTCTTAATCTGTTTTAGCTTAATTCTGAATTTAGAGCTTATATGCTAGCTTATTTCTTGTCTGCAAATCTGCCCCTCAAACTGCTCTCTGTCTGCACTCAGTTTTTGGATTTTAATCCATCTGATCTAGGCCCCAATTAAGGTAGCAATTGATGTTAGAATTTGGGCATTTTAAGTTTTAAGTTAGTCAGTAGTATAAGGTTTTAGATTCAGCTTTTGGTTTGCCCTGATAAGCTTTCCCCTAGCTTTTAGAATAGCTTAAAGTAGGGTCCAGAGTCACTTTTTCTGTCACAAGTTGCAGCTGCACTTAAGTGCTTTTTGGCTTATTCCTAGTGCTTCTTTGATCTTATTATGTCGTTTTAAGCTTCAATTAGTATGTTCTTCAGTTGTTGAGCTTTTGGTAATTTTTGGTAGTCTTTAGCTTAATTTTAGCTTATTTGCAAACTGCTTATTTGCCCATTCTGCTTATTTGGGTTGAAATAAGTTCTCTTTTCATTTTTCCTGGATTCCTAGCATCATTTTAGATTTACCTGCAATTTTTCAGATTTTTCCCTTTTCATTTAGTATTTTTAATGTATTTTTCTTTTTAAATTAGTTTTTAATTCATATTAAATAAAATATAATTCAGAAAAATGTAATTCCTTTTTATAAAATTTTCTTTTATCATCTAGGATTTTAGAAAAATAGATTTCGACCCGTAGAGTTAATATTTCATTATTTTGACATTTTTAGGTTCGTGTCTTTTCCTGTTTTTAATTATGTTTTTATTTATTTCGCGTTTTTGTTTATTTATGCTTTATAGTCTTGTATTTTATGCTTATTAAGTTTTCCTTAGCCTATTTATGCTTCCCATAGTTTTAGGTTATTTAATTTCTTTTAATATCCAAAATCTCTCCATTTTCACTATTCAAACACGTTTCACGAATTGAGATCACGAAATTCCATTCACGCTTTCGTTGGGAAAATGACTCGGGTTACACATACTTCACTTGTGTTTCCTTGGAAAAATAAAGTGTTGATTTCAACGAATCAGTGGTGATGGTGGTATAATCTGAACTACGGGTAGTCATACCCTCTTGCGAGGACGACGTGCTAGGAACTACAGGTGAGGTGATAGATGCTAAGGTATCCTCGGACTCCATGTCCGATGATGGGGTACTAAAGTATGATACTATAGGCATGGTACTGTAATATCCCCGTAAATAGTAAATGTAAAAAAAATAAAATAACATCAAGTATATAAAGTAAACATGTGGTAAAGCAATACTATAAACATGATATTATGAAATCTGCAGGCACGGAGGGCGTAACGTGGTATGGTGTAAAGCGGTCCATTTTGAAAAAAAATGTAGTTATAGTCCAATGTTTCAAAAACATTTGGTTCTCTATAACTATAGCTCTGATGCCAATCTGTAACACTCCCTAAAATTTGAGTTAACAGCGGAAGACTTAATGGGGTATTACTGGTAGGATCATAGTTATAATCATAAAAAACGAATCAAAAGAGACGTTATGTAAATCATTGTCATTCATTTTAGAAATTCAACTACAAAAAGGGAATTTAAGCTTTTAATGCTCCACAAAAGATATTGTAAGTTTGATATAAATGACTTAAATTTATTTGACACCAAAACCATCCGTTAATGCCCACTCCGTGCCTCAAATGCTCCGATAATTTCCTGAGAAAAACATGCTTAAAAGTGTCAACACAAAGGTTAGTGAGTTCATAGGTTTATAATAAAGCAGTAAGTAGGACCATGATTGAAGCATGTGACCATCACCACAAATATGATGACACATCAAAATAAATGTCTAATTATGCTAGCACTAAGTTCATACAACCGAAGCTTGACAATATGGATGCTCTAGAAGCACATTAAATAAAAGGCCCTTGCAAGTGTCTATCTCGAGACACTCGTGATTCGACATGTTATACGCTCCCATTTGGTCAACCTGACCAAACCGAACGGGGGAGTCAACCCCAATAGATCTATTTATACCATTTGCGCTTCCCAAATGGAATTGACGGTTCATGAATTTGGGCATGATGGGGATACTACTCTTAGGCTAATCCTAACAGTTTAATAAAACATGAGTATAATGTTGGTCCTTAAAAATATGTTTTGCATGTTTCTCACCCCAAATATTTTATAAAGCAAATAATAATAGTAAAAGTGGGGCTATGACTCACCTTGAATACAACAAGAAAAAGTGAAGTGCGAAATCAAATGAATAAAGGGAACGGCTCCAACACACGATCTGAATAATAATAAGGAAGTCTGAGATTTTGACGGTTTTAGATTGACAAAATGTGAATGATGATTGTGACAGAATATCGGATAACGAATTGGATTGTGATGTGAGTGAATGATATGTTTAAAATGCTTAAAGTTCAAAAATAATATTATATATAATATTATCTTGTTTTTATGTTATTTAAATCATAAATATCGTTTCCTCGAAAATGGTTTGAATAAAACGTTAAGTTAATCATTAAAAACCGTTATATATAAATATTGAACGAAATGAAAATAATATGCACGTGAAATGAATTAAAAATGTAAAATATAAAAAAAAATAAAAATGAAAATAAGGTAGAGTTACTATTGGTCCTTGAATTTATACAAAATTTACACTTTTCACCCTAACGGTGTAATATTTGCACCGTTAGTCCTTAAAATGTATTTTTAGTCCAAAAGTTCCAAAAATGACATTTTAAACCATAAAGTTACTGTTTTATCAATAAATATCCCCAAGTTAAATATTGGACAGATTATACCCTACTTTTACCGGATTGACCGTTTTAGTCCTTGAGTTTGAAAATATTTGCAAAACTAGTCCTTTTTGTACAAAATGTTTAGGAAAAAGTTGCCGAGACTTTTATAAGTTTATTAAAGCTTAATGGACTGCTTATTTACTGCTTATAACTTGTAAAGCTTATTTTTTGAATAAATGGGCTTTTAAAATTAAGAACTCGGCCCGTTAAGAAATTTAGAGGCGTGGGCTTTAAGGGTTTAATGGGCCTATGTTTGGACTCAATTTAGGATCATAAAAACATTGAAAAAGAGTTGGATTCGATTGCTTATCAGAATAAGCCAGGAAATGCTTATTGGGCTAATAAGCCCACGCTAATTTATAAAAGGTTTGTAAAACTTTGTGACTCGCGTTTACTTTGGACGAATTCGAATGGTTTTTAGGCCTTAGGAGGGGAATCAACAAACTAAGTTTTGGTCACTTATAGTATGAAAAATCAGTAGGAACAATAAAAGGGTTAGGTCGTGTATCAAAATCCATTTTAACGAGGTGATTCCTAGGCGTGTTCAATACGGAAAATAAATATTGAAATGACATGATATATGATTTAAAAGGAACTCGATAATGAAATAAAGGGATGAAACAAATATGTAACGTGATGTATATACGAAAGAAATTTAATCTAGCCTTCCATATAGGAGGCATGAGTATAAAATAAAACGTAAGATAAATAACGAGTATGTATAGAAATAAAATAAATGTATACGTTTAAATGAAAGGAAAGAAAATGCATGATATGAATTAGAATTCGAATAGAAATAGTTTAGAGAGGGTTTAGAAATCTTACAACACCACAAGGGTGGGTTATACGCTTGGGTTGATTAAGGAAGGGCTCGAAATGGATTTTGCGTATGATTATGAACTCGTATAACAAAGGAATGGACTTGGCCTTCTTGAACTGAGTTTACAGGAGTATTTAGAGTGTTTAAGGAGTGTGTTTGAGTGTGTGTGACAAAGGAAAAGGGTTGCGTTTGGTTTTAACGAGATGCATGCATTTAATATCGAAATATATAACTCCCACTTGCACAAGTTGATGCTATCTTCGACCATGGCAGAGTTTGGATAGATAAGGAATATATTCCAGTCATTAATAAGCTAGGAGGAGGGCTAGAAGGCATGGGTAAGCTAGAAACCGAATGGGAAAAAACGTTTATGTGATAATAGTTTCGTACGTATGGTTTAAAGGTTCAATTGAAATATTTAACGTGTGATATTGATAAATATGGTGAGGAAATGAGTTTACAAACTCAAAACAAGTTTTATAAATCGAAATTACATAGTAGAAATTGTTTGAATGCAAAATGGATAAAAAATGAATTTAATTATACGGTTTAGAAATAGTTGCGAGATGAGTTTACTTTGGCCTTCGTTCGTGGGTTAAATGTGTGAGTTAGGAATTGGAATTTGGCATCCCATTAGATTGATGTATAAAGAAACGAGTGAGCTAAAAATATATACATCTTATGTGTCGAAATTCAAAATGAAAGGGGCAAAGCTAAGGCACTTAGTTGACTGAAATTTAAAAAGAAAATAAATTAAGTAATTTGGATTGGGCCAAATGAATAGTAATGGAGTGGATTTTTGGGCTTAGGAATAATATTAAGGTTCATTGGGTTTATATTGAGTGTGTTGGGTTATCTGTGGTCCATGTGTGAGCTCGTTCCATTGTTTTGAGAAATTAACGTAACGTAATAAACAAAATTTTAAATTTTGTTCGTAAAAATTGGTTAACTAAACTGTAACAGATAATTAATACTTGATTAATGTTTGCAACTAACTAGGAAATTTTACGGGTTGCTACAGTGACTTTATCAAATCATTTAGGAATCGATTTTTCAACTAAATTAATAGTTATCCTAAACACTCCTTTCAAAATCGTATTTTTCGTAAATTTGTTATAAGCACACAATTTGACACTTCATTCTTTTGAGACTTCTTTTTTTTGATTTTCCAAAGACATCTTCAAGCTTGTATACAAAGTAACATTTAACAACAAAATTTCTAAGTATACTTAGTGAAACATTTTTCATATTATATTCCGCTTCAATGGTAATTTGATACATGGATCGTACTCCATTTTAAAAACCATTTGTTTTGAAAATAAGAGCTACGAGGCTCTGATACCAATTGAGAACACGTAGGGGGGGGGGGTGAATACGTTCCCGTTAAAAAAAACTTAAAACTTGTTGTATCAAATATCCATTTTAGCTTGTTCTAATATGAAAGATGTCAATTGTAGTTTATGACTAGCATAAACTAAAACATGTTGTCACATAAGTATTATCAACAAGTCACAACACAAGCAATCATATAATGAAAACATAAAAGTAAAGTAGTAAGTAAAAGAAAGCGCAAACCGAACACGATGATTTATAGTGGTTCGGTCACGGAGCTCCTCTCCGCCCTACTCCACTCCCCGAGTACCCAACTCGAGAGTTACTTCACTAGATCAACAAGCTCCCTTCTCGGCGGAGAAAACCTTACAATCATCGCTTACACTTTTTCCGGTACAAAGCTAAATACCGGGTTCTAGTTCGAGGTAGAACCAACCTGACGTCGCCTATACAATTTCCGACACTAAGCTAGATGTCGAGCTCTTTTACAAGGGTACAACCACTCCCGTCGTCGCTTATACTTTTTCCGACACTAAGCTAGACGTCGAGTTCTTTTACAAGGGTACAACCACTCCCGCTATGTTTTATGGCCCAACATAGAAACCTTGTGTTTTATGGCACAAACACATAAACCATCTGTTAGGAATATAAATATTCAGATGAAGGATCGGTCACCCCGAGTATCTACTTAGCATTTATATAGCTCGTAGGCTTATTTATATTAGCTTAGTAATATTCGTATTAGTATTAACAGTATTAGTCGTATTTATATTTGTGGAGTGGGTCGGGGCTTTCCCCACTGTCAGCTCACTCCACAGCCCACTAGGGGCACAATATTAGTAACTATATAAAGCCCTTCCCACACTTGGGAAGGGTTGGAACTCTTGTCACTTCACACACTTAATCTAATTGATTTCAAGTTTTCCCAACTCTCTCTCTCTAGTTCATCTCATCTCACTAACTCAAACATGGGTTTCTTGATCTTTCAAGATCCAAGGCCACCCGAATAGATCCACACAATCAATAAGGTTAGATCTTACAATTGGTATCAAGAGCCATGGTTAGGTTCGGTTTGATTGTGTGTCGGTTTCATTTTTTTTGGTTCGTATCATATGGTCTCAAATCTGTGTTCACAAATCTGGTTCGTACCATTGTTTAAATATATTGTTTGGGCTTTAAAGAGTTGGATGTTGAATATATCATTTTTGGTTGTTCAAATATGAAGTCAAGATCTCTATATTGATGTGTCTTGTGGTTCGAACTGAGTTTCTTGTTTTTGTTTTTGGTTGGTTTTTATTGGGCTGCTACTATCCTTCTACTATCTAAAGGTCCAGTTGGTGTTTACATATTCAGGTTTCTTTTAAATCCTTCATGTGGGCCTCTAACTACTTATGGTGCGTTAACGTGTATGGTTTTTTCTTTGAAATTTGTTAGTCATGCGTTAACGTGTATGGTGTTCTTTGAAATTTGTTAGTCATAGGCCTTATGTTAGCAGTTTAACATCGTGTATCTTGATAGTTGTGATGTTCATAGTGGCGTTTTGTGGGTTTGTGGCTTCATGTTCTAAGTGGCGTTTTGTGTACATAATGGTGATGATTTGGCATGTATCCGAAAATGGCAAAAAGTACATGTGGTCCATGCTGTGGCGTTTTGATGCTGCTGAATGTATAACTGTAATGGGTAGCGTTTTTCTGGTCTACACCTGCAGTTTTGGTTTTTAACTAAAACTGGAAAAGATAACAAAAATGGAAATAGTGACTTGTGGTTCACACAAAGTAGTGATTTGTCTGTCCTAGCATTTTGTCTAAGTGGCGTTTTGTCTAAATGGCGATTTGTCTTAATGGCGATTTGTCTAAATGGCGATTTGTCTAATGTGGCGATTTGTGTCCTCATGAATGTAGCCTTTTGTCTACTCATAACATATTATCAAACAAATTGAAACGTCATGCTGCCAAAATTTCTAAGAAAGTAGCGATTTGTCTATGTCTCAAGAGATAAAGCATTAAGATGAAGATGAGACTATTTGACCACGATGACTACAACCAAATACCTATCAAACGACTTCAGCTTACACATCATCAGTCAACAATTACAACAAACAGATGATTAAGATGAAGATAGAAGACCAGTAGACCACTAAACCAAAATTAACCATACTCATTGACCTCCGCCTCTAAAACATCATCAGCCATTAACGAAATGAATGACCAGTAACACACCACAATTGCAATACATAATCCAACTCTATCCTAACTCCTTACCCTTAATTCCATCACAAAACAACCTCAAATCACAGACAAGACTCGACTCATCAGGATAATTACCAGATCTCAGATCAGTTCACTTTCAATCTTTCAAAAGATTTGTTTCATTGAACCTATCTCTTCATCGATCTTGTTGAAGCCTAGCTTCATTTAATATACAAACCATAAAAAGAAAAGATTTATAACAATGATGTTATAATCATTTTTCTTGAGCTCGTTTAACAACAAATTACAAGAAAAAGGAAGTAACCTACCCGAGACTTCCCCTAAGATCTTGTTGTCGAATCCAAATCTTGACACCGGCGCTCATTTTTTTTCAGTTCTTGGGTTATCTTCTTGCTTCAAGTGATTCGTGATTAAAACCGAGTGGTGTTTGTGAGATTAATGTGATGTGATGGAAATTATTTGATGATTACTGAGTTTACAATTATTTGTTTGAATGAGATAAGGTTTGGTGGCTGTGTGAATTGAAGGAGAGGAGTAGGGCGGAGTATGGATTGTGATGATTTGGGTTTGATTGTTATCTTATACCAGATAATTAGGGTAAGGGTTAGTGAATTATCAAATTTAGTTGTGTGGGCTTCCAAATGGGACTATGCGAACAATTGGGCTTCATTGGTTTTGGACTCGATTTTACCGTACAACATCTACTGGATTGGGCCACAATTCGCTAACATGGTCTATCAAAATTGGTTATCCTAATTTAAACTTAGGATACACATATTTTTTATAACATTTGTTAAAGTGTGTGGTATATTTTTGGAGGTACATATTTTTACATGGATTCACACGTCATGACTTGTATTTGGGTTCATGAATTTCAACGCGATTACATAGTTATGAAATCGGCATCATTGTTCTATTAGTGCCTACGACTTGAGTGAGCCTGCAGTTTGATCTTTGCGATTTGAGTTATAGTTGACAAATAACATTTTGTTTAATTGCGATTTGTCAAGTTACGTTTTGACTTGTTGCGACTTGACTGATTGCGTCTTGACAAGTTGCAATTTGACGTTGCGAGTTGACACTTGCGATTTGACTTATTCCGATTTGGTTGACTGCAATTTGACTTGTTGCAATTTGACAAACTGTGACTTGACTAATTACAATTTGTTCAAGTTGACATTTGACCTCTATAACTTGCATTTCGAAGATTAGTATTGCACTTCACTCTTAGTTGTTCTGGTTGATTTCACGGTTTCTCTTGTAGGTTTTAGAAAATCCCGCGAAAGATTCGATTTCTCGGTTTGAATCTCAAGAGCTGTAAAATCCCGTGAAATTAATTTTGGACAAGTAAGCTGAACTTGGATTTAGACATAATAAAACTCACGGGGTTTGACTATTATTTTCGGGATAAGTTTGTGCTTCGAGATCGGCAGAAATTGGGAAATTATGGTAGCTTGGTTGGTTTGGTAATTCACGGGTTGGTGTACTTAGTGTCACAAACATCTCGGGGTGGATGGATGCACGATGTTTGATGACCCTTGCTTGAGCGTATTTATGGTGATCAGTCTTGGAAGTTCAAGAAGTGGATATATACAATAAAGGATGGAAGGTTGGGTATATATCACTACCTATATTTAAAGGAGTTACGTTGTTGTGCTCAATATAGGTTCTTAATCACATATTTAGTGCAAGTATAAGTCGCGAACTTGTCCTTTATCAAGCTTCATCAAGTGATTGTTGCTTCTCAAGCTTCTAATGGGATTGTAGTACAAGATCTTCTCAAGAGGTGGTCAGACTCAAAGACAGGAGGTGGATTGTTCAAAGATGTGTCTTAACCTTTTACACATTCTATAGTTAAACATATTTCATCAAGCGGTGTTGGCATATTATGAGCTTCAGGGAATTTTTAATCTGCTAAACCATTGATGAGGAGACAAACGAGGGGTTACTACAAGAGAGTCTTAATCACCATCTTCGTTGCAGTAGTTTTATTTGTTTCTTTCCATGTATTGTGCCTGACAAATTCACAAACATCACGGACTCTCAGCTTTGGCAAAAAGGTCATTTCATGCCCTCTTTGAGGGGGAGAATTTGTGTGAGTTTCCTAGCGGTTCCATCTCCAGCGATGTGATTTTTAGCGGTTCCGGTTACAGCGGGTCAGATCGTATCGGTTCAGTCTCCAGCGGTTTGAATCTTAGCAGTTCCGGGTTCAGCAGGTCAGATCGTAGCGATTCAGGATTCAGTGGTTCAGTCTCCAGAGGTTTGAATATTAGCGGTTCCAGTTTCAGTGGTTTAGCTTTCAGCGGTTTGGGGCTTAGTTATTTGCCTAAGATTTCAGCGGTCTGATACTTACTGTTGTGCAGTTTGTTCTTGAATTTATTTCTCGGTTAAATCTCAAGAATTGTAAAATCCTGTACACAGTACGACAACTATTCCATGCATTGCACCTGATATCATCCAAGCAGATGGGTCAGACAGCTATGTTTGATGGGACTGACTATGAGTCATGGGCACTGCTAAGAATTAGCGCATGTTTCTTCTCCCTTTGACTATTCAACCGCACAAAATGATCACGAAGTTAAGTTGGTATTCCTTGCTTGAGAGTGAAGTTGGATTTCACGAAAGAGTCTACCTATTTTATCTTGAAATCGGGGATGGTTGGATGCATGATTTCAATGATAACTTGCTCGTGCTTAAGATATAAGTTGAAGACTTGGGTTATCTAGTTACCAGCAGTCGGGGTAACTATCACTTAAGAGTTATTGGAGTACTCAGTGTCACACGTCAATGACGATGTCGATAATCTCAAGAGGTGTTAATGTCTCATACTTTTGGTTGGGTATTGAGCACTTAGAGATTTGCTTGGAGCATCAATTCTCTACACCGTTCTTCCAACATTAGTGCAAGCTTAAGTAACAAATTTGGGGACTACTACTTCAGTTTTCAGCATTGGTATATCGGGTTTCCTTCATCAAGTGGTCACAAATTGTTGTTTGTGTACGAGGTTGGTTAGTTGGCCAAAGGTTTTAAAAGTTGTGATGTGATCTGTAATTCTCACGGGATATTCTTAACCCAAACTGATGTTCTCCAAAATCAAATCAGTCATGCCACATTCAATCTGTTACTATCTCACGGTTTCTTCTTGATTTTGTAAAATCCCGTGAAAGAACTTATTTCTCGGTTTAAATCATAGATTTGTAAAATCCCGTGATGATGGGCTATGCGCTCTTGACCATGATTGGGTTAAAACCATTATCAAAGCTCAGTTAAATCATCATAAAGGGCTAGATTTGGGCATTAACCACAAGATGTGACTACGGAGTTAAGTCATTATTATTTATTTGAGGCTGAAGTGAAATTTCATGGGTGCGTGTACTTAGTATCTGAAGATATCAGGGAGGTTGGATGAAGATTCTTCGAGATCCTTGTTCTTGCTTTTAACCTTTACAATGACGAGGACTTGGATATCTAGTTATTTTTTCTTTCTCTCTATTACAAAATAACTATCACTTTAAGGAGTTACGTTGTAGTGCTCAGTGTCACACGAAGTTGTGGATATCCAAGAGGTGATGTACGTCTTATACTTGATGGTTGGTTGGTTGAAGAGTATAGAGTACTTAGGGATTCAATGTTGCACGAAGTCTCTACACCGCTCTTTGTCACGCATTAGTACAAGTTTAAGTCACAAGTTCGGGTTATGTTACTTCAGTCTCAAGTTCATCATATTGGGTTTTTCTCCATCAGTGGTCACGACATCAAGCCGATAAAATGATAATGGGGTTGGTAACGAGTTAGATGAGAGAAGTAGTAAAGAGAGAGAAATGACGTCTGTACACATCAGTGCAGGCCTCGTTCTTCAAAGAAAAGAAAAGTGTACGCTTGAGTGCACTTTATCTTCAAAAGAAGAGGAATCTTCTTATTTATGGCCATTCTCATCAACAAGTTTCATGCTCTTTCCGTGCTTATTCAGTCTTCAAGTGGATCGGCGCACATTGGAGTATATTCTTATTCACTTATTCAACCAAAAATTGCAGTTGACAGGCATATGCAATTTTTGAGGGGGGGAAAGGGTGAATAAACAACATGTCAGTCTTCAAGAACCGTCAAGTGGAGCTACTTACCGTTGATGGTATTCATATTCACTCGTTCAATCATCAAAAATTGCAGTTGGCAGACATATGCAATTTTTGAGGGGGGGGAAAGGGTGAATATAATCTACATGTTGATTGATGATTGAGAAATGGTCATACGAATCCTGAATACGTCAGTTCAGGAGTCGTGCAAACCATGGTTCTCCAACACTACATCTTCCTCCGTCTATCAAGGTGTTGAAGAACATGGTCATGGAATGCTAATCGACATCGTCTCACGGGCTGGTACAATCAGCATCAATGGGTTCCTAATCAACGCTTCATGTACACGTCATTACGCTGCATGTACACATCATGATTATGATTCCGATTAATCGTAACCATCATGGGGGAGAGAAATGTGTACACCAAGGACGCACAACAGGTTCACGTGATCGGGCTTAATCATTTATTCCGGTGTTGATAACCGCAGAGATGATCAGTGGTTCAACTTGTTACCTTGGTATTAACGTTTCACTGTTACATCATGGGCTGATTAATTGTAACCATCAGGGGAGAGAGAATGTGTACATCAAGGACACACAACAGGTTCACGTGATCAGGGCTTAATATCCAAGAATGGATACATACTATAGATGATCAGTGGTTCAACTTGTTACTTTGGTGTTATACTAAAGATTGAAGAAGGTCGAGTCGTCAGTCTATTCTACATTCTCTGTTGTGTGTTATCATCTCATGTGTATGTTGCGGGCTGATGGGTTGTATGTAAGGTTACTGGAAGACATTTGGTGAGATGAAGATGATTGGTATTCAGTTCCTCCATATTGGGCAATCTTGAAGAAGGTCGAGTCTACAGTCTATTCTACATTCTCCGTTATGTGTTAGAAGACTAAAGACAACATGCATTTGGATATCTAAAGACTTCTTCACATTATGGGTGTTCATCCAAAGTCTTCTTTCTATTATGGGTGTTCATCAGAAAGGTTGTCATATTGGGGGAGAGCACTAATTAGGGGAGAGTGAAAAGCCTGAATTAATCCCTGATTTAATGTGCTCACATTGCTCTTCAGCAAGTAAAGGAATGGCAGCGGAGAAGATTCAGGAAGCTGAAGAGTAATGGTTTTGGTTCGTATCCTTGTACATATTTTCTTCATACATTTTTGTTCATATCTTATACCTTTTTGTAGATAGATACATAGTATACCTGCTAATTGTAAATAGTGAATCGTAAAACCAGAAAAACCATAAAAATTGAAAAAATATAAAATACCAAAAATAGTTTCACCTAGGCATGTCTTCTGTTTATCGATAACATTTACGGACTTAGAAATGTCATTCAATAATGGCACGGGTCTTTAAATGAAGCTCGAGCAGAAGTTAAAATGGATTGGTAAAACATGTCTAAAATGGCTTGCTATTACTTTAGATAGCAACCCGCGCTTCAAAATGAGGAAAGCACGTCGCCTAAAAGACGGCTGTTCCTCCAACTGGGTGATGTTCACCTGGGCATGGATTACTTTATATCCATGTTTCTTCGATCTGATGTACGTTTCAGTGCATCATTTCTTGAAAAAGAAGAGAAATCTTCTTTGCATACAAATAGTTTTCATTCTGTGATTCTTCTGAAAATTATTTGTAAGACACTTGGTGATTTTGTGTTGCTTGAAATTTGTTTAAACTTGGATTATGCATAAAATGTGTCACTCAATCAACGACCACAATACTTTAATACGGGTCATTGATTGAGGGGGAGAGTGAATTCAAATTTTATATCATCAAACGGATTTATTGGTTAAATCATACTTGTTAGAAATGGTTTTGTAGTTAATGGGGTATTAGTTGAAGAGGATCTTGCTAAAACTTTATATCAAATGGCCAAACGTGTTAGTTGCTAGAAAGTTTAGGACATTATGTGCAATTTGCTTATAGTTTCCTAGCTTTATGTATCTAGAAGGTTCATTTGTGTTACTTTGGAATCCTCGTTTAATCCCCTAAACACCTTAAGACTCAAAACCTAAAAGAAGTTAGAAAAACCAGTTGTGTTTGATGTTTTTGAATACTCCAATGACAGTTGTATGATCTAAATGAATGAGTTTCAAAGGTTGTTTGACTTTTGTTAAGTCGATTGATGCTTAATTGTTGTTGATATTGTGCATATGTTCTCAGGATTCGCTAAGGTATATTGCTATCATGTTAGAATCATGTTCCTAAGATCCTGAGTTGAATATAGATATCTGTGTGAATTGCCATGTGCATGATTGCTATTTGCTCTTCATGCTAGATAGTAGTTTGACGTATTTCCTGACTGTGGTTTGATTATAAGATGAACTTGGTATTATAATGTGGCAAGCTGCTGAAGGGTAGCTATTAAGGAACAGTGTATCTGTATGTATGTATATCTGTGTTGATATTCTTATGCAGATTCCATAGCCAATATGAATGTGCCAGTTCCAGCTCTAACCATGTGATCAGACGTTCAAACTCTATTGATTGGCTCAGAATTCACCACGACAACAACATCGGCAGCAACAACAACAACAACAACAACAACAACACCGTCATCACCACCACCACCTTCAGTAAAACAAAGCAATATTTGTTCTGATCTCGCCAAGTGGGGATCTACAATTCTTGGACGTACTTGTTGGTGGATGGATAAGCGATGTTGACCACTGACTCACTCAGAAAAGCGGGTGATTACATCATCTGCGCAAAAAGGTCAATATCATTTGTGTCATAATTGTCGAATTGTGCATAATAAGCAGTGAATCTCCCTCTTAGTTTAAGGGGGAGCATAGTATGTTTCATCATCAGACTACATTAAATCGGACACATTTTCTCCCACATTTTCTAACTTATTTAAATCAATTGGGATCACAAATCTCAAAAGGTTTGAAATTTTTGATCGGGGGAGAGAATGTGATTTAAATATGAAACCTGATGAAAATGTGATGTTTTGGAATTAAACGTTAGGCTCTCCCATATGTGCTAAACTCTTTCGTAAATCGATGCACATATTGAGGGGAGCAAATGGACAAAAAGGATTTGGCACCGCATGAGATCGTGACTCAGACGTAACCAATGAATTGACGAAACACAAATTGTCATCAATCGAAAGGACATATCCTGGCAGGGTAATAATTTCAAGCTGGTCTAACCAGTGATGTAAGCGTGTCTCGAAAAGGATGTGTCTGAGTAGAGTGTACCGTTTCGAGAAACTTTCTGTGAACTTGACCAGGACGGGTAATAATTTCAAGCTGGTCTAACCAGTGATGTAAGCGTGTCTCGAATCGGTCATGTTCACTGAAAGTTGATCAATTCAAAAAGTGCGAGCTTTACCTAACATGTGCAAATTTATAAAACAATCATTCGAGCACATGTTGAGGGGGAGCATTTGAAAAATATAAAACTCTCAAGTGTTTGCAAAAATGTGTTTCAGAATCATGAACACTTTGAGAGATTTTTCAAAGATTTGGTTTTATGGCAATCGTGGAAGAATACCAAAGACTGACCATTTTAATGAATGCATGGAGTTATAAGGATGGTTAGGTTAGGCTCAAGTTCCCACGATCCCGCCAGATCCGGAGGGATCTACCCAGGGACAATCCACTAGTTAGTGTAGAAGTCCTTAGGTATGATTAAAAAAAAGGAGAAAAGTGAATAAGGGAAGAGTGCCGACTGAGATGGAGCTAGTACTGGAACAAACCCAACAAGGTACTAGTAAGGAAGTCTCGGTAAGCACTGAAGGGGTTGAAGAATGAAAAAGAAATGTAAAGGTAAAGGGTGAAAAGAAAGAAGTGTGGAAAACTAGAAGGGGGGTTGAATAGTTTTACGTCTTTTTAATTTATGAAAACTTTTGTTTACTTTTTAAAATTTCGATTCTATCTTATGTGAATTCAACTCTTGATCAATATGAACATATATAAACAAATATAGATAAGTAATGCAAGTAAGGTAAATATAATGAAATAAGAGAGAGAGATGAAAAGATCAAACCACAACACGAAGATTTATAGTGGTTCGGCTACAAGGACACCTTCCTTGCCCTACTCCACTCCTCGAGTCACCTACTCGAGAGTTTTCTTCACTATGTCAACAAACTCCCTTATGGCGGAGAAACCTTACACAACTTTAGCTTACACCGGCTTAACGACACAAAGCTAGATGTCGAGTCCTAATCGTAGCTAGAACCAATCTCACAACTTATACACAACTTCTACACAACTTAATCACGACTTCTTCACGACAGCTTCACAACGGCTTCACGACTTCTTCACGACTACTTCTTCACGACTACTTCTTCATAACTACTTCACAACTACTTATTCACAACTACTTCACAACTAATTTACAACACCACTACGTAATTACACTTAGATCTACTTATCACAACTACACAACACTTTACACAACAACACAATTGAATGAGGTAAGTAATAACACTTCTTCACTAGTTGAAGCAGAGTTCTTCTTTTGCACTTTTGGTGGTGGAAGCTTGGATCACTTAGAAACCAATGCTTAAGAAAATATGATCAAAGGATTTACAATGTTTTAGAAAGGATTTAGAACAGAAAGTTTTAGTGTGCAAAAGGTGAGTAAAAATCCAGGAGAAGGCTGGTATTTATAGGAGAAAAACTAGACAGCTGGAGGCCTACTGGAGCGGGGGCGGTCCCCTTAAATAGGGGGCGGTCCCCTTAATTATTAAGGGGGCCGCCCCTACTGAACGTTGGCCAATTTTGTCCTTTTGTGGGGAAGGTTTTTCTGGAACATTTTAACTGATTTTGGTTAAAAATTTGAATTCATATTTTTGTAAAAGATTAAACATTTTTATTTAATACCAAAAATGTTTTTCAAAAATATATAAAATGTTTTTGATGTTTTATAAAAAATCTAGTTATTAAGAAAATGTTCCTTTGATCATATAATGCATTAAGCATTAGTTTATTCATACCTTAAGTGATTTGAGTTGTAGAAATAGATATTTACAACTAAATACTTGTTTACGTCATAATTTTCCGATTAATGATTTTACATTTTGTGATTATCAAAACGTAGAGATATCGAAAAATATTAATAACGTGTTTAGGCATTATTTATATCAACAATCTCCCCCTTTTTGATGATTACAAAATCTAAACTCATTAAATCTAAAAATTAGTTTTTAGACAAGTATTTAGTGAGTTTACATCTATTTCTCCCCCTTTTTGTAGAATCAAAAAGGTTAAGCCGACAAGTTTTAGAATCTAAATTTGTCGGGACGAGAACTCCCCCTTGATGTGTACTCCCCCTCGTTTGGGGGCACCAAGGAAACGAGCTATGGAACGATTACAACATGAAGCATTGCAAGCATACAAACAAAAACAACTAATGAAACTACATAATCGTCCTAGAAGTACATGGTCTTCCATGGAGCTTGCTTACAAGAAGGTTTTGAAAAATTATTTTTAAGCATTGCATATGCTTAATTGGGTGAAAATGGAGGTGGTGGTGGTGTAGTGGGTGAAGGAGGTGGAGGAGGTGGTGGTTGTGGGTTGGCAATCATGTTTTCAAGAGATGAAAACATGTAGTGTATCTCATCTCTAAGACCAAAGATTAAGGTCCGGTTATGGATGCAACAAAGACAATTATCACCATGGGCTTCAAGCATTGCCCAAGGTATAGGAAAGAATGGTGGTGGGGTTGGTGATGGTGAAAAGTGAGCATCAAGAGGTGTGATGGGTGATAGGGAAATGGCAAGTTGGGTGTATGAAGGTTCTTGAGTGGATGGTGGTGATGATGCTCTTGGTGATGATGTTAGGTGAGTGTGGATGTAGTCATTGATGGAGGAAGTGGATGGAATGGAGGAAGATGAAGCTCCATGGGTAGAGGGTATTTTTTGATGGTGCATTTGGTGCACTTGGGGATGAATTTTGAGGTGGTGGTGATGGAGTTTTGATGTCATCTTGGGTTAGGTCTATGAAAGGTTGTTTTGGTGGTATGATAACAAGTCTTTGTTTCCTTGAAGTCTTAGAGATGGAGGATTTTGGTGATAGCATTGTGGATGAAAATGGGTGTTTGATGAAGTGAAAGGTAATTGTAAGGAGGGTATTTATATTGTGAAAATGTGGTTGATTTAGGCAAATTGTGAAGGTTTTGTGGTAATATTCCAAGTTCAGTTCGTGCATTAAGGGTAATAGTAGCTGGGGCTAGGTAAAAGTGGTCACAAGATGCAAAAGGAAACAGTAAATTTTACTGTCCAGATGGCCGGTCCCCTTAATTGTTGGGCGGCCCCCTTAAAAATTAAGGGGACCGCCTAAGGAATTAAGGGGGCCGCCCATCTGGTGATTTCCCAGGCGACCAAATTTGAAAATTTTCCAGAAAAAGGTCATTTTTAGGGTGTTTTTGCAGCAAGTTTCATTTGGATCATGTACATCAAGAATGATTAAATATTATCAATTGCATATTAAAATAATATACATATTTAAGACAAAAAAAAAAATCATATTAGAAGCATATGCATATTATATCAAATAAACTAGTAGCTTAGTTCTAATAAGTTTATCATCTAACATAATAAAAGTCATAGCAAACAAGTGTTAAGATAATAATACTACATATAAATGTCTAATCATAACATCGATAATAATCAACTAAACACTCATCAAGCATGTCTATTTCTTCTTCTTTCCAAACATCCTTCCAAGTGTCTTTCCAATAGACTTGAAACCGCCTCGTACTTCTTGATGCATCTGCTGTGTGGTGTTGAGTAGTTCGGTTTGTCTTTCAAACAGCAGTTCGTCTGTTCGTTCGGAAGGAGAAGGAACTTGATACTCGGTGTAATCAAGATCCGGAAGATTTTGAACGAAGGTCCTAGGTGATGGGGTACTAGCACGTGTTGTGCCCTCCTCCTCATCATCATCATCATCATCGTCTCCTCGATGTGACGTGGAACCACGAGGTGGAAGTGAGACAGATTTACGAGATTTTCCCTTGTCGCTTCGGGGGCGACGTTCACGGACACGAACAAGA
Organism: Artemisia tridentata subsp. tridentata; assembly: GCA_021014915.2. Classification (NCBI taxonomy): domain Eukaryota; kingdom Viridiplantae; phylum Streptophyta; class Magnoliopsida; order Asterales; family Asteraceae; genus Artemisia; species Artemisia tridentata. Next base: position 178,565,261 of record CP139506.1, read on the forward strand.
GGATTAAGGACCGGTTGAACAGACTCATAAATTGGACTCTGAAGATGTGGATAATGTATCATGACATGATTATAGAGGCGAGTGAGAAACATGTCATACGGGAGATTTGCATTATGAGTGTTTTTGGCAGACATGATACGGAAGACAAAGAGATATGCCAAATTGTACGGCTGTTCAGCGACAATACAGTACAACATATGAGCTATGCTCGCCGTGACATGATCATGGTGACCACCGGTACCGAACACATTCTCACGAATGAGTTCTTCCCAACGCTTTATGTCGGGGCATAACTCCTTGAGGAGGATTTGGTTAGCATGGATGTCAACATCTTTTGACTTGATCCTCCGGCTAGTCGTACCACGATCTAGCAAAAGATATTGACGAATTTCTTCAGAGGATGGAATCTCAGAGTAGTAAGGACCATGTTGAGGTCGATATTGCTCAAGAGATGAGAGATCCCACTCATTAGAGAAGACAGCTTGACTGGAATAGGGAATTCCTAGAATTTGACCGAATTGAGCGAGAGTAAGAGTAATGAATTCGTGTTGAATCATAAAGGATATGAGGATACAGCCATTGGGATCGGTTTGCACCGTCACTTGGCTATAGAAGTCAAGAACAAAGCGGGGAATGATAAGCTCATTGATTTTGTAGAGACAATCAAGACGAACGTTAGAGAACATTCATTCGATATAGTCGGATTCATAGAACGATGGATAGACAACTCTCCCTTCATGAATGTTTCTATCTTCAATGGGACGATAGAAACAAGCAACAGCAGGAGAAATGCCTGGAGTGGCAGAGACTTTAGGAATGTATTCTTTTGTTTTTGAGACATCACCGACTGTAGTTTTGGGCATTTTCACCTATACAAGAAAGCAACAAAGAAAAATAAGAAAATGACATGCATATATTATATATGCTACTTATGTGGAACGTAAACATACTTCGACTCTAAAACTTAAATCCTAAGAAGTAGTTTACAATGTTCCTTAGTTTTAATTTTTAACTCGCTTAAAATGTATTTTATGATATTAAAGAATAGTTATAGGGACATTATGACAAGAAATCAAAAATATCCGAACGTTCTTTTATACGTCATAAGCTACTTTGAAATGTGGCTAGACAAACATTGGATTGTATATCTAGCTATTTCTTACGAGTGTTTATGTTAAGTAACTTAGATTTTGACTCAAAAATTTCTTTCAAAATGTTGTGCCAAACGCTCCTTTAAATAAGAAAATAACTAGTAAAATTTCAATATACATATGAATTATGTATCTTGATGACTTAAAACAACTAATTGCGTGTTTATAAACTTGACAAGTAGTTATGAACTTAATTTTGATTAAATTTCGATGATTCTAGTTCCTAATCCAAACACTCTCTTATATTTAACAAAAAAAAATTTTATGATTCGAAAAATATATTTTTAGGATTTGTGAGTTGTAATAAACCAATGTGATTAGTTTTAACAAGTGTTTATGGCATAATTCAACAATGTGATTAGTTTTGAAAAGGAGTGATTAGTTTGACATAATGTTTTTTTTTTTTTTTTTTTTTTTTTTTTTTTTTTTTTTTTTAATTACTTAGTTTCTAGGTTGATTAAGCATTCTAATCCTATGGGGAGCATTTGGTTATAAGATTTCTAGACTTAATTTTAACAAAATTTGGATTAAAAGAAAGTTTAGTAAAAGACCTAATTATGATTAGACTCAAAATTGAATGGAATTAGATGAAATGTGAATTAGAAAACTTACAAAATGTGTTGCTAATCAAGATACAAGTGTTTGCCCCTTGTGAAAATAGTCGGAGATGGTGATTTGGTGAATGGTTTTTGAGTTGAGGTTCGTTCACAGCAGCAGCAAGTATGGGTGTGTTTGAAAAGTGGGGTGTTTGGTAAAGATTTTTGGAAGAAAAACGTTTTTGGGAGCTACAGTAGGCCGGTCCCCTTAATTATTAAGGGGACCGCCCCCGTTTACTAGCCGGTCCCCTTAAACATTAAGGGGGCCGCCTACCAAACTTGGAAATAGTTCGGGTTTAGTTTCTGATAGCAAAATAATTTTATGTATATATATATATAGATTTATTATATATCAAAAATACGTTGGGTTTTAATGGCACGAGGAAGGAATACTTGACATTTTATTAACATTTCGTTAAGAAAACATTTCTTGAGAATTTTGGATAAAATGATCAAGATGTCAAGTTGAAAAATGTGTTAGGGGGTGAGAGTAAAAGTGCATATATATATATATATATATATATATATATATATATATATATATATATATATATATATATATATATATATATATATATATATATATATATATATATATATATATTTTGTGTGAAAACGTGGGATGTTGAATGGAGTTAAGAAATGATGAGGTAATGACAGAGATAGGTGCTGGCGGTGACGGGAGTTTGTTTCATCCATAGTTTTCTTGACTCGACGGTCAAAGTGCTACTTCTACGTTAATCCACTTAACTCACTTCTCTTCATCACCATGAGTTATGTGATAGTGGACACGGAAGATTTTCGTGTTGAACGTTAAAGTTCAAAAGAGGCAAAGGGGGAAGAAAAGGTTCGAGGACGAACAATTTCTTTTAGTTCTAGATAGTCAACAAATGACGTATCTAGGTTATGTGCGGATATATTTATATATGTATATAGTATAATAATACGGATATATATATGTATATATTTATGTTATGTATACGTATAAGGGATTATCTACTAACTACCATACAAGAACTAACTAAACTAGGCATTAAAAACTTATGGGGTCATGCAATTTGCTAGTTCATAAATCTACGCACATAATGATGAGCATGAAAGAGGGGCGTACCTTTTAGTCTTCAACGTGTGGTCTTCAAGCGCTTCAAAGCGTTTATGTTTGACTTGTAGAAGTCAATCAAGGACGAGATACCAATAATCCAATGAGATAGCAATTTAGCCACTTGGTCCCCATTGTCTCATTGATCCAAATTTGTTTGAACCAAAAATGGGTTGTAGTTGACTAGGATGCATGTATGGTGGAAGTATTCCCCAAGGATTGAAGCTTAGTGGATTCGGGTAATTCCACATTGGGTAACTATTATTATGACGGTTTGGTCTATTTTGGTTTCTTTTAGGTTGAGGTGTTCTAGGCCGAGGGTGAGGACTAGGTGGTCTTCTAGGAGGAGGTGTTTTTTACCTAAGCTTTGGTTTAGAGTTTTCTACTTCGGTTTTTAAAGATGGTTTGTAGAAAGCTTTTATTTCCTCATTATTGGCTATGGGTATTTTTCTATCTTTTATAAGTATATATTTAGGTTTTGACTCCAATATTTTTTTATTACTAGTTTCACTTTCAAACTTTACATTTTTAGTTTCACTAGTTGTAGCCTTAGTTGAGTTAAATCCTAATCCGGTTTTATCTCCTGTCATTCTTTGAATGCTTATTATATCCCTAAGAGAATTACTACTATTTTCAAATTTGTTAAGTCTACAAATTTCTTCCTTAAGTATTTCGTTTTCATTTTTAGTTTCTTGACAAGTTCTACATTCAAAGATTTCTTTGCCTTTTTCTAAGTTATGTAGTTTAATTTTTAATTCTAGTATTTCTTTTTCTAATTGGTTATTTATGTGTTTTAGTGATTTATTTTTAGTCATTACTTTTTGACCTATTATACATAACCTATTATATTCGTTATCTAGTTCTTTTTCATCTAATGATAAATTTTCATCACTAAAGTGTTCGGCTTCGGAACGTACCTCACTTGATGTCTTAGCCATAAGACATTTCTCCTCTTTTGTGGTTTCTTTCTCGTCTTCTTCACTGTCACTCCATGCCCCTCCAATGAACGCCTTTTGGTTTTGCTCCTTTGACATCATAGGACATCTTCCAATGAGATGATTTGGATCACCGCATTTGAAGCACTTCCTCTCGCTCTTGCTACCTTTGTCGTCTTTGTTTCTTTGGAGTGTTTTCCTTTCGTCATGTGGTTGTCTAACGAATCTTCCTCGTCTTTTGAAAAACTTCTTGAAGTCTCTTACTGCCATGGCATATTCTTCATCATCACTTTCGGAGGTTGAGCTATCCTCGTCACTTGATGCTTTCCTAGCTTTCAACGCGATTGACTTGCTTTGCTCTTTCTTTCCTTTGACCATCTCGAAGTCTTTCTTGATTATTGCTTCGTAGACTTTCAAGTTGCCAATCAACTCGTCAAGTTGAAGAGTTGACAAGTTCTTTGATTCTTCAATCGCCGTAACTTTACCTCGCCATTTTGGATGAAGAGCCCTAAGAAATTTCCTGACAAAATTCTTACTAGAAAAACTCTCATCAAGTGCCTTTAAACTTGTGATGATTGTGTTAAACCTAGCAAATGCATTATCAATTGATTCCTCTTCCGGAATCGTGAATTGTTTATATTGTTGAACAAGAAGATCTATTTTATTATCTTTGACTTGACTATTACCTTGGTGAGTTATTAGTAAAGAGTTCCAAATTTCTTTTGCGGTTTCGCACATAAAGATTCTTTCGTATTCTTTACTTGGTAGCGCATTATAAATAACCATTTTAGCCTCATTATTTTTAGAAAGTTTTCTTTTTAAATCATCACTTTGTTTTTCAAAAGGTACAATTTCATCCTTTTTAGTTTCAAGATTATGTTGAATAGGTAAAAAATCACCATTAGTAATAACATGCCAAAGATCTAGATCTTTTGACTTCACATAAGTTTCGAATCGATTTTTCCAATATAAAAATCCATCACTTTCAAATAGTGGTGGTCTTTGCATAGATTGCCCTTCTAAATATTTTTCAGATTCCATAGATCGTTTCAAGTTTTAAAATACAGTTTATTTTAAAAATCTTGTTTGACGTGGCTCTTGATACCAATTGTGGAAAACTAGAAGGGGGGTTGAATAGTTTTATGTCTTTTTAATTTATGAAAACTTTTGTTTACTTTTTAAAATTTCGATTCTATCTTATGTGAATTCAACTCTTGATCAATATGAACATATATAAACAAATATAGATAAGTAATGCAAGTAAGGTAAATATAATGAAATAAGAGAGAGAGATGAAAAGATCAAACCACAACACGGAGATTTATAGTGGTTCGGCTACAAGGACACCTTCCTTGCCCTACTCCACTCCTCGAGTCACCTACTCGAGAGTTTTCTTCACTATGTCAACAAACTCCCTTATGGCGGAGAAACCTTACACAACTTTAGCTTACACCGGCTTAACGACACAAAGCTAGATGTCGAGTCCTAATCGTAGCTAGAACCAATCTCACAACTTATACACAACTTCTACACAACTTAATCACGACTTCTTCACGACAGCTTCACAACGGCTTCACGACTTCTTCACGACTACTTCTTCACGACTACTTCTTCATAACTACTTCACAACTACTTATTCACAACTACTTCACAACTAATTTACAACACCACTACGTAATTACACTTAGATCTACTTATCACAACTACACAACATTTACACAACAACACAATTGAATGAGGTAAGTAATAACACTTCTTCACTAGTTGAAGCAGAGTTCTTCTTTTGCACTTTTGGTGGTGGAAGCTTGGATCACTTAGAAACCAATGCTTAAGAAAATATGATCAAAGGATTTACAATGTTTTAGAAAGGATTTAGAACAGAAAGTTTTAGTGTGCAAAAGGTGAGTAAAAATCCAGGAGAAGGCTGGTATTTATAGGAGAAAAACTGGACAGCTGGAGGCCTACTAGAGCGGGGGCGGTCCCCTTAATTATTGTTGGGAATAAAATGTTCAAAGTCAAAGAGCCTGCCAAAGATGTTGAAGAGCCTGCTAGTTGATTTTGAAGTGTATGAAGATGTTCTACCAGTACCTTCTGGGTAGAAGGTACTGCTAGTTGATGAAGAGCCTGCCAAGCTTATGTCAAGTTGATTAGATATTTTGTAATAGATATTTAGTTGAATTATTAGTCTTTGTACATTGTTATACGTTATGTAGAAGTAGTATAGTCCTCTGTGGTTCACAGAAGAATATGGCAGAGTTGTACATTGGTAGTTGTATTTAATTGTAGGCGCCAATATAGTCAAAGTATAGTTTTATATTCAACCACTTGACAATCTTGTAATAAGATATCCTTATCCTATAAAAGGATATCTTAGTCACACTTCATGCATGCATCTCTTCAACCATTAACCAAAACCAAACTATCTCTCAAGTAACTTAGTTACTCAAATCACAAATCCTTTTTACAATCTTAGATTCAAGATTACTTTGTAATCCCGGTGATACTTAGATCATCCGTATTATTTCATCAATAATATTGAATCGTTTTGTGTTAACCAAAGTTGTGTTCTTTGTTCATTGCATACTCACGTTTACTTAAACTCACCACCTTGTGTTCTTTTAAAGTGTGTTGTAGTAGATTCCGCATGCTAAACACATTCAATACATAAATATCTCAAAACAAACAAAACACGTTCCACAAGTGGTATCAGAGCGAGGCTTGATATTTATTAATTTAAAAGAACAATGGATGTTGAACATATTCAAACAAATGTTGCAGCTAAACTTCCATTACTTAAGCAAAATGAGTTTGAAATGTGGCGACTAAGGGTAGAACAATACTTTCAAGTGCAGGACTATGCACTTTGGGAGATCATTGAACAAGGCAACTCATTTAAACCCGCAATCACCACTACAACAGTAAATGATGCTCTTGTAACAAGAATACAAGACCAACCATCAAATGCAGATGAAAAAGTTCAGAAGAGAAATGATCTAAAGGCAAGGAGTATGTTACTGATGACTATTCCAAATGATCAACTTCTGATCTTTAACAAATACAAAGATGCCAAAACCCTTTTTGAAGCTATTGTGGCTAGGTTTGGTGGTAATGATGCTACCAAGAAAACACAAAAAACACTTCTCAAACAACAATTTGAGAACTTCACAGCCACAACCAATGAGTCTTTGGACAGTATGTTCAATAGACTTCAGAAGCTTGCAAGTCAGTTAGCCATCCATGAAGTGATGATAACTCAAGAAGACCTAAACTCTAAATTTCTTAGGAGTTTACCTTCAGAATGGTCTATGCATGTCATTGTCTGGAAGAACAAGCCAGATATTGACCAGATGAGTCTCAATGATCTCTACAACAATTTCAAAATAGTAGAACATGAAGTAAAGAAGACTACTGGGTCAAGCTCAGGAAATATGGCTTTTGTTTCATCACCAAGCATCTCAAAGGTTGATAATGAAGAAAAAAGTGGCAGAGAAGAAGGTACTGCCAACACAACCTTTGGTACTGCTAGTACTTCTAGTAGTACCAAATCCATTTTAGATGAAACAATTGGGTGTGCTTTTCTTACATCTCAACACAATGGATCCGTATTAACATTTGAAGATCTTCAAGAGATTCATCCTGATGATCTTGAAGTGATGGACATAAAGTGGCAACTTTCACTTTTAAGCATTAGAGCTAAGAAGTTGTTGATGAGGACTGGCAAGAAGATAATGATAAATGGAAATGAGCCTGCTGGCTATGATAAGTCAAAGGTGGAGTGTTACAACTGCCACATGAAAGGTCACTACTCTAGAGAGTGTAGAAGACCTAAGAAGCAGGATGACAAGGGTAGAGGGTTTGACAGCAGAAATAAAGAAAGCTTTGAGAAGAGAGGAAGCTTTGAAAGCAAGAGTAAGGTTGTTGAAGTTGCTGAGCCAAAAGCAATGGTTGCTATTGATGGCATGGGTTTTGATTGGAGTTTCATGGGTGAAGATGAGTCAACTTCTGATGAATTGGCTTTGATGGCATTCTCCACCCCTGAGGTACAAACTATCAAATGTTCTAATAATTGTGAATTTCTTAAAGAATTAGAAATTATAAGAAAATCTTATGATACAGAAATATTAGAACACAGAAAAACCCAACAAACATTATTTGACCATAAGTGTGGTATGGCCAAACTAGAAAAACAAATCATTCACTATAGAGAAAATGAACTCACATTTTCTGATGCTAAAAATGCTCTTAATAGACAAATATTTTTGAAAGATTCAGAAATAGAAATGGTAAGGACTGAGTGCACTAAAGTGACTTTGGCTAGAGATAATATTCAACTGACTGTTACTAAATTAGAAATTGCTTCTGAATGTACTAGGAGCATAGTAGAGAATCAGATGAATAAGAGAATAAAATCAGGGATAGGATACAATGAATGTCCACCTCCTTATAGAGGAATTCCTTGTCCTCCAGGATCAGATCTTGTTGAATCAGGTTTGCATGAAGTCATTAACAAACCATTGGCTAAACCTGTAGTGATAAGTGAACCTTCTGAGAGTGCTAAGAATGCCTCACTCTCTAAGGTGCTCACTGAGAAGAGACCAGATGTCCTAATTATTGAAGATTGGGTATCTGATGATGATGAAGATGAGACTATTCCTATCAAAGGAATCAAAGTAGGACCATTTAGTCCTAAGAAAGTAGAAGTTAAAGCTAAGGCTAAAGCTGTTTTGAAAACAGTTGAAAGTTGTAAAAATTGTAATAACAAACCTAGGGGAAGCCAAAGAAATTGGAACAACCTTAAGTCACAACAACTAGGTGATGACTTTGTTATGTTTAATAAGGCTTGTTATTATTGTGGTAGCTTTAATCATCTTCATGCTTATTGTAATAAATGGGTTTCTGGGAGTAAATCAAAGTCTAAAACAAATGTTACTCACCCCAGAAAAAGTTTTGTTAAGTCTAACACCACAAATGTTAAACATACTGTTAGACAAAATAAGCCTGTTATTGCAAAACCAACTGACAAGGGTACAAGAAACACTTACAAATGTGTACCAAAAGTTGAGAAGAGTCCTATTCAAAATAAATCTGTGGTCAAAACACAAATTTGGAAACCAAAAACCAAAGGTCCTGCTAGACCAAATGGTACTGCCAAAATTGGTATTGCCAAAATTGGTACTGATAGACCAAAGACCACACAATGGATTAAAAGGGAAAGTGCTGTTAAGTCCTCAGCATGTTGGATTTGGAAACCAATCCAATCAAAAGGTGCATCAACAATCCTGAAAAGGTTTGATTTCATTGATGCAAGAGGCAAACCCAAGTCTGTCATGGCTTGGGTACCCCAAGGAAACTAATATGTTTATTCATGTGCAGGAACATTCATCTGATATTGAAGATCAAGGATATGTTGATAGTGGATGTTCAAGGCACATGACAGGCAACATGTCATTCCTCTCAGACTTCAAAACATTTGATGGAGGATATGTTACCTTTGGGGGAGGAATAAAAGGAAAGATCACTGGTAAAGGTACTATCAAAACCAGTAAACTAGATTTTGAAAATGTGTATTTTGTGAAAGAACTTCAGTTTAATCTTCTTAGTGTCTCACAAATGTGTGACAAAAAGAACAATGTTCTATTTACTGACAATGAATGTATGGTTCTTTCTTCTGATTTTAAGATGCCTGATGAGAGTCAGATCCTTCTTAAAATTCCAAAAAGGAACAATTATTAAGGGGGCCGCCTAGCAAAATTAAGGGGGCCGCCCCTACTGAACGTTGGCCAATTTTGTCCTTTTGTGGGGAAGGTTTTTCTGGAACATTTTAACTGATTTTGGTTAAAAATTTGAATTCATATTTTTGTAAAAGATTAAACATTTTTATTTAATACCAAAAATGTTTTTCAAAAATATATAAAATGTTTTTGATGTTTTATAAAAAATCTAGTTATTAAGAAAATGTTCCTTTGATCATATAATGCATTAAGCATTAGTTTATTCATACCTTAAGTGATTTGAGTTGTAGAAATAGATATTTACAACTAAATACTTGTTTACGTCATAATTTTCCGATTAATTATTTTACATTTTGTGATTATCAAAACGTAGAGATATCGAAAAATATTAATAACGTGTTTAGGCATTATTTATATCAACAAGAAGCCCTCCTTACACTTTAGGCAGAAACCGGGTCAATACATATGCTGTCAGAATCACTTAGTTGATTGCTGACATTGAAGACAAAGTATCATGGACCCAGTGATACGCTGCACAACCCTCTCTAGCCACTCAAGGTCCCTCAAAGGATTCTTGTTTCAATTGTCACGGAGTTCAATACATTTCTATCGTCTCTCTCACTCCGAGTTAGATGATATTGAAAAGGTGGCAGTTCTCTCCAGCCTCCGCTCACTAAATCAAAACGCACTATCGAGTCTAGAGCCACGAGATGCATAATAAGATCTCATAGGGACATGAATTATTTCTACACTGGTTGTTCAACATTAAGGACACCAGTTGTAATCTCATGAGTCCTACGCAGATCTTAGCAATCTGCCAGAACATTTATGAGAGAATTTACAAATGTAATTCTCAATGATTGAATGAAAATTCCTGCCAGGGTCAACATCAAGCAGCCCTGAAAGTAGGTCACTTCGGTAATTCCCTAGGGATTACGCTTAGTGATCACGGCGGTTTCAAACGGTCTACAGTTGTGGAGTGATCTCCAGCGACTCACCTAATCGTTGATATACTACGGTACGATCTTAAAAAGCCCTCTGTGGGTTTTCGATTAGGAACGGTCTTGGTAAGGATTAGAGAGAGTTTTCACACTATGCTGTTAACAATCTCGAAGTCCGAACCTGTAAGTACCGGACGTTTTATTGCTAACTGTCGTATGCAGGAACTTCTGGCGGTTGTAGCTGTTGGATGCTGTAGCTGGTTGCAGAAAAGATGCCAATCCTCTACCACATGTTCACACTACATCATCATTGTAATTCAACAAAATCATGATCAACCAAAAGACCTTTAACACAGCTTCTGCAAACTCTGATGTTGAAGATCATGACACCAAAATAGTGTGAGCATGTCGGCTCAAAGAATAACACATCACATGGAAACATACTGCTGAAAGATGACTTGAAGACAAATGTTGGATGATAAACTCAAAGAATTCTCAAAGATCATCCAAGACAACCGATCAGTCATCAAAAGATTACTGCTGAATGCACAATGTTTCAAGACAATGAAGAATCAAAGACTACGAGCTATGAAGACAACTTCAGAAGACAAAATGCTAGAATTCAAGTTATTATTTCCGGGGTGACCTCCCTTAGGGGGAGATTGTTAGGAATATAAATATTCAGATGAAGGATCGGTCACCCCGAGTATCTACTTAGCATTTATATAGCTCGTAGGCTTATTTATATTAGCTTAGTAATATTCATATTAGTATTAATAGTATTAGTCGTATTTATATTTGTGGAGTGGGTCGGGGCTTTCCCCACTGTCAGCTCACTCCACAGCCCACTAGGGGCACAATATTAGTAACTATATAAGACCCTTCCCACACTTGGGAAGGGTTGGAACTCTTGTCACTTCACACACTTAATCTAATTGATTTCAAGTTTTCCCAACTCTCTCTCTCTAGTTCATCTCATCTCACTAACTCAAACATGGGTTTCTTGATCTTTCAAGATCCAAGGCCACCCGAATAGATCCACACAATCAATAAGGTTAGATCTTACACCATCTAATCTAGTTTGGTGAATAGATTGTGATGCAATGATGTTTACAACAATGATCCATGACATAAATGTCCACTAGATATGAATGCCTAATCTAAATGAACTTCCATTGATAGGAAGCCTTCAATGGATGAAGACCACAATCTCTCTAAACTTGTTGTGATGGATCTTCATATATGTATGCATGTGGAATCTACATGAACTTCTTAAATAAGAAGTCTTCAAACATTGAGGATGTCAAGTGGACTTGAATCTTCATATGTTGGTATGCTTTGATGAATGATGACTTCAAGATCTTCTAACCTTCTTGGTGGATCAGGAATTATGCTATGCTTGTGATGGATGATGACTCACGATCTCTGAGCTTGCTTCACAGGATCATTACGAGTGTATGCTTACAACATAATGAAAGTTAGTAACATTATGATCATTATGGAAAGGGTGATTAATGTATGATTCTACATGGTTTACTACTGATCTAAATGTATGCAAAGGGTAGAGAGAATGTATGTTCTAGTGGGTTGAACAATGGGTAAACAATGGGCTACTATTTATAGAAAAATCGTTCATACAAGCCACGGATTTGGCGGATCCAAATACAGGGGTCCGCCCTTTATGCTGTTTGGTTCCGCCGGGACATGACATATGTCCTAAAGATATCCAGATGGTGTATGCAATGATTTCATGAACATATTTCCATTTTAAGAATTATAATGTAAATAATGTAAATGTATATATGTATGTCCTATGTATATACTAGCTTAACTAATATATGTTTACCAATATGTATCATGTTAGTTTGACACCTAAAGTGTACTTATCCTATTAATCTTATGAAACATGATGTACAAGTAAAAGTACTTGTATATGCAAAAGGTGAAATGAGGTTCTAAGTAGAATGGTTAGTCTTAATGACCTAGCCGTATTTTAAACATTCTAAATGGTTTGTTAAGGGATTGATCATAATGCCACATAACAAACATGTACGAACCCGTGTTGTATCATACGAGGACTCGAGAAGTCGAGAGGTGTTGAATGTATTGTTGAGACAAAATAAGATTACAAGTAACTTGTACATTTTACGTTATGTATCAAGTTACATGTTTTTCATCAATCAAAACAAACGAGACTACTTGCATTAACATACTTGTATATGCAAAATGTAAAATAAAGTTCTAAGTAGAATGGTTAACCTTTAAAATACTTAATGACTATAAACGTATTTTAAATATTCTAAATGGTTTGTTAATGGTTTGATCATAATGCCACATAACAAACATGTACGAACCTGTGTTGTACCATACGAGGACTTGAGAAGTCGAGAGGTGTTGAATGTATGCTGAGAGAAAATATGATTGCAAGTAACTTGTACATTTTATGTTATGTATCAAGTTACATATTTGTCATCAACCAAAACAAATGAGACTGTATATATTAAATATCGTAATATTTGCACTAACATATATTGTCACGCTTCTATCCTTTTACTCTCTTTACTATTCTCGTATTTATATATTTTTATACTTACTTGCATTATCTATATCTCAACATCCAAAGGTTTCACATACTATCAATCTAAAAGTTTTATAAACTAAATTTAAATTGGTAAAAACTATTCAACCCCCTTCTAGTTTTCTACATCCTTTTTTGTTCGTCATTGTTGCAGAGACTTTACAATTCTCAATACTTGATGCTTGTGACAAGGGTATTTATAATGGATTATCCCTTTCTAATGACCGTTCTAATTTATCCTTATTGCAATATGCTGATGACGCCTTTTTTTGGGCGAATAGTCTGCTAAAAATGCCAAGAACTTGGTGAGGATTCTTAGTTGGTTTCAAGACACGTCAGCCATTAAAGTGAACCTCTTGAAAAGTAGACTTTATGGTATTGGTGTCAATACAAGTGAAGTAATTAATGTTGTTAATTCTATTAACTGTCAACACGACTCCACACCTTTTTGTTACTTGGGTTTACCGGTTGGAAAAATATGAGAAATAAAGAAAGCTGGATTGGAGTGGTGGATCGAGTTAACTCTAGGTTATCTTCTTGGAAATCTTGTCTACTTTCGATAGATGGGCATCTCACTCATTCTAAAGTGGTTCTTGGAAGTTTACCTCTTTATTATCTCTCGATCTTTAAAGCTCCCACTATGATTCTAAAACAATTAGGATCCATTATAAGGTGGTTTTTTAGGGCTTTAAAGATGAGACAAACGGAATTCAATGGGTTAAGTAGGATAGTGTCCTCCAAAGTATTGAGTCGGGAGGTTTGGGTATTGGTAGTCTCAAAGCTAAAAACTTGGGACTTCTTGGAAAATGGTGGTGGAGATTCTTAAACGATACGAATGCACTTTGGTGCAAAGTTATTTCAGCGTTTCATGGTACGGATGGTAGTTTCAGTCCTGGAATTAGTTTAGGTCTACACAAAAGCGTATAGGAAAATATTATCAGTTCTTGTCTCGTTATTGATACTATTGGTGTCCCTTTTCGAACTTCTTTTTTAAGAGATGTGAAAAGTGGAGGCGAAACTTCATTTTGGAATGATATTTGGGCAGAATCTGGTCAAAAGTTAAGTTCTTGTTTCCCCGCCTTTATGCCCTTGAATCTAATAAACATTGTCGTGTAAATGAGAGATGGGGTGTGATGAATGGTATTTGGGGGTGGAAATTGGGAGTGGTGTTCGAGCCCACGTGGTAGGACTTTAGATGAAGTCGGTGAGCTATCTCATCTCATTGGGAAGCCTGTTCTTTCTTTCAAGCAACAAGATGGTTAGAGATGGAAACTTAACCCGAATGGTAAATTCACCGTTAATAACCTATCTAAGCTTATCGATGTTGCTATTTTAGGCTCCAATGTTATGTCATTTAAGGTAGATTGCACCCGGTTTGTCCCCAGAAAAGTGAATCTTTGCATTTGGAGAACGGTGAATGATAGGCTTCCAACCCGTGCTAATTTGCTTCTTCGGGGCTTACCCATTTCATCGTCTCTTTGTCCTTTGTGTGGCCTTGAGGAGGAATCTATACATCACAACATCTTATCTTGTTCGGTTGTCTCTTAGATATGGAGTAAATTTTGGAACTGGTGGCATATTGATCACCCTCCTAATGTGTCGTCGATATTAGACTTGTTGGATTTTTCACCTCCTATCTCAAAGAACCATTGTAAAATCTACCAAGCTTCGCTATACGTCTTTATTAGGGAGATTTGGTCATGGCGTAATAGATTCGTTCACGCGAATATGGTGTCTCTACGAGGGGTCTGTAATGAAGACATCTTTTTACTCAAGCCCAACTTCTTTCGTTGCTTTGGATTTCCAACAGAGGAGTTAAGAGTTCCATCAATTGGATTACTTGGAAGTCAAGCCCGTTTTCTATATTACTGCTATTGATGTAGCTTGGTAGGTTTTTTGGGCTGTTTGGGTTATTTTGTTTTTTAGCTTGTAATCTTTTCTTTTGCAGATTTTCTTCTTGTAGATGTGCATTTTTATGGGTTTCTTCTTCCATTGTGAGGTTGTTAGTTGTAACACCCCCTAATTTATTATATGGCAGCGGAAAGATTTTTAGGGTGTTACGGTGAGGATCGAAGTCATAATTACAGAAAACGGCTCGAAAGAGACGTTTTGAAAGTTATATGTCATTCAAAATAATATTTTTGTTACAAAGGTGAAATATCTGATTTAAAAATCCCATGGTAGGGTGTAATAACTTTGAAAAGAACGACATATTTGACTTTACACCACGTAAATTATCAGAGTATAAAATGCTCTCTCCGTGTCTTGTCCTGCTCCGTTAATTACCTGAGATAAGCATGCTTAAAAGTGTCAACACAAAGGTTGGTGAGTTCATAGAGTTTAATGGAAAATAATTTATTTCAATAAATTTCAAGAGGTGAACAGTGGTATTTGAAATAAATACAAGTACTGGTAAACAATTGTTTTCAATAAATTCGAGAGTGAGGTGAAAATTGAAATAAGTGCTAATAGTGATGAAACAAGTAGTGAGTTATTTAGTTGCCTTACATTGAGTGATATTCAACATAACCGCATAAGTTATTCATTTGCCTTACGTTGAGTGACATTCAACGTAACCGCACAAGTTATCCATTTGCCTTACGTTGAGTGATAGTCAACGTAACCGCATAAGTTATTCATTTGCCTTTCGTTGAGTGATATTCAACGTAACCGCATAAGTTATTCATTTGCCTTACGTTGAGTGATATTCAACGTAACCGCATAAGTTATTTATTTGTCTTACGTAGAGTGATATTCAATGTAACCACATAAGTTATTTATTTGTCTTACGTAGAGTGATATTCAACGTAACCACATGAGTTATTCATTTGCCTTACGTTGAGTGATATTCAACGTAACCGCATAAGTTATTTATTTCAATAAATTCAAAAGGTGTACATAAAATACGTGTGCTCTAGTTCTAGCAAATATTTCCATTGGAGTTTGGAGTTAACATATAAAAGTGAGGTGTACATTCATGATGTTACGTCAAGATGTATAGTGAAACAAGTATCATACTACAGCAAGCAGTTTGTACATGCTAACATTGGTGTACAGTGTTTAAGCTAAGCAAGTAATTTGCAGTTAAAACATACATATAACTCTTCCAAAGAGTATATCAAGCATATAAGTAGTAATTGTAATTCTGAGTAAATCAAGTGAGTTTTTCAAGGTATGAAAGTAAATGAAAATCAGTTGAGCATGTATCTCCTCCAAAAGTATAAAACTTGTAAACAACAAAAGTGGGGCTATGACTCACCTTGAGCGTATCTGACGAGGCGGAATTATGAAACCAAGTAAGATTATGGGAACGATCAAGGAAACGTCTTCAATACGAGACCTGAATATGAGGGAAGTCTAAGTATTTGACTTACTACGTATAATGAGTGTGAAAATGAGAAATCGTATAACGATTTGATCGGTGGTGTGAGTGTGATATGCTTAAAATGCCTCAAGTTCAAAAATAATACTATATATAATATTATCTTATTTTTATGTCTTTGAAATTAATAATATCGTTTCCTCAAAAGTGGTGAAACGGTACGTATAGTTAAATTGTCTAAAAACTCTTTATATATAAATATAACGAATGTTAATTATTAAGTGGATGAAATATACATAATGCACTTGACGTGATGGGAGTTAGTAAAGTAGAAAATGAAATAAGAATGTTAAGTAAAATCAGTGGGTCCTTGTCCTTTTCCAGTTTTTACACTTTTTACCCTAACTGTGTTTGCGTCACACCGTTAGTCCATTGTTAAGTCCAAGTTCCATTTATAGTCCTCTACTTGTCCAAAGATACAAACTAAGCTTGGAATATTAATTAATATCAGTTCCTGCCTTCAAGGTTCTGTTTTTACAGTTTCAGTCCATGCTTTAAAGGTTTGACAGTTTTAGTCCCTTAACGTGAAAACGCGTTACATGTTTAGTCCTTTTTGCATAAAAGTGACGGGAAAAATATTCTAAAAATTTCTATAACTTAATTAAGTTTATTACAACTTATTTCAATTGCTTTTTCCAGAAAAGAGCTTATTTTTAACTTAATGGGCCAAATAACGATTTAACTTAAGGTCCATTTAGAATTTTAGAGGCGAGGGCATGTAAACTGTTTTGGGCCTGGACTTGGGCTGTTTTTATGATTCTAAAAATGTATTTCATGGGCCTGTTGGACTGGTTAATCACAAAAGCTTAGTGGGCTTTAAGTTAGCCCGAACCGGAAACTAGTTATATTTTCTGAAAATGAAGTTTAGTAACCTTAGCGATGGCAGTTTGGATTGGAGATTTTTAAGAGTTCATATGAGCTTGTTATGAAAAAGTGTAAGTACGAAATTTGTAGCTTGTAGTATCAAAATTTAGGTGGTGCAAAAATATCGAGGTGTTGTTTGCACAAATTCGAAAATACAAGACCATTTTGTAGTCGAGTTGAGACACGTTTACTAAAAAGACTTGGCCAAATTTTCTGAGTTACAAGTTATTAGTTGAGTGACGTTTACTTTGGGTGTTTTAAAGGGCTTTTAATAGCTTGTGATAGAAAACTCGAAATGTGAAAACCATAGCTTGCCATAAGGAGATTCGAACTGAGTAAAACATTGGTGGGTTATTTGTATAATTTCTGAGATATAAGGCCTTTAATGTCGCGACTTGGGACTGATTCTGGTCATTAAAAGACTTAGGAAAATCTTATGAGTTTAGATTTTATACGATGTGAATATGATATGAAATGAGTTTGTATGATGCATGTAACTGTAATATAAATGCGACGTGAGTGTTGTTAGTGATTCTTAGGCCTTCCGCGAGGGAGGCATTCACTTCTCGTGTGCTACAGGTATACGTGGAACGCATATAAATGAATAAAAGTATATATACGTTCGAACATGAGTACATACGATGCATGGGTATGTAAAAACGTGAAAGATGAACTAGTATTGATACAAGAGGACTTACGACACCTCGCGGGTGGTAGAGAGTCATGTGAGAGTAGCTAGAACACGCGAGAAAATCCGCAAGTCGCTATATTAATCATATACGTTTATATATATAAGTTCATATCTTTCGAATGAACTAAGCTTGGGACTTGAGGGTTGTTTCTGTCCTTTGGTGAGTTCTCTACTGATAAAAGGAGTTAGAAAAGTATCAAGGAAGGCGAGGTGAGAGGTGGTGAGGGTGAGAAGGAGTTATACGTTTTATATATAAAACGTGTGTGTATATGGAATCAAGATCATATGAAATCTAGCAAGGACGATTCATGGCAGTGATTGGGAAGATTTTAAATAGATTTTGATGTCCTTGTATAATAAAATGTGTGAGAATGGGGAGTGTGGTATACGTACATATATACATACATAATGTGTGTATATTGAAATAAGATCAAGGAAGATCTAGCAAGGACAACCATGGATAGATTTTGTAGATCTTGGTAGATTTTTGGGGCCCTTGCTTCTATTTAAAACGTGTGAAAATAGAAAAGAGGATGTCGACATTTTATAATACGTATTCGTTCTTGTATTTTATAATAGTGCAAATTGGGTTTAGCGTGTGACAAACGTCCACTGTTGCTCTAATCACTTCTTAAACATCACATAATGTCCATGAATATCATTGGGAGATCGTAGGAAAAATCGGGGCATGATTTGGTTAAGATTTGTGACTTTTATGTATGGCGGGTTGGGTAAAAAAAATGGGACGAATACTTTGGCCTCGGATACTATAGTAACACTCGACATCTAGGTCTGAAACTTGGCACATGTAGAGTCTAGTGGGCAGTGATTTAGGCGAGGCAAAAATATCTCTAGGTCACATTTAATATTATGGAGTACATGAATTGTTTTTGGAGGTAGTGTGAATCGGGCATAGAATGAAAAAGAAAGAAAGATAGCATGGATTGGTGGTGATGGGCTGTTGATGGGCTGAGAATGAACGGCCCGGTTGGTTTGTAGTTTAGTGCAACTAGTGAAGTAGATTAGAGTTAATTAAGTGTAATTAAGGAAAATTTAAATATGTTTAGTGTAGGAATTTTATTAATACTTATTATCATTGATGAGGTTTGGATTTAGTGAGAATGAAGTTTTGTGTATAATCATGTCTTGAATACGTGTTGTGAATTAAAGTCGTTACTTGGTAAATGTTGTGATGACGTGACTTGGGGGAATAGTAATAAGAGAAAATTTTTAATTTTTCCGTAAAAATGGTGATTAAATATAACGATACAGATTAATATAAAATTAAACGTAGTTAATTAAAGGAAATTTTGCAGTTTGCTTCTTCCATTGTGACATTGTTAGTTATAAAAAGCTTGATCGTTAAAAAAAAAAGCCTAAAAGTTATCTGGCCGAACTAAAAGGCAATCACTTTCTGAGCCTATTAATAAGCCGATGAAAATGACAGCGTTTAAAACACGACAACATATCTATATCTATACTACATATAAAGGGTTTATCACTTTTTTTTGAATCTTGAAAGTTGAAAACTTAAAGTAATTTGACTAAATTACCCCTAAGTACTCTTAATAAACCTTAAAATTGATTAATTTTAAACTTGACAACTTTTAAAAAAACACACGCTTTGCATAAGTGTCGAACAAAAATCACAATTTTGCAAATATAATTAGTTACTGTTATACACTATCACTTTGCGTGAGTATTCGTCTAATATGTATAATAAGTGTTTCAAGCTGCAAGTTTGAACAAATAAGTTGATATTTTATGGCTTTTAGGAGGTTGGCAACCCATACTACACACTATATCCTATACCACACTCCCGCTCATTCTCTTACTTTTTCATACCACACTCCCAAATTTTGTTGGCATCCCATACCACACTACATCTAATACTTCACTATAATTAATTTTTTTTAAAAAACTAAAATGCCATTAAAATTAAAAACTTTACATAAAATATTACTAAAAAAACCTTAAAACTAAATTAAAACTAACGTAAAAACATTAAAACTTAACTTAAAAACATTAAATCCTACAAACTACACGGCCAACCGTATTTGGCGCATATCTCGCGTTTCCTATTGATGACGAATTCCTTAAAAGCCGGGTCTGGGATATTGTCGTGCGGCTCCATAACGAACTTCATGTCACGATTGTAGACCTCTCCGTCAATAAACTTGAAATATTCTTCGTCCTTTTCCTTTTGAACCTCCAATTGCGCCTTCAATAAACTTTGCTTTTCGGCCGTGTAAGTTGCCAAGGTATCACGCATCGAACTTCGGCTTGAATCTTCAACATTCGCCTTTTTTTTGCCTCTCGATTGACGAGATGGAGCAGGGTTATCGTTGAGGTTCGGTAAGTGACAGTCGAAATCGTCCTCGTTTGTTGGCGTTGGAGCGTTACTTGACTCGGACGACTTTCTTTTCTTGCTCGATCCCTCGGATTCTTGACCAATCATCGGTTGTCCGAGCCACTTTGGTTGATCTTTGAGAATGTGCCAAGCTTTAACATGCGTGAACGGTTTCTTATATTGTTTTTCATAATCGACATTGGCTCTCTCAAAGATTTGTAGATCGTTGCACCCGCTTTGGTTGATACGCACCTACATATTTATAAAAAAATGTAATACATGTATATATAAAACGTATAAAAAATGTAATATATGTATAAAAAATGTAATGTATATATATATAACGTATATATTTAAAACTTTAAAAAATCACAAAGATATAAATTATACCGCTTGGTGGAAGTAACCGTTGAACGCAACGATAGCCGTGTTCATAGAAGTCCATTTCGAGTTAACTTGATCTTTCGTGCGTGTGGTTCCCGGCATAAGGGTTTGATAATGCTTTAGAATTCGCCTCCAAAATCCCACCTTTGTTTGACGGTCGCCAACTTCTTTGTCCACTGAAATTTTAATCCAAGCCTTAGCTGACGCCTCCTCCTCGGGCGACCAATGCTTTTTATCCGCTTTTTTAGGACGCGTTACCACCTCGACTTCAACTTCTTCGACTTCAACTTCTTCGGCTTCTTCATTAATTGGTTGTGTCTCGGGTACCATGTCAACATGGTCGAAATCTTCATCACCATCATCATCACGAATGGGTAACAGAGCGCTTTCCCGTTCACGCCTTTTTGGTTGGCTTAACCGCGGCTCAAACGGGTCGAAGTGAGTAGGCAATTGCGGGAGGGGTTGTTGGGTGTAGAAAAATGGTGGAGATTGAGGTTCGTACATTTGAGGTTAGTACATTTGGAGGCAGTAAACGAGTTGAGATTGAGAAGACGATTCGTACAATTGCGGGCGGTAAACGGGTTGTGATTGAACTCGAGGACAAGATGCGCCGTGAGCTCTGCCCCTCGACACTCGTTTGGTATTTTTAGGCTCCATATTTTTTTTCTGGCTTCATATATTTTTTTGAAAAGTGATTGAAAAAGTTGGGTTTGAAATTGGGTATGTGTTGTGTATGTGTGTTTGAGAGTTGGAAACGTATTTATAAAAAAAAAAAAAAAAATAACCATTATGATCCAATGGTCAATTTCGGCGACGATATTCCCACACGGTATGAGGTTCAAACCGTGTTCGATCTGCATACTTTGCCAACCCTCTTAACTCTTTAAAAAAAATTAAAAATCCACTAAGTAAGCCCCACACACGCGTAATGGAGGCTTATAAATAAGTTATCTTTGACATTTTATTATTATTATTCATCCCGTCAAACACTCAAACCCGCCTCTTTTACTTTCCCCTTTTTTTCTTAATTCCAATCACTGTATGAAACAAAAATAACAAACAAATAACCACTTTTTGTAATAAGCTCAACTCGATCTTGATTGATCTTATTACTTCAAATGCAATAAAACAAGATGGTTGTACGGAAGGTGGGGAAGTATGAAGTAGGAAGAACAATCGGTGAAGGAACATTTGCCAAAGTTAAATTTGCCCAGAATACGGAAACTGGTGAAAGTGTTGCTATGAAGCTGCTTGATCGCTCTACTATTATCAAGCATAAGATGGTTGATCAGGTTACTAGTTTAACCTTACTTATTTTATTATTATTTGATGTAAATGTTATGTTATATTGGATTTTTAGGTGTTGTTTTGTATCGAATTGTGTTTCGGTTAGTTAGTTACGTTGTATAAGTTGCGTTGGTTGATGGTTTTTGAGTTTGAGGATTAGGGTTTTAAGCTGGTTTTTAATAAGGGTCAGGGGGTGTTTGTTTCGCCTTATATAGGGGCTTAGAGGCGGCAATTTGTGCCCAAAATAAAAAAGATAAGATGGGCTAATTTGGGCAATTTTGTAAAAGATTTGGGCACATTTAGCCTTTTTTTTTTTTTTTGAAATGGGCATATATTGTCCATTTAAAAGTTAAATGGGCACATATTTTCTCAAAATTGGAAAATATTACAATTGTTTTTAAATAAAACTTATAGATATAATATATTTAATTTTTAAATATAAATGAGGTGTTACGTTTGAGGAATTTATTTCGTCGTTTTGGGTCTTTTCTAAAGCGATTCGTATAACATGCGCCCGTTTGGCCCGTGCCCATTTAGCCCATAGCCCGTTTGAACCGTCGCCTGTGCCCGCCCGCCCCGCCCGTTTTGCCACCTCTAAGCGGGCTTATGGCTTATTTAGTTTCCGGGTTATGTTTCATAAGCTCACTTTTTGTGGCTTATTTTTAGATTTTCTGTCTCATATAAGCTTATCATGTCATGATAAGTTTATATAATCTCATAAGTTTCAAAATAAGCCACAAAAAGTGAGCTTATGAAACATAAGCCATAAGCCATAAGCCCGCTATATAAGCCGAAACAAACACCTCCTTAATAGACAAAGATGTCACTAAACTTTCCAAAAAAGTGCGTCTAAGGTACTGAACTTTCATTTTGTTCACTTAGGTTAGTGAACTTATAGGAAGCATACTGTTCTGTAATTTCAGTGTTAATCGAAGTGACTTGAACGTATATTTTTGGTTAAGTTAAGTAACATAAATGTCGTTGTTTTTACAAGTTCAGCGATGTTTACGTATATTTTTATAAGTTCAATGACCTCAAAATGTCATGTTTAATAAGTTTAGTAACCTAAGTGAACAAAATGAAAGTTCATTACCTTAGACGCATTTTTTTGAAAAGTTTAGTAACATATTTGTTTATATTGACCCTTTTTAATAATGCTGTATACATAAGTTATTTATATTTTTGTAAATAGCAACATACTTATCTCAGTGTTCCGATCTGGTAAGTATATTTTTTTTTTGCTCGTTTTGCCATATATTATTTAGTTTGATGTACTAATTTGGTAATTGAGACACTAAGACTATGGGTGTGTTTGGTAAAACTCACTAAAACTACGCTGTTTGTTTTATATAAGCGTTTGGTAACATAGTTGTATTTGTTGATATTTGGTGTAAAACCTAAGCGCTAACACTAAACGCTTCTTTAAGTAGCATTTGAAAAGTAACGTTTTTAAAATAAAAACAAAATGCTAAGCACTCTTTGCTACACAAGGTGACAATACAAACGCTAAATGCTCTGCTCTTAAAAGTTCCTTGCCAAACACACCCTATGTTTGGCAAAATTAGCAGGAGGAGCTGGAAGTAGCTACTAGCAATAGTTTGTTTTATAAAAGCGTTTGGTAACGTAGCTGAATCTTAAATTATAAATTGTAAAACGACATAAAAGCTAAATGCTAACGTTTTTTTTTGTTAGCATTTCAAGTAGGAATTTTAAACAAAAATTCAAAAGCTAAATGCTCATTGCCAAACAAGCATATTATTCTAAAGGTTGAAAGCTCTAAAAAACTTGTCGCCAAACACAACTAAGTTAACTAAAAAATTAGTAGTAAAAAAATGACATAGTTCTTTTATGTCAAGTCAGCAGAAAAAGAAAAAGATGTGGCATATATTTGACCTGCTAAACCGGTCACTCGGACACTAAATTACCAAGTTAGCACACCAAATCAAATTATAAATACAAGAACTAGACAAAAAAGCGTATAATCACTAATCAGAACATTGAGATAAGTAAGTTGGTGTTTAATGATATGCGCCTTTTCTCAATAAACATTAAATTTATGAAGTACTATCCTATTGTGTGAACCTTAATCACTGTAGATGTCTGGATGTCTTGAATACGTGTTTTTTCTATGAAGCTGATGACATGTAATGTAACTTGGATTTGTAGTGCTGCATAAGCTGGGGAGTACATGTTAGGATTTCTACACATATATCAATAGTAATCACAAGGAAAGCTAAAACAAGTTCACAATTTTACTTGGTTTCTAGCATTTAGGTACTTCTGTAATTGCTAGGTTCTTATTATAAGGATTAACTATTGTAGTGCATCCTTTTGCAGTAACAATTCAGATAGAAAACGAAGCGACAGTCAAAATCTGGCTATAAACCATAGGTCTTAATGTCAAAATCTGGCTATAAACCAAAATCAGCACAAAGCAGCGACACTTAAGTTTTATCCTGTGAATTAAGCTGACTTGATTAGTGTTGCATGTTCGGTCATCTTCAAACCTTCTGTGAACATACTTGATTTGATAGGGTGGGTGAAGGGGGACAAAGTGTTTTTGGGCACTTCTTCCACCAGTGTTTGTGGTAGTTGTTATTTCTGTCTTATATATGTTCAAAAGCTCCCTTTAAATTGTTTCCTTATAATCGTGCGCAGATAAAGAGAGAGATATCTATAATGAAGCTCGTTAGACATCCCAATGTTGTTCGGCTGCACGAGGTATGATCTCATAATCTAGATAATAAGCTTTATAACAATAATTTAACTTAAGTTTTTTGAAGGAACTATCAAGTTCGTTAACCGTTAAAATCTTTGGTTTAGGTACTAGCCAGCCGCACAAAGATCTACATAATTTTGGAATTTATCACAGGTGGTGAGCTTTTTGATAAAATTGTAAGTCTTTTAGCAAGGTGAATTAGATGTTTATTGGTATTTCCCGAGATCATAAACATGATGCATGCTGGAGCAGGTTCATCATGGACGACTAAGTGAAGCGGAATCTCGAAGATACTTTCAGCAGCTCATTGATGGTGTAGAGTATTGTCACATTAAGGGAGTGTATCATAGAGATCTGAAGGTGATTCCCTTTGTTAGGGTTTTAAGTTATATAACACTCCCTCTTCACAGAGTTCTCATCATTTTTGTCTGTTACTCCTCTTTTGCAGCCTGAAAATCTTTTGTTAGATTCTCAAGGAAACTTAAAAATTTCAGATTTTGGACTGAGTGCTCTGCCAGCAGAAGTAAGAATCTTATGTCACTTATATCTATCTTAAGATTAGCCTTGTGCCTATTATCCTCTGAACAAGATAAACTTACCTTAGAAGAGAAAAATAAAGTGTAAGCAAAATAAGATTGTTTTATTTGTACAATTTATTTGCAGGGTGTAAGCATTCTTCGAACAACTTGTGGGACTCCTAACTATGTTGCACCCGAGGTAATTGCAGGTGCAACTTTGAAGTATTATATATCTTTGATATCCTATCTTCTTTTAAAAAAATTGTGGTAGTGTTGTATGTTAAACCATCTTGACATTTCTCATGTTCTGGTTTAGGTACTCAGTCACAAAGGTTACAACGGTGCTTTGGCGGATGTATGGTCCTGTGGGGTTATCCTATATGTACTGATGGCAGGATACCTCCCATTTGATGAAATGGATCTCACCACATTGTATAATAAGGCATGTCATATTATTTAATTATAAATACTGTCAGCAACTCAGCATGTTTTGCATAACTTTATTTGTAGTACGAAGTTGTAAAGTATTTACTTTGTTACTTTATGCAGATTGATAAAGCTGACTTTTCGTGCCCATCATTCTTTCCGGTAGGAGCGAAATCCTTAATTCAACGAATTTTAGATCCAAATCCTGAAACGGTGAGTAGTTCATGTTCCATGATTTTGGTTACTGAATACAGTGTGTTGTTTATGCTTTAATTTAATGTGTGAGAATGCAGCAACAAGAACTAAAAAACTTATATAATATTGCAGTTATCTTACAGTAGTTGTTATATGTTTATCTGCAGCGTATTTCTATTGAAGAGATTAAGAATGATGAATGGTTCAAAAAGAATTATGTCCCGGCTAGACTTCTTGAGTATGAAGATGTAAATCTGGATGACGTCAATGCTGTTTTTGATGACTCAGAGGTTGGCAAAACTAGCAAAAGAAGCTCTCTATTTTATTATTCTTGTATTATTTTCATTATATGGTAAAGCAAATGGTCAAATGCTTAAATAGTACCTGCTCATTTGTTGCATCATCTAGGATGAGCGTGCTGCTGTACAAAACACAGATGAAAATGCAGGTCCTTTGTCTCTCAATGCATTTGATATGATAATATTATCTCAAGGCTTAAACTTGTCTTCGATGTTTGACCGTGGCCAGGTTTGAATTCTTACCTCATAAATCAACCCAATGAATTCAATAATTACCAATGTCACATCTTATTTACTTGAGCAATATGTATAAAAATCCTAAAAAATGCCGACAAAAAGAGCACCTGCTTTTGAGTTTTGATTTTGAAAATATCACGATTTTTTTTAGATATAGAACTGAAATAGATATTCATGGCTTTTTAGTTTCAGATCATTTGTTTATCTACTGTTTTACTTTAATGCATATCATTCCTGTTTTTTATTGGTTTTTGAAGTTTATAAACTGAAATTTGACACTCAAAAGTTAAATGATAACTTTTTTCTTGGAACAGATGGAGTATTTTACTTTTTTTATAGTAAATGACTGTGTACCCATGAAGTTTATAAAAAAAGAAATATATTCCTATTTTCTCCTGACATTATTTAAATTAATATTTCTTATGCTTTGACAGGACTCTGTGAAGCACATAACTCGTTTTATATCTGAAAAGCCCGCAAAGATTGTTTTATCAAGTATGGAAGTTGTTGCTCAGTCGATGGGTTTCAAGACGCACATTCGGAAGTTTAAGGTTCTATATTTTGACTTCTGTAATAAACTTTCCCTAATTGTCTAAAACCGCGTTGGCAATGACTGGTAAAATACTGTTAGTTGACCCAGACCAATATCATCAATTTGTAATGATGGCAATGGATGGTAAACTTTCAAGTTTAGAATCATCCCAAAATGGAATTGTTATAATTAATATCGGCCCCAAAAGAATTTGTTTCAATTTTTACCTGATGGAGTATGGTGACTTACCATTCATTTGCTAATTTACAGATGAGGGTAGAAGGGCTTTCTGCTAGCAAGACGTCCCATTTCTCAGTTATCTTAGAAGTAAGTTTCTGCTCTTTCTCAGGTTTTTTGTCTATCAAGTATAATACTATGAGTATCATCATTCAATCAATTCTGTGAATCAGGTTTTTGAAATGACCCCCATTTTCGTCATGGTTGACATTCAGAAAGCAGCTGGAGATGGTGGTGAATACCTTAAGGTGTGCTGTTTTCTTTTTTACTTTGAAAAATGTGATATTTCCTTCGGGTTGAAAAATGTGATGTTTTCAATGGAATGTATAAAATCATAGTTTAAGTTCTCAAGTTACGAAATATACAACTAAACCCATCTCAGAAAATGTGAAGACCGATGTATTAATAATATTAATTCCATCAAGTGGCTTATATACACTTAGCAAACTGCCCGTTTTGGGTTTTCAAGCAGCCAAACTAAAGCCATACTAGGTTCAATCTTGTCTTGAAACACTAAACGAGCACGGTCATCCTTCCCAAGTTATTCGACATGCCAACTCATGAGCTGGCTTGTCTTCATCCATCCCTACTAGAGGTCACCTAACATGTGCAAATGGCTTTGGGCTGAAATGACTTGTTTCAAGTAAGAGTTAAAGCGGTGAGCTGGGTTTGGTTGATCTACAAACACTCTTTTGCTGGTTAAAAAGAGTTATAAACAATAAATGCATTATCTATTATTCTATTACAATAATAAACTCTAAATCTTCAAATTCAACGATTTAGGGGGGAATCTAAATTTGTTTGACTCATTCTCTTTCTAGTTAGTTTCGAATTTGACCCGTTTGATAGCAAAAGAAACCAGTTGACTATTGAGAAGTAAATGGTTCGAAATTGTGACCCGACAGATACTCATTCTTAAACTTTTGTAGCTGAGATCTCATTTCTTTCTTTATATTGCAGTTCTACAAGAACTTCTGCAACAATCTCGAAGATATCATCTGGAAACCACCTAATGAAGTACAGGGAAAATCCAAGGTTACAAAAACTAAGAGCAAACGACGTTAGATCTTATACAAGGTTAGTTATCAGTTCATTATTCTGTAAATATTCCGAGTTAGTGTTCTAATTTATATCTGACGCACTCCCCTTCTTTAAGGTTCCTTGTAGACTTGTTCAATGTATTTTTACAAGAATAATATTTAGTTTGTAACAAAAAAGTGATAACTTTTTTGCCTATGATGTTGCAGGTCGAGACTTCTAACTCTTTGACCTTCGAAAGAAAGACAAAAATCAATCTGAAGTTGATGAATCTGAGTGACTGAAATCTGTAGCTAACTAAACTCGAGAGTTCAGGCTTTGTGTTTGGTGGTGTTGTGAAATATGTTTGTAGACATGGCATTTCTCTATGTAGAGCATGTGGTAATGAGATGAACATATTATATTTTACATTTTGTTTGAAGAACCAGCAAATTATAGAAGTTACAGTGAATTTTTTTGCATTCTCCTGTCTAATCCGCCTTTGGTCTAGAGGGTCATCCCTTTCAAACTTATTTTGAAGATCGTCTATTTTTTATTCCAGTGTTTCTGTTTAGGTTAAAATTCTAACCAAATTCGAAGCTGGGTTCTTGATTAGTTTACATATAAAGAGATGCATTTATTCAAAGCCTAGATTGAAGTCTAAACTGAGTAGAAGCTGACATTTGGGTTAATCAGGTCTCAACCTAAACTTCAAATTCAGTTCAAGTTGCTACATCAGAATTTACGATTGGTAATTGGGCAGCTAAAAATAGTTCTCTCCCCACTGCACAATGCCACAATGTCGTTCATCCTTCAGTTATTTACGATTATCTGGTCATATCATTTGACTTTAAAATCGTATGTGCTGCTTTAGTTGCAAGGCACCACTCGACTTCTAGGGGTCACAATTTCACAAACATATGTTCATCAGAATAAAACCAAGAATCAGGTTGTTCCAAGCAGACACATTTTTGGTCTGGAACCAGTTCAGTCTCATATTGAATTAATGGTATCTTAAGTTTGAAAAATGGAACAGAAATATTAATCAATTATGTTTCCGGACTATCCCTCTCCTTACCGATTTGGAATATCTTTAGGACAGAGAACCAAGTTTATTAAAAATCATAGCACTAAGAACTGGGCAGAATGTAGCCAGACACTGAAGCGGTCCAGCTCGGTCTTTTGGTTTGTTGGTGAGGACTGATTTTTTCGTACCCTACTTCCAGTAACCAGATCTTCAACTTGATTTTTCAGTTCTTTTAGCAGCTAAACACACCTCTATATCATATAATAACAAATATGGTGCTAAACACTTAGTTTTGACTATAAAAGTCTTACTCTCAAATTGCACTTCAAACCAAGCATGTTTAAAAGAACATCAAAACATGAGTGATGTTTATACATTTTAGGTTTACACCATGAACAATGTTTAGGCATCTTTTTCGATAGGTCAATCGGCCGCCCTACATTTGGTGTAAAACCATGTTTAGGCATCTTCGACATATTGGAAGTGACTAACACTTTGCGAAACATAATTTTATTGGATTATCCAAACATCATAAATTGCTTATCTATTAGAAAAATAAAGCCCGTAACTTGCACGCAAGGGTAAGATACTCATTTCATACCCTCGCGTGGAAGTCACGTGCGTTTGCATTTTCGACTATGCTTCTTATACTTCAAAACTATAAAAAATTTAGGGACCAGCAGTGTAATTTACTAAAAGAAGCTAATCTAAATCCTAAACACCCCTTGCCTTACGTTTGAAGTTGAACCCCTGATAAAGTAAAGAACCTGTTTTTTCATTCCAATCTCTCTCATAAACACAGGTATCTAAACTGTTAGGCACCTTTAATTGTAATCAGTCACTTATTATAATTTTTATTTAATTGATCTTCTTATCATCTGATCATATTAATAGCTTGTTATATGATTGTTTTGATGTTGTTGTTTACATGTTAAGATATAATTAAACTCTTTGTTTGATTGTTCTGTGTTAATGAATTCTTAATTATATCAGAGATCAATCTTAGCAAGTTTTCTAATGTGGTTATTAGGTATGTTGTTTTGGATATATTTAGTATTTACCACCTAGGAGTGCTTTAAGTAATTGGTAATTAAATTCGTCATCATCAATCGATTGACCGACCGTAAGATATTGTCCGCTTTGGTATCTCCGCCTCACGGTAACTTTGTACCAAAGCGTGTCTGCCGAGTTAATGCCATGTTCAATACCATTAAGTACCCAACATCTCCTCTATTTCATGGCGATGTGGGACAAGGAACATATCATATCTTTCGGCAACAAATCTTGTGTGATGATTTTACACTTTTATGCTCTGTAATGATCTTTCGGGAATCATAGAAGGGTGTGTATTGGTGTTTTTTTATTGTGGTTACCTTTCATTAATATATCAATCAATGTAAGATATGACTAGAACCGGGAAATGATGACTAGCGACTCAAATGCTCCAATCCGGATGTTGTTTTTATTGACTATCATGAACCTTGTAACATGTCTTAGTGTGAGAAAACAGTTGAACTAGACTCTCTTGATATGTTTGATTGTTAGGTAAATTAATTCTTTCTATTGAAGATCAACTGATTCATCATCAATGTGGTTGTAGCACTAAGAATATGGTAGCTTGTAATGTGATGTTGGCTTAATTTCAATCATCTTAACTAAAATTATATATTGTGATGCATGTGAGTATGTGACCGTTGTAGTTTCTCTTCAAAAAGAAATAATGTATTGCCACTTTTTATAATTTTATTTTTTATATTTTCTTATGTATTATTTTTGTTTCAACAGAGATTGTTTGGATACCTTTTGGTTCTAGAGCTTCAAGGGTTCTAACCAAGAGATTGTTAACTCTACTAACTGTATACAGAAATGAATGAAGGTGAAATAAATCAGAGCCCGTGTATTACACGTCTTCCTGATGACCCTTTGTACGTAATTTTTGAAAAATTAAAAAACCATTGTGACCGTGAATCTTTTGGCCTAACCTGTCACCGTTTTCTTGATATTCAAAATTTAAGTTGTAGATGCTTGAATCTTGGATACGTGGCCCACTCCTTTCGCACTCGCGTCAAGACTGATCCTTTTATTCTTGACAAATTGCTCAGCCGTTTTAAACAGTTAGAGTCACTGTCTTTAACCAATTGTTATGAACTTTCAGATTCAGATTTAACTATATTGGAAATCTATGGCTCTAAATTGCGCTCTCTTTATCTTTCCTTCTGTCCTCGTGTCACTGACATATCACTTAATTCAGTAGCTTCTGGTTGTCAGTTGTTGTCCATTATTAGTCTTTCTAATTGTTCTATTACGGATAGCGGGCTGGAAATTTTAACGAAATCCTGCAAATCTTTAAAAGAAGTGAATCTCGCTTGGTGCTTAAGCATAACTGACCATGGAATTCGGTATCTCATACAAAATTGTCGTCAACTTAAAGCGCTTAAGTTATCTTGGTGCAATAAAATTGTTGGTGTAGGCTTCCAAGGGTGTTCTGCAGCCTTGGCTTATTTACAAGTCGATTGTTGTGCCATTGATCCGATGGGTATTTCTAAAATTTTAAGTGGAGGTGGTCTCGAGTATCTAAGTCTTTGTAATCTTAACAAGTGCTCAAGGGGACATGGTTTGGGAGCAATTGGTTCAGGCGTTGCTGCAAATCTCAAAATCCTTGACTTAAAGATGTGCAGATCTGTTACGGATGATGCAATAATAAGCATCTCAAAAGGGTGTCCGTTGCTGCAAGAGTGGAACTTATCGTTTTGTGACGAGATTGGGTATCCTGGTTGGGAATCGATTGGATTGTATTGTGATGATTTGAAGACACTTCACGTGAACAAATGTGTGAAACTTTGTGATCGAGGGTTACTAGCTCTGGGTAATGGCTGCAAACGCCTGTCAGTGTTATACATGACAGAGTGCCGGCTAGTTACTCGGTATGGCATCCGTATTTTTAAATCACTAAGGGCGGACGTCGAGATCAGTAAGACAGTAGTGTCGACGATTTATCCCTATTGTTGATATACTTAACCGTTTACATGATGTTTGTGGTGTTATTTGAAGAGGATTATTAAATCAAACGATATGCTTATGTATTTGTGGAGAATGTAAATATGTTCTGTGGTTTATCAACCTTACTTTGTGTAGTTTCTAAATAAATAAATGCATGCAGTTTCATGATTTTGTACATGAAAATTGATTGTCTGTATACAAATAATCCCTGATGTATATAATGATTTTGAGTGCTGACATATTTATTTAAATCATAAGTATTTTTTGAGGTTTTGTAAAACCTTATTATCTAGGTATAATAAGCCAGAACTGAGGATCTACCTTTTTTTTGTGTGTGTAAACATAACCAAATATATAAAACTTGATATAACAAGTGACAAAATACACCTGAGATGGAATACGAGCAGCTGGAAAATGACTACACTGATGAGAAAACAATTGAACTCCTAAGAATGACTGAACATAGATCATAACATTGCAGCTTGACAGCCGAACTCCCCCGTAATGATGAGCCAACAGGATCAAATGGCTGACTACCATGGCAACATTATATAGATTGTGCCGAACATTAAGTTCATACATGATACAACTCTTCCAATCATCTATACTGGACAATACACATATGTATAGAGGATGCAGTCATCTGAATGAAATAAGCGAAAGACTGTCAAAGTGAAGAATATGTATTCCATTTTCACTAAGAATAAAGAGACCGCTAATCATAAATGAGAAGGTACTTGATTGTCACAGTTTTCTGCTATTTTATTAACAAGATGCATATTTTTGTGATCGGTGTATCCAAATTGTAAATTTAGATTGCTTTTTTTGGTTCTTTTAACAACTACACAAAACTTCATAACATATATTACATGTAATAACAAATTTAGAGGTAACAGTTGAAACGCCTAAGTTTGACCTCAAAAGTCTTGCTAGCAAAATGCACTTCAAATGAGACGTGCTGACAAAAGAACAAGAACCACTCGACAAAATTGAACTGCATTTCACTAAAGCTAAGACTAAACATGCTAAACATCAAACAAAAACATGAACTTTCATCAGAACACAAGTACCCAAGTAGGAGAAAAGAGCAACTCATACAAATTCTGAAATTAAATCTTCACCGCCACCTGCTCAGCCGATCGTCTGTTGACTACACCTCTTGAGCACAACTCATTTAGCACCTCCAATGCTTCCTCGGCTAAGCCTTCGTGAGCTAACCCTTCAATCAAAATAGTATAAGTGCCTTCTGTAGGCCTACAACCCTTCTGAACCATATAGGCCAAAAAGTCAATAGCTCTATCGGTCTTTCTACCCTTACAAAGCCCCAACATCACTGCATTATAAGTTAACACATTTGGTCTAACACCTAACCCTTCTAAATCATGAAGAAACTTAATCGCGTCTTCCACTTTTCCTTCTCTACTTAGCCCACTTACAACCGAAGAATAAGTGATTATATCCGGTTGCAACCCCTTATGCTTCATTTCATCAATCAACATTATCGCTTGACCCGTTTTACCAATTTTCGACAACCCATCAATCACAGTATTGTAAGTGATCAAAACAGGCGAACACCCCTCAAAACTCAAGTGATTAAGAATCTCGAGAGCAAAATCAACTTTCCCATCTTTACATAAAGCCGTAAGCAAAGTATTATAAGTCACAATATCAGGATAACATCCTCGAGATACCATAACTTCCAAATACTCAATCGCTCGATCCATCTTCTTCTCTTTGCAAAAACCATGCAATAATGGATTGTAACTTAACGAATTTGGCGTACAACCATGTTTCGGCATCTTTTCCAAAATATCAATAGCTCGTCCTAACAACCCTCTTCGACACAAAAAGTTAATCAAAATGTTAAAAGTGACAACACTCGGTGCACATCCTTTTTTAAGCATATCCGCCACAAATTTCTCAGCATCCATCCACTTACCCATACTACACATACTCCTTAATATAATATTATGTGTAACCACGTTCGGCTGGCAACCAGTAGATGGCATATTGTTCAAAAACTTAATCGCATCATCTAATCTCCCTTCTTTACAGAACCCGTTAATAAGCACATTATAAGTAACAACATCAGGCTTACAACCTTTCGTTTTCATTTCATCTAAAAGCTTCATCGCCTGTCCTACACCACTCATCTTACACGCAGCCTCTATCAAAATAGTATAAGTAATAACATCCGGATAACATTCCTTCTCCATTTGTCTGGCTAACACCACCATTGCTTCTTCCAACTTCCCTTTATCACACAAAGACCTCAAAATCGTATTATAAGTCACAACATCAGGCGCTACAGACATCTTATCAAAAACGCTAAGCGCTTTATCAATCTCACCCGCTCTACAATACCCACTAATCAAAACATTATATGTTATAACATCAGGAACAGCACCAGACTCCTCAAGTATCTCCATAACCCTAGTAGCTTTCTTTGTCTTACCCGTTCTACAAAACCCGCGAATCAAACTAGTACACGGAATTATATCAGGGATATCGCCTCTATAAACCATATTCTCCAAATACTTAAACCCTTCTTCCAACTCACCATTCCTAATCAATCTCCTAAGATGATTATTGTTCTCAAACTCCTCAAAATTTCTTCGAGTATTAATCTCATTAGTCCCATTCCCATTCCCATTTCCTCCATTATATTGCAAACTTTTTTCGCCATTTACGGGCTTACCATTTGGGGACTTTATAACAGCAGACACCCTTTTAATCTTTCTATTTAAAAACCCATTTTTATCATTCAATTTCCCATCATTTCCAGTACCTAAAGCAACTGAATTATGAACTCTAATCCTATGATTCTTAAGGGTTTTGTTTTGTATATATTGAAATGGACAAAACCCTTCATGGGTTTGCTTTATGGAGACTATTGATGCCATATTTGAACCACATATATTTGAGGGTTGTATTTAGTATTAAAAAAAAGAAGTGCTTACTGGTGTGTTTGGAGATGAAGAAGGTACCGCCTAATTTTCTTATCCAAATTTGTCGAATGAAATGTTTTTATGTTTGAAGAGACAAAGATACTGAGGTCACATGAGTGTACATGTTTTATGTTTATGGGCTTGTTATAGTGTGGGCTTATGGCTCAAAAGAAGTTTACAATTGGGTTAGGTTGAACTCATGACTATAATTGAATTTGAGTTCAAAAACATTTGTAGATCATATTTGATAACTTATGAAATTTGCCCAACACTATTACAAGAGAATCTTGTGTAGGAATAATTGATCATTTAGTTTTTGTTTTAGTCTATATTACCCGACTAGCCAATGACACCAAAATGTATCATAGTTGTTACTTATTCCTTTTATATGTATCGAACAATTTTTTTTTTTTTTGTTATTCTGTGTACTAAACTTGATTTTTTTAGGCATTTTTGTGTACTTTATGACCATTTTGCCTCTCATTTTATTAACATGGGAGGGGCAAAATGGTCATAAAGTACAAAAAATCAAGTTTAGTCATATAATAGCAAAAAAAAAAATTGTTCGATACATATAGAAGGAAATAATGACAACTATGATACATTTAAAGGCCATTAGCCCTATATTTTAACTGAATTTGTATGGTGCGTATTTATAAGTCGTGCTATTTTTATATTTATAATCTGGTGCATCTACGGATTTTTGGCATAAGAATTAAATTAATTTATCATTATCCGTATTTTGGTTTTTGTAACACCCCCGTTTTTTGATATACGCAGCGGAATATAAGTTGGGGTGCTACTTCATGGTTCACAATCATGAGTATAGAAAACGACTCGAAAAGAGACGTTTTAAATAAAATTGTTATCATTCATTTATTTAAATCAGAGTACATAATATAGGTCCCAGAGGGAAGTTTTGAAATACGTTATGAAAGTTACAATATTCATTGAATGATAACAAAATGGACACGCTTTTTATTAGAAGAAAGTCCACAGCCACTCCGTGCCGAATCATACTTCTAGTTACCTGAGATAAACATGCTAAAAAGTCAACACAAAGGTTGAGTGAATCCATAGTGTTTTCAGTTATAATCAGTTTGAACACAAGCTAAGTAGAGAGTAAATCAGTAATATCGTAGTTCGTTATATATTGCCCTAAGTCTCATGGCACGCAAAACGTTAACAGGTTATCTTCATAGTTATAAGCTATGAGATATAAATTACCCCATAATTAAATGTAGGTAACCTTGCACCCGAGTAGGAGATTGTCAGTCTCTTTATTTAACTCAAATAAAATGCATTTGGTTACGTTACGGTAACACAAAGGGGCTGTCAAACCCAATAGATCTATCCATTATATTCGCGCTCACCCGTAGGTGATTAGAGGTCCATGATTAGGGGTCTTTTTGACAATAGCAAACTTAGGCAATATAAATCAGGAAAGCATTCAGAAAATACTTGTGTTCAGTTTATAGCATGTATCTCCCCACAAGTTTGGAAAAACGTAGTAAAAAGTGGGACTATGAACTCACCTGGGCAGTCTTGATGAAATTCAAAGTTAAACAAAGTTGATAAACGTCTCCGGCACGCAACCTGGGTTGGTAGGTCAAGTTTTCAGTAATCATTTTGAGATGATTATATGTTCGTTTGTTCGTTTCGTTTCGTTGTTTGGTTGTTGATTAAATGTTATGACGAGACAACATGAAGTCTCTTCAAAAATAAGATTTTATCTTATTACTTGTTCTTATGTTTCTGTTCGCTCATTATATATATCCTTCGTTCGTTTGTTATATTTCTTGTTCGTTCGTTAATAAACGTATTATGTTAGTAATTTTTATTAGATCGGAAAAATAATAAAAATAATAGTTATGAAAAAGTTACACTTTAAACCCTAAGGTTTGGTCAAATGACAGTTCTGATGCGTGGTTTTGCGACCTTACAACAGGTTTTACCTCTCGAGGGATCTCAAGAGGCTTGCAATCCCCACCAGGCCGTGTACCTGACCGATGTAGTATAGTGAAGTGGCAAGTACCGGGGGATTGATCGTTCTCTAGGGGAATAGTGTCGTTAGGATCGAAAAACTACTCTAATAGGTCTAAGGGTGAGGGAAGATTCTTTTTGTATTTTTATATTTTATGAAAGCAAGTAAAATCTCGGGTTTGAAGGAGTGGGCGGAATTAGTTGCTAGTCAACTAACCCAAATAACTACAAATGCAAATAAAATAAAATACTGAAAATGAAAAGGTTGTGGAACTTATATGGGGAGAAATGTGTTTACTTAGATTTCCTTACTCCCTAACTATCTTTTACCGGTTGATTAGTGTGTATTAATTGCGTGGATGACGGGTGTATTCCTTAATACCAATCGTGGGGTGGCGTACGTACTTCCCCAACTCTACAAGCTCCTACTTCACTCCTATGTCGAGCCAGCTAAGAAGCTCCTAACATGGGATCACTAGAATTCGCTCATGCATTAAATACAACCAAATAAACCTAGTACGCATTGGTTCATGTTTCTTAAGACGTTCAAGCAAATTACCGTATAGGAGGTTAGCTAGTTTTCTTAAGCCTAACATCGATAAACAATCATCCAATACAATTAATAACACACCAACAACTAATAATCAATAGTTAGGTTTCATTAGATCTAAGCAAACACAAGATAAATCTAGCCTAACATGTTAATTAAAAGACAAGAACAAGATATAATCAAACAACACATAAACATATTGAATGATTAAATGATTACTTATCTTCAATTAAACATGGGAGATCCAAGGGTATAAAAACCCTTAAAAATGGCAGAAATTCGTCTTAGGGTTTCTCCTCACAAAGTTGCACACTAATGACTAAAAATTGCAAAACTATATATAGAGTTTAGTGGCTGACGGCGTCACGTTATAGGAGGTGACGCCGTCACCTCGCCGCGGCTAGGGTTCCCGGATGGTCTTCCTGACGCCGTCCCTCTTTAATCCTCCAAAATCCGCTCTGGCCTATCAAGGGTTGACGCCGTCAGAATAGGGCTTGACGCCGTCTCTCTTTAGCTTAAACCGTGATGGCCTTGATCACCTTAAAGGGTGACGCCGTCAGACTTTCTTTTGTAAAACTCTCTGGCGCGTCACGTGTATTTTGTCATATCCACCTCTTTTGCCAAGCCATGACGCCGTCAAGTGTACTTTTCCAGCAGCTTTGGAGACTTTGTCGTTTTCTTCACTTTTATGCTCCAAAAACGTCCAAAATGCTTCCTTTTCCAGATTTCTTCTCCAAAGTACCTAAAATGACAAAAGGAACGATTTAGGGCAATATTTGATCAAATAAATACGATTTAGGGCTTAAATGACCCCCTAAAAGCGGTACACTTTTCGCTTCATCAAATACCCTTACACTTGAGATTTGCTTGTCCTCAAGCAAATGCGCTTTTATTCTAATCAAAATACAAGTTAGGGGTCATTTAATGCTAATATAAAAGTAATTACAACAAATAGTCGTTCCACTTTAATCATAATAAGCACGGAGATTACAAACTAGCACCTCACAAGTAGTGTTTAGATACTCACATCTCTCAAGTGTCATAAAAGTATATCTCATAAATGAAAACGGATAATATCTCTCACTACCTGTCATAGCAAATAGATTACCATAGGCTTGGGAAAGGATCAAAAACCTCCTCCACTAGGCGTAAGCACCTAAGATAAACTATCAAAGAGGGCTTTTAAACGGGTTATAACGTGAGGTGTAGGGATATGATAAACACGGATTTGTTGGATAAGGGATATTTTACTGGTGGCGAGTTAAAGATCTTGATTAATTACATGTACAATATGGCGTTGCTAAGCCAAGACTAGACTCGACTTAAGCTAAAAACAAAATAACAAAAACATAAAATAAACATAAAATGAAACGGGATGGTAGTCCGTATGTTTTTTTTTTTCTACTTTTCTTTTTCTCATTTTTTTTTTTTTTTTGTATTTTTCTTTATTTTTTTGATTTTTTTTTTCCATACACTCTTGCCCTACCATCCAAAATAATACATCATAGGGGCGTTGTATTCCCCTTACACTTGAACTTTTACATAACTTTACAATTAACTATTCTAATGACTCGAATTAAGATAATCGAAACACTTGGAGTACTTTTAAAATATTTAGCACATATGGGGGTAATAATGTTGTTCTTCCCCATTACTCCATTACACTAGTACTTTACCCATGAGTCCCAATCGTCCCAAAACAATATGTACAAGGATATGACTCGACTTAGCAACCATGTAATCAATTAGATAATTAACTTGGGGTTTAAACAAATGTTGTCACAATAATGCACTAAAAATGAGTGCATACAAGGTAGGCTAAGGCGATTTGGGTGTACATTTAAGTGGGGTGTAACAAATTCTTCCTTTAAGTAAAATGCTTAAAGTTAGAAACGAAAAGATAGGCTCTGAGGGGTGTACTAGGGGTATCGTGTACCAAAAATGGGTACAACGCAAAGGGTGCGGAAGAATTACTTGACCAATGTAGCCAAAGTAATTATAACAAAAACACAGGTGTAAAACAATGGGTTAATCCTAATGCCTCTTATCATGTAGTAAATCTAACTACACGAATGTAGTCTCACTTGTGGCCTCGGAATGGTCCTAACGCAAGTTCTAGAATCTAAGTGCTACCGGTACACACATCATAGCATAAATGCTTTTCCTACCAATTCTAGGGGCGAACCTCACATATTTGGGGGTGAAAATTTTTTTAGTGGTACGGTTTTGTGCTAGTCATATAACTCCTATCCATGAGACGCTCATTAAGATCAAAGTTTCACTCCTATATGTTGTAAAAAAATTTAAATTTGGCACTAAAATTGCCTTAACAAGTATTTATCTCAGTTTTATTACACATCTACCATCAAACAAACAAAAAAATCAAGCGTAATAGCATTCTCTAAAGTATCATACTTTACCCCCCCTTACACTTAAGATGAACATTGTCCCCAATGTTCAAATAACAAGATGTAAAAGTAAATAAGGTAAAAGAATGAAATCAAATACTCCCCTGATTCATTTGGTGGATAAAGAGGTAACATGGTTAGATCTTCTTCCAAGAGAATGTAGAAGCTCCAAGACTAATGCATCGCCATAAGCTTGATTCCACAAACATCTCCTTGTCCAAAATAACCTGTTAAACCTGAGAAAACAAACACGAAAACCTGCATAACATCGGCGGGATAAATTCTATATAAGGATATAATGCTTGTGGAATGATTATTTTGCAGATTCCTGGAGTTTATAATTTAGAGATTTAATAAAAACTTTTTATGAAAACAAAACTTTCAAAAATTTCAGAAAATTAAAACCTGACGCCGTCAGGTTGTAATGCCTGACGCCGTCAGAAATGATCTGACAGAATTCTCATGTTAAGTTTCCGGAAAATTTCTGGAAAAACCTCTACCTTACTTCCTGGAAATCCTGCAAAATATCATTATGACTCGATACAAGCATTTGACTCAAACTATTACTAATATGTATGTTAATTTAATATTATTACGATTCATGTTCATTTGTGTTCTAATAAACCGATTTGGATTTCCCTTACACTTAACTTTGCAAAATACCTTTATATGTAGTTAAGACGAAGTTAAAAACAAGATAAAACATTTTCACAATTTAGTTTTGAACATGAATCAATAATAATAAAAATTAAACATACATACAGAAGCAAATGAAATCAAACAAACAAATAAATAAACACACAAAGCAAATAAAGCTTGGGTTGCCTCCCAAGAAGCGCTTTTCTTTATTAACGAGTCTTGTAGCTAGACTCAAAGTCCCCGTACATTACGTGACTCCATCATTGGTCACGGTTCCTAGGCCATTCTCATTTCCGGTTTTATATTCCGGTCCTAATTTCAAACAATCCTTGTAGAAACCGAATATCCTTTCCATAACATAGTCTACTCCTTTATTTCTATCCTCATCATTCCTATAGTAGACCGCTTGCTTAAGCTCCTTCTCAACATTTGACAAGTGTTGGAATTGCTCTATCTTATATGGTATTTGGTAGTTTACCTCATCGGTCTCATCCTTAAATCTAACTATCCCTAAGGAAGGTTCATAAGTCATTCTAGAGACCTCAACAAATGGTTTTCCAAAAACTACTTGAGTTAAGGATGCATCGACTATTGGGCGGATATCTTCTACAATTACAAAGTCGGTGACATAGGTGAAGTTTCCTACATAAACCGGTAATCCCTTAACTCTTCCCGTGAAGTTACTCATCCAACCCTTATCAGGGAACATCCTATACCCAAGTTGATTTTTCATTATTAAGTTGTAGTGGGCTCTAGTCATGATGTTTATGGGCGATCTAAGGTCGATGTAAGCTTTCCACACATGCAAATGTCCGATGTTGCATGGTATGTTGAGATTAGAAGGATCACCTATTTTTATAATTGGTCTACCTAGGAAGTATGGTGTCTCGGGGTCATCGAATAAGTCTGTATGATATGCGCGCTCTTCCTTAGTGGGTACCCTATTGAAGTAGTCCTCATCATCATCTACTTCTTCAATCTCACTTTTCCTAACTTCTTTATCAACCTCGACTTTCTTAACCTCATCCCCAGGTTCACTATTATCCTCATTCCTATCAATTGGTTTGATAGTGACAATGTTGACGAAGTGGAAGTGTTTGGATGAAGAGGGGTCTTTTACTTGGGGTCCGCTATTTGTGTTCCTAGCGTCCTTATGTGGAGGTGATAACACTTGGTTATTGAGGGCTTTCAATAAGTTGTCAATTTTATTGGTCATCTCCGTTTGTTGTTGATTGAATTCGGATTCAAACTTGGCTAAACGAGCTTCTTGAGATGCCATAAATTGGGACATCAATCCTTCAAAGTTATTGGTACTACCATTGCTGGAAGGATTGTTGTTGAAAGTACGGTTCGAGTTGGAACCGCTTGATTGGAAACGATTAGGTGGGTTGGAAGAATTGGTTTGTTGTGCGTTTTGGTTTTGTTTCCACCTAAGGTTTGGGTGATTTTTCCATGAGGGGTTGTATGAATCACCGTAGGGGTTTGGCTCGGGTTTGAAAGTGTACCACTTGTCTCCCGCTCCGTCGGTACGCGAAGATGCGTAGTCCGCAAAAGCTTGTTCGGGGAGTTCCATGCAATCACGAGTGTCGTGGGGACCACTACATAATTCACATGAAGAAGTGATTTTGTTCACTTGGCTTGAAGGTTTAGGAGCCTCGTAGGATTTCATAAGAAACTTGACTTGGTCTTCAAGTTCTATGATCCTACGGTCGGAAGTGCTTGAATTGTTCGAAGGCAAAGATATTGCCTTGACCGTTTTATTCAAATCACGGGGATCACTCCAACTTTCGTTGTCATAAAGAGCAAGATCTTCCAGGAGAGCCCATGATTGTTCCGCAATTAGATCACGTAGCTTACCACCGACCGATTGGTCAATGGTTTGCCTCGTGGAGAGATTGATATGGTCATAGAAGATTTGGACTTGGAGCCAAAGTTCTATGCCATGGTGAGGGACTTTTTGGAGTAAGTCCTTGAATCGAGTCCATGCCTCGTAGAGAGTTTCGCCTTGATGTTGTTGGAACATCAAGATATCATTCCTTAGCTTGGTAGTTCTTCCTGGTGGGAAAAACTGAGCGAGGAAACGAGTGGTGAGATCATCCCAAGAGGTGATGGATCCTGCGGGTAGATGCTCTAGCCATTGACTAGCTTGGTCCCGCAGAGAGAATTGAAAGAGACGTAGTCGGGTCGTCTCTCGAGTGGCAACATCAAGGTCTATGGAATCAACGATTTTGAGAAAGTCCTTGAGATGTTGATTAGGATCTTCGGAACGAAGTCCATGGAATGCGCATCCGCTTTGCACCAACCGGATGGTGTCGGATCGCAAGGGAGTGACATTGGCTCCTTGAGTGAGCTCAATGGTGTTTCGATAGCCATGGTGGCTAGGACGGGAGTAGTCTCCTAAGGTACGGGCTCTAGGAGGTGGGTGTTGTTGTGGTGGTGGGTTGTTGGGATCGAGGATATTACCACCTTCCATGATGTCGGATGGTAATGGTTACGAACAAAGAAACGAAGAAAAAAAAGATAGACTAAAGAAAACCTAGAAAAATAAAATAAAAATCTCACTAGAAAGGAATCTAGTGAGTAGACCTAATAAAATAAAAATTCAACCTAAACAATAACTATTCCCCGGCAACGGCGCCAAAAACTTGATGCGTGGTTTTGCGACCTTACAACAGGTTTTACCTCTCGAGGGATCTCAAGAGGCTTGCAATCCCCACCAGGCAGTGTACCTGACCGATGTAGTATAGTGAAGTGGCAAGTACCGGGGGATTGATCGTTCTCTAGGGGAATAGTGTCGTTAGGATTGAAAAACTACTCTAATAGGTCTAAGGGTGAGGGAAGATTCTTTTTGTATTTTTATATTTTATGAAAGCAAGTAAAATCTCGGGTTTGAAGGAGTGGGCGGAATTAGTTACTAGTCAACTAACCCAAATAACTACAAATGCAAATAAAATAAAATACTGAAAATGAAAAGGTTGTGGAACTTATATGGGGAGAAATGTGTTTACTTAGATTTCCTTACTCCCTAACTATCTTTTACCGGTTGATTAGTGTGTATTAATTGCGTGGATGACGGGTGTATTCCTTAATACCAATCGTGGGGTGGCGTACGTACTTCCCCAACTCTACAAGCTCCTACTTCACTCCTATGTCGAGCCGGCTAAGAAGCTCCTAACATGTGATCACTAGAATTCGCTCATGCATTAAATACAACCAAATAAACCTAGTACGCATTGGTTCATGTTTCTTAAGACGTTCAAGCAAATTACCGTATAGGAGGTTAGCCAGTTTTCTTAAGCCTAACATCGATAAACAATCATCCAATAATTTTAATAACACACCAACAACTAATAATCAATAGTTAGGTTTCATTAGATCTAAGCAAACACAAGATAAATCTAGCCTAGCGTGTTAATTAAAAGACAAGAACAAGATATAATCAAACAACACATAGACATATTGAATGATTAAATGATTACTTATCTTCAATTAAACATGGGAGATCCAAGGGTATAAAAACCCTTAAAAATGGCAGAAATTCGTCTTAGGGTTTCTCCTCACAAAGTTGCACACTAATGACTAAAAATTGCAAAACTATATATAGAGTTTAGTGGCTGACGGCGTCACGTTATAGGAGGTGACGCCGTCACCTCGCCGCGGCTAGGGTTCCCGGATGGTCTTCCTGACGCCGTCCCTCTTTAATCCTCCAAAATCCGCTCTGGCCTATCAAGGGTTGACGCCGTCAAAATAGGGCTTGACGCCGTCTCTCTTTAGCTTAAACCGTGATGGCCTTGATCACCTTAAAGGGTGACGCCGTCAGACTTTCTTTTGTAAAACTCTCTGGCGCGTCACGTGTATTTTGTCATATCCACCTCTTTTGCCAAGCCATGACGCCGTCAGGAGCAATCCTTGACGCCGTCAAGTGT
Organism: Artemisia tridentata subsp. tridentata; assembly: GCA_021014915.2. Lineage (NCBI taxonomy): Eukaryota > Viridiplantae > Streptophyta > Magnoliopsida > Asterales > Asteraceae > Artemisia > Artemisia tridentata. The sequence continues at coordinate 178,609,912 of CP139506.1, forward strand.
ACTTTTCCAGCAGCTTTGGAGACTTTGTCGTTTTCTTCACTTTTATGCTCCAAAAACGTCCAAAATGCTTCCTTTTCCAGATTTCTTCTCCAAAGTACCTAAAATGACAAAAGGAACGATTTAGGGCAATATTTGATCAAATAAATACGATTTAGGGCTTAAATGACCCCCTAAAAGCGGTACACTTTTCGCTTCATCAAGTTCATACCCTGAACTTTTGGAAAATGAAAACTTTCACCCTTTAGTTTTAAAAATGACATTTTCACTCCTTTTTATTTGTTATTGACAAAAGTAACCCTTAATATGAAATATTTATAAAACCGGCCCATAATAACTTTTATAAATTAAAATAGGACGTATAAAATTAGTGATTTAGCTAAAGTTTTGAGATCGAATATCTTAACGATAATTAAATTATTTTACGTGTTCTCAATTCCTACAAAAAGTTAGCCAGGTCGTCCTTAAAATAAGTCAAGTTTCGTATTTTATGAAAATCATTTGAGGGTCGAATTAGTTCACTAAAGTTAGTCGACTAGACCAAGTTTTAAATAAAACTGGAAAAGTGTTTTTAAGGCTAGCGATGGGTGATTTTTGAGATCGAATAACTTTGTGATAAATGAATCATTTTGCGAACTGTCTGTTCCTATAAATAGCTAGTTAGGTCGACTTTGAACATACCTAGTTTCATAATTTTTGAAAACCGTTTGAGGGTCAAAAATATTACCAAAGTCGAGTGAGTGAAAACATGTGTTACTAAAATCTGGAAAATGGTTTTTAAGCTAGCGATCGAGCAATCTTTGAACACAAATAATTTTTAACTCGCTCGATCAATTTACAAGATTCTTCTTTCTAAAATAACTTAGCTATGTGAACTCTAATATGTCGAAAAGTTGGAATTTTTAAAGATCATATAAGGGTCGAAAAATAGGTCGAAAGTTGGGTCTCTGATTGACAAAACTGAAAAAAAAAAACAAATAACTGGAAATATTAGTCTCTTTTTAGCGATATGGATAGATTTTGGGATCGCGATAACTTTGTGAAAACTTAATCATTTTTCGAAATTCTTTTTCCTAATTTAACTAAGCTGGGTAAACTTTGATGTGCCAAAAACTTAGAAATTTTAGAGATCATATAGTGTTCGAAAACCAGGTCTAAAGTAGGTGAGTGAGGACAGTTTTAACTGAAATGAATAACTGGAAATGTTATTTTCTATATATAGCGATATGGACCAGTTGTTAAGACTCGATAACTTAATGAAAACTTAACCATTTTCCATGATTCTTTTTCCTATTTTAAGTTAGCTGGGTGAACTTGTTATATACCAAAAATTAGAATTTATGGTGATCGTTTAGTGGTCGGTTTATAGGCCAAAAGTTGGCCATGTGGGCTGTTTTCTGCTCGCTAAAACACAGAAAAACAAACCCGATTGGGTTTTTATGTTTTTAAAAGTTTGTAACTTAATTTTTATGCATGTTATGATAAGATTTGATATATTTTAACAGGTTCTATATATCCTTGATTTGTTTTAGCAAAAATTTCGAATACCTAGAGGGTGTTGGTTCACTGATTCTATCAGACAAGAAAAAGGAAAAAAAGAAAACTTAAAGTTTTTGATCTTATTTCATTTTAGTGCTTATCTAATGATGTTTTTAAATGATATATATAAAGTAAATAAACTGAAATAAAATAGAGTTCAAGTAACTTACTGGATTTCTTGGTTCGAGTAGGGTTTTAGATTCGTATGGGTTTATAACTTGATCACTGATTTCTTCCTCACTTTTAAGCCTTCTAGGATTTGTGTATTTGCTTATATTTCTGGACTATTGATCAGTAGGGAGTGGTGGTGAAATTATTTTGGTGTTGGTCAATTGATGTGAAGATAAGTTGAGAGGGTTTGGTCGAATGGTGGTGTAGTAAGAAGTGAAGATTTGAGCTGCTATTTATAGAAGATTAATTAGGGTTTTCTAGGTTAAGAGGGGACATGTAAGGATAGAAAGAGGACATGTATATGGAGAGGAGAGGGTGTACGCATGGTGTTGGAGAGGGGAGGTGATGTGGTGCTTTCAAAACCATACAAGTAGCTTGTTCTAGAGGAGGGGGAAATGTGGAGCTTTATCTTTCATACAAGTGTTTCAAGATGATGTCATGGATGAGGTGGAGGAGGGGGAATGTGAGGAAGGAAGTATTTGGTGTAGGTTGTATGAAGGAACTAGTTTAGTTATGTTGTAGTTAGGATTCGACTAGGATTTAATATGGAACCGAATAGGCTTTGTGTTGTGGTACTTAAGGTTTTTGAGGGTTGTATTTAGGGTTTAAGAGTTGTAACTAATTTAGTTTTAGAGTTAGTTCATGTAAATATAAATGAGAATTTAGTTTAAGATATATATATATATACATATTAAGTCGAAATTTTGAATAATAAGGAAGAAATCGATTTGGGCTTATGAGAGTGATACTATATGCTTATTAGAGTTGTATTTTAATGTAGGATATAGGAAAAATATAGTTTTAATAAGTTATTAAGTTATAAAAATTATTAGTTAATTTTTATTAATGTTAAAAGTACATAAATAAGATTTTTAGGTTTTGTGCATTAGGCACTTGTACATTAGGTTTAAAGACTTGTAAAAATATTTGGTGAGTTTAGAAAAATAATTTTTAAAAATTATGCATGAATGGTTTGTAAAATATGCTTTAAAAATAAATATAATTAAGGTTTTGTTAAGGATTTTATAAATATATGGTTTCATGCATAAAGGACTTGTACTTTAGCTTATATGACTTGTACATTTATAGTTTTGTGAAAATATTGTATAAGTAATTTAGAGTTTGTGAACTTTATACATAAAATCATAGTTAAGTGAAATTAGGGTTTTATCGGGAGCTGAAATAGAATTAGGGTTTTTGAGCTTTAGTGACTTGTACCTTAGGTTGGATGATTTGTACTTTAGTATTTCTAGGGTTTTGTTATTATAATTATTATTATAGTAGTTTAGGGTTTCATAAAACTTCTATCAGATAAGAAAAGTTCAGTTATAAACGTACGTTAACGAATTAACGAAAAGTAGTAAATGGGATATTGTAGAGTTTTCAGTTCAAGAATGTTTATAGAAATAAACATCAAGTAAGTTAAAGTTGGGTTGCGTGTGAGCACGTTTATCATAGATGTGAGTTACGTCACATGAGATAGTAGTTGTAACCAAATAACAAGTAAATAAAATAAAAAAAAAATTTACACGTAGAAAAGGATAAGTAACTGGAGAGATAGTGTAATCTAATGTGGGATTTTCTCAGTTGTTACAATTTTAGACTCGTGTACGCACGAGTTATTAAACACGGATTAGGTTCGGACAATGACTATAACTAATAATAATATTTCAACTATAATTGCTCGCGTTTGAAAATATGATAAAATTTGTTTAATAATCTTATTATTTTGAGTAGCAATAGTAGTAGCGGTTGGAGTAGCGGTAGGAGTAGAAGTAGCGGTAGTAGCAGTAGTGATGGAAAACGCAGCGTAACAGATAGCAATTTAAAAGTTTATTTAACCATTAAATAAGCAGATATATTAAATAAACATGCACAACGGAAGACTTAATTACATCACACGTTTACACAAAAAGGTTTTTCCCCTGTGAACTCATTTATACTAGCATTTAATTAATCACGTATAAACGTATAATAGATTACATATCTGATGCAAACCAGCAAACATGGATAGTTGCATAATGATCATTATCTCATAATGATGAACTAATCGCCTTCCACAAACTCCAGGTCAAAGTGTATGATTTGACGCATAGTTAGTCTACACTAACAATTAAACAACTTCCTTCAGTTGCTCGCGTTAATTACAACATATCATATCTTAAAGATGTATTGACATATCAAGAACACGTCACCACAACAATTACAAGATCACATCAAGTGATATATGATCAAATCAAGTATCCCAAAAACACACGAATGTGTTTGTGTGTGTGCAGAAGTCAAACGCAACATGGGATGGGGAGGGATGCGATTTAGGGTTTTGGTGGAGAATTAACAATTATGTCAGAAACCTAATTGTTTACGTATGATATGTAAAACATGATTAAGGATGGTTTAGGGATGATTATGTTGTTCGATTTTCCGTATTGGACAGTAAGGACCCAAAGGTGTGATTAAGAATCACGAGCTTGGGTAACGCTTACAACAAACCATATAGTGTGTGTTTATGTGAAATAGTACGAATGTGTGTAAAGAGAATCCGGAGATTCGAGGATCCCCTCAATGGTGAGGGGTGCCTTCTATTTATAGAGAGGCATTAGGGTTTAAGGATAAACCCGTGAGGATGATCAAACGGTTGTCAGACGTGACACATGTTGATCATCCGATACGTAGACAAGAATAAAAGTGACAGCTTCTCCTTGGCTCGTACTAGGTCGTGCCCATCTCCCCTATTATTGCTGGTGTGTCTCCCATTTTCATATGTCAGATTGTACATCTTGGATGTTAGTGACAATTGGGAAAAAGTTGTCTCATGTATGTCCGTTACATGGCCTGAGAGGTCTTCCCAGGCTGTACGAAGCCTGAAAACGTGATTGGGCTTATCAAATGCTGATAATGGGCTTTGCTAAGTGTTTGTGATGGCTTGACTTTGGCGTATAATTAATGGGTTTAGGCCATTAATATTGATACACTATTAAGTCCCTCAAGTCTAGTATTATAGCATGAGTTGAGGGTATGAATGTTAGGCTGCCTATAGAGTTAACCCAACCGATTTGTTTCCAGGGTGATGTGAATCAGGCTGAGACTAACATGGTTTGTCTTTATTGCGATTTTGATTTGTGTATCTCCGACATTTAATGTTTTGCGTGGGAAAGGCAAGGGAATCTTTTTGACACGACCTCAAGTCAGTCAAATCGCCGTTTAGGAGGCGTCTAGCTCGTCCTGTCAATTGTTCATGATGTCAGTGAGTCATTTAATGATATTCGTGTCTAACAAGGCGTAAATGTTACGCGCTTGTTCGTGGAGCCTGTTAACTGTTGGGATGTTGCAACGTGTAACCTACTTTTTCGCTTTCTTGCCTATAAATAGGGCAAAAACGGATGAGGAGTTATATCAAAACCATTTTGTTTTTCATAAACCGAAAAACCACTCATCCTTCTCTTGTTTTCTTGGTGATTTGTTTCGACCGAGAATCTTTATAATCGAAAATATCTCGTTGAGGCTTTTTTGAGAGAGATGACTGATAGAGGTTAGTTTTGATTTTGTTGCCTTGATGCAAAGAGAACCCTTTGTTTATGTGTTTTGATTTTGATATGCTATTACTTGGCATTGTGTTTTGTCATGAGAGCGCCATGACCAAAGATGATTTTGGCGGGAGTAAAGGCCATGATTTTGCGTCTAAGTATGGATGAACTTTGTAGTTTGTGTTTCATGACCCTAGACTAATCATGTCTCTTTGTTTGCCTTTTTGCAGCGATGGGTTGACGAGGGTAATACCGCAACCATGGATGTTTTTCACGTTATGAACCCAGATGGTGATGTAACGATTCCTTTTCTACACGAGTATGAGATTGGTTCCTCTCAGGCTGTTATTGATCCTGGAGGGGTTGTTTCCTTCCTTTATTTAACAGGAAACCTAAATGTCTTACCGAAGGTTGTATGGACGATGAAGATGTTTCGAAGGATGCAACTTACTTTGAAACCTTTCTTCTCGACCTATCATGGTGCATTTGATCACCTTGATACTAAACCTAAATGTAACTTCCTTTGAAACCTTTCTGCTCGACCTATCAGGGTTATATGTGGCTGCCCTGGGTAAAGCTGCAAACGGTAGGTGCATGGTGGCCTTTGGTATCTGCGAGGCTGAGGTGGATGCGCGCACAACAACTATGTCATGTTTGTTGAATAATAAAAGATAAATTTCAATCCAAAAGCATTATCTTTAAAAATAATAAATAGATTATAACATATATATATAAGATTTCTTATTTTTAATTCAGCAAGTAAAACCATTTAGAACACATTAATTTGTTTGTCTCTTAATCGATAATAATACATTAATAGAAAAAATTCAGCCCATGCACGTGTATTATATAGCAAACAAGTTTACTTCAAAAAGAAATATATTACTATATATATTATAAGGCATTTAATACGACGTCGTTGATGCTACAGTACCCCCGGCCCACTAACTGCTACAATAACCGGCCCACTTTTTTTTTTTTTTTTTTTTTTTTTTTTTTTTTTTTTTAATCAGCTTTCGAAAATTGGCAAAAAATACCCCTAAACTTGACACCTCTTTGCAAAAAAAGTCCTTTTTCCAAAAAAATGTTTCGAAAATTGGCAAAAATTACCCCTGACACTGACGGCTCTTTGCAAAAATAGTCCTTTTTCAAAAAAAAAAAAAAATGTTTCGACAATTGGCAAAAAATACTCCTGCCATCGGCGACTCTTTGCAAAAGGAGTCCTTTTTCGGGGTAAAAAAAAACGATAATCAACGAAATAAAACAACACCCCGCCGCAACGCGGCGGATCATCGCCGAACTCGTTTATGTTATGGCACAAGAAAAAAAAAGAAAAGAAAAACAAATAAAATTTCCCACATATAGAAAAGCCTAAAAACCAAAGTATAGTTTGAATCGTTTCGAAACTCTTTTTGTCTTGGAGGAAACGAAACAAGAAGAAGCAATCAATCTCTTCATTACAGTTGAATCTAATCCAAAAGGTATTTAATTCTCATCATCACAATCATATAAACTAATCAATTTGACCTAATTCACATTTTGCAGATATTATTCGTAAAGATGGATGTTGCTCCTGATCGCGCCTCTTATGTTTGCACTCACTGGTATTAATTTATTTAAACCACCTCTGGGTAGTTGTTAATTTTTGTATATATTAATAGCAAGTGCCAAATAAGCTGTTATGTATCCATCAGGTTTGTTGTTATTGTGTTGTGTATATATAGATAGCGGGTGCTCGTTTCTAATGCTTAGTTCAAGTGGTGGATCCATTAGCATTGTTGGATAATCAAATTTTCTTTTTTTAAATTGTGCGAATGGTTGAGAGCGCATCGCGCATGGCCTCTGATGTGAGGTGTGATGCAAGCATTGAACGCAATCATAGCAATTGGAATTTTGGTCCTTTTTTCTAATATTACAAAAGATATACCCAAACCATCATTTTTAAAGTCCCATAAGCCGTTAATTTAATACATTTGAGGCTCTATTAATGAAGTAATGGTTACATACACGATAGCTACATGTAAATGCCTTTATGCTTAAGCATTTAGTAGTATATAAGCATGTAAATGACTTTTTTGATGTTTAAGCATTTAATTAGTGGAATAATTTATGTAGTATGTTGTATATTTAGTGTTGCGAGTCAGTGATGCGCTCACAATTGCATCACGCATCGTCCATGAGTGCAACAGATTGCAATTGGCAGTTGAAAACCAGGATCGGGTTATTAAAGAATCATCTGAGCTCTTAATTAAGATTAATCGAGATTTTCTTTATAAAGTTTTAGGTTTGGAAGTTATAACTAACCTTAATAGGGTATACATGTGCATACCCTCTCTCAAGCATAGGCCTATGCTTGACCCTGTTTGTTGTTGTGTTTTCACTGCTTAGTTTGTAACAAACAAAGTATTCTTTTTTAAGTAATTATTTATACCCATATATATCTTTTTGTAATTTTTTGTAAGTGTTGATATGACATTACAAAGTATGGACTAGAATGTGGGCGACCAAATGAAATTTACTTTAGCTATTTATAAGTTGTGGTATATTGTATTTTCTTTTAGTTGAGACGGTAAGTTATTTTCACTAGTTTAACGTGTATCAATTTTGTCAATGAGGATATATCATGGCAACCTCAGTGTAGTCTTTAGTTTCTCGTATATATATGGCTACATTAACCATAAGTCATTGATGCACAATTACAATTCTAGTTATCATTTTGTGCCTTGTAGTGTGATGTCATCTTTTTATTTTCACATCTTACTAGTTACTATAGATGCACATGTGTCCTCTTGTGGCGTAATGTAAGCTAAATCGTGAGTAATGTCTTTTAGGTTATCGACCTTACGCACTGCCTATGGCTCTATTTCCTCACACCCTCTGATAAAGAAAAAAGAAAAAAAAAAAATACTGTAACAGTTTACAAATGCGCTCATAATCTTATCTTGGAGAGAAGAATAAAGTCTGCGGTAATATTGCCGAAATTCTTCTCACTTTCTTGGACTTTGGTCCAGTCCTAAATTTCAAGATCCTCATTTTCTGTCCAAACTGTTAACCTCAGTACTTCAACATACCTGAAGTTACCCTATCAGCAATACGGAAGTTGCCTATTGATGAGCAACTTGCCTTAACGCTTTTGCTCATACATACAATTACTGAAGTATATTACTTTAGTAGGTTTCACAGGTGATTTTACTTTGAATATGTACCTAAACTGAAGTTTTACCCCATGTAAGGTGTCTTTCTTCGAAGAACTTATTGATTGCCGATTCAAAGAAAATCTTAAAAGGGTCTTAGTGACAGTTTATCTTGTGTAAAAAAATCATAGTATTGCGTTACTTATTTGCACAATTATGTAAGTTAATTAAAAAAAATAAAAAAAATAAAATAATAATAATAATAATAATAAGAGGAGTAAAGTGAAACTTCAAAATTTTGAAGGGGTTGAAAGTAGAATTTTTGACTTATCTTTCGTTCCGCATTTACAACATGCGGGAACACCTTTCCAAACTAACATGTAAATTAACACCAAATTTTACAGCGATGGAGGCACTTGATAATTAGACAGGTTAATTAACCCACTAAATTTTTTATTATGCTGTGATTATCGGTTATTTTTTTATGGTAACTTCAGTTAGATAATCTAGAATTTGCTACCAAGAAAGAAGGGCGAAAAATTGAAAAACAAAAGTCGACAATTAGCACTCACACCGGATGAAACAACTGAATCAAATCTACGTCGGAGCCAAAAGTCGTTGGTCAAAATGCCCAAATCGGTGAGAATAATGTTGGAACCTTCAAAATACCCATGGCTTGTGGGAAAGATATGGAGATGTTAGCGGGAGGTTCAAAATCGGCTCTGGTGTTGATGGCCGCCTTCCATTTTGTTGGTGGCCAAACAAGGTTGTAGAGAAAGGAAGTAGCTGGTTTAGCTTTAGGACAGTTGCCGACAAAGGGCACAGATGCTGTCAGAAAGTGAAGAAGCCGATTAAAATTGATATAGGATACCAGATCGAAGTGGATAAAGCAATACATGTACAAGAAAAGAGAAGAGAACTTGCTCGATTAGAGGTGGGAGCCCTACGGACCGATGGCTTGCAGCTTACTACAAGACATGTTCGAAATTTGGGAAATGAGAGTTTTTGTGTGAAAGAGGAACACTAATATTATCTACTTTATCATTAATACTTGAGTAAATTGAAAAAATTGTCCCTAAATCGTCCCAGATGTTTGGAAAGTGCAAGGATCGTCCCTGTGGGAAAACATTTGGGACGATCCACTTAATTTTTGCCCACAGGGACGATCCTTGCCCACTTTAATAACGCCATCCACTTAATTTTTGCCTCAAAGGTTTCCCACAGGACGATCCTTGCACTTTCCAAACATCTGGGACGAAATTTGCAATTTGGCCAAACTTTAGGGACGATTTTTGCAATTTACTCTTAATACTTTATATAGTATCGATGTAAAATTACTCTTATTGGAGTCCAAATCTTATTCAAGTCTCCCCTTCATCGTGTCTCATCTATGATTTTGTTGATATACTTAAACCTTGATAGTTGATTTTTGTATGCCTTATTGGGTTTGAGTTTATTGATAGGGAGCAATATTATATTCACCATGCTTAGTCATACTTGTTTTTTTATTTTATTTTATTTCCATGATATCTACATAAGATTGTTTTTTTTGCCTGATTTTCATCGAGCGAGAGGGAGAACTATTGGGACCTTATAATCCTTAAGTTGTTACCTGCCGGACCCCTTCACCGCGCCATACGATTCTTTCGCGAAGCGCTACCCCCTTCACCCCCGCCCCCTAAAGTGGTAAAGAAGGCTCTTTGGGGTCTCTCTTGATGATCTTAAGTTCAGGTTCAAATGTTAATGGGCTACAATGCTACTTCGGGTATGGGGTGTTACAATTGGTATTAGAGCGGTAGTCCTCTAAGTGATGAGAGTTTGTAACATTCCATCCATCCATATCGATTGAGAGTTAGATTTATGATCCCATCATAAGCATTACAATTTAGGCTATTAATGACTTCCCCCATGGTTGAAAGTTGAGATTGAGAGAGTATTGGGCTAGGCTACTACTTTGTGCTTGATTTGTTACCGACTCCAATGCATAGCTATGGTTCCTAGTCATGTATCATCTTAAAGCTTTTAGGTAGCTAGTTTGAATTATCCTCAGTTTTCTTAATTCATCTTATCAACCTCCTTAACTTTGTGATTCTTTCACGACCGACCTGAATTGGAGCATTTTATATTAGTTGCCTTTGTTGTTAGCTATTCTTTCTTTTCTTCATGCCTGCTTAGTACTAAATGGAAAGTTTTAGCCTAAAAGAGTATCCATCTTTGGCAGAATACATTTTGTTTCTTGTTGGTTCTTGAAAGTACAATGGCAAATAGTTTTTGGAGTATGGAATCGGAATCTTTTATAACTGTGATTTGATATGCTTTTGTTGCCTTACTAGCCTTTTTGTATTTCTGATTTTTGCCTATGCACAACTTTTTTTACCTTTTTTTGGAGAGGCAACTAACAATCTCACAATATTTACAAATATCTCACGCAATTGCCCTAGCGGGACTTGAACGCACAATCACTTGGTTAGAGAGAATCTCACAGATACCGCTAGTGCGCTAGGCTACAAGCTTTGTACCTTTGTATCACAATTTTTAATCTAGAAAAATATTTGAAAAGTATACTCAGACCCATGATGACATAAAGATAACCATAGACTCAACTAGGGTTCATAAATTTAATATTGTCTGTTTGGGGCCTATGGTAGTTATATATTAACTTTGCAATTAGTCTTAATGCTTCCATAACTTGTTCTTTCTAACTGATATTGACTGTTCCCTCTGAAAGCTTGATGTTAATTGAATGTTGTTCTGCTTATTCATCATATTCTTACTTTGTTAAATGGGTGATGCTTGTTTTTTCAATAATCTCGACTTCTGTTGTTTTCTTTTCTGTATCTCTTGTTTTGCTTGATGTCCTTTCTTGTTGGATTTATATTTATCTTCTTCTCTATATAAGACCTTGCTGTTTATTACTAAATTTTGTTTATTGTCTTGGTAAGATTAATGAATTGCTCAACAACCAAAACTTTATGTGTGCAGTAACAGAGCAATCCCCTCTTCGAATATCGATCTGCATTATGCTCACTGTTCCCGCAATTTAGAAAAATGTAAAATCTGTGATGAAATGGTTCCCAAAAAGCTTGCTGAAGAACATCACTTGACCACCCATGCTCCGGTATGTAGCTCCAAGTGAATATTACTAGCTAACTATATCTAGTTATAAAATGTTCCAGTAGTATATTACAAATGAAATAATCTATTCCCGAGCATGATGTAAGATAGATTTTGTCCACACTGATTTGGTCACTAGTTAAACTCAAAGGTTATTTACTTATTTGTATATTCATTATTTATTTCAGGATTGATTGGCTTTTTTTTTAATTCTCTATCACTACTGATAACCGATGATTGAAATGTTGCTGGGACAGGTATCTTGTTCGTTGTGTAGCGAGACAATGGCACCTGAAACCCTAGCTACACACGTAGGTGAACAGTGTTCTCAAAGAATTGTGACATGTGATTACTGTGAATTTCCTTTGCCTGCAATCGATCTATTTGAGCATCAGGTAATTACCAATATTTCCTTAACATATAAATTCTGGAATTCTCTCTATTTGTTTCTGAATGATATTCTGTGTCAGTCAACATTACAATATGCACTTTTCTTGAAATTTCAGGAAATATGTGGAAATAGGACTGAACGCTGTGATATTTGCAGTAGGTATATTAGACTACGCGAGAGAGCTGCCCATGAAGTCACATGCAACGGTTCTCAAGTTGATACTGCAGACTCTTCCAGGTTTAACAACATTATCCTTTCTATAGATGTTTACTTTCTAACATACTCTTTTAACTCGTCAAACCTTCTTTTGATTCAAGTCACATGGGCTTTAGATTTGTCATGTGACAAAATAGTCGGACCGAATTCAGTATTCATTTAAATATAAATATTTTGCTATGCAACTTAATCAGGTATTCTGTATCATGAGACCGTTAACCACTGTATTATAAATTGTTGCTGTAACAATATATTATTAGAGTAAATAGAAGATATCTATATATTATATACAAGACAAAACAGTGTTTTGGAAGTTTGGATTTTGTGGATTTTATTGCTTTTAAATAACAATAAGTCAATTCTAAGTGGACTACGAAGGATTCATTTGCTAGTACTACCTCCGTATCAAAATTGTTTGTTGTCTAGACTCTAGACAATAAACACACCGTTTTAGACATGTCCTACAATTAAATTGTTTACTAATTAAATGTCAAATTTACCCTTTTAAATTGCAAAATTTTGAAGGTACAGTTAATGCAATTTTGTGATGTGAGTGTAATCAGTGGTGGAATGAGAAACTTTGGTTAATACTTTTAAAGTGGTTTTTTCTCTTGGGATAAACTAAAACTCAAAGGTGGACGTTATTTTGGGATGGAAAGTCAGCTTTAAACGGTGAGAATATGAGTGACTTACTGACTGTCAGGGACTCAGGACTCAATTTTGTACCAATTGGACATAAGCCTCATTATATCTGGATTAGTATTAGCAGAGCAGTGAATTCATTATTACCTTCCTATCTTCTTAAGAGCAGTAACTGTACAGTACACAATAGATTTTATAATCTTTCGAGGAAAATAGCACAGGGTGTCAGATTACAAAGTAATAAAATCTAGGTGAAAATCAAAATTCTAATACTAACTATATGTATTGCTTTTCTTTTCTTTATATTGCTTACTTTTTCTTTTCACATCTTTTGGCAATTCTATGTTCTCTGGTTTCAACTTCTCTTATGTTTGTGAAGGGCGAGCGAAGCTGAAAGAGAGCGTAATGCTAGAAGAAGGCCACCACCACAAGACTTTTCTACAAGAAGACTTATATTCACCATAGCCATAACAGGCGTTGCCGTTGTTTTAGGGTCTCTAATTTTCCAGAGAAAACCTGAAAACAGTGACCTGCAATAAACAAGAGAGCACTCTGTAGATCCTAAGATGAATTTGTGTAGAAAACAAGTATGCACGGGCATACCCTGAGTTTTTGTTATCTTTTTGCTGTGTTAAAAAAAAAAGGAGAATAATTTTGTTTTGGTTAGTAAATCTGGTTAAAAAGACTTGTAATGATAATGCATACGATGATTCTTTTCTTTCTTTCTTTATTTTATTTTGTTTATCATAAATGTTAGAATGTTCAAGTCTGTAGATGTGTACCATCTCAGATACTCGTGCTGACCTTTGAGCTCATTAGCATTGCTCTATAACATATCAATTTAGAATAGCTGTATCAGTCCCATTCACTTCATTGCCAGTCCAACCAGGACTTGTATTCTCTTCAATATCATTTACATCTTCCACATTCTCTGACTGAACTTCCCTTTGCTTCATTCTATCTTCCTCCCATTTAGTATTAAAGTATGAGAGCATGTCTTTTGACCAATTTTTCTTCACTTGAATAGAAGGTTGCAGTTTTATGTTCAAGTACTGATCTACAATAATTTTATCCTTCATTATACCCAACTCAGCCCTTTCTTCTGAATCCATACTACTCAAAACTGCATATTTGTTTGCTGTACTTTTCATTGCACTAAACTCTTGATCAGGCAGCTTCCATGTTTTCTGAGTAGCTTGTTGAGTATTCTACACAGGCCTTTTGTCAGCTACAGTGTGTGTTGGATCAGTATTAACAGCCTTCTTTTTCCAGTAATTCCCATTCCTACATTATACCCTTCTTTATTCCTTGTGTCACCCATCTGTTTTCTAACCCCTCCTCTTCTTTTGTTCTGAACATCAATAAAACCTTCATTGCTTTTCTTATCCATTGCCTGCTTCCTAATTTCTTCAATTTCAGCTTCTGACTTTGGCCTCTTATCACAACTTATAGTATTATGCCCAAACACAGAACAGTGGGAACAGATCTCAGGTTTCCACATATATTCAACCTTGACAGTCTTAGTACCCTTAACCATATTTTCCTTATTTCTATACTGGATCACAATTTCCTCCTTAAATCCTTTTGACACATCAAATTCCACCAACACTCTAGCATAATCTAATTTATCTATTCCAGTCTTACACATTTGTGTGGTACTACTCTATCCATTATCAAAGGTTTCCCTAAACTACTTGCAATAGCACTAATACCTTCCTTACTCCATGCCTTAAGAGGAACATTAACAAGTTTTGCCCAAATGGGAATTTTTGATTGTTCAACCTTTTCCATTCCCAAAATTGTATCCCATTTTTGCACAAACATTGGTCTATTATTAACAATCCAAGGGCCTAATCTTAACACCTCATTCATCCCTTCTTCCTTTCTAAACTTGAAAAAACACTCCCCATTAGCATTTACTTTCACATCAGCTAATCCATACTTACTCCACATCCTTCTCAAATGGTAATTAAGCTCATACACATTCATTTTACAGCCCACAAAATATCCACATATGGTTAAGTTCCATTTTACACTTCCTTTATACACATTTTCCTCATAAAAAACAACAAACTCAGTTCCATCTTCATTAATGACAGTTGGTGTAAAACTTAGCTTATTATCATTTTGCACTTCATTCTTACTTACAACATTAGCATATGACACATTAGGAGATTTATTGGCATTTACAACATTATTTCCAATATTCTCAGTATTAGACAGCTTATTCTTACTTACAGTGGGTGTTATAGGTGTATTAGCCGATGAAGGAGGAGTGTTCCCATTACCAACTCCCTCCTTAGCAATCTCAACAATCTCCTCATCATGATTGCCTTCATTAACTATTCCCTTACCCCCAGAATTGTTACACCCCGTGCCCGCTTAGACCAAAAATTAAAACTTTTTGTGGAAACGCTTGACTTTTACGGATATTCTATCACTCTTTTGACAACTGACAAAATCTATAGACAATCAGACCTTGAGACTATTTTTAAATGAAAGTAGACTCAATTACCTTCAAAACGACGGGTGGCACGACCCGTGACGACTTACGGTTTAAAAGATATGATTTTTCGAACATTCAAAAAAAACTACAAAACCTCTCTTGTGCACTATGGACCCCTAAAGTGCACTATGACACCTCCGGTGCACTATGGACCCCTAAAGTGCACTATTTTCTTAAAATTGACCCGTACGCCTTTAAACACAAAAGTCGACACTTTAGACATATAATTAAACACATTCAATACACATTGAACTAAAATACACCATACATTGTTTCCCAACATTATTAACCCGTTTGACCCAAAACGGGTTAAAATAGACCTTGTCCCAAACACCCATTTTTCTGCATAACCCCTTTTGTGCACTTTTTGACCCATTTTCTGGAAAACGACTTCTATAACATGACATAACACCAAAACTTTCAGAAATCATTATGACATTATAAACATCAAATATATAAATAAACCTGGTCATAACGACCCGCGGAAACATGCTTTACAAAGCGACGGGTTTTGCCAAAAAACCCGTTTTGACCCATTTACACTACAAACCATCTATGACACTTCATTTACCCACCAAACTTGGCCAACATCATTACTTTAACATATTGAACATGTTCCATAAACACTTGACCTGTTCACAACCCAAAATGGGTATATTTACACATTTGCCAAACGTCCCCTTAACTTTGACTATAAACACCTATAACACACTTGGACACACCGTTGACCACCCAAACTTTACGATGACCTTGACACACGTTATACAAATCATAATAAAGACTCTCGGGGGTACAACCTTGACACTTGAGCTCGGTATTCTACCTAGCTCCTAGCGTATATTATCTTCCAAACCGCTTTTCAATCCGAAAGCTATAGTCCAAGCCAAGCTACCTTCATCCCAATTAACCTACAAAACATTAACAACTAAAAGGGGGTAAGCTTACGCTTAGTAAGTAACCCAACATAAAACACATATCATACACATACTTTCACATAAGCATCATAACCCTTTAAAGGCTTCTAAGCTACAACATCCAAACCATATCACACATATCCTCATAACATAACTAATAACGAATCACAACAACCATAACTAACCACATACCTTAATTACTCCCAAGCCCAAAAGCTAACATACTCTTAGCCAAAATCACTAGCCACCAATTTCCAACTTACAATAATTCTAAATCCAAGTCTCATGGTCTCACACAATCATAATACATATATGATAAATACATACATAACACATGTTTTAGGGAGAGTTACTTACCTTCAATCCAAGCTAACTATCATATCATTATTCCACCACCATCATCATCATCCCCACTAGTCACCATCATCATCATCATTACTTCCTAACCATAACCATCATCAAAACTTATTATCACAACATATCATAATCAAGGGATTATAAAACCCATTTAACTTACCCATCATCTTTTCTATGTCATCACATGATCATCCCATGATCATGTGATCAAAACCCACTTAACCCATAAACCTTCACCTCAATAATCATCATTAACTCATAGATTAGAACACTTACTTGGAGTGGATTATTGCTAGGAAAGACTATAGGCACTTGATCTTCACCTTCTTCTTCTTAGATTATCATCTAGCTATTTTCCCTCTCTTTTCATCTCACTAGAACCGGACTTCTCAACCTTATCTCAATAATGGTAGATAAATCTAGAATATCCTGGATATATTTAGTTAGGTGGCAAGTTTGGGCTAATGCCGAGAATGGCCCCTCAAGTCTTTTTCCTCCTATTTTAGCCACAACTAACTTATAACACATAATTAACACTTGGCAACCTAGGTCCCTTTAGTTTATGCATCATATTTTATATTACTACATTAGTCATACTTTGACTATTAATTTGACCATCGGGTTGACTTCCACATAACTTTGTTGACCAACCAATCACATAAAGTCCTTAGCATATTCCATCTACGGTGGGGCCTACTCGTAACCGGGATACGGGTCTAACAATTCTACCCCCTTATTTAGATTTCGTCCCCGAAATCTATCATTCATTACTAACCTATACTTAGTCACATAACTCATCTCATTCCTAGCACCTTAATTCCTAGTTTATTTAGTGCAACGATCTAAGTGATCTTGCAACTCTGTGCATACTATAACATATTACATATCCTTAATCCCCATTACTTCCCGTTTACTTCTATACCATACAACTCTTGCTTAGATTTTACATAATACAGGACATACTTATTACAACTAGTCATCATTCTAATCCGCTCTATTATCGTTATATCACCATCTCACTCGTTTTATCCTCTACTCTCATTCTTAGCCTACTTGATACTTAAGAAACTCGTACTATTTGACTTTACATAGATACGCTCAACTAATGCGTTCACATTCTATTATTGTCATTCATCATATTTTGTACTACGCCGCAAGGCACATTATATCATCATTACAATTTCTCCATCCCATCAAGATTTCTTCTAAGTCTCAACTAAAAGCCATGGTCTAATTCTAATCCTCCTATCTTAGTCCTTATAATTTCTAACTAATTCTAAACTTCCGCTTTCTACTTCTCTAACCCTACTCGTGTCGTGTCGGCAACACATAAGCCCACTCATTTATACTTCCTCATTTACATGGAGAGGCGTCCCAATCGATGTAAATCAAGAAATATAAACTCATGGTTATGTACTCCCGACATAACACTACTACTCCTATTTCCCAATTTTACTTTTATTATTTCATCCTGTTTATACTTCATATTTCCTTTTTAGACTTGGATCTATATCATTAACACATTCATTATGGGGATACTTTTATTGCCAAGGATGTAGGCAACCCCATTTGCCGATGAAGGCAATACTTTTCATCCCGAAGGATCTTTAACATTCATCCCGAAGGATTCCTTAACATTCATTTACTTGGTCATCCCGAAGGATACCACTTTTAACGTTCACCCCGAAGGATCATTAACATTCACACTTTATCACTTTAGCAATGGATCCAAGTCATAAGCACCTTACATACATTATTATATCCATTTATTTTAGTGAAATGCAAGCGCATAGAGCATATGAGCCTGCTTATTGTAATTACGCAATTCTATGTGTTTATCATCTCTTACCACAACTTACATTATTTAACCCTCGTTTACATATAGACTTTACATATATCGTCAACTGCAACACATGCATTCATTATAATAATTACCGCTAATGGCCTTAGCCGTAATATAATGATTTCAGGGCAACACCTTTACCTCATACATACTCATTAGCATTCATTTATCCTTCTTACATATTTTAAACATGTTTTATTATTCCATACCTTCATTATAATGATCACCGCTAATGGAGCACATTAGCCGTGATATAATTATTTCATGGCAATACCTTAGCCTCATACATGTTCATCTTATTATAGCTATTAGTACTTAGGAAATATCGTTCTATTTCATCATTTACTAATCACTATGCCCTTTCTCATTCTATAACTTTACCAAGTTCATCACAGACTTAATATGTATAAATTTATATCATTTTTTCACCACACTATGCTATAACACACGTTCAACATTACCACACGATCATAGTTATGCTTCTAATACTTTAATCTTCCACTAACCCATCTCTAATACCTCATTAGCGATCAACACACTTAATACAATTACTCATAAGACTATACTTTGGTCATCACTATCACACAAGTTACGCGCTTTCATTTTGTGTCACATTTCCTATAAACCACCACGCAACTTATTACATCCATTCGCCCTCGCTAAACTAGCTACCATAGCACACAATCACATAATCATATAACAATCACCGACAATATCCGAGTGTACGGTAATCTATCATTTAAGCACACTTAATCCGTCATGGACTTACATTACGCACACACCAATACTATAAACATGTACAACTCCTAACACCTTAAGCTCATACAACATATCACGTATTTCACTTCATAACTTAAACAATCAATGACTCGAGTTTAACTCATTAATTCTACAATTAGCAAGTCCACATTCTCAATATGCACATTATATCCAACCCAAGCTTAATCCCATTCTTGCTATAAGCACTTTCACCTCATACACCTAAGGCATCTATTTTTCGCATTACTTAAACTTATGTCAAACGCGTCTACGAGTGGTTTAAGTCTAGGCAACCTAAAGGAAAACCTAATTCACTTAAACAGAAGCTCTGATACCAAGTTGTTACACCCCGTGCCCGCTTAGACCAAAAATTAAAACTTTTTGTGCGGAAACGCTTGACTTTTACGGATATTCTATCACTCTTTTGGCAACTGAAAAAAATCTATAGACAACCAGACTTTGAGACTATTTTTAAATGAAAGTAGACTCAATTACCTTCAAAACGACGGGTGGCACGACCCGTGACGACTTACGGTTTAAAAGATATGATTTTTCGAACATTGACAAAAAACTACAAAACCCCTCTTGTGCACTATTACCCCTCTTGTGCACTATGGACCCCTAAAGTGCACTATGACACCTCCGGTGCACTATGGACCCCTAAAGTGCACTATTTTCTTAAAATTGACCCGTACGCCTTTATACACAAAAGTCGACACTTTAGACATATAATTAAACACATTCAATACATATTGAACTAAAATACACCATATACATTGTTTCCCAAAATTATTAACCCGTTTGACCCAAAACGGGTTAAAATAGACCTTGTCCCAAACACCCATTTTTCTGCATAACCCCTTTTGTGCACTTTTTGACCCATTTTCCGGAAAATGACTTCTATAACATGACATAACACAAAAAATTTCAGAAATCATTACGACATTATAAACATCAAATATATAAATAAACCTGGTCATAACGACCCGCGGAAACATGCTTTACAAAGCGACGGGTTTTTCCAAAAAACCCGTTTTGACCCATTTACACTACAAACCATCTATGACACTTCATTTACCCACCAAAATTGGCCAACATTATTACTTTAACATATTGAACATGTTCCATAAACACTTGACCCGTTCACAACCCAAAATGGGTATATTTACACATTTGCCAAACGTCCCCTTAACTTTGACTATAAACACCTATAACACACTTGGACACACCGTTGACCACCCAAACTTTACGACGACCTTGACACACGTTATACAAATCATAAGAAAGACTCTCGGGGGTACAACCTTGACACTTGAGCTCGGTATTCTACCTAGCTCCTAGCGTATATTATCTTCCAAACCGCTTTTCAATCCGAAAGCTATAGTCCAAGCCAAGCTACCTTCATCCCAATTAACCTACAAAACATTAACAACTAAAAGGGGGTAAGCTTACGCTTAGTAAGTAACCCAACATAAAACACATATCATACACATACTTGGAGTGGATTATTGCTAGGGAAGACTATAGGCACTTGATCTTCACCTTCTTTTTCTTAGATTATCATCTAGCTATTTTCCCTCTCTTTTCATCTCACTAGAACCGGACTTCTCAACCTTATCTCAATAATGGTAGATAAATCTAGAATATCCTGGATATATTTAGTTAGGTGGCAAGTTTGGGCTAATGCCGAGAATGGCCCCTCAAGTCTCTTTCCTCCTATTTTAGCCACAACTAACTTATAACACATAATTAACACTTGGCAACCTAGGTCCTTTTAGTTTATGCATCATATTTTATATTACTACATTAGTCATACTTTGACTATTAATTTGACCATCGGGTTGACTTCCACATAACTTTGTTGACCAACCAATCACATAAAGTCCTTAGCATATTCCATCTACGGTGGGGCCTACTCGTAACTGGGATACGGGTCTAACAAGAATCCTCTCTACTAATCTCATTAACACAATTGTTGGGATTATCATTCTGACCAGTCATCATACCCTCATTTTTCTCTGAATCTCCGTCAATCCTTGCCTCATCTCTGGATACATTGCTTATTTCAGCCTCAAAATTGATTCCCCCACTATTATTATTACTACTTCCTTCAGAAACCTTACCATTATCAACATCATCACGCTTTTTGCTCAAATTTCCAACTACATGATCGCTATACCTTGCAGGAACCTTAATTTGTCTTTTTTGTGTTTTCTTTTTATTCGACATGGTTAAGAACTAGTAACTAATAGGCAAACATCAAAAACTAAAACGATTCAAGCAAAAATAGAGAAAGTTGAAATTTGGCGCCAAAATATCAAATTTGGGGGTTTTTTGAAAACTTAACGAAAATCAGATCAAAGCTAATCATTGTATGCGCAATGATTAGCTGAATCGAAAGATTTAATCAGAATTGAAATTCGTTTAGAATTCAGGAAGAAATAGATGAAACAGTGAAGAATTTTAATGGTGAGAAAACAGTTATTTTGAGAGAGAGTATTTTGAGAGAGAGAGTATAATTTGCCTAGCATATTTTCAACAAGGCCAACATAAAAAAAATCATCAGAGTTAAACAACAACACTTCATTTGGGTTCGAAGTTCTAAAACTGCATCTGTTTTGGCTCAAATATTATATTGGCCACAAAACCAAACCGACTTATGTGCAAACTGATTATTATAACACCAAACCCACAAATCAATGGTATATAATATTGGCTGCAAACCACGGTTGCAATGGCATCCGGCTTTTGCCATGCCCATATTTTGACTAGTCGGATGAGTGGGTCTGGTTCTACTCATCATTCTAATAATTAGAACTTACAATGGCTAAATTAAAAAACCACTAAAAAATTACAACATTCAACAACTCTAACTCGCGTATCAACACCGAACACAAACCATGGTATATCAAGCATAATCAGATGTTTTACTCATCATTCCAAACCAAACCTCTAAAACAATTCCAATTTTAAATAGCTAAATTAAAAACCCTGGGTTTCAAAAATATGAGCCACCAATCAAATAACTAAATAAAAAGATGTCACTCAGATTTAGCAAACGATTCTCGTTTTAATGTTCTTGCTCGAGATCTAATAGTTTTCGTGTGTGTGTCAAGATTTTTGTTTCTCTTT
Organism: Artemisia tridentata subsp. tridentata; assembly: GCA_021014915.2. NCBI lineage: Eukaryota > Viridiplantae > Streptophyta > Magnoliopsida > Asterales > Asteraceae > Artemisia > Artemisia tridentata. Next base: position 178,632,154 of record CP139506.1, read on the forward strand.
GTGTGTATTTTTTAATCTATTTATTTTCCTTTTTAATCAAGCCAAACGACCTCGTTTAGTTTTAGTAAAACATTAAACGGCATAAGGCATTCCTAAACGATTTCGTTTTTTTGAGTAAAGGGATTATACCCGGTGAATATATTAATAAAAAATATTTAGGTACAATGATACGAGAGGTAATGAGCCTCCCTAATACCTAACACCTATATGATTTGAACACGCTCAAAACATAACAACAAGAGAACAGAAAACTAGAGGCTAACATAAACGAAATAAAGCATACAAAACACTAGCTTCAAAAAACGAAACCTACTCAGCCTCCATCAAACTGGACGCTTGGGATCTTCCAATTCGTTTCAGCCTTAGGCGTCGTTCACCCAACTCAAGTCTTATACGGTCCAACCCAAGGCTTAAACGACGTCATTTTTGGAAGACCAAAGCGCAGTCATTTGCTTCGCTATTGATTAAAGGGGTTTAGCCTTAAACGACGTTGTTTCACCCAACTCGAGTCTTAAACGGTTTAGCCCAAGGCTTAAACGGCGTTGTTTTTGCAAGGCCAAAACACGGTCGTTTGCTTCGTTATTGTATAAAGAGGTAATTTGAATGAATGAAAAATTAGTTAGTTTGAAAAAATAGAAAATAAAATAAAATGTTGGGTCCCAAAAAGGGTGTTTTGTCTTAAGTAATGAGTGAGAGGGTATTTTGGTGTGTGTATGTGAAAAGGTGAAATGATGAAGTGGCGGTGATGTGACACAATGGCTTGAACCATGATACTCATTGCTCTTAGGTAAACTGGAGTTTCCTATTTTAACAATTTTTCCTAACACTATATGTTGTGGATATTATGCTCAGGTCGTAACTTGACTTGTAGCTTGTTAGGTTATGGTAGTTAGATTAGCCGTTATACGACTAGAAATGTGTGAGCCTATTGGGGGCACACACGTTAATACACGAAGAGTACGTTTATTAAATAATTAATATATATACTTGTTATATTTATTAAGTGTTTAATATGTTTCACGAAATAATTTAATTTAAATACATGTTAAATATAAAAGAGAGGGACATGGATGTCGGAAAACGAACCTCCCGGACTTCCTTCCAAAGTAGCCAGTTATGGGAAGGTTCTAGGAGGGGAGGAGAGTGTCGATTTTGTGTAAGTGAAGGGAGTGGATAACAATGACTTGTTGGACAAGTTGGGGTGCTATATAAACACTCCTTGCCTTCATTGTTTAAAAACATAAAAAACAAAACACTCGACACAATCTAAAACAATTATATCCTACGTAAAAGTGTTTTGCCTTTCTTCTGCCAATCGACAAAGAATATATATTGTTTTAGTTTGAAATAGTCAAACATCTCAAGCTATCAACAAGAATTTATATTCTTGTTATTTGTTTTCTGATTCGAATGTATACCAGTTTGGTATTCGATTGTGTTTAAGCTGCAACAAGAACACAAGTTTGTTTGGTTGTATACGTGAAGCAAGCGACTAGCATCCTAACGTATTTGTTTGACGTGTTTGTGTGAGCAACCGTAGAGGTAGTATATATTTACTACTTAGTTTCTTTTGCGGGTGTCGACGAGGGTTAGTTTTCTTGTTCCCTTTTATTATTTGTTTGTTTATTATACGTGTTAACTATAATTGTAAACTAGATCCATTATCCGCTGCGTACTCGTAGTTAATGGTTAACATGATTAATTAAATCCCAACAGTGGCATCACGAGCCATCTCATTTATCGATTATGGGTTACACGATTTAATAAACACGCGAAAAGGCTGCATGAAATCTAACTTAGTTATTTGTTTTATTTTGTTTTGACAACTATAATGCAATACTTGTCATTAATTAATAAAAAATAACAAGACACAAACAAATTAATTAACGGTTAATTAGATACATAAAATAGCAAAAATTAAAAGTTAATAAGTTTGTCATGATTATTTTATGTGTGTATTCCGGCTATAAGACCTACGCAATCATTTTTTGTGATGCATGTGGTGATCTAGGCACTTGATGAAAACCTAGTGAGGGTCATATGGTTCTCTTTTTGGGGAAGACTTGCTAGAGTTCTCGGATCTAAATGTTTACTTGTTAATATTATTGTCATATTTTTAGTATTATGTTCTTTAGTGATTTTTGTTTTTAGCCTACATGTTTACACGCCTAAAACAAAAATAAAAGAGGATTAATACCTATAAAAAGATGACGTTAATATGGTCTTAATTTACACGCCTAAATACCATGCTCATTGTGACCTGCTATTTGATTCGTGGAAAATTATTTTTGTAAACTTAAGTGACCTAAATTATTGAAACAAGTTTTCATGAAATTAAAAACTGGACGCTATGGACACTTGGGAAGTACGACTCACCCACTAGAACAAACTATAAGGGGGGTTTCAGGCGGTGCGCACAGTCACACCTAAAGGATTTTCGGTCATAGCTTCGCGCTGACCTGGTCCTCCGCCTCCTTGCGAGTTCGATTGGAGCTACCATGAACCATGATGATCACTACAGTGTCATTACTAAATTTTTTTAAAATAAAGTGCTACAAAGTTGTTTTGCATGCTTCTTTGTACACGATTTTATCACATTTATGTGTATACCCTATATGTAAATTTTAAGTCTATGCCACCCAACCAAGAACACGTGCATTTGACTTGACCTCTTTGGTCAGACCTTAGGGCCATTTCAACCCATGGCGAATTTTGCTCATTGGTCAGACCTTTGGCGATATTTGCACGTTCTTGCTTGGTCGACTTATTTTGAGTATGCTTGGTCAGACCTTGGACCCGAGGCATAAGATGAGACTAAACATGCTCATGACATTATTACTTGTCTACTAATGTCTTGATCAGTCTCATAATTCTAAGAGTTGCAGTTTATGCAATTAACGCTCGTCGCTTACCTCTTGCCCTACTTGTTTACACCCTGGTCAGACCTCCGGTAATAAGTGGGAGGTCAAGATGGATCTTAGTCTTAATTAGTAATTAATTGGGTAGTTAATTCTTTTAAGAATTTAATTATCGAAAATACTAACATTGAACTTTCTATGTTCTGATTAAAATTGTGTTGTTACAACATAATTCGTAAACAAAAGTTTGTTTTTCTTAAAAAGACACACTTAGTCTCTTTTCCTGGTAAGAAGAGTGAGACTTATTCCTATTTATTTTTCCTTAGTTGACAAACTATGATAGGATTACAATTGTTAAACTCACTTATGATCTTTCATTACCCTTTTCCGGTATTGAAATAATTGAAAGATAAAATATTTTGTGTAACTAGAAAACATTTTGTCTATAGCTACCAAAATAAATGACATCTTGCACTTGTCATGATGTATGAGTTTAAACCGCAAAGAGTAAAGAAATTACTAGCATATTCGCTAGGTATTTTTCTTGGACTCTTATTATTCCTTATAGTGCTAAATACCCTTGGGGCTATGTAGACGATAAAGGAGGAATTGCATGCTAACTATTCAAGTTAAATGAAAGCATGAATGGCTAGTCCCTCATCTACATAAGTAGGACTTCATATACTCTGTACAATACCTAAGTACATTGCTACTTGTAGGCATTCGAATAGAATAGGAAAGTGTATTAAATTGCAATATGCTTTCTACTGGCAATGTAACACTTACAATGTTGACAAATTCAGTGGGAGCATTGCGTTTTATTACTGAAATAACATTCCTGTAATGTTGTCAATGTCAGTGGGAGCTACGAGATTCATTTCCTTGTTAGTCACCCATAGCATTTCCAACTTGCTTTGAAATAATTCATTACTTTCCGAATATGAACGACCATTGCTTACAGGATAATTGCATTTTATTTTATTTGATAACACGTTGCCTTTCTGCTGTTGCTTTCTGAACGTTATCTATAGAATAATAATCCACAATTTCTTATTAAAGGTTATGGTTCTAAAACTACTTGTAATATCTATGACATTATCATATTGTTTGCACAATCAATCATATATTGTTTGTTTTCATAATATGATGTTGTGCCTTACACAAGTGGGAGAAATCTCAAAGTGTGTGCAAGGAACAACATATTATTGGTTTAGCTTGACCGCAAGGTAAGATAGCTAATAATTCTACTAGGACTTAATGTAATACCTGAAATTCAGATAACCTATAAAATGACCAAATTACCCCTGAAGCCATAAAACTTAATAAAATCACTTATAACAATTCTGAATTGATTCCAAACTTATGAAAACGACTACATATGAAACGAAATGAATTTCTGGGAGAACATTACATTACTTTGAATGTACAAAAATTACAAAATCACATATACACATATACATGGTCCGAAATTAATTAAATAAACTTAATATATATATTTGTAAAATCATTTTAATTAGATAAGTACCAAAATAAATTAAGGAGTTATACAACAAATCAAAGTATGATCTTGAGCTAACTTATGGGCCGAAAATTCTGAGTATAACCCCCCCTCCTAATCGGCTATTATTATATACACAATCAAATCATTATTTTGCAAAACCCTAAATCGCTACACACTAAATTCGACCAAAACATCCTTGCGACTTCTGGACCTGAGCAAGCAATTTTCTAGAGTTGATCAAGGTGTAAGCAAGCTAGGAAAAATAAGATTTGGGTCGTGGAAGCTTTCGTTCGATCGTGGTGTTTTGTTTTGTTCGATCTATTGCGCTCGATAGGTATAAAATCCACACGACAAATCTTTACGTTCTATAATTGATCTAGCATTTTTTTAATGATCTATATGTTGTATATAACTCAGTAAAAATGTTAAACATGGATCATGCAAGCTAAACAAAGCGTACGAAATTATAAGAAATAAAACGCACATAATTTCCAAATAATGTCATTCTATTTTTCTGGGGTATAACCATAATTTTTGCATGTCCTATACTGATAATATAAGCCTAGAAAATAACCACATGATTTATAGAAGCTCAAAATAATTGATGCGAATTATTGTGTATAATCAGATTTTAGAGGAAATAAAGAAAAATAAGAATAAACCCTAGAATGGATTAGGGTTAGGGTTCATGTGTATAGATCTGATGTAATTAATATTTTAATGATGATGTCATGATGGTTTAATGATTGGATAAAACTAGGGCTTGTTTTGGTACAATAAAAGTCTATACGATTTATAAATAAAAGTATAAGGGCTTGTTTTGCCAACTTTGAAACTTCTGGGATATTTTTGTAATGACATATAAGTCAGTAGGAATGTGAGAAAAATATAACTTGAGGGTCCTAAGTGTAAATGTGAAAGAAAATGAATTAACTATATTTATAAGGGTCGAATTGTAAATAATTAAAGTAGAAGGACTAAAAGTGTAAATTTGGGAAACTTGAAGTTATTATGAGTAAATAATGTCATTAAGGGTGTAATGGGTAAATTTGAGTATTTATGGGATTGATATGTAATTATAATTAAATTATGATTTAAATTGTAAGTTTTGTAAAGTTAAGGGACCAATTGTGTAATTACTAAATTTTGAGGGTCAAATTCGTACTTCATATAATTCTGAGGTGATGCTCTATAAACTTGTGAAATAAAGTACTTGTTTGGTAAATATAGATATCATAGGGATTAAATCAGTAACTTAAAGTATTTTCATTTTAAACCTTGAATCTAATGAAATTACAATTAAAACCCTAAACTTTTGTAACTTGATAAAAGGGTACCTTAATTCCATAATGATCTTGAAATAAGGACTTAACCTAATCTGGAATATTAACATCTTACTAAACCTGGAAAGTTACAAAATGGAAACGTAAAACTAAAAGTAATAATCTGAGTTTGAATAATTCATAATTCCGTCTTCTACTTCTTTAGGTGTGAAGAAGGAGAAGCCTTGATTTCTGCTTCATGTTTGCTTTCTTGTCTTTTGCTTTGCTAATAAGGTACAGATATTCCGTCCTTTCAGTAAGGGCTTTTCAGTTCTTTTTCTTTCAGAATTCATTTCCTTATTAGGATTCCCTATACCACTGCTATGTTCCCTTTTGTTTGTGAACTTTCGATGTGATCTTTGATTCGAATCTTTTGCTATGTACCCTTAAGATATAATTTTGATTATTTGATAGTACGCCCGACCTTTGATCTACAGTTTGATATTACGAGCCAATCACTAGGCATGAGGGTTTCATGTCCATGTCATTGACGCACCTCTGACATGACTCTAGGGCAGGAGAGTGATGACCTGTTCCGTCCCTTATTTATTATTTTCTATGGCCATTATAATTATGATTATTGATTTGTCTGTGGGGCGTATGGGTGCACTCTAGATTTGACCTGTTATCTGTATATGTTATATGTTATAGTTATTATATTTGGTGACTGATTGTGTGTGCGATACACGTATTTCACTTGGTCTGAGAGCTGATCACTCTACACAGGTTTGTTTATTATATTAGTATGCTATGGTATCGTAAGTCGTCTGGGCTCGTGATGAATTGCTGTGTTTTGTTTTCTTAAATCTTATTTCGCTTCGTTCTTTTCTTTTATTCATGATTCATTTCTCATTCCTTTCATTGTGACTTCGTATTGGTATGATTTTGTATTCCTGATTTGCTTTTGTATTTGCTACCTGCTATTTGTTCCCGTTATCTATATATCTGTTCACTGGGCTTTTGAAGCTCAGCCGCATTTCTTTTCCTGCGGCAGGTACTTAAGCTAGGAGCTGGGTTTAGCTTTGGGATGAGAGCGATCTATTTCGGAGTCGACCTTAGTTATTTAGCTTTACCATTTGAACTTCTATTTATTTTATTATGCCATTGTTTAGGCATTTGAATATTGGATTTGTACTTAAGTCATTTTGTCTTGCATTTTGATTTAAGTCATGTTGACTTATTTTGGATTTAATGTTAAGACTTATGATGTTTTATTTATTGAATGTTTGTGACTTCTGATATGCCACCATTGTTGTGATATCTTTACCCTTGTCGGGTTGGGGTGTTACAATTTATGGTATCAGAGCACAGGCTTTCATGAAACCTTAGAGCTTAGGCTATCGACCTGTGAGGATTTGGGTAGACATTAGGTTTCCTTTCGCGCACTCTTTTCCTGTCCTGCTCTGCCATGCTTTTCTTTTGCTCTATCATTTCCTGTTTGATCTTTCTAATCGTTTGAAAATCCTGTAGATGGTTGTTACTCGTCGTGGTGACTATTCTGAAGGGGAGGAGGAGATCCCTAATTTGGAGGAGTTGGTGGCTAATGCTATAGCCAATCTACTACCTGGGCTTAATGCTAACGAGGTGATCACTCGGATGATCAATGATTTTCGTAATGGAGCTGGTCCCTCTGGTGGCTCTGGTGGTGCTGGTCCCTCTAGTGGTGCTGGTGGTTCTGGTGGTGGGGGCCGACCCACTACCATTAATGGTTGGCTTGAGAGTTTCAATAAACTTAAGCTGTTGTCGTTCAGTTCTGCTGCTACTCCTCATGCTGTAGAGGACTGGATAACACACATGGAGAAGCTGTTTGAGGTACTGGGTTGTGAAGATGGGTTTAAGACTCGTCTGGCTGCGTTTAAGCTTGAGGGAGATGCGCTTAACTGGTGGAAGGCGCACAAGGAAGCTAAGGGAGGTGATGCTTATGTTCTTGGTTGTACTTGGGCTAATTTTCGTGCTACGTTCTATAATCGGTACTTCCCTGTGTCCGAACAGCAGAGATTTATTCGGGAGTACAACACTATCTCTCAGCTCGAGTCTGAGAATGCAGGGGAATTCCTGGAGCGATTCCAGAGATTGGTTAGCTTTGTGGGCCCGGTTGCTGGGGATGCTGAGCATCAAGCTAAGCATTATAAGTGGGCACTGAAGAGTTGAATTTTAGATCGTCTTCTTAATCAGGAGTTCGCTGATCCGTCAGCATGTTGCGATGCAGCTCACAACATCGAGATATTTCATGAGAAGGTGGGGTACAAGCGAAACCGTGATGGCGACAGGATTCAGCCGCAGAGTCAGAATCGGGACAACAAGGGGTTTTCTGGTAAGGGCTTTGAACAGCGGGGTCAGTCAGATCGTGGTCGTGATTATCAGGGTCAGTCAAGTAGGAGCTATGATCAGCGGAGACCAGATTCTAGGGGTCAGGATGCTGGTTCAATTTCTAAGCAGGGTGATAATGGTCAGAAGCAGTGGAAGGATCAGCCTTCTAAGGGTTTTCAGCAGAAGTCTCGTGGTTCTGGATCGAGTTCTCAGAAGGGTTCATCTGGGAACTTACCTCCACCTCCTATCTGTACTACTTGTGGGAAAAATCATCCAGGAGAGTGTCGTAGAGCAACTGGTGCGTGTTTCCGATGTGGATCTGCTGAGCATCGGGTGAAGGACTGCCCAAAGCAGAATCCTGCATCTGCTAAGAACTATCTTCTTCCTCCGCCTCCTCCACCTCCGAATACTGGGCGTGTGTTTTCTACTACGCGAGATCAGGCGGCTAAGGCTACAGGTACCATTACCGGCTTTTTGTATATTGGTGATTTTACTGTTTTCGCGTTATTTGACACTGGAGCAACGCATTCTATCATATCTATGAAATTGGCTAAGAAACTGAACATACCTGCAACACCACTAAATAACCCAATTGCTATATCAACCCCCATGAAAAACCACATTCTTATCAACCATGAATATTTGAACTGTCCGTTACGCTTCGATGATCGGATTCGTCCGGCAAATTTACTTCCTCTAGACATGATTGACTTTGATGTCATTCTGGGTATGGATTGGTTGGCTTTCCATCGAGCAACCATTGACTGCCACGCCAGAAATGTGATTTTTGGTGATCTGAATAATCCTGAATTCATTTACCATGAATCTCGCCCTCTTCGAACTGTTAAAATCATTTCCGCCTTGAAAGCTCGAACCTTGATGTCTCATGGTTGCCAAGGTTATCTAGCCTCAGTTAAGGATTCGTCTGTTGAGAGTCCGGATATCTCTAGTGTTCCCATTGTTCGGGATTTTGCTGACGTTTTTCCTGAAGTACTTCCTGGTCTTCCTCCGGCTAGAGAAGTGGAATTTTCTATTGATCTAATTCCCGGTGCCGAACCTATCTCCAAGGCTCCGTACCGGATGGCACCTGTTGAACTGAAAGAATTGAAGGAGCAACTGGAAGAGTTGCTGGACTGTGGATTTATTCGACCTAGTGTTTCGCCATGGGGTGCTCCTGTGCTTTTCGTGAAGAAGAAGGATGGGTCTATGCGTCTGTGTATTGATTATCGTGAACTTAATCGCATTACCATTCAAAACCGTTATCCGCTTCCTCGTATTGATGACTTGTTTGATCAATTGCAAGGAGCTAAAGTTTTCTCCAAATCGACTTGCGATCGGGTTATCACCAATTGCGAGTTAAAGAGCAGGATGTACCTAAGACTGCTTTTCGCACCCGTTATGGACACTATGAGTTCCTGGTTATGCCTTTTGGCTTAACAAATGCTCCTGCCGTGTTTATGGATTTAATGAATCGGGTTTTCCATGAATTTCTTGATAAATTTGTCATCGTTTTCATTGACGATATTCTAGTGTATTCTAAATCGTCCGAGGAGCACGAGCAACACATGCGTATTGTTTTAGGTATCCTGAGGCAGCAGAAATTATTCGCGAAATTTTCTAAGTGTGAATTCTGGCTGAACCAAGTAGCTTTCCTAGGTCACATTGTGTCTGCAGATGGTATCACCATGGATCCATCTAAAGTCGAGGCTATCACCAAGTGGCCGAGACCTACCACTGTGACTGAAGTCAGGAGTTTTCTTGGATTAGCTGGCTACTACAGGCGGTTTGTGGAAGGATTTTCTAAGTTGGCTTTGCCATTGACTCAATTGATGCGGAAGGGTGAAAAGTTCGTATGGACTGATGAGCGTGAGCAGAGTTTTGAAGAGTTGAAACGGCGTTTGGTTTCTGCACCTATTTTAACTTTACCATCGGGTTCTGGAGGGTTCCAAATCTATAGTGATGCTTCTAAGAAGGGTTTGGGCTGTGTGCTTATGCAAAACGGCAAGGTGATTGCCTATGCTTCGAGGCAACTGAAACCCTATGAGGAAAATTATCCAACTCATGATCTAGAATTGGCAGCTGTAGTTTTTGCATTGAAGATCTGGAGGCATTATTTGTATGGTGAATCATGTGATATCTTCACTGATCACAAGAGCCTCAAATACATCTTTACTCAGAAGGAGCTTAATATGAGGCAGAGGCGATGGCTGGAGCTTCTGAAAGATTATGACACGAACATCCAGTATCATCCAGGTAAGGCTAATGTGGTTGCAGATGCACTTAGTCGGAAATCTGGAGTGATTGCTAGTTTGGAGATTGATCCGCATGTCCTCAAGGATTTGGAGCGTTTGGATGTTGAGTTATGTTTTCGGCGTGATGTTGGTTACTGGGCTAGTTTAAAGATTGAGTCAAATCTGATGTTGCGTATTAAAGAGGCTCAGAAAGATGATGGTGAGCTCTAGGCTATAGTTCAGAATATTGAAGAGGGTAAGCAAACTGAGTTTAGAGTTGATGACGATGGAGTTTTCTGGTATGAGGATCGTTTATGCGTGCCTAATTATTCCGAATTGCGAGAGGCTGTGTTGACTGAGGCTCACAGTTCTCCTTTCGCTATCCATCCTGGTTCTACCAAGATGTATCGGGATCTTAAGCAACATTTATGGTGGAATGGTATGAAGCAAGATGTGGCGTTATTTGTCGCTAGATGCATGACCTGCCAGCAAGTTAAGATTGAGCATCAGCGAGCTAGTGGTCTATTACAACCTTTGGAGATTCCTACATGGAAATGGGATGAGATTTCCATGGACTTCGTTTGTGGTCTGCCTGTTACTCGTAAAAGACATGATGCGATTTGGGTGGTCGTTGATCGGCTAACTAAATCCGCTCATTTCTTACCTATCCGTATGACCTATAGTGTCAGTAAGTTGGCGGAAGTTTTCCAGCAAGAGATCGTTCGATTGCATGGTATGCCTTCGTCTATTGTTTCAAATCGTGATCCTCATTTCACTTCACGTTTTTGGAAGGGACTTCATAAAGCTTGGGGCGCTTGCCTTAAGTTTAGTACTGCATTTCATCCCCAAACTGATGGTCAGTCTGAGAGGACCATTCAGACTTTGGAAGACATGTTAAGAGCTTGTGCGTTGGAATGGACAGGTAGTTGGGATGAGTACTTGTGTTTGGTAGAGTTTGCGTATAATAACAGTTGGCATGCGAGTATTCGAATGGCTCCCTTCGAGATGTTGTATGGTAGGAAATGTAGGGCTCCTGTTTGTTGGAATGAAGTGGGTGAAAGTCTGATCGAAGGACCTGAGATGATTGAGATCACAAATGAAAAGGTAGTTGTTGCTAGAGAGAACTGAAAGAGTCGCGTGCTGCCAGAAAAGCTATGCTGATAAGCACCATCGGATCTAGAATTTAATGTAGGTGATCGGGTATTCCTGAAAGTATCTCCTTTCCGTGGTGTCAGGCGTTTTGGAATCAAGGGCAAGTTGAGTCCTCGATTTATTGGACCGTTCGAAATCCTGGAGCGTATTGGGGAGGTCTCTTATCGTTTGGCCTTACCTCCTCAACTATCTCATGTGCATAATGTATTTCCATGTATCTCTCCTGAGAGGATACAATTATCATCCACTGCATGTTGTATCTTATCCACTTGATCAGATCCGGCCTGATATGTCTTTGTCTGAAGAACCGGAAGCGGTTCTGGACCGTCAGGAACGAGTCATGAGAAACAAAGTTATCCTGTTCGTAAAGATTCTTTGGAAGAATCACCCAGAGCTGAAGCTACCTGGGAAACTGAAGAGTCAATACGAGCTAGTTATCCGCAGTTCTCGTTTTAATCCGGTATGTCCTTGTTTTGTTTTCCGTTCTCCTTCGTTTGTTTTCCGCTTTCTTTTCTTTTCTTACTACTTCCTGCAAATTTCGAGGACGAAATTTTTTTGTTAGTGGGGAAGAAGTTGTAATACCTGAAATTCAGATAACCTATAAAATGACCAAATTACCCCTGAAGCCATAAAACTTAATAAAATCCTTTATAACAATTCTGAATTGATTCCAAACTTATGAAAACAACTACATATGAAACGAAATAATTTCTGGGACAACATTACATTACTTTGAATGTAAAAAATTCAAAATCATATATACACATATACATGGTCCGAAATTAATTAAATAAACTTAATATATATATTTGTAAAATCATTTTAATTAGATAAGTACCAAAATAAATTAAGGAGTTATACACCAAATCAAAGTATGATCTTGAGCTAACTTATGGGCCAAAAATTCTGAGTATAACCCCCCTCCTAATCGGCTATTATTATATACACAATCAAATCATTATTTTGCAAAACCCTAAATCGAACCTAACCACACTAAATTCAACCAAAACATCCTTGAGACTTCTGGACCTGAGCAAGCAATTTTCTGGAGTTGATCAAGGTGTAAGCAAGCTAGGAAAAATAAGAGTTGGGTCGTGGAAGCTTTCGTTCGATCGTGGTGTTTTGTTTTGTTCGATCTATTGCGCTCGATAGGTATAAAATCCACACGACAAATCTTTACGTTCTATAATTGATCTAGCATTTTTATAATGATCTATATGTTGTATATAACTCAGTAAAAATGTTAAACATGGATCATGCAAGCTAAACAAAGCGTACGAAATTATAAGAGATAAAACACACATAATTTCCAAATAATGTCATTCGATTTTTTGGGTATAACCAAATTTTTGACATGTCCTATACTGATAATATAAGCCTAGAAAAATAACCACATGATTTATAGAAGCTCAAAATAATTGATGCGAATTATTGTATGTAATCGGATTTTAGAGGAAATAAAGAAAAATAAGAATAAACCCTAGAATGGATTAGGGTTAGGGTTCATGTGTATAGATCTGATGTAATTAATGTTTTAATGATGATGTCATGATGGTTTAATGATTGGATAAAACTAGGGCTTGTTTTGGTACAATAAAAGCTATACGATTTGAAATTAAAAGTATAAGGGCTTGTTTTGCCAACTTTGAAACTTCTGGGATATTTTTGTAATGACATATAAGTCAGAGGAATGTGAGAAAAATATAACTTGAGGGTCCTAAGTGTAAATGTGCAAGAAAATGAATTAACTATATTTATAAGGGTCGAATTGTAAATAATTAAAGTAGAAGGACTAAAAGTGTAAATTTGGGAAACTTGAAGTTATTATGAGTAAATAATGTCATTAAGGGTGTAATGGGTAAATTTGAGTATTTATGGGATTGATATGTAATTATAATTAAATTATGATTTAAATTGTAAGTTTTGTAAAGTTAAGGGACCAATTGTGTAATTACTAAATTTTGAGGGTCAAATTCGTACTTCATATAATTCTGAGGTGATGCTCTGTAAACTTGTGAAATAAAGTACTTGTTTGGTAAATATAGATATCATAGGCATTAAATCAGTAACTTAAAGTATTTTCATTTTAAACCTTGAATCTAATGAAATTACAATTAAAACCCTAAACTTTTGTAACTTGATAAAAGGGTACCTTAATTCCATAATGATCTTGAAATAAGGACTTAACCTAATCTGGAATATTAACATCTTACTAAACCTGGAAAGTTACAAAATGGAAAAGTAAAACTAAAAGTAATAATCTGAGTTTGAATAATTCATAATTCCGTCTTCTACTTCTTTAGGTGTGAAGAAGGAGAAGCCTTGATTTCTGCTTCATGTTTGCTTTCTTGTCTTTTGCTTTGCTAATAAGGTACAGATATTCCGTCCTTTCAGTAAGGGCTTTTCAGTTCTTTTTCTTTCAGAATTCATTTCCTTATTAGGATTCCCTATACCACTGCTATGTTCCCTTTTGTTTGTGAACTTTCGATGTGATCTTTGATTCGAATCTTTTGCCATGTACCCTTAAGATATAATTTTGATTATTTGATAGTACGCCCGACCTTTGATCTACAGTTTGATATTACGAGCCAATCACTAGGCATGAGGGTTTCATGTCCATGTCATTGACGCACCTCTGACATGACTCTAGGGCAGGAGAGTGATGACCTGTTCCGTCCCTTATTTATTATTTGCTATGGCCATTATAATTATGATTATTGATTTGTCTGTGGGGCGTATGGGTGCACTCTAGATTTGACCTGTTATCTGTATATGTTATATGTTATAGTTATTATATTTGGTGACTGATTGTGTGTGCGATACACGTCTTTCACTTGGTCTGAGAGCTGATCACTCTACACAGGTTTGTTTATTATATTAGTATGCTATGGTATCGTAAGTCGTCTGGGCTCGTGATGAATTGCTGTGTTTTGTTTTCTTAAATCTTATTTCACTTCGTTCTTTTCTTTTATTCATGATTCATTTCTCATTCCTTTCATTGTGACTTCGTATTGGTATGATTTTGTATTCCTGATTTGCTTTTGTATTTGCTACCTGCTATTTGTTCCCGTTATCTATATATCTGTTCACTGGGCTTTTGAAGCTCAGCCGCATTTCTTTTCTTGCGGCAGGTACTTAAGCTAGGAGCTGGGTTTAGCTTTGGGATGAGAGCGATCTATTTCGGAGTCGACCTTAGTTATTTAGCTTTACCATTTGAACTTCTATTTATTTTATTATGCCATTGTTTAGGCATTTGAATATTGGATTTGTACTTAAGTCATTTTGTCTTGCATTTTGATTTAAGTCATGTTGACTTATTTTGGATTTAATGTTAAGACTTATGATGTTTTATTTATTGAATGTTTGTGACTTCTGATATGCCACCATTGTTGTGATATCTTTACCCTTGTCGGGTTGGGGTGTTACACTTAAACACACAAGATGTTTGTTGCCTTACTACATTCAAATGTCATGATATAGTGTAAAGATACTTCAACATTTCGACTACATGTTTTAGTCAACATAATTATGGTTAAATGATAATAATCATAATTCTGAAGTATAAAATTAACTTGAAATTACTACAGAACTCAAGAGTTTGCGTTCATGATTACTTTTGTTAGTATAATTATGTTTACATGTTAAGACATAATTATAAAGTCCTTGGATTAATCAATGACTTATAACATAAAGTATAAAGTAAAATTGTTATGTCTTCTTGTTAACACATAAACATGAGGCCTTTGAATTATTCAAAGACTTATAATGTATTATTGACATGTTCTGTTTTCTTGTAAACACATGAACATATAATTCTTGAAATAGTTCTGTCTTCTTGTGAACACATGAGCATAAGGTTCTTGTATTATTCAAGAAATATACATTATAGCATGCACTTGGTTCGAAAATACTTAATATGAAATTTGGCTCGACCCAATTGACAAGTATTTGATCCAAATAGAATTAAGTTATCTATGGAATTCTGATATAGTCTCACAATTCCAATACTCATAGAATACCACATTATTATGGTACGTCTAATGTGTTGAAACAAACTATATTCATATTGTTTGATTCATGATAGCTTTAATTGCTCTACCTCCAAAATCTATCAAGGTTAGAAAATTGCGTGTGTCGTGGACATACTCAATATGGTTCAAACCTAGAAGGTATTCAAGACAACCCGTGACCGAAACCCCTAAACCTTTAGGGATTTTTGGTTTTTCCATTCAAACCAATCGAATCCTAAACCCTTTTGGGTTTTTGATTTTTCTACACTTCCTAGCTTGAAGATTGTAGTATTGGTGTTCCTCCTAGCTCGACGAAACACAAAATTGTTGCTAAGGTATTCGGTTATAGGGTGATACAAAATCAGGGTTTTTGTTACAAACCTTAATTAGATTTGTTGGAAGAAATTCCATTATGTCTTGATTTAAGTTCTGAATTTGCTGAAATCTTATGAAGCATTTTATTAACAATCTTTAGATGAGAACTTAAAATGTATTTTGTGGTTCCCAAATAAAGAACAATTTATTGTTGCTTAAATACTTAGTATTTAGAGAATTGTCTCTAATTACAAAAGTAAGTGGGAGCATCAACAAATCTTGAAGATATTCAAGAACAAATACATAACCTTCTAAAATCCACTTATTAATGTCATGTTAAGGTTAAACATGTAAATGTTGACCAAAGTATAATGTTACTCTCATTCATAAATCTGCAAGGATGCCTCATCACTTGATTATATTTTGATATAAATGCTGAGGAATATAAGTTAATGGATCATTGAAAATCTGCTAACTGATAAGGTACATTATCACATCTTGAATCTGATAAATGTCTTATAACTATGAATGATAAGATGCAGTCCTTAAAAGGCAAATCAATGTTTTGATCTTAATTGTTATTTCGCCTAACAGTTAACCTATGAGGTTGGAATAAGTTTCTTTTGAAGAAAGGCTTACAAGGACAAAATTGTATACATGATTAATGCATGGTTTATAGTAAGAAGTTTTTAATCATACTCAAGCAATTGACTGTGATTAGATTTTTCTTATATACATAAATAAAGATAATTAATTGTCATACATGTTTCCTTGAATGTGGAACATGGCAATTAAGTTTTATAACTCTTTCTTTAATGATTACCTTTTGCGAGGACGGTGTGTAATCAAAAGGGTTATGAGTTTATATAATCTTTATGTAATATACAAGTTTAAGCAAATCCAAGTTTGGATCGAATCATACATCTAGGAGCTGAGATCTTGAATTTAATTACAATATGATTTTGATTGAATTAAGATAACTCCTTGAGTACATCTAACATTAAGTGGGAGCATTATGTTTTTCCTTAAAATTCATATGTTGTATAACATATTAAAGATATCATTCTATTTAAGCTAGATTTTTAATCCTTAAGCTTGGAATGAAACTTCACTTGGGATTTAGGGAATAGAACAAACAACCTTGGAATAAATGTTTATTTGGAATAAACATATGCGGAAAATTAAGTCCAACACAAATGCAATATATCATTCAAGCAAGTCTTAAATGGTATATTTCACTTGGAATAATTTATTACATGGATGGAAACCTTATGTTTTGTCATGTATATATTATATTTGTGTATAAGACTGGTTATTACTTTTGCACAAGAGCAAGATGAGCTGACAACAACAATATCTAATTGAGAATATTTAGATTATTGTTAATACAGATGTTTATGAATTATAAAGCATAGTGTTGTATACGTACAATGATGCTAGAGGATAATTAAAACTAGTTAAAGTAGGATTTTATCATTTATGATAAATCTACTAACTAGATATGCTCAACGAAGAGCATTGTTGCATTACACATTAAGGAATAAAGAGTACTTTACATTTTAAGAAATTGTAAAGATGATTGTCAGTATGTCGTTGACTTCTAATACCTTATGCAAGGTAGGGCGACATCTCCATACTATGACACTTGCAGTAGTATGAGCATGATGAAGCGAAAAGTGTACCGCTTTTAGGGGGTCATTTAAGCTCTAAATCGTATTTATTTGATCAAATATTGCCCTAAATCGTTCCTTTTGTCATTTTAGGTACTTTGGAGAAGAAATCTGAAAATGGAAGCATTTTGGACGTTTTTGGAGCATAAAAGTGAAGAAAACGACAAAGTCTCAAAATCGGCTGGAAAAGTACCTTTGACGGCGTTAGGGATTGTTCTTGACGGCGTCATGGATTGGCAAAAGAGGTGGATATGAAAAATACACATGATAAGCCAGGGAGTTTTGCAATGGAAAGTCTGATGGCGTCACCCTTTAAGGTGATCAAGGCCATCACGGTTTAAGTTAAAGAGAGACGGCGTCAAGCCCATTTCTGACGGCGTCAACCTTTGATAAGCCAGAGCGGATTTTGGAGCACTAAAGAGGGACGGCGTCAAGAAGGCCATCCGGGAACCCTAGACACGGCGAGGTGACGGCGTCAAGACCTACAACGTGACGCCGTCAGCCCTTAAACTCTATATATAGTTTTGCAATTTTTTGTCATTAGTGTGCAACTCTGTGAGGAGAAACCCTAAGACAAATTTCTGCCATTTTTAAGGGTTTTCATACCCTTGGATCTCCCATGTTTAATTGAAGATAAGTAATCATTTAATCAACCAATATGTCTATGTGTTGTTTGATTATATCTTGTTCTTGTCATTTGATTAACATGCTAGGCTAGATTTATCTTGTGTTTGCTTAGATCTAATGAAACCTAGCTATTGATTATCGGTTGTTAATGTGTTATTAATTGTATTGGATGATTGTTTATCGATGTTAGGCTTAAGAAAACTGGCTAACCTCCTATACGGTAATTTGCTTGAACGTCTTAAGAAACATGAACCAATGCGTAGTAAGGTTTTTATGGTTGTATTTAATGCATGAGCGAATTCTAGTGATCCCATGTTAGGAGCTTCTTAGCCGGCTCGACATAGGAGTGAAGTAGGAGCTTGTAGAGTTGGGGAAGTACGTACGCCACCCCACGATTGGTATTAAGGAATACACCCGTCATCCACGCAATTAATACACACTAATCAACCGGTAAAAGATAGTTAGGGAGTAAGGAAATCTAAGTAAACACATTTCTCTCCACATAAGTTTCACAACCTTTTCATTTTCAGTTATTTTATTTTATTTGCATTTGTAGTTATTTGGGTTAGTTGATTAGCAACTAATTCCGCCCACTCTTTCAAAACCCGAGATTTTACTTGCTTTCATAAAAATATAAAAATACAAAAAGAATCTTCCCTCACCCTTAGACCTATTAGAGTAGTTTTTCAATCCTAACGACACTATTCCCTATGGAGAACGATCAATCCCCCGTACTTACCACTACACTATACTACATCGGTCAGGTACACTGCCTGGTGGGGTTGTAAGCCTCTTGAGATCCCTCGAGAGGTAAAACCTGTTGTAAGGTCGTAAAACCACGCATCAAGTTTTTGGCGCCGCTGCCGGGGAATAGTTATTGTTTAGGTTGAATTTTTATTTTATTAGGTCTACTCACTAGATTCCTTTCTAGTGATATTTTTTATTTTATTTTTCTAGGATTTCTTGTAGTCTATCTTTTTCTTTGTGCCCTTTGTTTGTAAAACCATTTTCATTTGTCACTATGATGGATGAAATTCCATTTAGATCATTGACAATAGAGGAACAATTATATTTCACCAATAGATTTGTTTCCTATCATTCCTATGAATTTGTGTGTGATCTTTGTGATTTCCAAAAGGAGTTAGGGGTAAGGTTAGATGGGTTTAATGAATTCTATGCATGTGAGATTTCTATTAGACGAGCATTATCTGGATCAATTCCTTTTAGTCAGGCCCTTTGGATGAATTTTGAGGAAAGCTTCCTAACCATGACCCATAAGTGGAACGAATTGGTGGATTCGTATGAGCAAAGAGACCTAGTTTCTAAGAACATGGACTTAGAATCAAACCGAGATTCTGAGATGGTTAGTTGCATGAGTGGGATAGATTTCACCTAAACATACGACACACATGAGGGTAGAGTTGAGACACCTAGGTGCATGTTGGGGATAGACTTCAACAAATCACATAATAAGCACATAGGTAATCAAGATAAGATGGAGGATAAAGTAGAAAATCCAAGTCCACCAAGTACTCCACAAAACCCACCATCATTCGAGGCACCCACACCGCCCGTGACTTACCCGGAAGAAGTAGAAGAGACTTTAGGAACCCCAATAGAGGTAGAACCTTTGAACCAAACACAACTAGAGGATATAGGTTTGAATGCTTTTAGTGATCACAACCTTACTCTCAGTTCTATGGAAGTTCCTAGTTTTGATGAAGTGGAGCCTCAACCAAAACCGTTACCTAATCTTCCATCCTTTTTTTACGTTTTCGTCTGTTTTTTTTTTTACGTTTTTTTCCGATTTTTTACTTTTTCGTCAAATTTTTTACGTTTTCGTCTGTTTTTTTACGTTATCGTCCGTTTTTTTGCGTTTTCGTCCATATTTTTCCCTTTTTTTTTTTTTTTTCTGTTTTTGTCACTTTTTTTACGTTTTCGTCCGCTTTTTTCTGTTTTCGTCCATTTTTTTTACGTTTTCGCCCATTTTTTTTTGCGTTTCCGTCTGTTTTTTTAACTATTTCGTCTGTTTTTTTACGTTTTCGTCCGCTTTTTTACGTTTTTTGTCCATTTTTTTTACGTTTTCGTCCATTTTTTTTGCGTTTTCGTCCCTTTTTTTACGTTTTCGTAAAAAAGTAAACGTAAAAAAGCGTAAAAAAAATAGACGAAAAATGGAAAAAAAGGGAAAAATATGGACGAAAACGCAAAAAAAACGGATGAAAAATGTAAAAAAACAGACGAAAACGTAAAAAAATCGGACAAAAACGTAAAAAAACAGACAAAAACGTAAAAAAAGGGAGGAAAACGAAAAAAATCGGACGAAAATGTAAAAAAACAGACGAAAACGTAAAAAATCAGACTAAAACGTAAAAAATCGGATGAAAACGTAAAAAAGCGGACGAAAACGTAAAAAAACGGAATGAAAATGTAAAAAAACAAACGAAAACGTAAAAAAACGTAAAAAAAATGGACGAAAACGCAAAAAAAACGGATGAAAATGTAAAAAAACAGACGAAAACGTAAAAAAATCTGACGAAAACGTAAAAAATGAGACAAAAACGTAAAAAAAAACCGACGAAAACGTAAAAAAAGGGATGAAAATGAAAAAAATCGGACAAAAACGTAAAAAAAAAAAGACGAAAACGTAAAAAAGCGGACGAAAACGTAAAAAAATGGATGAAAATGTAAAAAACCAGACGAAAACGTAAAATATCGGACGAAAACGTAAAAAATCGGACGAAAACGTAAAAAAACAGACGAAAACGTAAAAAAATGGACGAAAACGTAAAAAAACGGACAAAAACGAAAAAAATCGGACGAAAACGTAAAAAATCTGACGAAAACGTAACAAAGGACTAACGGTGCAAATAGAGTTAACTATAGGACTAACGGTGCAAACTTTTTCTATCTCGTTAGGAGATAACGGAGAAATGGTTTGCGCCGTTTGTCCTTATTTTAACGGAGGGATGTATTGTGTTTGACTTTTACTAACGGAGGGATGTATAAAACTCAAAAAAAAAAAATTGGATGTATGGTGCGAAATTGGGCAAACCACAGGGATGTATTTTGGAGTTTACTCTTAAATATATGTTAAATATAAAAGAGAGGGACTTGGATGTCGGAAAACGAACCTCCCGGACTTCCTTCCAAAGTGGCCAGTTATGGGAAGGTTCTAGGAGGGGAGGAGAGTGTCGATTTTGTGTAAGTGAAGGGAGTGAATAACAATGACTTGTTGGACAAGTTGGGGTGCTATATAAACACTCCTTGCCTTCATTGTTTAAAAACATAAAAAACAAAACACTCGACACAATCTAAAACAATTATATCCTACGTAAAAGTGTTTTGCCTTTCTTTTGCCAATCGACAAAGAATATATATTGTTTTAGTTTGAAATAGTCAAACATCTCAAGCTATCAACAAGAATTTATATTCTTGTTATTTGTTTTCTGATTCGAATGTATACCAGTTTGGTATTCGATTGTGTTTAAGCTGCAACAAGAACACAAGTTTGTTTGGTTGTATACGTGAAGCAAGCGACTAGCATCCTAACGTATTTGTTTGACGTGTTTGTGTGAGCAACCGTAGAGGTAGTATATATTTACTACTTAGTTTCTTTTGCGGGTGTCGACGAGGGTTAGTTTTCTTGTTCCCTTTTATTATTTGTTTGTTTATTATACGTGTTAACTATAATTGTAAACTAGATCCATCATCCGCTGCGTACTCGTAGTTAATGGTTAACATGATTAATTAAATCCCAACATAGCTCTCATTGTTCTAGGACACGTCCATTGATCAATTGCTGATGATCTCTTTTATATATGAATGTCTATCTCAGTCTCTATTGCTTATACATGATTGAATGAAATAGGTGTGTGAGTTTTTCTGTCATATAAATCAATTTTACTTGATTGATCGTCTATTTATAGTGTCATTGATCCCAAGTTTCACATAACCCCTTTAGTGACTCTTAGGAGGACAAACTGGGAGCAAATCCATTTTTGTAAATACGACAGAACACCTGAACTAGGTCTTCCAAGAAATGTGGGTAACAACGCTACATTACTGCTAGCTTCTTTTATCACTACTACAAAAAGTGAGATTGTGCACGGTTATTCGTCCACGGTTTGAAAAGGGTGGACTTTTATTTTGTTTTGTACACGCACAAAGCTGTGTATAAAATATTTATAGTAGTCACACTAAAATGCGTGTATATTATAAAAAGTTGACAGTTTTGAGCGTGTAAAATATACGGAGTAATAAAAAGCATAAACACGTAAAAGAGCACGAAAAAAAGCGTGGACAAAATGTGAATATAAAAGTTGAAAATAAAAAGATCCCACTTTATAAACCTGGACTCCTTTTTTATTGGCAAATCCCCAAATCAGTTTTCCCCCACTTTCACTAAATCCCCAAATCACCCAAATCGTTATCAAATAAACCCCTAATTCGAAATCTGTATAAATAAATCCCCAAATCGTTATCCATTCGAAATCGTTCAAAACACTTAGGTTTATACTATTAATTCGATTTCTGTATAAATAATCGTTCAAATCAGTTAATGTCATTCGTTTCACTGTTAAACTCTGTTAATCGGTAGCTAAATCGAGTTCTGGCAGCGCAGTTCATTTGTAGCAGAAGCTAGGGTTTCAGAGTGATTCGGTAGTTAACGCGATTCGGTAGCCAACGTGGTTCATTTGCAGCAGAAGCTAGGGTTTCTGAGTGATTCGGTAGCTAACGCGGTTCATTCGGTAGTTAACGCGGTTCATTCGGTAGCTAACGCGGTTCATTACGTTTCAGGTTTGAACATAAATGCTAATAAGTTTTGAGTAATAAAAAGCATAAATCACTTAAAAATGTGTATGCTGAATTATCACTGATTTTTATTTCGTACACCAACTGTTCGATGAAATGTCTTTTCATGAAAATTGTTTGATTCAAATGTGATATATGTATTAATGGCGGTAAGTCAGTAACCACTAGCTTGAACGTGTTTGTTGTGTACAATTTACGTTATATACTAATTGTCGAACCAATAACTTGGGAATAAATATTGTTGCTGTGCTCCATGAGTAGTTGTCGTGAGCTTTTTAGCTTTATTTGCAAAACTTTTTGGTGACACTTTGCCTCATTTTTCATGATCATTTGGTTGCTGACTGTACTGATTAGTTCTTGTTGTTGTATGTTTCTTTAA
This sequence comes from Artemisia tridentata subsp. tridentata, assembly GCA_021014915.2. Classification (NCBI taxonomy): domain Eukaryota; kingdom Viridiplantae; phylum Streptophyta; class Magnoliopsida; order Asterales; family Asteraceae; genus Artemisia; species Artemisia tridentata. The sequence goes on from CP139506.1 coordinate 178,655,341, forward strand.
TTAAATTTGAATTAATTAGATATGTTTCTTTAATTAAATTTGAATGAAGTGAAATGTGTAGCTATAGCCATTTTTGTCTTTACACATAACATTTTGGGAATTTATTAAAACCTATAAGTTTTCAATTGTGATTTTAGGCATTGTATCGGAAACTTGGTAAGTATAAGCGATGGATAAAAGTTGGATTAATGCTCCGATTAATAGCAAAACTTTTAGAGACGGAGCTCAAAATTTTATAAGTTTTGCTCGTGTTAGAAGTATAAGAGGATCCATTAAATGTCCATGTAATAGATGTTGTCTCGGTGAATGGGTAGATTTGGATAAAGCTCATGGCCACATATTGCGTTATGGGTTTTTACCCGGGTATAGAGAATGGACTGTACATGGAGAGCATACTATATCTTTAGCACCATCTCAATCTAGTAATGTTAATGTTGAGGAAACTTCTTTTGGTCAAGAGGATATAAGAGGCTTGGTTCGTGATGCGTTAGGTATTAGTTCTTTGCCTTCGGATAACGCCCAGTTAGGAGATACAACGATGGAAGGAGATGCCGGAGAATCTACGGAAAGTGGTAGTCATGGTGATGAGGGTGCTTCATATAAGAAGTTGTTGGAAGAATGTGACAAAGAATTGTATTCTGGTTGCAAGTACTCAAATTTGTCCTTCACTTTACATTTATATCACATTAAATGTATTGGTGGAATATCCAACAAGACTTTTAGCATGATACTAGAACTCTTGAGGGATGCATTTCCACATCTTACAGCGTTACCATCATCCGCCGATGAAGCCAAAAAGTTTACGAAAGATTTAGGTCTAGGTTACGAAAAAATCCATGCGTGCCCTAATGATTGTATGCTTTATTGGGGTGACAAGGTGGGTCAACAATCATGTCATATTTGCAAAGCTTCGCGATATAAAAGCGATGAAGCGGGTGGAAGTTCAAAATCCCGCAAAACAAATAAGCCGGCAAAAGTTTTACGTTATTTTCCCTTAATTCCGAGACTTAAAAGGTTGTACATGTCCGAGAAAACAGCAAAGGACATGAGGTGGCATGATACTGGTAGAACAAAAGATGGAAAATTGAGGCACCCCGCAGATGGTCTTGCTTGGAGCGCGTTTAATGATCGATATTCACAATTTGCCTCAGATCCTCGGAGTGTGAGGCTTGGCCTGGCTAGTGATGGCTTTAATCCTTTTCGTACAATGAGTACATCACATAGCACATGGCCCGTGTTATTGATTCCTTACAATTTACCTCCTTGGATATGCATGAAACGACAAACATTTATTCTTTCATCAATTATTCCGGGAGAGAAAGCTCCTGGCAATGAGATTGGTGTGAAGAGACCGATTATACGGAGTGAGCTTTGAGCTTTTTCCAAGACCACCAATGGCAAATGTATAAAACTCATCTTCGAAAGCCGATAGCAAAGGTAATAATCTCTTTCATTATAATCTCGCAGCATAATCTTCGAACACGAGTGCAGCTTTTTATGAAACCTGCTGCACCCATGACAACGCTGGTCAGCAGACCAGGTGATAGCTGCTTGCGCACTGGTGCTTGGTTAAGAAGACCATTTTAATTGGACTCCTAAGGTTGACTACCATATAATGCTAGTCTGAACAAACTAGATGGATTATTAGGGCGATTGTATTTGAGACTCTTGGATTGGCAAGTTATGGATAACAATTGGCGATAGCGATTAGGATAAACAGATTATTGATTAAGAAGATGGCCTTTCTTTGTTATTTAAAGCTATAAACTCTTGCATTGACTAATTATGGATACCACACACTACTGAGAGGGTGCTTGGGACTGCGTTTTAGAGAAGATTGTCTAATTATTGTGTTTACAAAATGAAAATAATCACAGAGAATAGTGTTTGACAAATCATTTGAAAAAAGTTATTATCTGCTTTTTGTTAAAACAAACCGCAGTTTTGAAAAAGCAGTTTTAGACTTGCTTGTTTTAAAACAACCAGTAAAGTTACAGCTTTATGACCAAAAGGGCAAAGTTCAAGGTACGAAAATATCTCTGTAAAATGCAAATTAAAAGATTGCACAAAAAAAAAACATTTTTCCCCACCTATTCAAAGCTGAAAAGGCTTGGTGCAAATTATGTCGCCCTTTACATGAGTTCTTTTGTTGGATGTGACTTGCATCCAACAATTAGCGGTAGTTTTTTCGTATACTATATAGTTAGTAACGAGGGGTTGCTTTGTTAGAACAAATCATTGTAATCAGGGGATATTATTTTCTAGTGTTGATGACAGAAATTTTCTATAATCATTGAAATGCAGAAACTCTCATCATGTGGGAAGAAAGCACGACTTGAACACGCCCATACTCGTACTACCGGTGCTACTAGTTTTGCGCGAAGAAAGCATGAATGGGTGAGTAACCTTTAATCTCGAAACTATTATAACTCTATTGTTATGCAATCAGTAATATTCTCTATCTAATATACAGAAAGTGGAAAATAAAAGATCACCGCATGATGTTGAGTCGTTTCACATCTGTTATAAAACAGCGGACGACACATATATTCAAGAAGCAACAACAGAAATGATGGTATGTGGCATGTTTTATATATTCAAGAAGCAACATGGATTATTCTTTTTTTTTTTTAAAGTTTTATATGGCATGTTTTGATTTATGAACTTAAAAGAGTATGATTGTTTCAGGTTAAAGCAAATGAAGAAATATTAAGAAAGAAAAAAGAGATAGGAGGTCCTGAAGGTGATGTTGAACATGCTGTAGTGGCAGAAATTGCTAGGGAGGTTCTTAACAAACTTATTGGGGATGAAGAACCTCACTGTTTTGGAGCCGGTGTAACAAAATCTCAAGTATCTAAATTTAGTTGCGATCTAACAAAGATGAGGGGCGAGGTTCTAACAAATGAAAACCGCTTTTTGTTGGAGAAAGTAGAGACTCAAAAAAAACAATTAGAGACTCAAAAAAAGCAATTAGAGACTCAAAATAAGGAAATCGAGACTCATAAAAAGCAATTAGATATTCAAAATAAAAAAGTTGAGTCGTACGTTAAGCAAGTAGAAACTCAAGGTTTGCAATTGAAGAATATGGAGGAAAGTTTGAATAACGTTTATGGAATGCTCAAGGTTTTTCAAACTGCGTTTCCGGATCTCTATACTGTTGCTTCTACTGCTGCTGATACTCGTACATGTGACAAACAGGTGAGTGCGTAGTTTGTTGTTTATTGCTGTTAAAAAAAATTCAGTCCCTTGTTTAAAAGATATGTTTTTCAGCCCTCTTCTAGCGTATCGCCCGTCTTGGATCACTATTCACCCGTAATGGACCATTACACACCCGCCATGGATCACTACCCGGGTATGTAATAATGTATTGAAGATTGCATTACCAGCATGAAGCATATAGATATAACTCACCAAGTTCTTAAAATGTAAGTTGAACAAGATGTCAATGTATCGCTAAAAACTATATTTTTGACATTGAAATGCTATAATGTTTTCATGATCATTCGAATTTGAATTAGTCATTAACTGATTACTATATTTGTTGACATGGCAGCATTTTGATCTGTCGGAAGTCGGTTCGTGTTGGCAAGATTAATAAACAAAAGATTCTTCTTATTTCAACAAATACAAGGTATCTCACTTTTCTTGTTATTTGTAGTGCATGCTGTCTTGTACTACTAGTCATTTATGGACCAAGCACATGACTATCTGTTTTACTACTCTAGTTGATTGCATTGCATAGCGTTTACTACTAGTTGACTATCTGTTTTACTGTCGTGTGCTAGTTATTTTCGAGTGTTTGGTTGCATAGCGTAGTTGTAATTGTATAGCATAGCATAATGTTTAGCAACTTGCATAGCATATTAAAATAGTAGTTGCAATAATCGTATTTGATAGGTGTAATAATCTGTAATTGCATAGCATAGCTGTAATCTGTATTGTTAATTTGTTATGGCCACTGCAAGTACTTAACTTCCAGATGCATTATAAGTTTGACAGTTAGGCAGGACACAATTCGTGCGCATTTCGATATGTGTGCTTGTGATGTATGAATTTGCATTCATTATTTGGTAGAATTCTAGTTAGCCAATATTTGGACTACCATGTGTTAAATGTGAATGAGTGTAAACGACACTCATTCGATGTGATGTTAATTCACTATGCACCACTATAAAAGCTGCTCGACTCAACCCAACCCCGTAGTCAGCCAACTCGTCTGAACCGTTGTATGAAGTGACCCATATTGATTCTAATCTGTTTTGAGATGTTACCAAATCCTAAATCATTAATCCTAAAATTTTTGGGTTTTCTTTCTCATTATTTAGGAGCTTGTTGAAGACGAAAGATCAAAGCTTGCAATGGATTTCAGTAATTTTTTAATACTTGAAGACGAAAGATTGAAGAAGCTAGCTTTCAATGATATTTTGTAAACATAATTAGAAATTGCTATGAAAGTGTTATTTGAGCATCTGAGGTTCATGAATTATGATGTTGCTATGAAATTGCTACAGATTTGATCATTTGAGTATCTGAGGTTCATGAATTATGATGTTGCTATGAAATTGCTACAGATTTGTTATTATTATTATTTTTTTTTTAAATGTAAAATGATCAATGGTGACACTTAAAAGCGTGTAAAAACAATAGCTAGTGTACTTTTTGATCCAAATTTTCCACCCTATAAAGCGTGTACTTTTTGATCCAAATTTTCCACCCTATAAAGCGTGTACTTTTTGATCCAAATTTTACACCCTATCAAGTGTGTACTTTTTGATAAAATTTTACACCCTATCAAGCGTGAACTTTTTGAAGCTTTCTCCACGCATTAAGGTGTCTTGCATTTTGTGACGCCAAGATTTGCCACGCTATCATATGCGTGTACTTTTAGTTTTAACGCACCAAAAACCGTGGAAATTTGCCCCAATCAGTGTGTATAAATACACCATTTGTCGTAGTGACTGCTAGCTTCTTTTATCACCTTTAGACAACGATCAGTTTTTATACACTCAATTTTAATCTTCCTTTTACGTAAACTGTTGTTACCTTTAAGCATGGCGATCATGGCATGATTTTTTTTAAGAGGTTCCGTCTACTCAAACAATATGGTGCAGTTTTGATATAATGAGGTTTTATCACCTGGTTAGACTTTGAATGTACTGTGAAGATTTTGTCAAGACTTGTTATATGTCTTATAGATGATGCACCAAATCATTTGGTGGCTTTTAAGTTAATCTAACTCCATTGCCGTACAGTAAAGACAATAAAAGCAATAATTAATACACACATAGAATAGTGCATGCTTTCTTTCTAATTAAAGAATCTATCTTTGCATGTCTATAAAAGCCCCTCTCCTAAAAATCTATTCATTTGTGCGTGACTTGACATACACTTTTGTGTGTTCATTTTTGGTATCATATATCATTTATCTGACTGTCTAAGCAAGGTCAGGTTTACGTAGTTTTGATTTTTCTCAAATGTTGTTTACTGACGAAACAACATGGTTTTAACTCATATTTAGATGACTTACTGATATTTATTATAGGTTATCAACGGGACTTGGATCAACAATGGCACCTATCGGTGTGCAATTGCAAATAGACGATCACCATGTAAGCTCCTTCTCTCCTTTTTCTTCTTTTGTTCTTGACTCGAAGCATGTCATTATTATACAACGAAAACATTATTTAGTAATCCGTATGTATGTACGTTTCACCTCAAAATATACATTTCGGCAGATGTGATCAATAATGCATCTATTTCCCAGAATCAAGTCTTTTACGGTCTTAAATACTGAAACAATATTGTTTTGTGGTCTTTTTTCGTATATCATGGTCTTGATCATGTATATTTATTCCTGTTGTAAGTTAATAAATTGTACCAATATATACCACCATCTCTAGTCAAAATTTCTAGCCAAGACATAAACACAAAACTAGCTTGCTAAATGAAAACGTTAAATATTCGCACAATCTTGCAGGTGGTGATTGATAATGGCATACTGCAAGTAACATTATCAAACCCTGAGGGTATTGTCACTGGAGTACGGTATAATAGTCTTGATAATGTGCTGGAGGTTCTTGACAATGAAAACCAACGAGGGTATGCTGTCATACTATTTCTTTTATTTTAACGTTAAGTAATCTGTAGAATAACGTGAGAAATTTCATCTTTAAGTTGCTCATCTTCTTGAGAAAACGCAGGTATTGGGATGTTGTTTGGAGCGCATTAGATGGCTCAGGAAAAACCGGTATTTTTGAAGTGTAAGTTTTTTACATTCTTGTATAAGATATATGCATATGTAGTTAGTTATCACAAAAAAATAAAAATAAAATAAATAAATAAATAAACCGCATAGAGACAGTCAAATTAAGAATGATATAAAAACGTACTTCTAAATTCTAGAAAACTACTAGCATAATTCATTTACGTCATAATGACATACATATATGTAGAGATCATTACGTGAAGTAGAACCTAGTAACCTGCCCTCCAGACGGCCGAAGGTTATTAATGATCAAATGAAATTCATATTTATTGACAAAACAGTAATCCATGGTTGAATTATGAAGAGCCAGTCTATATGATATCCTGTTACACTAAGATTAATTGAGCGATTCTTATTGTCATATATATACTCCCTCTATCCCAAAATATTGTCCTCAGACAAAAAAATACATACTTTAAAAAAAAATAGGACCACTACGCTCTTCAAGCAATCAAATCATTCTCACCCACTAAACTCTCTTTTGATTGGTTGAGACAAGAAGGAGACTATTAGTTTAATACATCATAAAATGAAAATGGAGACTATAATTTTGGGATAGAGGGTGTACTAGTATTAGTTTGTTTCCATCGCGCAATCATTCATCATTGTTTCAAACCATATATAGGGAATTTTAGTGACAAATTTTGGCCTTGTGTAAATAGTTACCAGCATCAACCAATTGAGTTAGGTTTCAAATACTAACTAGAATAAGGTATATTTTGTGGATCTGTGAGTCGTTGTTCAAACAAAATGGATATATATGTATATATCTTAACTGATGAAAGTGAAACTTTTTTCCGATAGGATTAGGGCGACAAGTTTCAACGTGATCGTGGAAAGTGAGGAACTAGTTGAGGTTTCCTTTTCTAGGCCATGGGATCCTTCCCTAAAAGGAAAGTTTGTTCCTTTAAACATAGACAAAAGGTTTGTTGGTTTCTTCCCCTTTCTATTTTCTCCAATCGTATCCAAACCATTTTTTGAATACTAATTGACATCTTTTATTAGGTTCATTTTGCTTCGTGGTTGCTCTGGTTTCTACACTTACGCCATCTATGAACACTTGGGTTCACAAGAATCGCAAGCGTTCAGTCTTGGTGAAACAAGGGTTGCCTTCAAGCTTAGGAAAGACAAGTAAACAATCCTTGTTCAATCTTGTGTAGTCACATTACTATAAAACATAATGCGTTTAGTAACTTATTTTTTTGAATTGTCCTCGGTTAATTTTCTACGAAAGATCTACAAGAATGTAGTAGTTGAGAACTCGTAGGTATCACCTCCTTCTAATGTTATGTTCGATTGAAAAAGAACATTAAACAGTCAAAGATGCAATTTTCTTATTTATAAAACAACATTTAAATCATCACAAATAATATCTGATTTGCTTGGGTGTGTTAATCATTTTGACATTTCTACTAGCCAATCAATATGGAAATTATAAACATTCTTGTTTCTGTAACCACTATAATATCTGATTTTGTATGTTAGTCATTTTAAGTATCTAAATTGATTGATTAGCATCATTAAGTCATATTAGGGAATTAGATGTTGTGTTGCAATTTTTGTAATTGTAACTATATTTCATGATGGATGTATCACTAGAAATGTGGATTCTCTTAGTGGACTCCTCAATTGCTCCTATGTAAGAGCCAATGAAAGTATTGGTTATATACTATGTTTTTAATGCATGTGTGTTACATATGCATAGGTTTCAATACATGGCAGTGGACGATGATAGGAGAAGATACATGCCATTGCCTGATGACCGGTTACCAGGAAGAGGCCAACCCCTAGCATATCCAGAAGCTGTTTTATTAGTTAATCCAGTCGAAGACGCATTCAAAGGAGAGGTAACCTAAACTATACTAACCAATACCAAAAGAATGTTTCATCTTTATAGAAAGAATTTCGGAATGGTTGATTTATTGGTTTGGTAGGTGGATGACAAATACCAATATACTTGCGAGAACCGAAATCTTATGGTACATGGTTGGATATCAAATGACCCTGCAGTAGGATTTTGGCAAATCACACCTAGTGATGAATTTCGAACAGGCGGACCCCTCAAACAAAACCTGTGTTCCCATGTGGGGCCCACTTGTCTAGCGGTAATTCAATTCAATCATGTTGGCGCATTCACATAATCATGATTAAACTCATAGTTTAAGTTTATATGGCTGTTTTCTGAAATGTCATAATCATTGATATGCCGAAAAAATGCCTAGGTTTTTGTTGGTGCTCACTATGCTGGAGATGATTTAGTCCCGAAATTTGGTCAAGGAGAGCCATGGAAGAAAGTATTCGGACCAGTTTTTATTTATTTAAACACGGTGGCTGGCGAAGAAGACCCCCTTACGCTGTGGGACGATGCAAAAAGACAAGTACGAGATGGAGAAAAATCAAGAAAAATACTTTTAATTTTTCACATCCCCTTGATATGTCTGCTTGCACCAAGCATTATATTGAATTATATTTTGTTTTCCATTTCAAATCAGATGATGGTTGAGGTGAGCAGCTGGCCTTACAGTTTTCCATCATCTGAGGATTTTCCAAAATCAAATCAACGGGGAAATGTTTATGGAAAATTGCTAGTTCATGATAGGTAACCATTTACAAAACTCAAGATGGCATATATATTCATTGCAAGGAACTTCATAAAACTTGTTTATTTTAGATTTGTGCACGATCATGATATGCCAACAAATGGTGCATACGTCGGTCTAGCAACACCAGGAGAAGCTGGATCATGGCAAAGAGAATGCAAGGTAAATGTTTAAGTTATCATAAGCCCTTTGTACCCACAAATATTTGAGAGTTGACGTTATATATCAAAGGTACCACTGGATCAGCGGATTTGAACTCACAAGTTGAATTTACCTCTTCTCCCTGATCAAATCACTCATATTTTATACATCTGATAATCAGGATTATCAATTTTGGACGAAAACATGTGAGAATGGAGATTTTTTGATTAAGAATATAAGAACCGGAGCCTATAACTTATATGCTTGGGTCCCAGGATTTCTGGGTGACTATCGAAATGAAGTTGCTATAACCATCACTCCAGGTTAAATATACAAACAACAAAGTTTTGATGTGCTCTCGTGACCATCTAAAAAGTAGTATTATCATTTTGAACTTATGATTTCTTTAATCTTTTTAAAAACTAGGTTGTAACATTAATGTGGGTACTCTTATTTACGAGCCTCCAAGAAATGGTCCAACATTGTGGGAGATAGGAATCCCCGATCGATCTGCTGCAGAGTTTTACGTCCCGGATCCTAATCCGCAATACGTGAACAAGCTTTTTCTCGATCAACCCAAGAAGTTTGTCTTCCTAATTTTCTTTTATATATTGTGTTTATTTTCATAGTATAGAATGGTGGAACAACTCGTTTGTTTATTCTCCTTTTTCAAGGGACAATGGGTACATGTCTCCCAATCTGTTGCTTTTTCTAAAAATGGTTGCAGTGTAACATGCTACACATTATATAATGTTTCTGTAAGGGAAAACCTTCCATACGTGGAAATCTGTCACTAAGGAACCAAGAATTTCCTAATGATAAAAAGTGATCTGAGCGGCTAGTATCTATAGGGACACAAAAAGAGCGTATGAATTAGTTTGAACCTTTTTGCAACGAGTGTAGTCTGAAACACTAATTCTTGTAGACGGTATTTCTGTTACTAGTTCTTGTAAACAGGTTTCGTCTGAAATACGGCTATTGTTCACCCTGTGATTACGCTCTGCCTCTAAAATTAAAAATAGAACGTCTTTCATTGTAGTGCTTTTTAAAAACGACATTGTGTTATCTAGTACATACACGTAACATGTTTAAAAAGTTTCTTTTGATTATAAATCAGTGAACGTGTTCATCAGTGCATCATGTCTTAAATCATGCAATTATATTTTTGTTATGCTGGCTTTTCAGCAAATTTAGGCAGTATGGCTTGTGGGAAAGGTATGGGGAGTTGTATCCTCAAGAAGACTTGGTTTTCACTGTGGGAGAAAGTGATTATAGCAAAGATTGGTTTTATGCTCAAGTCCCCAGGTATGAGACTTCAACTCTCACAATATATCTAGTTTTGAGAAGTACATAGTTTTCAGTAACAAATCTTAAAATCAAATAACGAAACAGAAATAGAGTGAAAAAATATATTATGATTGGATAAGATAAAAACATATAGACAGCAAAAGTTTCAAATGCAAATTTATAACATATATTTTACCTTTTGCATTTGCATCATGAAACAATCTTTTTATGATCAGCCTTGGAGTCCAATTCAATATCCGAAAGATGGACTTTATTTTCTCCTAGTTAGATCTATGGTTAATTTGTTAATCTACTGTATAGGAAAAAAGAAGACAAGTCTTACGAAGGAACAACATGGCAGATCAAGTTCAAGCTAGAAAACATCCAACGAAGTACTACATATATTCTACGCATAGCGTTGGCCGGTGCATCTTTAGCAGAACTACAGGTATCTATGAACCTCAACTATTCCAGACTTGCAGGAGATATTACAACTACTTACTCCGTATTACTTTAACACCTGTGAGATTGCCTTCTTTGGAAAATTCCCATGATAACTGTTGATAAATTTTCTAATGATAAACTTTTACTTATAGGTACGAGTAAATGATCGAAATAAACCTCGTCCTTTATTCACAACAGGACTGATAGGACGAGATAATGCAATTCCAAGGCATGGGATTCACGGGCTATATTGGTTATATAGTATAGATGTTTTGGGTTCATTACTTTTAGAGGGAGACAACACGTTTTACTTGACACAAACACGCTCCCAAAACCCTTTTCAAGCAATCATGTACGATTATATTCTGCTAGAAGGTCCTTACCCGAAAGCTTTAGTTTAGACTGTCACCAAATATGGGTGTTTGAATCAACACAAGAACTATTATTCTTGATTTCTTGAAATAATGATGTATGTTATTTTTATTGGTTATGCATTCGTAAATCAATAAATTATACGGCTAGAAATTACGTGAGCCTATCGGGGCACACACGTACACATTTAGAGAGCGTTTATTAAATATAATTAATATGTTAAATGTATACTATTAATTATAAAAGAGATGGACTTGAATATCGGAAAACGAAACTTCCGGACTTCCTTCCAATGTGGCCAGTTATGGGAAGGTTCTAGGAAGGGGCTATGTGTCAGTTGTGGCAAATTAATGGAGTGAATAATAATGACTTGTTAGACAAGTTGGGGTGCTATATAAACACCCATTGGCCTCATTAAAACACACGACACATTCCATACTATTATACCCTACGTAATAGTGCTTTCTCTTTTCTACTTGTCCCATCCGATTGGCAGATTGCTAATTTCTTTTGTTTGACAAAAGTCATACATATCAAGCCAAGAAATTATATACTTGTTATTTAGTTTCTGCTTTACTCTTTTGTACACATCGAACGTGTTACTTATTTAGTATTCGATCGTGATTAAGCTACAACAAGAACACAAGTTTGTTTGGTTGTATACGTGAAGTAAGCACTAGCATCCTAACGCTCTTGTTAGACGTGTAGTGTGAGTTTTCGATAGAGATCAACTCACTATAGTTGATTAGGGTTTCGTGGTAATACGGGATCCATTGGAGTGTTCGTGATCAAGATCAAGACTTGGTGGTTATCTATTTTTCAATAGATTTGTGGTTAGTATTTATTATGTGTTTTAATTATGTGTTCTAATTCATAACATTAAACATAGATCCATCCGCTGCGTACTCTTGATATTGATGGTTTAATCAATATGAAATCCCAACAGTGGCATCAAGAGCCATCTCGTTTGGTGTTATGGGTTACACATAGAGTCGCTTGCTACGCTAATTAAACACATATATTAATTGTTATGACAATAAAATGCATTATTGTCATTTAATTAAATCTTGATCTTGTTTAATTATTAATGGTTAATAAGAGTTAAAAGGGGTTAGGAAAATTAAAAAGATTATTGTAACATGTACTTCTTCTTTTTCTTTTCCAATCTTAAGGCTTACGCGGTCATTAGTAATGACGTCTGTGGTCCACAAGGTACCTAGCTCGAAAACTTGTGGGAGCCTTAGATTCTCCAATTGGGGAAGACTCATTCTTGAGTTTTGGAGCATTACTTGTTTTACTGCTTTCCATTAGAGTCTGTCTTCTCCTTCTACCCCTCTTTTGTCTGTTTTAATTGCTTATATGTTTTATTCCTTGTGACATGTTTTACATATATGCTGTTGATTTTGGAAATAAAAACAGACTAATTACTTATATCGAAACTTGCTTTTAATTAAATCGTGAGATTTAATTATTGTCTGTTAATATACACACTTAATTCCTTGTGACCAGTTATGTGTTATGTGTGAAATTTTTTGCACTTAAACGGACTATAAACTATTGAAATATGATTTAATTAAATCGCGGATTCCATCAAGCTATTGAGGGTGTGGATCATTACTCGAAGCTACCAGGATATAGCTTGCTGGATATCGTGTGATTTAATAAACTTTAACTATAAGATACCTAAAGTTTTTGTGCTTTTATTAATGATCTTTGATCAAATCAAGATCTAGGGTTTTGTGTGGTCTGTTTCCCGCCCCACTACATGCTTCGGCATATGAGGGAATTATTAGAAGAACTTGGGTCTTTTGACTCATGCAGAGTACAATATAAGGTTTTTGACCATTCTTTGCCTGTGATAAAAGTACACCTAATAAGTTGAAAATTTGTTTTTTGCAAACTTGTGTTACAAAGATATATGCATGCCTCTTTGTACACAATTTTTGATACATACTTTTGTCAAAAATTATGTGATACCCTATTTGAAATTTAAGTTTATGCCATCCAAAGTTGAGGACACTTGCACTTGCCTTTTGCTCTTCGTGGGACGTGAGTGAATTGCAACCCAAGGTGTTTATTCTCTGGCGTGAGACCTAGAGTTATTTACACATGTTCTCTAATTGGACAACTTAATCGAGTCAAGCGGTGAGATCCTTGAGCCCGAGGCATAGGATGAGACAAAACATGCATGACACTAGTAGCTTGTACTCTAGTGCCATAAGTCTCATAAATCTAAGAGTTGCACTTGTAATGCAATTGTCGCACGCCGCCTACCTCTTGTACCCACAAGACTTACCAGAGTAGTAAGCACTACCGTGATGAGTGGGAGTTCAAGAGGGTCTTAGTCTTTTAGTAAATTAATTGTTTTATCTATTAAGACAAGGGTAGTTAGTTTCTAAAAAAATCAATTATCGAAAATACTAAAAATTAAACTTAACTGCTAATTGTATATTGCAACATATACTGTAAACAATGGTTTGTCCTTTTTCCTGAAAAAGGCAAACTGAAGGACAAAATGGGTCTCCTTTCCTTGTAAGAAAGAGAGAGACATATTCCTATTCATTTTCCTTGCTAGAAAAGTGGATAAAAGATACGATTGAATTTACCCCAAATTCTAATCATACTCATAAGTAAACATACTCATGAAATTGTTTTGCCTTGCAAAAGTCAAACAGTTAAGTATGGTTACTAAATCTTATACTTTCAAACATGTTTCACTACCCCTGTTCGGTTTTGAACTCTTTGAAACTTATAAGACTTGTTTTTAATAACTATATAATGTGTTTTTATAGCTATTAAATATTAATGTCTTGTTATTAGCGAGACATCTTATGAGTTTTAATTAGGAAATTGAAATATTACCGTAAAATTGTAAAAACAATAACTAGCATAATTAACCTAGTTGTTTGCTTTAACCAAATAAAGGTACTACACCCTTGTGGCAAAGTAGTCCAAATAAGGAGGAATTGCATGCCAATTTCAAGTTAACATTAGCATAAATGGCTAGTCCATCGTTTATGTCATAGAACTTGACACACTCCCTTGGATATCTAAGTACTTGCTTACTTGTTCACATTAGCAATAATGTTTAGATATTCAGGATAAGGAAAGTAAATAAATTGTCATTTGCTTCTCACCAATAGGAAAACACTTGTAATGTTTGTCTAATTGAGTGGGAGTAATACATTTTATTTTCTAAGCTGGCATTCTAGTAATGTTATCTGATTCAGTGGGAGCTATGAGCTTGTCAAACTTATAGCTGTCCCATATTATTTATGGCCTGCCCAAAAATAATTTATTACTTTCCAAGTGTGATACACTTTCATTTAGTACGAATCACTGCATATTGTTTTATATGATAACTTGTCGCTTTCTGTAGCATTATCTATAACGTCATCATGCAAGATTACTTATTAATTGAACCTGTTCTATATACACTTTTCATGAGGATATGATTTAAGCTTGACTTAATTCATATTCTATATCTGACATAGTCATATTATCTATACAAGCAAATGATTGTCGTGTTGTTTTGTGTACTTGCTTAATGTTGCATCATGCACAAGTGGGAGAAATCTTAATTGTGTGCAAGAAACAACATATAATAATATGACTAATGGTTTTCCTTGAAGGTAAGGAAATTAATATTCTACTAAGACTTCTACACATAAAATGTATGTTGCCCTATTTAGAATAAGTGTCAAGATATGATGAGAGCTACTTCTAAATATTCACTAAATGATTTAGTCAGTACGATTATGTTTTCTTGCAAAGTCATAATTATTCACTGAATTGTTTAGGCAACATGATTATGTTTATTTATAAAGTCATAATCATGAAATAAGCAATTAACTTGAAATTACTATTGAGACCAACAGTCGGTACTCATAATTACTTTAGTTAAATATGTTTTATGTCTTCTTGTAAAGACACAAACATAAAGTCCTTTAATTGTTGAAAGACTTGTAACGTAAGGTAAGACGTTAACTCGTTATGTCTTCTTGTTAAGACATGAACATGAAGTCCTTGAGTTGATCAATGACTTATAACGTATAGTAAGATATTAAATGTTTATGTCTTCATGTAAGGACATACACATAAAGTAAGTGACTTGGTCAACGAATAATATCTAGTATGCAATTGGTTTCAAAATACTATGTATGCAATTTGGTTTTACCCAATTGGCAAGTATATGACCAAAAGAGTATTAAGTTATCTACGGAATTGTGGTATAGTCTCACAATCCCATAGGATACCAATCCTTGTGGTATGTCTAATGTGTTATATCAAACTCTTCTGACATTGTTTGATTTATGATAACTTAAACTGCTTTAATCTCCAAAACTATCAAGGTTAGAAAATTGAGTATATCATGCATATACTTAATATGACTCTAACATAGAAGGTAATTAAGACATAATCTATTGACGGAATGGAATGATTTCCATTATGTCTTAATTGAAGTTCAAAATTTGTTAAATCTCTTGGAGCATGTCATTAACAAACTAGAAGTTGAGAACTGTGGATGCATTTTAAATATTTCAAGTGGAAACAATTTATTGTGGCTCAAGACGCTTAGTATTTAGAGAATAGTCTCTACTTACAAAAGTAAGTGGGAGCATCTTGAAGATATTTAAGAACAAAATTCACAACCTTCTAAATACACTTGCTAATGTCATACTAAGGTTAAACATGAAAATGTTGAACCAAAGAATGATGTAACTCACATTCATAGATCCGCAAGGATACCTCATGCACTTGAGTGATATTGTATATCAATGCTGAGGAATGGAAGTTTGAGAATCTTTGAGAACCTGTTAACTATACAGAGATGCATTATCAAGATCTTGAATCTGGTAAATGTCTCAAAACTATGAATGAAAAGATGCAGTCCTTGAAAGACAATCATTGTTTTGAACTTGATTGATCTCTTACTAAACAACTAATCTGTGAGATTAAGAATGAGTTTCTTTAGAAGAAAGACTCATAAGGACAAAATTGTACAAACATTAATGTATTTCTTGTGATTGAAGTTTTAATCATACTCAAGCATTTGACTGTGATTAAATTTCATCTCTACACGCATTAATGATATAAAGATGGTTAATTATCATACTTGTTTTCATGCATATGAAATGTGAAAATTGTTGATTACCTTTGCGAGGACGGTGCGTAATCAAAAGGGTGATGAATCCATATGATCTTTATTAAGTACACAAAATAGTAGAATCCAAGTGTGGATTATATCATGCATCTAAGAGCTGAGATCTTAAGTTTAATTGTAAATCAATATTTTGATTTTGATTAAAATAAGATAACTCCTAACCTGAGAGCAAGTGGGAGTACTATGTTTATTCCTTATATCTAATATGTCGTGCAACATATTGAAAGTTATTTTCCATGCGAGCAAGATTTTATCCCTCGACTTGGAATATAGTTTTCACTTCAGAGATTTAGGAATTAAAACATACAATCTTGGAATAAATGTTTATGGTGATAAACATGTACGGTAATTAAGTATAACACAATTGTAACATATCTTTGAGCAAGTCTCAAAGGATATATTTCACTTGCGATAATTTAACACATGGATGGATACCTTAAGTTTTACTAAGTTTTCATCATGTACATTAAATTGTGTATGGGGATAGTTGTAACTTTTGCATGAGTGCAAAGTGAGTTAACAACAACAGTATCTAAGTGAGAGTCTTTAGATGACTGTTAAAACAAATGTCTTATTGGATGAACCTGGTAGTTCATAAAGGCACCAAACATTGCCAAAGAATGGTTCAATCGTTTAAAAGCATAGTGTTATTGTATACACTTATGCTAGTCTGATTGAGTGGATACTCAAACCTAGTCATTGTAGGATTTCATCACGAATGATGATGTTGTTGACTAGACATGCTCAGCTGAGAGCATTGTTGCAATACACAGTAAAGGACAAGAATACTTTACGGTTTAAGAAGCTGTTGAGATGACTGTCTCATATAGGTGTTGTGCTAGCTTCAAACACTCTATGGAATGCACCATGTTAGACCCGTTTCCCGGGTATTGGAACCCCACCCTAGATGAAAATAGATAAAGACCTTATGCGATTGGCTAGTCAATGAAGGTAGCATTTTAGTCAAACCCGAAGTCAATTAATAGTCAAAGAATGTATTGTATGATTATGGGAAAGTATTGTGTGGCAAGAATAGAAAAGAAATAGACTTTAAGGGTTAAAGTTACCATAGATCAAAAGTATTAAGATATGTAGTGTGGCCAAAATAGGAAGAATAGGACTTGAGGGGCCAAACTTGCCAATTGGCCAAAGATGCACCTAACTAGTTATAACTAGTCATTTCTAGAGAATTCCCTCATTATGGAGGTGTGTTTGTTGGTCCGGATTTAGAGAGAAGAGGAAGAGAGGGAAAAGGCTAGTGGTGGCTTAAGATGAAGAAGATGAAGTCCTTGTGTTTAAGGTTATGTCCTAGCAAGAACCCACTCCATGTAAGTGTTTCTATCTTGATGATTATTAAGGTTAAAGTTTAAGGATTAAGTTGGTTTTCATCATTTGATCAAGATGTGATCAAATGATGATGAAGAATGAAAGATAAGTATGTTTAGTGGGTTTGGTTAACCCTTGTTATGTTATTGATTGTTATGTTGTTAGGTTTTGGTTAATTGTAGAAGATGATGATCTTGATGATGATGATGGTTAGAAGATGTTGTTGGTGGGATTTATGTTAGTAGCCTAGCTTGGATTGAAGGTAAGTAACTCTCCCTAAAACATGTGTTATGTATGTATTTATCATGTATGTATTGTGGTGGTGTAAGAGCATAGAAGTTGGGTTAGTATGGTTGTAAGCTAAGGATGGATGGCTAGTGACCTTGGATAAGAGTATGTTAATTATCGGCTTTGGACTAGTTAAGGTATGTTGTGATTATGCTTATGATGAATGGAGGTGATTACGTTATGAAGTCGAATATGATATGAGTGGTGTGTGGTAGTTTAGAGGTTTTTATGTGATTATGATACTTATGTGAAAGTATGTGTATGATATATGTTTTATGATGGGTTACTTACTAAGCGTAAGCTTATTCTTTAGTTGTCAATGTTTTTGTAGGCTTAAGTGCGGCGGAATGGAAGGCTTGGAGTGTAGCATAAGAGTTTGGAATGGATTTGGAAGATAACAAGCATTAGGAGCTAGGTAGAATACTGAGCTCAAGTGTCAAGGTTGTACCCCCGAGAGTCTTTTATTGATTTGTAAAGTGTAGTCGAGTGTCAATTTGTATGTTAGAAAGGTCATAACGATTTGGGAGTCTATCGATGGGTCAAAATGTGTTTTAAGTGTTTTTGAGTAATGATAATGGGGTGTTTGGTTTAAGCGTGTTCGTACCCATTTTGGGTTGTAAACGGGTTGAGTGCCCTTGGAACATGTTTGTTATGTTAATGTAATGCTTTTGGTAAAGTTCGGGTGGGTAACGGTGTGTCCAAGTGCGTTAAGTGGTTTATGGTCAATGTTTAAGGGGGGTGTTTGGCAAAAGGGTAAATGTACCCATTTTGGGTGGTAAACGGGTCAAGTGTCAATGGAATATGTTATATATGTTAAAGTAAAGAATATGGTCAAGTTTGAGGTGTTGTGGAAGCCGTATGTGGCATTTGTCATGAAATGGGTCAAAATGGGTTTTAGTGGTAAATTGCAGTTTTGTTCTTGATGGCCTTCTTGACGCCGTCACCCTTTAAACTCCAAAAATTCTCTGGCCTATCAAGGCTCTGAGTTTTGTTCTTGATGGCCTTCTTGACGCCGTCACCCTTTAAACTCCAAAAATTCGTCTGGCCTATCAAGGCTTGACGCTGTCAGGCTTGGGCTTGACGCTGTCAGATCCGACTGTGCAGATTTTTGGCAGTTTTCGAAAAATCATATCTTTTAATCCGTAAGTCGAAATGGGTCGTGCCACCTATCGTTTTGAAGGTAATTGAGTCTACTTTCATCTAAAAATAGTTTCAAGGTCTGAAAGTTTATAGATTTTTTTCAGTGGTCAAAAGAGTAAGCAGGTGTCCGTAAAAGTGAGTCGTTTCCGTGTAAAAAGTTTTAAATTTTGGTCTAAGCGGGCACGGGGTGTTACAACTTGGTATCAGAGCTTCGGTTTAAGTGAATTAGGTTTTCTTTAGGATTGCCTAGACTTAAACCACTCTTAGAAGCGTTGGACATAAGTGTTGGTTGCGCGAAATTTAATTGCTAAGTGATTAGATGGATTACGTTTAATGCTAGTTGAGCCTATTGATGGTAGGTGATGTATGCTTATAATAGTGTTGTTGTGTTTAAGTTACAAGTCCATGGGGACTTGAGGTACTTAGATGATTAGTTAGTCGTGCACCTTGGTTGGTGACGGGGATCGTATTGCGATATGTGAATTGTATGATAGAACTATAGTGATGAATTGTGAGTAGCAATGCTAACTGGTATTAGAGACGGGCTAGTAAGTAAGTTAAATGGTTATGATGCCTTAGTTATAAGGTTGACTATTGCTTGCGAATAGCTAGAATATTGATGCTTAGGCATAGATTGATTATGCGTTATGATATATGATGCCATAGACTTCATGTTTTGATTATGTTATAAATGTTCTAACACTTGCCGGATAAGTGTTAAGGGTTATGATATGATTACTTATATGATGTTAAGTGTTGTCGTTTATGCGATATTAAGTCTATGGTAAGTCATTATAGGTCTAAGTTTTATGTGGTGTGCTTGAGAGCACGATGGCTTAAAAGTGTATGAGTTATGATGCATTAGAATGCATATTATGTGTTGACCTAGTTGTGGTCGATAAAAATTTAAAAAGAACACATCGATATGTGAAATAAGTTAAGAAGCAGGGTAGGTGCTTGGGAAACGTAATATAAAGTAAGAAATGAATAACGAAGTATGTTAGTAGTCTGATGATTGGAAATACATGAATGAATATATGCTTGGAGCATGAGTTTTTATATGCAAAACCAAATGAGAAAGTAAGGGTGTATGAATAAGATGTGGTGAGGTCATGTATCATATAAAACATGATAACTAAAACATATTAATACCAAATGGGTAGAAATGATGAATGAGATATAGATTCCGCTAGAAGTCAAAAGTAACTTGAAGAGTGCTAGAAAGAATTGTAAAACATGAATATAATCATGTCAATATATCTGTATTGAAATGTGTATGATGAGACTTATGTGAGTGCGATAGAATAAACCTATGTAAGGTTTATATGCGTAAAAGTTGAATAGACTAAAATGAAGTAATGATAAAGGTTGAGAATATGGTCAACACGGGGTTGACGGGCAATAGTAAAAGTGCGTTGTAAGAACACATAGAATGTGTAAACTATAATGGACAAATATTATATAGAACTTGCCTAAAATAAAGATGACACGTAGTGAGTTGTTGGCAAACATAAGAATGAGTTTATAGTTGGGTTGTAGATGTGTAAGTAAGTGGATCAACGTAAGGGTAAACAACACAAGATTGTGTATGATAAAAGAATAGCCATAGCAAGACAAGAAGAGAGATGCTAACTGGTATTAGGGATGGAATCAATAAGTAACTTAAAGTGTTAACGCATAAATAATGAATTGTGATGACGAGAAGTGTACTCAATCATAATGTGTATTGATAAGATGAAATTGACACGCAAATTGTTAGGGGTTGTTGACATAAGAAAAACAAATAAGATTTAGTAACAATGCTTTAAGTATGGACCGTGATGATATTGGGTGTACTAACGTATAGTGTGAAGAGATAAGACGAAACTAACGAGTTAATATTAAGATGTTTGATAACTTGAGGGTTAAAGAATGAGGATAGAAAAAGATGGCATGAATTGTGACCCACATAGGGTCTCATTAAATTTAGTGATTAAGGACTAAAGTTAAATTGGTATAGAGACGGGGTAACAGTAGGGTAAAGTACTTGAGAGTTAAGTGTGAAGGTGAAGTTGCGATTAAACGGGGATATATATATAACGGACGGAAATTAAATGAAAAAGTTTGAGTGTCAGAAATTAAATGCGATAAGCTAAGAATGTACATGGTATACTTAACATGACGTAAAATTGGTAGGATTGAAATAAGGTGTGTGGGTAAGATAATGACAAGATAAAAAGAATACGTTTAAACACTAATGATCAAATAGGACGAGTCAAGTGTGCAAGCAATAACATAATAATACATTGTGCGGTAACATAATGAACTTACGTAAATAGAATGCGTGAAAAGAAAAGGGAACGCTAATGAAGGTTTTAACGTTATTAATCTATGAAGGGCATATATGTAAATGGCAAGAAAGAATAATATCGCTTAAATACATAAATAAATTAAGAAAGGAGATGAGGTATGAGAATGAGAATGCAACGAGCTAAGAATGTAAGAAAGAATGAAATAGAGCGAAATTTCTTAAGTACTAATAGCCATAATGAGATGGGCGTGTATGAGGATAAGGTATTGCCATGACATAATTATGTTACGGCTAAGGCGATTAGCTGTAATCATTAATAAATAATGGGCGTGTTATAATTGACGATCTATATAAGGTCTACATGTAAAGGAAGCGAGTGAGACTAAAAGAAGAGAGATAAGATACGGAAATAAAAAGGTGATGGATTAAAAACGTAAGAAAGAATGAGAGGGGTATGTGTGAGATAAAGACGTTGTCTTGAAATTATCATATTACGGCGCTGTAATCACCATAATGAATGCATGAGTTCGGTTGGTAAAATGTGAGAAGTCTAGACGCAAATGAGTCGAGTGGAATAAAATGTAATGTAAGAATGTGAAAATGAGTAATGAAGGCTAAAAATGCAAGAGGTAAAGTAAAGATGCGAAAATAACTAAAGCGGATTAAAAATGTAAGGAGTGTGTATGAGATAAAGGCGTTGTTCTAAAATTATCATATTACTGCTAAGGCGATTAGCGGTAATTACTATAATAAACGAATGTAATAATGTGTGTGGTGCTTATGACTTGGATCCGTTGTTAAGGTGATAAAGTGTGAATGTAATGATCCTTCGGGATGAATGTTAAAAGTGGTATCCCTCGGGATGACCAAGTAAAGGAATGTTAAGGAATCCTTCGGGATGAATGTTAAAGATCCTTCGGGATGAAAAGTGTTGCTTTCACCGGCAAGGGGTTGCCTACATCCATGGCATATAAAAGTATCCCCATGATGAATGTGATAATGTGAAGGATCCAAGTCTAAGAAGAGTAAAAATAATGTAATAAAAAGAAAAATGATAAAATAATAAAGGTTAGATTGGGAATTAGGAGTCGTAGTGTTATGTCGGGAGTGCATAACCATGAGTTTATATTTCTTGATTTACATCGATTGGGACGCCTCTCCATGTAAATGAGGAATTATAAACGAGTTGGCTATGTGTTGCCGACACGGCACGAGTAGGGTTAGAGAAGTAGAAAGCGAGAGTTTAGAATTCGTGAATTTAAGACTAAATAGGAGGATAAATTTGACCATAGGATTTAGATTGACGGACTTATAGACTTAGAGACCTTGATGGGATGAAGAAATTGTAATGATGATAGGATGGGCCTTGCGGTGTGGTGCAAAAGATGATGAATGAAGACAAAAGAATGTGAACGTATTAGCCGGGTGTGATCATGTAAAGTCAACTCGTACGAGTTTTTTAAGTATCAAGTAGTCAAGAATGAGGGTAGAGGATAAAGCGAGTGAAATAATGATGTGCGGTAATAGGGCGGATTAGGATGATGATTGACAATAATAAGTAAGTCTTGTATTATGTAACATCTAAGCGAGAGTTGTGTGGTATAAAAGTAAGCGGGGGTAATGTAGATTAGGGCATGTGATGCGTTATAGTATGCACAGAGTTGTGAGGTTACTTAAGTCGTTGAACTAAGTAACTAGGGATTAAGGTGTTAGGAATGAGATGAGTTATGTGACTAAGTGTAGGCTAGAAAAGAACGACAGATTTCGGGGACGAAATCTAAATAAGGGGGGTAGAATTGTTAGACCCGTTTCCCGGGTATTGGAACCCCACCCTAGATGAAAATAGATAAAGACCTTATGCGATTGGCTAATCAATGAAGGTAGCATTTTAGTCAAACCCGAAGTCAAATAAATAGTCAAAGAATGTATTGTATGATTATGGGAAAGTATTGTGTGGCAAGAATAGAAAAGAAATAGACTTTAAGGGTTAAAGTTGCCATAAACCAAAAGTATTAAGATATGTAGTGTGGCCAAAATAGGAAGAATAGGACTTGAGGGGCCAAACTTGCCAATTGGCCAAAGATGCACCTAACTAGTTATAACTAGTCATTTCTAGAGAATTCCCTCATTATGGAGGTGTGTTTGTTGGTCCGGATTTAGAGAGAAGAGGAAGAGAGGGAAAAGGCTAGTGGTGGCTTAAGATGAAGAAGATGAAGTCCTTGTGTTTAAGGTTATGTCCTAGCAAGAACCCACTCCATGTAAGTGTTTCTATCTTGATGATTATTAAGGTTAAAGTTTAAGGATTAAGTGGGTTTTCATCATTTGATCAAGATGTGATCAAATGATGATGAAGAATGAAAGATAAGTATGTTTAGTGGGTTTGGTTAACCCTTGTTATGTTATTGATTGTTATGTTGTTAGGTTTTGGTTAATTGTAGAAGATGATGATCATGATGATGATGATGGTTAGAAGATGTTGTTGGTGGGATTTATGTTAGTAGCCTAGCTTGGATTGAAGGTAAGTAACTCTCCCTAAAACATGTGTTATGTATGTATTTATCATGTATGTATTGTGGTGGTGTAAGAGCATAGGAGTTGGGTTAGTATGGTTGTAAGCTAAGGATGGATGGCTAGTGACCTTGGATAAGAGTATGTTAGTTATCGGCTTTGGACTAGTTAAGGTATGTTGTGATTATGGTTATGATGAATGGAGGTGATTACGTTATGAAGTCGGATATGATATGAGTGGTGTGTGGTAGTTTAGAGGTTTTTATGTGATTATGATACTTATGTGAAAGTATGTGTATGATATATGTTTTATGATGGGTTACTTACTAAGCGTAAGCTTATTCTTTAGTTGTCAATGTTTTTGTAGGCTTAAGTGCGGCGGAATGGAAGGCTTGGAGTGTAGCATAAGAGTTTGGAATGGATTTGGAAGATAACAAGCATTAGGAGCTAGGTAGAATACCGAGCTCAAGTGTCAAGGTTGTACCCCCGAGAGTCTTTTATTGATTTGTAAAGTGTAGTCGAGTGTCAATTTGTATGTTAGAAAGGTCATAACGATTTGGGAGTCTATCGATGGGTCAAAATGTGTTTTAAGTGTTTTTGAGTAATGATAATGGGGTGTTTGGTTTAAGCGTGTTCGTACCTATTTTGGGTTGTAAACGGGTTGAGTGCCCTTGGAACATGTTTGTTATGTTAATGTAATGCTTTTGGTAAAGTTCGGGTGGGTAACGGTGTGTCCAAGTGCGTTAAGTGGTTTATGGTCAATGTTTAAGGGGGGTGTTTGGCAAAAGGGTAAATGTACCCATTTTGGGTGGTAAACGGGTCAAGTGTCAATGGAATATGTTATATATGTTAAAGTAAAGAATATGGTCAAGTTTGAGGTGTTGTGGAAGCCGTATGTGGCATCTGTCATGAAATGGGTCAAAATGGGTTTTAGTGGGGAAATTGAAGTTTTGTTCTTGATGGCCTTCTTGACGCCGTCACCCTTTAAACTCCAAAAATTCTCTGGCCTATCAAGGCTCTAAGTTTTGTTCTTGATGGCCTTCTTGACGCCGTCACCCTTTAAACTCCAAAAATTTGTCTGGCCTATCAAGGCTTGACGCTGTCAGAGCCGACTGTGCAGATTTTTGGCAGTTTTCGAAAAATCGTATCTTTTAATCCGTAAGTCGAAATGGGTCGTGCCACCTATCGTTTCGAAGCTAATCGAGTCTACTTTCATCTAAAAATAGTTTCAAGGTCTGAAAGTTTATAGATTTTTGTCAGTGGTCAAAAGAGTAAGCAGGTGTCCGTAAAAGTGAGTCGTTTCCGTGTAAAAAGTTTTAAATTTTGGTCTAAGCGGGCACGGGGTGTTACATCAAACACTCTATGGAATGCACCATGGCAATACTAGTGTATTAGAATGTGCACGTACAAAATGACGCTCATCATGTTATTCAAACTTTCACTATTGTGAGTTTTGAAATAAGTACTCTTAAAGTTTACTCAGATGACTACTTAGCTATCTTGTACCTTAAAAGTTGATCATGTTAAGAACATTGGATTTTAACTTACTAGTAGTCTCATGCAAATCTGTGTTTAGTGTTTGGATAATGGGATATGTAAAACATTTATTATTTTGATGATTAATATACGTGGTACTTGAGTTATTCATTCATATATTAATTGTGTCCTATATTTGCATGTTTAATCCTTAAGTAATTTATTACTTTAAATTGTCCATTGCCGATCAATGATATGGGAGTATTGTTGAATTAAGGCAAATGTGAGAGATTGGTTATATTCTTTGAATACTAAGGATGTGTCCGCCAAACTCACATGTTATCCACATGCTATGGATATTGGACTTCCCCAAACCCACGAGTCATCACTTTATAGATCGGCGTCATTAAGTTGTAATACCTGAAATTTGGAAAGTATGTAAATGACCAAAATACCCCTGAAACTTTTAAAATGAATTAATAAGCTTATAAAGTTCCAAATTAATTCCTAACTTCTGGAAACGAACTAAATATGAATAAATTAATTCTGGGACAACATTTTAATATTTTTGCATGTTCAAAAAAAATTCTTGCACCCAAATAATTACATGTACCGAAAATACAAATTATTTAGTTTACTTATATTTATTAAATCAATTAAAAGGATAAATATCAAATTTAATTACGAAATAATTACCAAATCAAATTCCTAATATTTTTCCTAATCTAAACCGAATTATTCTGAGTCCATACCCTCTCCAAGTTCGGTTAACAAGTATTATATAATTAACATCCATTTGTTTTATGCTTTTTTTAAACCGACTATCCTAAATAAACCCTAAAGTCGACAACCATAATTCCACCCTTCTTTCCTGCGACTTCCTGGGCAAGGTTTAGTAATTTTCTGGTGTTCATCAAAGATTAAAGAAGCTAAGAAAAATAGGAATTGGATTGTAGAAGCTTGGTTTGTTCGCTAGTCTTTTTCTCCTTGTTCGAAAAATCCATCCGAGAGGTAAAAATCCATTCGACCCTTTTCACTCGTTCAAATATCCATTTGGTATTTTTCTCACGTTCACTATATCATATATGTTCCATATAAAATAGTCAAATTGAACCATGCAAGCTAGATTAATCGTGATAATTTTTAAAGGGTAAAACGTACGTAAATTCCAAAATAAGCAATACTAATTTTCTGGGTGTTGTACTTATTTTATTTGAACCCTATACGAAGTATATGATCTGGGAAAAATAGTGAATCGAATTATAGAAGCTTAAATTGATCATGGTTAATTTTAATTGTAATCGGGTTTATGTATATCGAATAAAGGAAAATAAAAAGAAACCCTAGAATGATTAGGGTTAGGGTTTTGGGTGTTAGATATGAACATTTAATGGAAATTAATGATGTAGTGATGATGGTTTGATGAGGGGATGTATTAGGGTTAGGGTTTGTCAAATAAAACGTATATACGATATGGAATTAAAATATAAAGGGTGTGTTTTGTCATTACTGGAACTTAAGGGTTATTTTTATAATGTTAATTAGGTCAGTACAAATGTATAAAAATTATAATATGAGGTCCTTATGTGTAAGATTTGCAAGATCATGATTTATTTGTTATTTTATGGTTCGAATTAGAAATAAATAAATTAGAGGGACTAAAAGTGTAAATTCAGGAAACTTGTGATTATTTTGTGTAAATAATATTATTAGGGAGGTAATATGTAATTTTGGGTATTTATGGGACTATTGTGTAATTATAATAAAGTAAGGATGTAAATTGTAATATTTGTAAACTAAAGGGACTAATTATGTAAATATATGAAACATGAAGGTGTAATTCGTACCATATGATAAATGTGAGGGTATATTCTGTAATTTAGTAATTATAAGGGCATGTGATGTAATTATGAATATTAGTAAGGGTTAAATTGTAAATTATGTAACTATAAGGTTTATTTTGTAACTTTAATAACTAAAGGGGTGTAAGGTGTAATTATTGAAACTTAAAGGATTAAGATGTGATTCTGAATCCATTATGTGTTTTAAACTAGTAATTTGTAATAGTTTCATTTTAAACCCTTAACTTTGATATACTTACATTCAAAACCCTAAGTTATGGAAACTTGTCATATTTGACCCTGAACTTTTGTAACTTGCTAAAATATACCTTAATCCCATAATAAGGCTTGATTAATGACTTAACTTAATTTGTGATATTATAAACTTGCTAATTCGGTAAACCTGCTAAATAAGGAAAGTTACTTAAAAAGGGAAAGATAACTAAAAATCACTTGTCATTCTGTCTTCTACTCCCTTAGGTTCGAGGAAGGAGTAATTTGATCCTTGTCAATTGCTATCCTTGTGTTCTGCTAATAAGGTACAGATATTCTGCCCTTCTTGTAAGGTGCCTTCGTTCTCTTGATCTCTTGTTTAAATTCGTTTAGGATTTCCCTAAGCCATTGCTATGTTTCCCTACACTTTGGTTCGTTTGTTGATTCATTTTGACCTTGATGTTCGATATGACCCTTTTGCTTTGAGCCTCTATAATGATCCATTTGATATTCGTTCGTTACCTTGTTATATATTAGTATTCGAATCACATTCGAAGGTTCATTTGATTTTGGCAATTAGATGTGAAAACCTTTTTAATTATAATATGGGAATGTTTTGAGAAAAATCAGTTATGTTAAAAGAATGATTATGGGTGGTGATATGATACTATTTTTATATGACATTTGTTAACCGTTGTGGATACTAGTTTAAGGAATATTTTTATGAAAAACCGTTTTGCAAGATTATTTTATAAAAACTATTCGGAAAGATCATTTTATTGAAAACCATGATTAAAGAAATGCTCTAAAATGAACTTTTGCTACGAACTTTAATTATGAACCTGTGAAATTCTTTTATGAAACATTTGATGTAGTCCTTATAATCTGAACTTAATTTTGATATAAAACTTAATTTGATAAACTCTGATTTGAACCTTTGATAGTTATTTCTGGACTGTTTGACATGAACCTTTTGCCATGTACCCTTAAGATATGACTTTTGATTATTTTGATAGTACATTTGACCTTGACCTATAGTTTGATATTACGAGCCAATCACTAGGCAGGAGGGTTTCATGTCCATGTCATTGACGCACCTTTGACATGACTCTAGGGCAGGAGAGTGATGACCTGTTCCGTCCCGTATTTATTATCTGCTATGGCCATTATGATTATGATTATTGATTGTCTGCGGGGGCGTATGGGTGCATCCTAGATTTGACCTGTTATCTGTATATGTTATATGTTTATGGTTATATTTATCTGGTGACTGATGGTGTGTGTGATACACGTCTTTCACATATCTGGGAGCTAGCTACTCTATTTGGTTACATTTGAGATGATATAATTTGGTTTGTTTCTGGGCTCGTGGAGGATTACTGACTCCTTTTCTCTCCCTTTCTTTTCATTTCATTCTTATTATATTCCTTGCCTATGACTTATATATCCCAATGCACTAAACTATACATGTTCATTTTCTTTTGCTTTCGTTTTCGTTTCTATATATCTGTTCACTGGGCTTTTTAAGCTCAGCCGCGTTTCTTTTCCCGCGGCAGGTTTTAGTTGGAAGCTGGGTATGAGTGAAGAGACTTTTGGACTTAGAAGACCTTGATAGTTATTCCGAAGTAGAGACTAATAGAAGGATTTGCATTGAAGACTTAGTATTTAGTTTTGTTTCCTAGTTAGCCATGTATTTCAGCATTTCATTTGTAACCTTTGAGAACTTTTGTATTACTAATGAATGTATGCTTTGTTTGATCTGATAAGGAACCATTATTATGACATCTTTACCCTTATCGGGTTGGGGCGTTACAAAGTGATATCTCGCAAATGGTTATTTTATTTGTCCTCTGACTTGAGATGCAAGTAGGTCTTGCATGTGTGGATCTTTCTTCTTGACTATAGTCAAACGCTATCCTGAACAAGGTGGTTATAAAGGCTATTCTCAGAAGTTGGTTGAAGCACATGAATGACACGTGTAGTCAAAATAGAATTTGTTCCTCCACTTGTCTTCTGGAGCATGATACTACTGGGCCCCTCGCTGAATTAATCAGATGTTTGCATGGCCGTGCCCAAAGTGTAAATCAAGATGATGCTTGTTTTACGTTTGGTAATCTTCATTAATTTCTAAAACGAGAAACATAATAGTTGAACAATATGGAATGACTTTGATCCATATCCATAGTTCAACAAGTATCTGATACAAAAGGATAATTTAAAATTGTAAACCATTTACCTAGTTGTTTTATGAAACCACACTCAGGTATTTCTAGGAGCAATGCGGTGTTGCTAGACGCTTAGCATTGTTAGTATACATTATTGATTGTTACGATCACAAGTGGGAGCTATTGGTTATGCGTTCGTAAATCAATAAATTATACGGCTAGAAATTACGTGAGCCTATCGGGGCACACACGTATACATTTAGAGAGCGTTTATTAAATATAATTAATATGTTTAATGTATACTATTAATTATAATTAATATATTTCACGAAATAATTTAACGGTTATTAGTTTAAATCGTTAGACGCTTTAACTAATTTAAATATATGTTAAATATAAAAGAGAGGGACTTGGATGTTGGAAAACGAAACTTCCGGACTTCCTTCCAATGTGGCCAGTTATTGGAAGGTTCTAGGAGGGGGCTATGTGTCGGTTGTGGCAAATTAATGGGGTGAATAATAATGACTTATTGGACAAGTTGGGGTGCTATATAAACACCCATTGGCCTCATTAAAACACACGACATATTCCATACTATTATACCATACGTAATAGTGCTTTCTCTTTTCTACTTGTCCCATCCGATTGGCAGATTGCTAATTTCTTTTGTTTGACAAAAGTCATACATATCAAGCCAAGAAATTATATACTTGTTATTTAGTTTCTGCTTTACTCTTTTGTACACATCGAACGTGTTACTTATTTAGTATTCGATCGTGATTAAGCTACAACAAGAACACAAGTTTGTTTGGTTGTATACGTGAAGTAAACACTAGCATCCTAACGCTCTTGTTAGACGTGTAGTGTGAGTTTTCGATAGAGATCAACTCACTATAGTTGATTAGGGTTTCGTGGTGATACGGGATCCATTGGAGTGTTCGTGATCAAGATCAAGACTTAGTGGTTATCTATTTTTCAATAGATTCGAGGTTAGTATTTATTATGTGTTTTAATTCATAACATTAAACATAGATCCATCCGCTGCGTACTCTTGATATTGATGGTTTAATCAATATGAAATCCCAACAATTTTAACATAAAAACATGTTGCATACTTATTACTTTGGGTTTTACAAAACATAGACGATATCTAATGTATGTATCATAACAATAAGTTTTACAAAAAAGTTATCTCCAACAAAGATACCAAATTCCATGTAACATACCAGATTACACACAATTTGAATTAAGAAAATATAGATTTATATAGAACGCTGCTTATTAAAAAGTTTTTATCAATTTTTTTACTTATAAATCAAAGTATTAAAATTGTTCATAACATGGTTTTTTATAGAGCAAATTCCAAATATAGTAACTTCTAAAAGTGCATTTACATTCTAGTCTAAAAAATCTCATTTTAAAAAATGGTCTTGATAAACCATTAAACCGTGGGACTATATAAAAATGTTGACATGTGTCCAGGTTGGTGGTATTTTTTGCTCGACCAGAGTGACATTTTCTTAGACCGATGTAATGTTTTGCTAGATGTGTTTTGTCCTTCAAAAAATTTATAAATGAATAAAATAGTGGACTCATGGTTGGCTTTTTCAAAAAAGATAAAACTAGTATAGCAAAATATCACATCAATCTAGCAAAATATCACTTTGTTCTAGCAGAAAACACCAACAACTTTTTGTGTGTCAAAATTTCTACGTTGTTACAAGCTCTAATGGTCTTAAGACCATTTTTAAAACGGGGAACTGCATATATATATCTCTAAAAAACACTCAAAATTGCGTATAGATCCAAACTAAATTTATAATTGCATATATATCTTCCAAAAAAAACTCAAAAATTGCATATATATCCAACTTAAACTTGTAATTGCAGATATATCCTTCCTAAAAATTAAATATGTCATATACGTCCAAGTAACTATTTAATATAAATTTACAACTCTAAAATACATGACAACTACAATTATAAATGTCGGATCCCAAATAGGTATCAAGAACACACGTACATGATCATAAAAGGAGGTTTTAGAGAGAGATTATTGAACTAGAGAGAGAAAGGTGATGATATCTGATCATAAAAGGAGGTTTTAGAGAGAGATTATTGAACTAGAGAGAGAAAGGTGATGATACCTTATTAGTAAGAGAAATTGTAAAACACAAACTAAAATGAGACATAGATCTTCTCCTTGCATGACTTATACTATGTGTTATAATACTTGTATTTATCACTAAATGAGTGTATACGCATGAGAAAAACATGTACTTTTAGCTTTCTTAGTTATATTGCTGAATTTTAAAAAAATTAATGAAGGAAGAAGTCTTTCTTCATTATAAGATAGTAAGATGATAAACGTAGCCGTGTGGTTTTTTAACTCAACCGTAGGTATTTATTTATTTTAAAGGTATGACAAAATTTATATAAGAAACAATATTTATTTAAAGAACAATTCATGCATTCTTAGCCATCCATTTTTTTCACAAATAAAAAAATCAATTTCATCCTTTATTTTAAATTAAAATATCTCGAAAACCATTAATCTTTACGTGAAATTAATTATATCATCGCGAAGAGAATTAAATTATCTTTTTACAAATATGCACTTCTATATATTTTCGTCAAACTTTTTTTCAAAATTTTCGGCCAAAAAAATCACATGTGACTTGTGAAAAATAACAATTCATAAGTGATTTTACAAATAAGAAAAATAACAAATCACAAGTGATTTTTTTATCAGAAAATTTTCAAATAAGAAAAATAACAAATTATAATTTATTTTTACAAATCACATGTGATTTTTTAGGCGGAAATTTTGAAAAAAAAAAGTTCGTCGAAAGTATATAGAAGTGCATATCTACAAAAAAATAATTTAATTCTCGTCGCGATGTTGTATTTTTCGTAGCTTGAAGATTTACCGTTTGTAAGATATGCTGTTTTTAAAAAAAAATGAAAAATAGATAAAAGCTAAATGAAGGGCCACGATTGGTTAGATTGTTATTTAGATAATTGGTGATTGTTGCGGGTCTCACATCTTCAAGGCATCAATACTATATGATATAGGACAAAGGTAAATGAAACGTAATCTATTTATTGAAATGTTTTACTTGCATATAGACTTAGAAAATTCCTATTATTTACCTTTTTTACATTAGGTATAGTAAACGGCACCGTTTGGTGCTAAAAAAAATCAAAACGCCCTCCGGATTATCTGGGGAGTTATGAAAATTACCTGATATTTTCAGTTATTTATGGCTTTTTTGTATGATAAACTCTACGAAAAACCCTTGTAGTTAATCTCAATGATTAGTGATAACCTTGTATTGTCATTTAATAAAGCCCATTTTTGCCGGAAAATTTAAACTTTTCTATTATCGTTTATTAATATCGCCGTGCATTCCATATATGTATATATTGTATACACCGAACTTGAGATAACACTTCCCACGCAACAACACATTTTCACGAGCAATGACAAGTGATCATACTCATGATAAAACTTAACATATCTATTATAATACGTTTAACCCAAAAACATTTACACCAAATACAATTAACCAAAATTTTCACACCTAATACACTAATTATAATCTCAAACTACAAGACCAACCGGACCCTTAATGTTTCGACCCATCACCACACGGCCCATCAGAAACCACACAGCCCATCGCCAATTCCAGCCCAACACATTACCCACTTTATTCTTTTCTTTTCCTTTGTTTTCTTTTATACCCGATCGACACCACCTTTCAAAAACCCACTTGTATTTTTAAAATATCGAACATAGGTCATACATATTTTTACACCTTCGAATGCACCACCCAACTAACTACCATGGTGCAAAAACACAGCTAGAAATATCGAGTATTAGCACAGTAACGAAACTCATTTTGTTTGTCCCATTTTCGACTCAAGCGTATAAATATAAACGTCGAAACATAAACATATCACACCCCACTTTTTCCTATGACCTTCCAACTATATTCTTAACTTAATTTGCTACTTCAAAGAAGAAATAAATTACAATAAAAACTTGTAGCTCGCTAGTCCAAATATTGTGCCAATATTAGTGGAAACCGAATGGAGGAAGACTCCAAGAGCAAGAATCCAAGGCACCTACCTTCAAATACTCATCTCACACTCAACCTATGTCAGAGATTATACTTATGTGTCCATCTAGTAACAGTAGCTTCAATGATTGAGTAAATTAGTCAATAGAATGTGTGGGATATTTCGCCTATAAGATAACCCATTCGACCTTCCCCTTTACCCTACCACCTATCACTTTCTTTCACTCTCAAAACCTTCCTTAAAAAGACCAGCAGCCTTCTGTCGAGAGTTGGGGAGCAAATCACGTTGAAGTAAAAGCATATAAACCGTATTCAAGCTCACTGTCTTGTCCTTGTGCTTCATTCGAACCATATTGTTTCTTCACCACCTTTTAAGGTGTGGTATGATCTTCCTTTCTATACATTCTTGCACGATAACACCCGAGCATGCATAACACATATTTATTATCATCAACGTATTCTCTATATTTAGTGCATATCACGTTAAAAGAAAATGAGAAGAAGAACTCATGCATATACTCGAACATATACATCATACGTAGTTATACACTACCACATTAATAACATGGCAAAACATATCATACAAAAGAACATCACATATATAGCACGCCATATTAGTACTTCAGTAAAGATTTCATGCATCATTATCACATTCCATTCGACATATATATAGTATCACTCAGTCACATTGTTATTTTAAGTGACCCACACAAAGGTGGCGAGTCTCCACTATGGGAGTCTTGACAGCCATCTCACGCACCCTACACTCATATTTAGTAAACCTACTTCGTGCATTATCAAACATAAGGAGACTCTAAAAATACACATATGTACGCTAAGTAAAACTCAAACTCAAATCTTAACACCCACGTCAAACTGAGTAAAAAGAGATAGAAAAATATTATAGAATTTATTAGTTAAAAACTGGTTCGAACTACTCACTTTATGCTCAATTTATTTCGGGATCTTACACGTAGCGAGTATATGTTATCGCATGACTCGAATCACAACCTAACTAACTCCAACTTTCATGATTTGTAACGTTAACCATAAGCTCTCAACAACACTTAAAAAGCCATGGTTCTTAAGCTACTCGACTGGTGTAAAAAGACTTAGAAAATATTTAACATCTTTCGGATCTAAACTAAGCGACAAGGCCACAAACTATAAATATATTTTTGGATTTCTAAACACAACACTTAGATATTTTTGTACAGATCAAAAGCACACCTGGAAAACTACATTTTTAGTGTTTCAACTTCGACCTTATAAGTCCCTTTACACGTTCGAATTAAAGCAATTCATATGATACTCGCTAGCCAAAACCTTAAAATCTAGAAATTTAGTTATAACTTTTTCGGTTGGGCCTATTTAAAGCCCAATAAGATTTTGCGGTAGGTAAGCCCAACAGGCCCATGTAATACGTTTTCAGAATCAGAAAAATAGCCCAAGTTTAAGCCCAAAACAGTTTACATGCCCCCGCCTCTAGATTCTTAATGGGCCACTTAAGTAATTCGTTAAAGGCCCGTTTACATTTAAAATAAGCAAATAATTGAATAAGCAGTTAAAATAAGTTAAAAACTACTTAAATAAGCCTTAGGAAAAATCGCCATAATTTTCCTTGCCTTTTTGTCATTTTTGGACTAAAAATGTAACGCGACTTAACCAAAAGGACTAAACCTGCCAAACTGTGAAACTTATGGACTGAAGCTGTGAAAACAGTTTATAAAGGACTTAAATTGACATACCATTGAACTCCAAGCCTTATATGGACATATGGACTATTTTGGACTTCGGACTTGACAAGGACTAACGACGTAACGCGAACCACAGTTAGGGTAAAAGATGTAAAATCTGGAAAGAACAAGGACCAACTATTATAACTTGACATTCTTATTTTATTTTTCATTTTTGCATCACACCTTTATTTCATATGCATATTTGCACCTTTTACTTACATATTAGTTAACCTTCGTTAGTTACTATAAATGTTACAAGTTAACATCCATTTAATTCATGCATTTATAGGATATCATAAAGGGAAGTTAGGCATAAAAATCAGGATCATTGTGCATATATATATATATATATATATATATATATATATATATATATATATATATATATCCTTACTTTGTACGGCAAGCACGCTAAGCATGAACCATCCACACCTGACATTCAAATCATTATCCACCACTGTTATTCATCATTCACCATTCACTTCACAAACACCACTAGTAATTAGTCAGATACTCAGACATTTATATATTTATCAGGTTCCGTATCGAAGTTGTTATAATTACCCCCGAGT
Source organism: Artemisia tridentata subsp. tridentata (assembly GCA_021014915.2). Taxonomy (NCBI): domain Eukaryota; kingdom Viridiplantae; phylum Streptophyta; class Magnoliopsida; order Asterales; family Asteraceae; genus Artemisia; species Artemisia tridentata. Next base: position 178,691,254 of record CP139506.1, read on the forward strand.
TTACGTTCATTATCACCAGTAACGCTTAAGGTGAGTCATGGTCTCACTTTTTAAACTCTTTATATTTTTTTAAACTCCGTGAGGGGGATACATGCTATAAACAGATCACAAGTATTTTTCTGTATGCTACCTGACTTGATATATGCCTAAGTTACCTTATTGCCACAAGTCCCTTTATCATGAGCCATTAATCACTGCGGTGAACGCGAATATAATGAATAGATCTATTAGAGGCTGACGACCTATCCCACTAATACTTGGACGGAATGCTTTTTGCTACTCGTATTAGTCGCGATGCATTATATTTGAGAAAAATAGGAATTGGCAAATCACCTATTACACGAGGGCAAAACCTTCATCATTAATTTGATGAACACCTCCGTTTATGCGGTACTTTGTTAACTTTTGCGTGTCATGAGACTTAGGGCAATATATGAACTGCGATATCAACTTTTAAACTGATTGTATCTCAAATACAATCTTGCTTGTGAATCGAACTGATATTTAAATTTCAAACTCCATGATTTCACTCAACATTATGTTGACTTTTAAGCATGTATCTCAGGAAACTAGTGGAGCAAGGCAGGGCATGGAGCAGGCGTACCCTATCTTAAATAAAGGTGTAAAATAAAGTTGTAATTCAGTTAAAATGTTGTTTCTTTGGAGAAACTTTAGCACTCTGATGTAACGCTTTGTAACTGAATTTGTATTATGGACCTATATAAATTAAAAATGCCTTCTCAGGCTGTTTTTCTATGATTTTTGTTTTCGATCCTCACAGTAATACCCTAATTAAACTTCCGCTGCTATTTTAAAATTTTGGGGGTGTTACAGATTGGTATCAGAGCCAGGTTATAGAGAACCAAATGTTTTTAAACGTTGGACTATAACTACAATTTTTTCAAACAAATTAATTTTACACCATGTTACCTAAGTCCTCCATGCCTGCTTGCTGCCGCGCTCGGTATATTATACATTAGGATTATCTTATATAAGTCTCTGCATACTTGATAGTTACTGTGCACAACTAGATCATTTCATGCTTACATTACACCACTTGAAGTTAGTAATTACTTATTTTTACTATATATGGATTATTACAGTACCATGTCATTCATCACCCATTTTAGTGTATCATCGGATCCGGATTCCGAGGGATCACTAGCATCAGTCACGTCCCCCATACTTCCCGGTACTGTAGCACCAGAGGTCGTGCCTGACGCGATCGAGCCCTTCATGGAGGGTGGAGCCGCCGCCATACCTTTATTAGAGAACCCCCATGTGCCAGCTTTGCCAGCACCTACGTTACCACCACACTTTGTTTATGACACATATTCTCCTTTCTATATACCACCCCTGACGACTTGTACTATGAGAGTCAGCAATGGCTTCCTGCAGATGATACACCATTAGAGTTCCATCAGACTGCACCATCCCTACTCCCTGACCATCTATTTGATACATGTACTCAGACATACCCACTGCCACCTCGTCAGCAGGACCCTATTCCTGCGGAGGATATTCCCTCATCGAGTCGACCCCGCATCTCAGACCAGATACACCCATCCTCACCATCACTGCCTTATCCTCCTGGGTTCACTCCCCCAGCACAGACCCATGATGCTTGGGAAGGGTTTAGACCAGTAGTCACCCACACCCTTATACCATCTACAGTGGTGACACGACTAGAGAGTCACGGAGAGCAGATTGATTCGCTTCTTCGGATGATTGACCATGTACCATTGGATCCCCCGGGGACTATCAGTGACACTCTGCATAGGTTGGCTTCCAACAGAGCAGTGGTACAGCAGTGTTTGAGACAGATGCAGGCAGATTTAGCAGATACCCGTTCCTACGCGATATCTATACGGAGAGAGGGACATGACTTAGCTTGGGAGGCTCACCTTGCACAGCGTAGAGCCGACACGTTGGAGAGAGTCATGAGAGATATACAGATGGAGCATCAGGCTGAGATACAGAGACTCAGAGACCAGATCTCAGAGCTCACGAGGCGTACGGATGGACCTGATCATTAGACATAGTTAGCATGTTGTATAGTTTGAGACATTGTAGTCTGCCGCATGTGGCGATTAATAAAGACTCTTGTATCGTTTTGTTGTATAACTCAACTGATCAAGTTATTAATGTTGTAATGTTGGTAGTAATGTACTATATATCTGTTAACTTATGTATTATGGTTGTTCGTATGTATTGTAATTGTATCCAAACATGTCGTGATGTTACCTGTTATTATTATGATTCTCTAATCGTGTAGATATTGTAAAAACTTGGACACATATAGAATAGAAACTCAAAAATAATATGGAGATATGTAGAGGAAGTTGATGAACTTCAGTTTGTATGGTTAAATCGTTTGTTCCTTAACAATCCCATATCCGTAAATTGATAAATTATAGAGGCATCGTAATTGATGAAAATATTCAATTTAATCACCATTTCACACCATGATTACATTGTTCAAATACTCAGCTATTCTATCCAAATTCTAAATCTGTATTCTTGTGACATTAATAGAAAATGGAACATATCGAACACGAAACTACCAACCATACCGTAGCACTGACGCTTGAGGAGGTTCAGAGGATGATTGATGCCGGTATCGCCGCAGCACGCGAGGCCGATGCAGCAACCCGCTCAAGCAATACCATGGGAGCAACGACTGAAAGTGAGGCATCTACACCGCGTAAATGCACTTACAAGGAATTCGTGAGTTGCCAGCCAACCACCTACAGAGGCATAGAAGGAGTGACAGAGTTAGCACAGTGGTTTGAATGCATTGAAACAATATTCATGAGAAGCAACTGCGCAGAAAACAACAAAGTCACTTTTGCTACTGGAACCTTAAGGGGAGATGCACTATCTTGGTGGAATGGTACTGTCAAAATAATGGGCACCGAAGCAGCATTTCAAATCTCCTGGACCGAACTGAAAAATAAAATGTTGAAAAAGTACTGTCCTCGGACAGAGGTCAGGAAGCTTGAGGATGAATTTCACCAGTTAGTGGTGAGAAACAATGACGTCAGTACGTACAACCGAAGGTTTCAAGAATTATCTCTTCTGTGTCCACACATGGTACCTGACTTGGAAAAGATGTTGGAAAAATATGTGGAAGGACTACCTTCAAGTATTGAGGGAGACGTCACCGCATCACACCCACAAACCCTCGAAGCCGCATTCGTATTTGCTCAGCGAATGATGAACCGAGTGCTTAAACGAGGTTCTAACTCCACAGTCATTGGACAAAAGAGGAACTATGATAACCATGGCAGCATCAACCGAAATAGCAACAGCTATTACAACCACAACAGGAGCTACCGTAGCAATGACCGAAACAACCGCAACAGAGACTACCAGCAAAGCCGTAACGACCGACATCAGCAACAAAACCGCCGTCAAGAAGCCGCCAGGGCTTATGTGGCTGCACCTACTGAAGGGAAAATGTATGCTGGTACAAAACCCCAGTGTAACAAGTGTAAGATGCATCATGTCGGACCCTGCACCGCTATTTGCGGAAACTGCCGAAGAATAGGTCATGTGACCAAAGACTGCAGGGCCATAGGGGCAAATGCACACCCAGTAGCAGTGAAGTGTCACGGTTGTGGTGAAGTGGGACATTACAAGAGTCACTGCCCAAAGAACACCAACAATGTTACCCGCGGAAGAGCCTACATACTTGGAGATGGAAACGCGCCACAGAATCCCAATGTCACTACGGGTACTTTCTTACTGAATCAACATAGTGCTAAAATATTATTTGATTCTGGAGCCGATAGAAGCTTTGTATCTACTTCATTTGCTTTATTGCTTAATATCGCGCCTGTAGAATTAGATACCTCGTACGAAATTGAAATAGCCGACGGAAAATTGCTAAGCACCAACACCGTACTCGAAAACTGCACCTTAACCCTCCAAGACAAATCATTCCCAATCGATCTCATGCCCATCCAACTTGGAAGCTTTGACGCAATTGTGGGCATGGATTGGTTATCCAAACATCGTGCCCGAATCATCTGTGACGAAAAAGTTATCCAAATCCCCATAGACAATGAAACGCTCACCGTTCGTTGTGACCATTATAAAACCCAACTCAATATCATCTCGTACATCAAAACGGTGAAATACATAAACAAAGGATGTCACGCATTTTTGGTCCAAATAACGGAAGATAAATCGAAAGAAAAAAGAAAACGACTAGAAGAAGTGCCAGTTGTAAATGAGTTTGCAGAAGTATTCCCTGAAGACTTGCCAAGTGTTCCACCAATCCGGCAAGTAGAATTTCGAATCGAGTTAGTGCCTGGAGCAGCACCCGTTGCAAAAGCACCGTATCGATTAGCCCCTTCCGAAATGAAGGAATTATCTGAGCAGTTGAAAGAACTGTCAGATAAAGGATTCATCCAACCTAGCTCATCACCTTGGGGAGCACCAGTCCTGTTTGTCAAAAAGAAAAACGGAACATTCCGAATGTGCATCGATTGTAGAGAGTTGAACAAACTCACGGTGAAAAATCGATACCCATTACCAAGAATTGACGATCTATTTGACCAACTGCAAGGATCGAGTGTTTACTCAAAAATCGATCTAAGATCAGGATACCACCAATTAAGAGTCAGAGAAGAAGACGTTCCCAAAACAGCCTTTCGAACACGATATGGACATTACGAATTCCGAGTAATGCCATTTGGTCTTACCAACGCACCGGCAGTGTTCATGGATCTAATGAACCGCGTATGCAAGCCATACTTGGACAAGTTCGTAATTGTGTTTATCGACGACATTCTGATCTACTCACGTAACGAAAAAGAGCATGCTGAACACTTGAGAACCATTTTGGGTTTACTCAAGCAAGAAAAATTGTATGCGAAATTTTCCAAATGTGACTTTTGGATCTCCACCGTTCAATTCTTAGGCCACATCATCAATAGTCAAGGTATTCACGTTGACCCCGCCAAGATCGAAGCAGTTAAAGGCTGGGCTTCGCCCACCACTCCAACTGAAATTCGACAATTTTTAGGACTCGCTGGTTACTATCGAAGGTTTATAGAGGGTTTTTCCAAAATCGCAAAACCTTTGACAGAACTCACTCAGAAAAACAAGAAATATATCTGGGGAGAGAAACAAGAATCAGCATTTCAACTTCTAAAAAAAAAACTTTGTGAAGCGCCGATTCTAGCACTACCAGACGGAAGCGACAACTTTGTAGTATATTGTGATGCATCACATCATGGTTTAGGTGCGGTACTAATGCAAAGAAACAAAGTCGTTGCTTACGCTTCTCGACAACTCAAGAAAAATGAGGAAAATTATACCACTCATGATCTAAAATTATTAGCAGTAGTATTTGCTCTTAAAATGTGGAGACATTACCTATACGGTACAAAGTGCACAGTATGCACCGATCACAAAAGTCTCCAACACATACTAGATCAGAAGGAGCTGAACATGAGACAGCGCCGATGGTTGGAACTACTCAACGACTACGATTGTGAAATTCGCTACCAACCCGATAAAGCGAATGTCGTGGCCGACGCATTAAGCAGAAAAGAAAGAATCAAACCCCTTAGAGTCCGATCATTAGAAATGACCATTTATTCACCCCTCCCATCTCAAATTCTCATAGCCTAATCGGAAGCTCTTCAAGAAGAAAATCGAACTCACGAGAAAATTAATGGCATGCCAGAAAGTGAGAACGGATTCATACGAAGAGCCGATGGAATGTTATGCTTCAAGAAAAGATGCTGGATTCCTCTCTACGGAGGTATTCGAGATCTTATCATGCATGAATCTCACAAGTCTAAATATTCCATTCATCCCGGATCCAACAAGATGTACCAAGATCTCAAACAACTTTACTGGTGGCGAAACATGAAAGCCGACATTGCAACATATGTTGGGAAGTGTTTGACTTGTTCAAGGGTCAAGGCTGAAAGCCAAAAGCCATCTGGACTTCTTGTACAACCTGAGATACCAATTTGGAAATGGGAAAGAATCACTATGGATTTTATTACCAAGTTACCAAGAACGTCGACCGGATATGACACCATCTGGGTTATCGTCGACCGCTTGACCAAATCAGCTCATTTTCTGCCTATCAAAGAAACTGACGAGTTGGACACACTCGCTCAGTTGTACTTCAAAGAAATCATAATCCGACATGGAGTCCCAATCTCTATAATTTCAGACAGAGACAGTCGATTCACGTCAGGATTTTGGCAATCCCTACAGAAAGCCCTCGGTACTCGATTGGACATGAGCACCGCCTATCATCCTCAAACTGATGGACAAAGTGAAAGGACAATCCAAACCTTGGAAGATATGCTTAGAGCATGTGTACTTGACTTCGGAAAAGGTTGGGATAAACACTTACCATTGGTTGAATTCTCGTACAATAATAGTTACCACGCTAGCCTAAAGGCTGCACCTTTTGAAGCACTTTACGGGAGAAAGTGCAGATCACCTATCTGCTGGACGGAAGTTGGTGACATGCAGCTCACCGGACCAGAACTAATCCACGACACGACAGAGAAAATATTCAAAATCAAACATCGTCTCCAAGCCGCTCGTGACAGACAAAAGAGTTATGCAGACGTGAGGAGGAAACCCATGGAGTTTGAAGTCGGAGATAGAGTTATGCTAAGAGTTTCGCTCTGGAAGGGAATGATACGCTTCGGAAAGCGTGGAAAACTCAACCCAAGGTACATTGGACCTTTTAAAATCCTCGAGAGGATTGGTCCAGTTGCCTATAAATTTGAACTTCCAGAGGAACTCAGTAGGGTACACCCTACATTCCACGTATCCTAACTTAAGAAATGCCTATCGGACGAGACTCTCGTTATTCCGCTGAAAGAGATTAAACTGGAAGACAAACTTGTGTTCACAGAAGAACCCGTGGAAATAATGGATAGAGAGGTGAAGCAACTTAGGCAAAACCGTATTCCTATTGTGAAAGTTAAATGGAACTCTAAGAGAGGACCAACGTACACATGGGAACGCGAAGACCAAATTCGTGAAAAGTATCCCCACCTATTCTCGTAAACCACTCTTATTAGCCATTTTAGACTTGAATTCCGGGACGGAATTCAGAATGAGGGAGGAGTACTGTAGGATTCTATGAAAAACCCTTGTAGTTAATCTCAATGATTAGTGATAACCTTGTATTGTCATTTAATAAAGCCCATTTTTGCTGGGAAATTTAAACTTTTCTATTATCGTTTATTAATATCGCTGTGCATTCCATATATGTATATATTGTATACACCGAACTTGAGATAACACTTCCCACGCAACAACACATTTTCACGAGCAATGACAAGTGATTATACTCACGATAAAACTTAACATATCTATTATAATACGTTTAACCCAAAAACATTTACACCAAATACAATTAACCAAAATTTTCACACCTAATACACTAATTATAATCTCAAACTACAAGACCAACCGGACCCTTAATGTTTCGACCCATCACCACACGGCCCATCAGAAACCACACAGCCCATCGCCAATTCCAGCCCAACACATTACCCACTTTATTCTTTTCTTTTCCTTTGTTTTCTTTTATACCCGATCGACACCACCCTTCAAAAACCCATTTGTATTTTTAAAATATCGAACATAGGTCATACATATTTTTACACCTTCGAATGCACCACCCAACTAACTACCATGGTGCAAAAACACAGCTAGAAATATCGAGTATTAGCACAGTAACGAAACTCATTTTGGTTGTCCCATTTTCGACTAAAGCGTATAAATATAAACGTCGAAACATAAACATATCACACCCCGCTTTTTCCTATGACCTTCCAACTATATTCTTAACTTAATTTGCTACTTCAAAGAAGAAATAAATTACAATAAAAACTTGTAGCTCGCTAGTCCAAATATTGTGCCAATATTAGTGGAAACCGAATGGAGGAAGACTCCAAGAGCAAGAATCCAAGGCACCTACCTTCAAATACTCATCTCACACTCAACCTATGTCAGAGATTATACTTATGTTTCCATCTAGTAACAGTAGCTTCAATGATTGAGTCAATTAGTCAATAGAATGTATTGCTGTAAACGAACCGGACGAACACGAACGGAGTCTTGTTCATGTTCGTTCATTTAATTTTAACCGGACAAATAAACGAACACGAACGCTTAAACGGACGAATTTTCTTGTTCATGTTCGTTTATTAAGAAAATGAGTTGTTCATGTTCGTTTATGTTCGTTCATTAAGATACTAAACGAACGCTAAACGGACATAGACGATCGAACATAAATAAACATAGAAAAACAAACATAAACTTTATTAAATTATGCATCTAATATTGTTTTATAAGTGTTGTTTTGTTTAAATAAACTAATTTTAAAATTATACAATTAAAAGATATGATATACGCACATAAATAAATAAATGAATACAAACGAACGTTAACGGATGCATAATCGGACGTTCACAAACATAAATAAACGAACGTGACTTTTGTTCGTGTTCGTTCATTTAACTAAACGATCGTAAAATATTATTCATGTTCGTTCATTTAATAAATAAACGAACATAAACAAACTTTTTACCGAACGGTTCATGAAATGTTCACTGAACGTTCAGTTCGTTTACAGCCCTAATCCTAGCATTGTCAAACTTCCAGTTTTGCACCATTGATGAAGAACCTGATTTTCTAGGCACAACATTTAAGTTTAGTTGACCTTTCTTGAAAATTTTTAGATTCGGACAAATTTCAATGTGCCTGCGTAACGGAGTGGTGGAGCTATCTTTAGTCTTCTTTATTTTTTCACGGCAATGCTTGCACTCATTCATCTCGGTTCCATTACTCAACTTGATTTCATTAAAATGTGACCAAACTTCTGAAGTCTTTCTCCATTTTCTTTTCCTGAATGGTGTATGTTCTTCGGTATCAGCTACATTTGCTTGTTGTGCAGCGGCTGATGCTGCAACACCTTCTTCTGAATTACTAGCGTCTAGATTAATAATATTAGGAACTCTTTCCATTATTGGAGTGCCTTCACTTGATTCAGATCCAGCCATCTACAATGAACAATGGCCACATCTTAGCATCTATAACTATAAATTTCGTATACGTTGTCGTCTAATACTTAGTTATAAATATAATTTGTCAATAAACGATCCCTAACATATTCAATATAGAAACAAAGTGTAAATACAATGTTAAGCGCAAATATGACAACAATTCAGGTGGTGTTTGTAGTAGTTTTGTTTATTTAGTTTGTAGTAGTTTTGTTTATTGAGAAATTTCATCAAACAATTGGCGTGCATAAAAAATCAGTCAATATAGATTATCAAAGTCACGCAAATATCTCAACATGGAATAACATATACACAACAACTGAAAGTATACAATACACACATAAGAAACTGATGGGAGACAAATGTATTTTATCAAATAGTTAGTTGGTTAAAAACAAATTTACAAAAGTAAAGTTTAAACAATGGTGAGTGAGCCTTAAGCTGCAATAAAACACAAAATATATAAGAATACCTGTTAAAGTTTAAACAATGGTGGAACATGAATCACCACTAGCTGTAGATTTTTAGTTATCAATATGTTAGTAAATCTCTTAACCAATGTTAGATTATATAAAAAGGTGAAACTTTGTGGTAAATAGATGAGAGTTCTAAGTGAAAAAATAAAAGATCAAATGAGATAAAAGTGAATTTTAAAAAAAATATCTTATTAAAAAATACTATTTACTTGTACAGGGACTAATAGGCGCCAAAATTCCCGCTCACTCGCTCAGTGTTATGGTGTACTTTTCAATTTTTATCAAACTTAAATGTATTATTTAAAATAAATTAATAAGTATTTTATTTTTAAGTATATTATTGTTAGGGAGCTTTGAACGTAATCGGATGAACATAATCGAACGTAATCGGACGAACATAATCGAACGTAATCGGACGAATATAATCGAACGTTCACGAACGCAAATAAACGAACAAAGCGTTTGTTCACGTTCGTTTATTTAAGTAAACGGACCAAAAATCTTGTTCGTGTTCGTTCATTTATTAAATAAACGAACATAAACGAGTTTCCCGCCGAACGATAGATGAACGGTTCGCTTAACGTTCAGTTCGTTTACAGCCCTAATAGAATGTGTGGGATATTTCGCCTATAAGATAACCCATTTGACCTTCCCCTTTACCCTACCACCTATCACTTTCTTTCAATCTCAAAACCTTCCTTAAAAAGACCAACAGCCTTCTGTCGAGAGTTGGGGAGCAAATCACATTGAAGTAAAAGCATATAAACCGTATTCAAGCTCACTGTCTTGTCCTTGTGCTTCATTCGAACCATATTGTTTCTTCACCACCTTTTAAGGTGTGGTACGATCTTCCTTTCTATACATTTTTGCACGATAACACTCGAGCATGCATAACACATATTTATTATCATCAACGTATTCTCTATATTTAGTGCATGTCACGTTAAATGAAAATGAGAAGAAGAACTCATGCATATACTCGAACATATACATCATACGTAGTTATACACTACCACATTAATAACATGGCAAAACATATCATACAAAAGAACATCACATATATAGCACGCCATATTAGTACTTCAGTAAAGATTCCATGCATCATTATCACATTCCATTCGACATATATATAGTATCACTCAGTCACATTGTTATTTTAAGTGACCCACACAAAGGTGGCGAGTCTCCACTATGGGAGTCTCGACAGCCATCTCACGCACCCTACACTCATATTTAGTAAACCCACTTCGTGCATTATCAAACATAAGGAGACTCTAAAAATACACATATGTACGCTAAGTAAAACTCAAACTCAAATCTTAACACCCACGTCAAACTGAGTAAAAAGAGATAGAAAAATATTATAGAATTTATTAGTTAAAAACTGGTTCGAACTACTCACTTTATGCTCAATTTATTTTGGGATCTTACACGTAACGAGTATATGTTATCGCATGACTCGAATCACAACCTAACTAACTCCAACTTTCATGATTTGTAACGTTAACCATAAGCTCTCAACAACACTTAAAAAGCCATGGTTCTTAAGCTACTCGACTGGTGTAAAAAGACTTAGAAAATATTTAACATCTTTCGGATCTAAACTAAGCGACAAGGCCACAAACTATAAATATAATTTTGGATTTCTAAACACAACACTTAGATATTTTTGTATAGATCAAAAGCACACCTGGAAAACTACATTTTTAGTGTTTCAACTTCGACCTTATAAGTCCCTTTACACGTTCGAATTAAAGCAATTCATATGATACTCGCTAGCCAAAACCTTAAAATCTAGAAATTTAGTTATAACTTTTTCGGTTGGGCCTATTTAAAGCCCAATAAGATTTTGCGGTAGGTAAGCCCAACAGGCCCATGTAATACGTTTTCAGAATCAGAAAAATAGCCCAAGTTTAAGCCCAAAACAGTTTACATGCCCCCGCCTCTAGATTCTTAATGGGCCACTTAAGTAATTCGTTAAAGGCCCGTTTACATTTAAAATAAGCAAATAATTGAATAAGCAGTTAAAATAAGTTAAAAACTACTTAAATAAGCCTTAGGAAAAATCGCCATAATTTTCCTTGCCTTTTTGTCATTTTTGGACTAAAAATGTAACGCGACTTAACCAAAAGGACTAAACCTGCCAAACTGTGAAACTTATGGACTGAAGCTGTGAAAACAGTTTATAAAGGACTTAAATTGACATACCATTGAACTCCAAGCCTTATATGGACATATGGACTATTTTGGACTTCGGACTTGACAAGGACTAACGACGTAACGCGAACCACAGTTAGGGTAAAAGATGTAAAATCTGGAAAGAACAAGGACCAACTGTTATAACTTGACATTCTTATTTTATTTTTCATTTTTGCATCACACCTTTATTTCATATGCATATTTGCACCTTTTACTTACATATTAGTTAATCTTCGTTAGTTACTATAAATGTTACAAGTTAACATCCATTTAATTCATGCATTTATAGGATATCATAAAGGGAAGTTAGGCATAAAAATCAGGATAATTGTGCATATATATATATATATATATATATATATATATATATATATATATATATATATATATCCTTACTTTGTACGGCAAGCACGCTAAGCATGAACCATCCACACCTGACCTTCAAATCATTATCCACCACTGTTATTCATCGTTCACCATTCACTTCACAAACACCATTAGTAATTAGTCAGATACTCAGACATTTATATATTTATCAGGTTCCGTATCGAAGTTGTTATAATTACCCCCGAGTTTACGTTCATTATCACCAGTAACGCTTAAGGTGAGTCATGGCCTCACTTTTTAAACTCTTTATATTTTTTTAAACTCTGTGAGGGGGATACATGCTATAAACAGATCACAAGTATTTTTCTGTATGCTACCTGACTTGATATATGCCTAAGTTACCTTATTGCCACAAGACCCTTTATCATGAGCCATTAATCACTGCGGTGAACGCGAATATAATGAATAGATCTATTAGAGGCTGACGACCTATCCCACTAATACTTGGACGAAATGCTTTTTTCTAGTCGTATTAGTCGCGATGTATTATATTTGAGAAAAATAGGAATTGGCAAATCACCTATTACACGAGGGCAAAACCTTCATCATTAATTTGATGAACACCTCCGTTTATGCGGTACTTTGTTAACGTTTGCGTGTCATGAGACTTAGGGCAATATATGAACTGCGATATCAACTTTTAAACTGATTGTATCTCAAATACAATCTTACTTGTGAATCGAACTGATATTTAAATTTCAAACTCCATGATTTCACTCAACATTATGTTGACTTTTAAGCATGTATCTCAGGAAACTAGTGGAGCAAGGCAGGGCATGGAGCAGGCGTACCATATCTTAAATAAAGGTGTAAACTAAAGTTGTAATTCAGTTAAAATGTTGTTTCTTTGGAGAAACTTTAGCACTATGATGTAACGCTTTGTAACTGAATTTGTATTATGGACCTATATAAATTAAAAATGCCTTCTCCGGCTGTTTTTCTATGATTTTTGATTTCGATCCTCATAGTAATACCCTAATTAAACTTCCGCTGCTATTTTAAAATTTTGGGGGTGTTACATTTTTTGTATAATAAACTTTATTAAATAAATATATAACAAATATTTAGCAATTTCCTTATAAAAAGATATATACTTATGAAAAGATGTTTAAATCACATACGGTAAATGATAAAGACTGAATTGCATCATTCAATTTAGTTATATGAAATGCATGAAAAGATGTTTAAATCACATACGGTAAATGATAAAGACTGAATTGCATCATTCAATTTAGTTATATGAAATGCATGAATCAAATTATATAGACATATGCAATATTTTCTGTTCAAAGAAAGTAAATTAATTAAGCGATTTAACTGATCAAACAATATACCGTCGCAATGCACGTGTATTTAACACACATTCGTAACATAGTACGGATTTTAGAATATTATGAGTAACTCTACAAGTGATTTGATGTGAATATCCTTGTGTTCTTCATCTTCCTCAACTTTAAACTCAAATTCTGGCCACCATCTCCGGTTTACAACCGCTATTTCCAAAATATTTCCGTCCATTATTTTTTTGACAAACTTTAAATTATAGCTTCACACACACAAAAACTGCACAAATTAAAGCTTCACACACAAAAAAAATAAAAAAAAAAAAGAAAAAGAAACATAATGGATCCACGGACCCATCTATAATCATAGTACTATCAATGCGGTTAGAAATTTTATTTTATAACTTTTAAACCAACACCTCCCCATCGACATTGCAACATCAGTGGACCATCCATCCATCTTGAATAACACTAGCATATCATCAAACACCATCCTTAATATATATTTCTAACGAGCACCACCGACAAAATCAAAACCCACCATCGTTAGATAACCAACATCACCGTAGTATTTTACGTTTCCTCAGCTTTAATTAATTATGTTATGTAATGTGGCACATTTCAAAGAATACATTATGTTTCATTAGCCTTTGCGCTTTAATATATCTCGCAGCAAATTAAATTACTCTCACACATTTGTGTCTCGCATGAATTGGACCAACAACGACTTAGCTTTCTCATGAATACCGCTAGGCCAAATGCCCTTTGGCCTCCACCGTAGGTATTAGGTTTAACTTTGGCTGGGATGTCTCAAAGTTTTAATATTTAACTGAACTACGGCATTGCCAGCCAAAAATAATTATGCAAATCGAATAAATCCTTTTTTCTTGTGAATAAATGGACAAGTTATATATATTAAAGATTTTTATATATTGTATGTTTGGCATCGATATCAAGGGTAAAGGTGGACAAAAGATTATTTTTTGAAAAAAAAAAAAAAAAAAAAAAAAAAAAAAAAAAAAAAATGTAACACCCGTAATCTCTCATAATCTGCTTCACCAAATACAGCCTAAATGTGCCGCTTTAAAACAATGCTTCCGGCCGTCTGCTCTTAGCAACTCTTGAAAGCTAAATTTCCCACCAAACAAAAAGTGCCTCTTAAGCTAAATTTCCCACAAGCATTACTAGTTGGTGCATAACATTTAAAGTAGAAAGACTTTTGGTGCAAATTAATGAGGACATATTACAAATGTCACGCTCTCTTCTTTTTAATATATTAGATAATAAAATATATTATATGCGAAGCAAGTAACTTATGATTATATATACGGAGTTATGCTACAACCACAAAAAGTTTACAAAAAGACATCCACAAAATGAGGTGCTATATTTTGATTGGTGGCTTTTGTAAAAATTTATCTCTCTTCTCTTTGATTAACCCAATCAAAACATAACACATCATTTTTGTGGATGTTTTTTTGTAAACATTTTGTGGTTGTAGCATAGCTCATATATATACGTTGTAAAACTACACCCAAGACGTAAGATAGCCATGTGTGAAAGTTAAAGCACTCAACTAGCACATCTAGCAAGCACATCAGCTAGTGTTATAATTAGTTATGATCAGCGGCACTCAAAAAAGTTGAAGATTACTTGAAGATACACCATTTGTTGCTGATGCGGTAGTGGAAAGAAGAATGTTTAAGCCAAAGAAGACAACTCTCATATAAGCGAGATCAAACACAATCTAGTTGATTCAATTTCTATCTAATAATCAAATATGATTAAAAAAAAAAAACGTTTAACATTTCAAAGTACCGGCCTTGAATTTTTGAATTCTAGCAAGGATTATTTAAAACAGAAAAGATCGGATAACACTGGGTGCATGTAGTAGTGAGTGACAGTCAAAAGACTGATATCTTCATTATTATATCAACTTTCTCTCTCTTCAAATACTTTATGACCAACTTGTTGTAACAAAGAGATTAACATCTCTAATATTTTTTTTTTCATTTTTTTTAACAATAAAATTAAAATTTCATTAATAATTTTAATATTACATTAATAATTAATTATTTATAAAATAAAAAAATGTCACTGTGTGTGACTTAGTTATTTATAAACAAAATATGATAAAGAAAACTAATTTCATGGACTTAAAAATATAAATTAATTATTTATAAAATAAATAAATAAAAGAAAACAAAGAAAAAACATTTCTTCTCGTCTTTTTCCTTCATGAACCTGCAACAACCAATATGAGATTAAAAAAAATAAGTAAAAAGGGGAAATGTTTGCTTTGCATTTGAATCAATGCGACCATCTTCTTCATTTCGCCGTAGTAGCGAGGACGCGTCGGTACACCCGACCGACCGATGGTCAACCGGCTTACCACACCCGGCCTAAGGTGCTTTGGGTAGTAGTACAAATGTACTATCAACTTTTCATTAAAGTAACATTTGGAGTTTAGTCCTAACAAAAGTGTTTAATGAAAGATAAACTTTTTTATGGGATGTCAACAAAATGAACTCTGTAACTATATATGATCTTTGCCTAAATAAGATACTATTTTTCAAGAATAAACACTATCTCTGTTAGAGTATTAGTTAATTAGGCCCATATGTTTTATTAATATTTGGCCTAACCTATTTACCCTATTGTATTATCTATATATACTTGCCTGAGGCTTTTAGTACTTTGACGTTACAGAATTTTGGAGACGCCGGGTGGAACATGGATACAAGTGCGTCCTTACATTTCAATTCAAATGCAAATAATTTAAGTTCTATTACTAATGGACGCATTTATCCATCTGTCTTTGTTGGTGACGGTGCCTCCATACCCATCACTAATACTGGCCATAACAGTTTGCCAGATCCTTACCGACCCTTGCACCTAAATTATGTCCTTGTCACACCCCACATTGTTAAAAATTTATTTGCTGTTAGAAAATTTACCTGTGATAACAATTGCTCAATTGAATTTGATGAATTTGGCTTTTCTGTGAAGGATGATAGCACTGGAGATCTTTATCCTGTCACCAAGCCCACCACCTCTCCCCAAGCTTTCATTACAAGTCAACATACGTGGCACCAACGACTAGACCATCCAGTTAGTGAAGTGGTATAGTCTCTTTTGTCTAGTAATAGTATTTTGTGTAATAAAATGAAGTCTCTCGTGCTTTGTCATGCTTGTCAACTTGGCAAACACGTGCGACTTCCAATTGTCAGTTCTGAGTCTATTGTTAACTCTCCTTTTGATGTTGTGCACTCGGACTTGTGGGCTTCTCCCCTGCCGAGAATTAGTGGAATAAAATATTATGTTTTATTTTTAGATCATTTTCTCATTATGTGTGGGTTTATCCATTGCGAAACAAATCAGATACCTTTATTAAGTTTCCTCAATTTCGTTCATTCGTTAAAACTCAATTTAAAGTTGAAATTAAAGCGTTCCAATATGATCATGGTGGTGAGTTCGATAACCACATGCTTCAACGTCTCTTTGACAAAAATGGCATCCATATTCGTTTCTCTCATCCCCGAACATCCCAACAAAATGGCAAATCCGAGCGAATAATTCGCACCATCAATAACCAACTCCGCAAACTACTTTTTCGAGCACTTTTACCACCTCAATTTTGGGTCGAGGCCCTCTATATGGCTGCCCATCTACTCAACATATTACCTTCGTCCACCATAAATAATGATTTGCCACATCGATAACCGTTTTTCCCTATGGCTCGGTTACACCTAAAGTCGCCCCATCCTATACATTTCTTGATGATTTTCTAGACACTCCTCCCATTAATGTTCCATCCATACCCACACCTATTGGGCCCGATGAACCTAGTTCACCTCTACCTATACCCACCCCTATTGTGCCTAATGACCCCACTTCACCATCACCTTCTCCATCGGCCCATACTTCAGCACCCCTTCATAGTTACGACCAATCCCACCCAAATACCCATCCCGATACCCAGATTTCAGCTACGTCACCACTTCGCAAAAAACAATGCTTCGTCTCATCCCATGGCCACACGTTCTCATATAGGTATCACTAAACCTAATCCTAAATATACTTGTCATGTTTCCACTATCTTTCCTATTCCAAAGTCTTATACAGCAGCTTTTAATGATCATAATTGGAAAATTGCTATGAATGATGAATATAATGTGCTCATTAAAAATGGAATTTAGACCCTTGTGCCCCGCTCACCTGACATGAACATTGTTCGTTCTATGTGGTTGTTCAAGCACAAGTATTTTTGCAGATGGATCCTATAGCAGATACAAGGCTCAACTTGTTGCTAATGGTTGTAGTCAACAGATTGGTGTGGATTGTGATGAGACTTTTAGTCCGGTTGTCAAACCGGCTACCATTCGCACTTACTCAGTTTAGTGGCATCTCGACATTGGCCTGTTCATCAGCTTTATGTCAAGAATGCTTTTTTACATGGCCAGCTTTCGAAGACTGTCTATATGCATCAACCTCCTGGTTTTTGTGATCCACATCATCCAAATCATGCTTGTCTTTTGAAAAATTCTTTATATGGTCTTAAGCAGGCTCCTCGGGCATGGTTTCAACGGTTTGCTAGTCATGCTACTAGAGTTGGTTTTACTCATAGCCGTTGTGATTCTTCGCTCTTTATTCTTCGACAGGGTTCTAATAGTGCATACCTACTAATTTATGTTGATGATATTATACTAACATCCTCATCTACAGCACTTTTGCAGCGGATTATCTTTTCTCTTCATCAGGAGTTTTCCATGGCTGACCTTGGTTCTTTGAACTATTCTTTAGGTATTTGTGCTTCACGAAATGATACAGGTATGTTCTTACATCATAGGCAATATGCCTTGGAGGTTTTGGAGCGAGCTGGTATGCTCAATTGTCATCCTTTTCAAACACCTATTGATACTGATCGTAAACTTGGTGCATATGGTGTTAGTGTTTATGACCCAACGTTTTACAAGAGTCTTGTGGGTGCTCTTTAGTATCTTACATTTACTCGTCCCGACCTGTCTTATGTTGTACAAAAGATTTGTTTGTACATGCATGATCCTCGTGAGCCTCATCTTGCGGCTCTCAAACGGATCTTACGTTATGTTCACGGGACACTTGTTTATGGTCTTCAGTTATACTCCTCCACGTCTGGCTCTATGGTTGGTTATACAGATGCTGATTGGGCCGGCTGCCCTACCACACGTCGTTCTACTTCTGGATATAGAGTTTTTCTTGGCAACAATTTATTGTCTTGGTCTTCTAAACGCCAGGTCACTCTCTCTCTCGCTCTAGTGCAGAGGCAGAGTATCGTGGTGTTACTAATGTTGTTGCTGAGATTGCTTGGTTACAAAAACTACTACGTGAGCTTCATTTCCCCTTGAAGACTGCTATTTTGGTGTATTGTGATAACGTTAGTACCGTATATCTCTCGTCCAATCCCGTGCAACATCAGCGCACGAAGCATATAGAGATAGATATCCATTTTGTTCTTGATCAGGTTGCTGCATGTCATGTTCACGTGTAGCATGTTCCTTCACGTTATCAGTTCGCGGACATCTTCATAAAAGGTCTTTCGTATGCGCTGTTTGATGATTTTCGCTCCATTCTGAGCGTTCGCCCATCTTCCGCTCTGATTGCGGGGGGCTGTTAGAGTATTAGCTAATTAGGCACGCATGTTTTATTAATATTGGGCCTAACCTATTTCCCCTATTGTATTATCTATATATACTTGTTAAAGCTTAATATTATCCTTTATCACACAACACAATATGAGAATAGTAGAGAAAGAATGAGATATGTAGTAACTTCTAAGGAAAGAAAGAGATATTAGATTAGAAGAGAAATGGAGATACAAGAAGAGAGTGCCCTAGAAACTACACACACATCCAACCCTTCCAAGTGAGGAGGTGAAGGGTATTTATAGTTTTGAGAGATGGATGGGCTTGGACTGGGTGGGCTTTTACATGGGCTCTTTTAAACACTAAACATAACCTATTAGCTTAAGTCCAAGCCCATTGATTAACTTAACTAACTCAAACAACGACACATTAATTAAACTATTACAATGACAAATGACCATCACTTTAAAATAAATCCTAACAATCTCCCCCTAAGGGATGGTCATTCAAATGATGCTCCATGTGAGATGGTCTTTCGTCTTCAATGTCTTTGAGCTTTGAGTGTCGTTGTATAGCAGTCTTTGTTTTTGATTCCTTCATGCTATGTGATCTTCAAAGTATCGTCTTTGAGGTTGTTCTTGCCTTGATCAGCATCTTCATGTGATGATGAGTCGTGACTTCCAACATACTCATACATCTTGGACATTATACTTATGCTAACAATCTCCCCATAATCTTTCATCATATGAACTTGTTCTCGACATCTTGATTAGCTTCTTGACTTTGTCGTTTCACTTTGTATTTAACTTGATCTTCTTGTCTTGAACTTTTATACTTGAGTTTTGTTGGAGATGTTCTTCATAAATATGAGTATGCTGAGGTGAAGATGAATGATGTATGTGGTGATGGTTAATGGATGTTTATAGGTAGCTGCATAAAACTGTTAGTAATAATCATCCAGCGCTTACGGGTTGGGACTTTGAGATTGTCAACAGCATAGTGTGAAGACTTTCTCTAATCCTTCCCCAGGCCGTTCTGAACCGGATACCCCCAAGAGGGCTTACACGGACACACCGAAGTGCATCCACGATTCAGTGAGTCGCTGGAGATCACCCCACGACTGTAGACCGTTTGAAGCACGTAACCATCATGATGTAAATGGCAAGATCTGTAGATCTCATTAAGACTCTTACAACTTGTGCTCTTTTCGACGAACACAAGTGTATCATTTAGGAAGTGTTCCTAACGAGATATTTTGATGAATCTCATGGCTCTAGACTCTATTGTGCGTTTTGGTTTTTAGTCGTCGGAGGCATGGAGCAGAGTGCCACCTTTTCAATATCAACACATCTCGGAGTGAGAGGCCGATAGATTATGCAGTGTTCTCCGTGAGAAATGAAACAAATATCTTTTAAGAGATATCTGAGTGGCTAGGAGGTTGGTGCAGCGCGTCACTGGGTCCATGAGGTCTTGTCTTCAATATCAGTATCACCTTAGTGAATACCGATAGCAGATGTATTGACCCGGTTTCTGCCCTAAGTTTTCACGGAGGGCTATTTCTTTTCACCCTTACATTAAACTTTTCTTTTTCATTCTTCAACCCCTTCTTTCCCTTTCTCATTTACTCTTTTTTTCAATCATACCTAAGGACTTCTAATTCTAATCTATTGGAATTGTCCTTGGGTAGATCCCTCTGGCTCTGGCGGATCATAGGATGGTTTTTCCTAACCTTAGTCACCTTATAACACCATGACTATCCTAGATTTTCCATAAAACCATTTGAAAATCTCTCAAAGTGTTTATGAATAAACACATTTAGTTAGCACATTGAGAGTTTTATATTTTTGAAATACTCCCCCTTCACATGTGCTTATGAGATTTAAGAAAGAATAGCACATGTTGGGTAGAGTTCGCACATTTTGAAATGATTGATTTTCAATGAACATGACCTTCGCGAGACACGCTTACATCACTAGATAGACTAGCTTGAAATTATTACCCGTCCCGGTCATATTCAATGATCATCTCTCGAATTGGTACATTCTACTCAGACAAGTCCTTCGCGAGACACGTTTACATCACTGGAAAACCAGCTTGAAATTATTACCCGTCCAGGACAAGTCTTTTCGATAACGGACATTTAGATTTCGTCAATTCGAGGGTTAGAACTGAGTCTGTCTGGAGAGCATACTTTGAGATTCCACGAACTTTAAACCTTTTGATCACATTTTAATCACGTCTTCTCCCCCTCAAAAATAGCATGAATTGATATTTTTGATATCAACTGATTAAAATGAAACCTTTTGGAGAGAAAGACGGATTTTAGCATGAAATAGGAACATTTTTGTTTTTCTACTCCCCCTTAAATAAAGCATATGGTTAAACATTTTAGTTTAAAAGCAGTGTTAAGGGTTTAGGAGGGAGTTATCTTGAGCACTTTATGAAAGATTTGGAAAAATCTTATTGAAAAATCTTGAAGAAAATGTGCTCAAGATAGAAAAGATTTTGAAAATCTTTGAAGATATGGTAGGGAAAGTATCTTCATTTGTTTTTAGGATAAGTGTTTGAAAAAGAGAAATTGGATTTGCACAACACTTTCCTTTATTTGAAGTTCGGGTTGTAAGCTGAAATACTTACAAGCCATTGAGATTTTTAGGATAAGTGCTCTGAAAGATTTTGAATAAGCACTTTCCTTTCTTGAAAGCACGGGTCCTGAACTGATGTGTTCAGAAGCCATTGGGATAAGCTCGGGTTCTGGAGTGAGTCTCTCATAAGCCATTTTGAGAAGAAATTTTGAGAAACGACATGTTTTGAAAACATTTAAATGAACTCTCGCTCAAGCATCTGTACATGCCCGTATCATTGTTGAATGACATTTCTAGGTACGTACAGAATATCGATTATACGAGAGACATGTCGGAGAAGAATATTTTTGAATTTTATATTTTATATTGTTTTTGTCTTTTTGGAAAATTTTCTATTTTTATATTTTGCTTTTGTTGGTTTTTCAAATTTTGTATTTTTTTTTGATTTTTTTTTTTTAAATGTATTCACAAAGAAGAATTAAGTATGAACAAGTAGAAGTGGAGTTAAGAGAGGAATAAGACCAGGATTTCCAAATGAGATGTTGGCATAGAGTTCTTCTTTTCCACATTGGTTGTATGAACCTTCTGCACTTTCATAAGTACCTGCATCCACAGAATCCACAAAAGAAGAATATGCACAAATAGTAGTGTTAGCAGCACATGAATCATCACTCTGGGGGTGTTCACTATCAATGGTTGTAGTGGTTTCTTCATTCTTATCCTGATGATGTTCACTACTACTTGTTGTGGTGCGACTATCAAGAATCTTTCCTGTGGGAATCCATCTAAGACCGACTGTGTTAAAAACTTTTCCCGTGGGAATCCACCTAAGGCAGGATCTAGGAGTTGTTTTCTTTTTAGATACAGCGGAAGTCTCATTTTGAGAAAAACTACGTCCTGTAGGGATCCACTTGGTAGAATTCTTAGCTATTTGCTTCTTATCAACGGGTGTGTTTCTATTTGGTGTCTTAGAGGATTGTGCCTTAGCACGCAAATTTGCTTTCTTGATATACTGTGCCACACATGCATCATGATTAGCTGAAAAGACACATTTTTGACATGTAGGACAGACAAATTCAACATTCTTGTACAAAACAGCAACCTTAACTTTGTCACTACAGTCATTTGAAGCTTGGTTTCTGTTCGAAGAGGAATTCTTAGTGTTGCATTCTACTTGTTTAACATTTTCTTTTTCGCAACTACTCTTAGATGCAGGCCTATCCCTAGTCTGTTGTTGATAGTTCCTAGGTAATGGTTTACAACTACTAGCAGTGCCTTGTAATGTTGTAGAATTCATCACCGTGGATGGTGTTCCTAAAATTCCATCTTTTCGAAGCTGTGCCTTTTTCCTAGCTTTTTCTAGATAGGAATTGTGGACCATGTTGTTTGAACCAACAGATTCTTTAACAGTATTTGTGGTCACATTTGGTGAGCTATTCCTAGGGGCACACACATTAGGATTCAACTTGTTGTCCTTTGAATTTGTAGTAGCATTCCTAGAGTCTTTTGGATTATTTTTTGCACTTTTGTCTATCGCCCTATGTGTATGAGATGTAGAGGCAGACGCAGTAGTGGGACTAATCCTTGATCCGTGTGTAGTATATATATAAATAAATATAGTATCGTGCACACGTGATACTTTGGGAAATGACAAGTCAAACCTTAGGAAAAGTCAAACTTGCAAAACCCGTGAATGTGATGTGTGTGATACCGGGCAAGTGATCACCCGGGTCGTGTCCCAGCGAGGTGTGAATCGAGGATTTCGTTTTAGGTTCGGAATTAAAATGCTTGATGATTTGATTTGGAGATTATTCGGTGTTGTGGTAATATTACACAAAGCAATGAAACGCAAAAGGTATTTAAAACTAAAAACGCATGTTTTAATTAACGTTAACGCGCAAAAATAAAAGTGAACTCTAAAAATATTAGCCCCTACGAGTACCGAATTAATTTTCCTACGACTTAAATAAAAAGAAAATTTTGGAAAAAAGAAAAATATTTTTTTGACTTTTTAATAATTTTTTATAAATTAAAAACTATTTAAACTATTTTAAATTTCTAAAAATACTAAAACTAATTTTAAAAATCTGAAATTTTTTTCTAAAATACTTAATACTAATCTTGAGCTATGAAAAATATAAAAAGTGAAATTGCTTTTTTAAATAAGCTGAAAATTAAGCAATAGCTCACAATAAGCTAAAAAGAAAAAAAAAGATAAGAAGTAAAAGGGGTTTTAAATAAAATTTTGTAAAGTTTAAACAAAAGAGATTAAGAGTGCAGTGGTGGGTTGCTTTGGTTGTGTGTTAAATGCCCTGGGTTCGAACCCCAGGACTGCAGTTTTGCTATTTTTTTTTTCTTTGTTTAGTTCTCTTTTTCAAATCTTAAATACAAACCAAACTAACCCAAACACAAAATAACATAAATCCAACTAACACAAATCAACTTTAAACTTCAACTGATAAACTTCAAATCTAAATAATAAACTCAAACAAATCAAACTTTGAATAGATTGACTGAACACAAACCAAACTAACACAAACACAAACACAAAATAATAAACTCTAACAAATCTAAATCCAACTGATAAACTTCAAATCTGCTATTTGCTCTTTCTTTCTTTAACAGCAAAACTACTTCTACTTAATACTACATAATCAGCACAATATTAAACAAGCAGAATCGAACAACTACAAGAACAACAAAAACATTCAAGCTTAACATAACCATTAAACATTAACCATTAACATAACCATTAACAACTAAACTAAGATAAACTAAACATTAACATAACCATTAAACCTAAGCATTAAACATTAAACAAGATAAACTAAGATAAACTAAACATTAAACATTAAACATTAAACATTCAATAACCAGCAAACATTAACCATTAACATAAGCAGTAACATAAACTAAGATATATTTTTTTTTCTTTGATTTTCTTAAAGCAACAAGCTTAAACTAAATAAACTAAATAACCTCAAATAACCTCAACATGCTTAAACTAAAAATAATTTCTCAACATAACTAAGAACCTTTAAACAAACCATACAAAAAAAATACGCAGTGACAAGAATGAAATAAGCAGATTTCACGAATAAATTCTGAACAAACAATCGACTAAATTGACTTTCATTAACTAAATTAAAATTACATCCGATTAAAACTACATTCATGAAAATAAATTACAACTAAAAAAATAAAAACATACCGAAAGAAGCTAAAAATAAAACCTGCCTCCAAATGAGACTATCCTACCCTATTTATACTAAGTGCTAAACTAGGGGTCTTTACTTGGTTGTGTTTCTTCTGTGAGATAAATCTTCACAAAAAGTTACTTGTGCTTCTTTGCTGACTTTCCCCGCCGTTGGATGAATCTTGAACTTGATCTTGGCCCTTTATTTTGGTCTTAGCGCCCACTACATCCCACGGATTGATGACCTGGCTTGGAGAAGGTTTAATGGGGAAAGGGTAGTGAAATGGGGAGTGGAGAAGGGTAGTGAAATGGTGAAAGATTTGGGGAAGAGGAGTGGATAGTGATGGTTGTGTTGGCTGCTTGTGTTCTTGGCGGGAGGGAGGTAGAGGAAAAGAGTTGGGTGTGTTAGGGATTTTGACCGGATATGAAAGGGGGTTTGACTGGGATTTGGGATAAATGGTTTGACCCCGCTTTTGTATTAGCTAAGGATCGGTGGGTTTTAGTGTTTAGGTGTTGGGTCGGGTTTGTTAAATTTTGGGTGTTGGGCTTGTAGAGTGGATCGGTTAGATGGGCTATGGTTTTTTAGTTTTGGCTTGGGTCGGTTTGGGTGGTTTAAGTGTTTAAGATAAGGTGGGCTGGTAAAGTAGTTTAGCATTTGTTTGGTCCGGTTGTCTTAGTATTAGAGTAGAATAGGATTTAAACAAAAAGGACCAAAAGTGTAATTATTGAAATCGTAAGGACCATTTTTGCCAAGCTTATTATTCCAAGGACCAAAAATTTATTTTTTATTATTATTTTTTTTTTTATTTTCTTTTTCAAGCTTGAGGGACTAGACTTGCCATTTATGCAAATTTTGTTTGTTTTTCAATCTTTTTCAATCATTTTGCATATGGAAAACACAAAAACACATTTCAAAGATATTTAACATTATTTGATCGTTTTAAAGTGTTTTTGGTTATTTTGACTCGAAAATTGGACGAAAAGATATGTGTAAAACGACACATATCAAATCCCCCACACTGAGCAATTGCTAGTCCCTAGCAATTATTTATGAAAAGTTAATGGATTTGAAATCTCTTTACCAAAAGCCATTACTTCTGGAGTAGCCAAATGTTTCAGTTCAAGTAAGAACTATGGTACACTGATAACCATATGATTTTGAGCAAACCATCAGCTGTCAACGGATTTGATTTGTCTTTACCAAAAGCCGTTTGCTTCTGGACTAGCCAACTCTTAGATAAAACAACTTATTATCTTTGGTGAGCTGATTACCAATTACGGTTTTCCAACTGCCTTTACCACAAGCCATAATCTTGCGGGCTAGCCAACTCTTCATCTTTTTAGGATATGGTGAGTCGAATACCATACAATTTTTGGCAAATTGTAAGCCGTAAACGGATTTGATATATCTTTACCAAGAGCCGTTTGCTCTTGGATTAGCCAATCCTTTTGTGTGTTAGACATGGTGGACTGATAACCATTTGTTGTGTAAGTGCAAAACACTTACACCAAAAAAAAAAAATTTGGCCAAAAACGGGGGAATTAGATGGTATATATACGTGATTAAATTCGTGAGAATTCCCCCCACACTAGAAATGAATATTGTCCTCAATATTCAAAGTACCGGCTGTTATGCCGAAACTGAGAACGTAAAAGGGAAATATTACGGGCCATTTATTTTATTTTTGTGGTTTAAAACTTTTTTTTTTTTTTTTTTTTTTTTTTTTTTTTGAAAATTATATACAACAGCGGGGGGCATCCCCCACACTAGGGTGGTAGAAAGTAGAAAGAAGTCAGAAATATGGGTGAAAACCCATATGGTGTGCTACTGTTTTTGTTAACCGAGTCGCTAGCTTGACTCGACCCCGAATTCATTTGTCCATGGGGAAGCAAGTGGAAACCAATCTCAATCGGACTTTCATTCAAATTGTTTGGATAAACACTTGAACATGAGAAAGTTCCACACCGATGAGATAAAACCCGCAGTATTTCAATAGAAGAAACTATTAAGGGCGATACCGGGGTCAAATATGGTGTCCTCATTCCCGTAGGAGAAAAGGGAAAGAGCAATCACACCATATGTGATGAAGAGAAGCAAGATTTTTATTATTATCATGTAAAACTCTTCATCATCAGAAGCATCATCGGCTTCACCGGGAGGGAGGGTTGGGATACAATCTTCAAGAAGTAAATCTTTGAACATACCTCCCCCCACACTAGAATCATCCTCCAGATCAAAGTAAAAATGATCATATTCAGGAGGAGATATCATATGAGGAGGTTCAACCGAGAACTCCTCATGATATCGATCATTTTCATCAAAATGAAATACATCATACTCGGTAAGAGACATATAAGAATGGGAAGTGGTATTTACACTTCCCGTCTCTTCCAAATGATCGATATCAAAACGAAAGGCTTCATAAGCTGAGAGTGAATAATCCGGATGAGGAGTGGGATTGCCACTTCTCTCCTCTTGATCATTAAACACAAAACTCTCAAATTCGGGAAAAGCATCCTCGAGCTCGAGCTCGGAAGGATAAGACGGCTTTTCCACAACAACATCATCCTTTGGGGGGAGAGCAAACAGTGGTTCATCAAAAATCATCTTTTCTAAAATCGGGCCATCTCCCCCGGATCAACATCGGGCTCAACAATTTGAGCATCAAACAAGAAGACCTCGAACTCTTCCTTAGAAATATCACTTTCCTCAAACGGAGGAGAAGTATAGGAAGAGTCGGAAATGAGTGATGCGGAAGTAAGAGTAGGATTTTTGGCAATATCAATTCGACAAACTGATTCTGAAGGTGGGGCAAGTGGTATGCTCTTAGAGCTAGCAGTTTTTACCACTTCCGTTGTATCCTCCAATTCGTGTTCATCGTAATCAAAAACACTCTTAACTTCCGCATTACAACTTTTGAACCATTCACTTGAACCAGGGGTTATGTTCGTTGCTTTGAGCTTAGCACGATGTTGTGCAACACTTTTGACCGCAAATCTTGAAAGTTTCGAATCAATTTTTTCAGATTTTTGATCAATAGTAGCAACGTTGCATTTAGACCCCTGATTAATGTTAAACGTGATCTCTTCATTCTCAACACGAATGGTCAATTCTTCGGCGAACACGTCAATGAGAGCACGACTCGTTCTTAGAAAAGCTCTACCCAAAATGAGTGGAACTCGAGGATCGGCATCAAAATCTACTACAACAAAATCAGTAGGAAAGTGAAACTTTCCTACTTTCACCACAACATCCTCGGCTATTCCAAGCGGATGAGTTATAGTACGATCCGCGAGCTCAAGTGTCATGCGAGTAGATGCAAGCTCTGGAAGAGATAATTTCTTCCATATCGAGAGTGGCATAAGGTTAATGCTCGCGCCAAGATCGGCCAAGGCAGGGCATTGAACCATCCCCGAGAAATCACATGGGATTAAAAACTTGCCGGGGTCTCCGAGCTTTTCGGGAAGCTTTTTGAGAACCGCCGAGCATTGCTCATTAAGTGGGGTTTTTGCCATCTCAGTCATCTTATCTTTGTTGCTTAGCAAACTTTTGAGTGTAGATGCAAATTTGGGCATAAGAACGAGAGCATCTGCGAAGCTTATGTCAAAATGCAACTCATTGAAGATTTGGAAGAATTTTTCCATTTGTTGATTGTTTTTCTCTTTAAGCTTTTGATCATTAAGCCTTGAAGGATATGGAATTGAAGGCTTAGAATTTGTCTTCGGAACATCGGGTTCCGGAATTGGAGTTTGGACCACCGAAGGTTGGACGTGTGCGGTACTTTGTGGGCTTGAAAAATGCACCTTGTCCGTTGTCACCTTGGTATCCCGATTCACCTCCCCCGGTGGAGGGGGCATAGGAGTCGAGGGTCCATTATGTGTTTTACCACTTCGAGTGGCGACAGCTTTTAATTCACCCTTCGGGTTAGGAATGGTATTTCCCGGAAGAGCTCCCGAAGTTGAACCTTGATTCATCGAACTCATGAGACTGGCAAACATGTTCTCAATTTTGCTTTGAGATTGATCAATTTTGTAGTTGGTATTTCTAAGCTCACTTTTAAGCTCTTGACCCTGTTTTGACATTGAGGTTTGAAAATCATTTTTCAAAGTGGTGATTTGATTTTGCATAGACCTCATGTTGGCCTCATTTAACTTGATGTAGTTAGCAAGTTCATTTGAGGAACCAACGGGGGCTTGGTAATGAGAAGCTTGAAAGCCTTGATTGAAATTACCCCCTTGGGTTGGGTATTGATTGATCGGGGCTTGAAGTTGATTTTGAACATTTTGCCCTCTCGGTTGGTTTTGATTGAATCTATTTGGATTGTTGGGTTGAGAAAATCCGGGTGGTCCATTTTGATTGTTAGCACGATAGTTTGGGTCAACTTGAGGACGGTATTGATTACCTCCTTGATTGAGAGACCCGGATACCGCATTAACATCACAATGACTACCATCGGTGGCAGTACAATTGTAGTATGCATGAGGACCACCACAAGTGACACAAGTTTCTTCCACCGCTTTGACTTGAGTGGGTGAAGAAGTTTGTGGGGAAGATTGTTTCTTTTGCTTGGAAAGAACCAAAGCTTGAATAGCCTCCGTGAGTTTGTCAATCTTAGCATCGGTGCTAGAAGAACTCACGGGAGATGAAGTAGAAGGTGAAGCATTCACTTGAGAAACAACTTGCTTGCTTCGTGAAGTACGAACCTTAGACTTATTCTCAATGATGGCTAAAGCATCTTTAGTCGTCCGATACAAGAGATTACCACCGGCGGCGGCATTTAGAGAGTCTTGATCGGAATGGTTCAAACCATTATAGAAGGTATCGAGTTGATGTAACTCGGAGAAACCATGGTGAGGACATTTGCGAAGTAATTCTTTAAACCGATCCCACGCTTCACTAAAGGATTCATCAAATTTTTGAGTGAATTTGGTGATTTCATTTTTAAGGGCTGTGGTTTTTGATGGAGGAAAGAATTCATTTACAAATTTCGACACCAAATCTTCCCATGTTAAAATAGAACGAGGGGGTTGTTTTTCTAGCCAAGTCCGGGCCGACCCCTCGAGAGAGAAAGGAAAAAGAAGCAATTTGATTGCATCTTGTGGTACATTTCGGTATTTGATGGTAGAGGTGATCTTGTTAAACCATCGAATGTGGGAATGAGGATCGTCCCTCTCAAATCCGAAATATTGACTCGAAGTTACTAAGGATAGCAACCCGGTCTTAAGCTCAAAGCTATCGGCAACGATTGCCGGAACAACAATAGCATCTCCGTAACCCTCGGTGGGTGCTTGGAGAAGCTCACACATGGTACGTTCCTCCGCCATTGTGACAATGGGAGGAACGGGAATAGCACGAATCTCGGGTCCGGCTATTGGGGCGGAATGCCCACGATTACGTCTTCGATTACGTCTTCTCGAGGTATGCACGAGTTCACGTAAAGGACTTGTTGACGGAGAAGAACGAGTGCGCATGCACTAACAAAAACAATTTCAATTAAAACAAGACCGAGGCAAAACACAAGTGAACTTAAACCTTAAATCAAACAAGCGTACGGTAGCTCTTCAAAAGATAAACGCGCAGAGTGGCGGGAGAGAAGAATGGATCTCTCTTCGGTCTGCAATTTAATGTCAAGACCTACCTTAAACCACTTGTATAGGTTGTTTATCAATCAAAGGTGAGCCGAATTCGCAAGCGACATAAAGGCAAGTTTTAATCTTTTGTTTGGGAACTTATTAATGGTCATACCCCCAGTTAGGTAGTATTCTGTCTTGGTTTTCGACGGTAATTTTTTATTGTTTTATTAATTTAACAAGAAAAATGGAAAATCTTTTTGTATTTTTGTTTTTATATGATAATATATATACAAAAGAAAAGAAAAATATTTTTGTGTTTTATAATTTTTTTGGAAGTGATAACTTCGTGAAGAAGGATCTCAAGTCACTAATCGTTTAAACCTTAAACAATATTGTCGCAACACAACCTCCCCGGCAGCGGCGCCAAAATTTGATCCGTGTGTAGTATATATATAAATAAATATAGTATCGTGCACACGTGATACTTTGGGAAATGACAAGTCAAACCTTAGGAAAAGTCAAACTTGCAAAACCCGTGAATGTGATGTGTGTGATACCGGGCAAGTGATCACCCGGGTCGTGTCCCAGCGAGGTGTGAATCGAGGATTTCGTTTTAGGTTCGGAATTAAAATGCTTGATGATTTGATTTGGAGATTATTCGGTGTTGTGGTAATATTACACAAAGCAATGAAACGCAAAAGGTATTTAAAACTAAAAACGCATGTTTTAATTAACGTTAACGCGCAAAAATAAAAGTGAACTCTAAAAATATTAGCCCCTACGAGTACCGAATTAATTTTCCTACGACTTAAATAAAAAGAAAATTTTGGAAAAAAGAAAAATATTTTTTTGACTTTTTAATAATTTTTTATAAATTAAAAACTATTTAAACTATTTTAAATTTCTAAAAATACTAAAAACTAATTTTAAAAATCTGAAATTTTTTTCTAAAATACTTAATACTAATCTTGAGCTATGAAAAATATAAAAAGTGAAATTGCTTTTTTAAATAAGCTGAAAATTAAGCAATAGCTCACAATAAGCTAAAAAGAAAAAAAAAGATAAGAAGTAAAAGGGGTTTTAAATAAAATTTTGTAAAGTTTAAACAAAAGAGATTAAGAGTGCAGTGGTGGGTTGCTTTGGTTGTGTGTTAAATACCCTGGGTTCGAACCCCAGGACTGCAGTTTTGCTATTTTTTTTTTCTTTGTTTAGTTCTCTTTTTCAAATCTTAAATACAAACCAAACTAACCCAAACACAAAATAACATAAATCCAACTAACACAAATCAACTTTAAACTTCAACTGATAAACTTCAAATCTAAATAATAAACTCAAACAAATCAAACTTTGAATAGATTGACTGAACACAAACCAAACTAACACAAACACAAACACAAAATAATAAACTCTAACAAATCTAAATCCAACTGATAAACTTCAAATCTGCTATTTGCTCTTTCTTTCTTTAACAGCAAAACTACTTCTACTTAATACTACATAATCAGCACAATATTAAACAAGCAGAATCGAACAACCACAAGAACAACAAAAACATTCAAGCTTAACATAACCATTAAACATTAACCATTAACATAACCATTAACAACTAAACTAAGATAAACTAAACATTAACATAACCATTAAACCTAAGCATTAAACATTAAACAAGATAAACTAAGATAAACTAAACATTAAACATTAAACATTAAACATTCAATAACCAGCAAACATTAACCATTAACATAAGCAGTAACATAAACTAAGATATATTTTTTTTTCTTTGATTTTCTTAAAGCAACAAGCTTAAACTAAATAAACTAAATAACCTCAAATAACCTCAACATGCTTAAACTAAAAATAATTTCTCAACATAACTAAGAACCTTTAAACAAACCATACAAAAAAAATACGCAGTGACAAGAATGAAATAAGCAGATTTCACGAATAAATTCTGAACAAACAATCGACTAAATTGACTTTCATTAACTAAATTAAAATTACATCCGATTAAAACTACATTCATGAAAATAAATTACAACTAAAAAAATAAAAACATACCGAAAGAAGCTAAAAATAAAACCTGCCTCCAAATGAGACTATCCTACCCTATTTATACTAAGTGCTAAACTAGGGGTCTTTACTTGGTTGTGTTTCTTCTGTGAGATAAATCTTCACAAAAAGTTACTTGTGCTTCTTTGCTGACTTTCCCCGCCGTTGGATGAATCTTGAACTTGATCTTGGCCCTTTATTTTGGTCTTAGCGCCCACTACATCCCACGGATTGATGACCTGGCTTGGAGAAGGTTTAATGGGGAAAGGGTAGTGAAATGGGGAGTGGAGAAGGGTAGTGAAATGGTGAAAGATTTGGGGAAGAGGAGTGGATAGTGATGGTTGTGTTGGCTGCTTGTGTTCTTGGCGGGAGGGAGGTAGAGGAAAAGAGTTGGGTGTGTTAGGGATTTTGACCGGATATGAAAGGGGGTTTGACTGGGATTTGGGATAAATGGTTTGACCCCGCTTTTGTATTAGCTAAGGATCGGTGGGTTTTAGTGTTTAGGTGTTGGGTCGGGTTTGTTAAATTTTGGGTGTTGGGCTTGTAGAGTGGATCGGTTAGATGGGCTATGGTTTTTTAGTTTTGGCTTGGGTCGGTTTGGGTGGTTTAAGTGTTTAAGATAAGGTGGGCTGGTAAAGTAGTTTAGCATTTGTTTGGTCCGGTTGTCTTAGTATTAGAGTAGAATAGGATTTAAACAAAAAGGACCAAAAGTGTAATTATTGAAATCGTAAGGACCATTTTTGCCAAGCTTATTATTCCAAGGATCAAAAATTTATTTTTTATTATTATTATTTTTTTTTATTTTCTTTTTCAAGCTTGAGGGACTAGACTTGCCATTTATGCAAATTTTGTTTGTTTTTCAATCTTTTTCAATCATTTTGCATATGGAAAACACAAAAACACATTTCAAAGATATTTAACATTATTTGATCGTTTTAAAGTGTTTTTGGTTATTTTGACTCGAAAATTGGACGAAAAGATATGTGTAAAACGACACATATCAATCCTATTAAGGCCAGGTGCTATCACATTCGATGTTTCGACAACGGCTTTTCCTTTTCCTTTAGCATTAAACTTGGGTAAGGGTGTTGGAGTGACTGGTTTTGTCGAATCATTTATCACATCAACTTTTGGAATAGATTGAGAAATAGACATTTTTGGTTTTACAACCGGTTTGTCCGAAGTTGATGGTTTTGCAAACTTAGTTTCCTCACCCTTCCCTTTTTGACTTTCAAGCCGAGACTTCAAAAGATCAATTTGTTTTTTGCATTTCTTTGTAAGAACGTTCATACGACAGTTTGTCATACTTGCATTCTTCCTTTTTCTGATCAAGTTGTTTAAAATATGTTACATTTTCTTTTTCAAGCTTTGCAAACGCATTTTCATATTTTGAAACAATTTGGGAAGTCTCAGCTCGAATTCTTTCATCATCTTCAACAGAATACATTTGATAAATAATGGACATAATATCAGTTGAAAGAGCTTCTTCAGAGAGTGCGTCATTTTGTTGTTCCAAAACTTTAATTTTTTCAATGTTTTCATTGGCTTCAATTACCAAAGATGTGTGGTCCTTGACAAATTCAGTTACTTCTTTGATAATTGCGTTCTCAACATGAATTGCTCTTGCATGAATGCCAGATACAATGGGAGTAATTTCTGTTTCGAACATCTTTTTCTGTTCAGTTTGAAAACTTGAAAACCAATCGTTGAATTTAGTATTAGTTTTGGTTGCCACAACATCTTGAAGCATTTCAACTCTCCTTTTAAGATCAGCCAAAAGTATTCTAGCTTCACTTGAGGAAGTGTCGTTAGAATACATTTGTTTGATGTTAGAAAGATGTTTTGACACAACTTTGAACTTTGTGGTAGCCACTGGTTTTTTGAAAAACAAAGGTGACTCCTTTTTAACAAGATGAACATCAGCAAGTTTGTTTGCTTCATTATAATCAATTGGTTTGATTTCTCTGTTCAATTGTCTCATTTTGTTTCGACTCTCTTTCGTAAGCTCAATCGTTTCATGCGAATCATAACAAGCAGGTGGATCATGCACATCATTTATAAGATTACCATTAAATAGCACATTCTGTTTTTGCTGAGCTTTCTTGAGATAACAAGGGTTTTCACAACCGAGAGCCATTTTCTTTCTTGTATATAAAATCGGGTTTTTGTCGCTAATTAACATATTAATCGTTTGAGTTGAATGACCCGTTTTTACAAGAATTTCTTCCAACTTTTTAATAGTTTCCTGTTTGTCAAGTACTTCATCAAGAAGTTCATCTTCTTGTTTTGAAAACTTTGAATGCAACTCGTTTTTTTCTTTTTCAAGATCAGAACAAATTGATTTTTGTTTAGAAAGTTGGTTGGTTAGATCAAAAATTTCTGCTTTTAGGGATTTAATTTGCATGTTCAATTTAACATCAAGAGTGTCGTATTTGATTTGCAAATGTTTTTCCCTTGAAACAGAATCACTGTAACCATTTTCAAGTTCAGACATTCGTTTGTGGTGAAATTCAAAAGCTTTTTTGTTCACCTTGTATTTCTCAAGCTCAGTGGTCAATTTTTCATTAGCGGTTTTAACATCGCTATTGATCTTTTTGACCTTTTCAATCTCAATACGACAATTATTCAGTAATGATTCAAATAAAGCACGGGTTTCCTCATTATTAGCATCATTTTGTGCAACTTGAACTTCGTTAGGATCCATATCTGGAGTTGCCAAATTAATATTGCTACAA
Organism: Artemisia tridentata subsp. tridentata; assembly: GCA_021014915.2. NCBI lineage: Eukaryota > Viridiplantae > Streptophyta > Magnoliopsida > Asterales > Asteraceae > Artemisia > Artemisia tridentata. The sequence goes on from CP139506.1 coordinate 178,726,418, forward strand.
CTTGGCGAGTCCATATATGTATCATAAGTAGGTACGAGAGGCACAGAATGTGGCTTTTGTTGAGCAAACGGATTAACCTCATTACTTGAAGTTGATGTCTCATGGAGTGGATCTTTGTCATAAGTAGGAGGAATGTCAGAATCGCTGCTGCATGATGCTGATTCTTGCGGACTTGGCATAGGGTCGGAGATTCCAGTGACTTCTGTAGAGTTATCATTAATTCTGGTTGAAAGCAGGAAGTCGGATTCCTCAGCAGTCAATGGTATTCCCGAGTCTCTCTTTCTGGCTAGTATCAACATGTACTGGAGCTTTTCTACCCTATCCATTGCATTGACATTTCCAGCTCTACCTATATCACTCCTTTGGGTTGCAGAAGAAGTCATGAAGCAATAATTCTCATTATCATTGACCACATTCTGATTCACAAACTGATCCATTTGATTTCCCGTATGCTGCCCAGCATATTGCATTTGATTCCCCATTTGAATACCCATAGCATTTTCTTGCTGATTCCCGATAACGTCAACCATTTGTCCTTCTTGACCTATATATGACTGCATGTTGTCAGTGTACGGTGAGTTCCATTGGTTGTTGTTATGTGGTGGGATGTTTAATGCTTTGGTGATTAATGCAAACGCATATGCCAAATCAGTTGCGAAATTGTTTTGGTGAGCGGCCATTGATGAAGTTGTATGATAAAGATGATGTTGGATCGGTTAAAGAACTAGAATAAGGTTGGTGCAAACACGTCAAAAGCAATTTAAGCACCAATACTTCTCGTGAAAATATGCACAAAAGCACACTTCACGTCAAAATTAAACACCACACGTTAAAATCAGACAAAATATGATCAAAAGCACACTTTACTTGAAATCATGCAAAAGCAACACGTCAAAAGATAATATATATATTTTTTTCAACAGTTGACACGTCAAAAACAAAAGTTAAACACGCAAACTCACATGCAAAGTACACGTTTTTGACAACTTTTATGAGAGCAAAACACGTTAAATGAAACCACACGTTACAGCAAAAGTTGAACCAAACACGTTAAATGCAACACGTCTCTCATGCAAACACTGTGTGTATAAACTGTTAGACACTGATAGTTTTGTATTATAAAAAGCAAGACACTATGACACACTACTTTTGACAAAAGCAAAACATGTTTATAATAAAATGAACACACGCGTCAAATGCAAACTATAGTAGCAAACCACACGTCTTACACTGCAAAAGACACATGCAACAATTCAATCACACCTCATGCAAACAACTAAGATAAATACATCTCATGCACAAGGAAATAACCCATTCACGTTACATTCAAACCACACAGAAAAACTTCAACAAGCTCACAAGCTAACTGAAGAAAACAAAAAAAAAAAATACGAGAAGAACACAAAACAAATCGAACTCGAGAAGATTACAAAGTCGTTGCTAGATGAAGGTCCTTCTTCGACTTCCTAGGTGCACGATCAGGTTAAATAGCTCGATGAAAATAGATACACGATCACAAGAGTGAGTTCCTCGATAACTTGGTGAAAGTGGTTCGATCAAAAATAGGTTCCTCGACTAGAGTTTCTCGATCAAAAAGGTTGCTCGATGAAAGTAGTTGCTCGATCACAAGAGTGAGTTCCTCGATTATAAGAGAAGATCGACTATAAGAGAAGTTCGACTACAAAGTTCGACTACAAAGTTCGACTACAAGAGAAGTTCGACTACAAAATTCGACTACAAAGTTCGACTATAAAGTTCGACTATAAAGTTCGACTACAAAGTTCGACTATAAGAGAAGTTCGACTACAAAGTTCGACTACGAAGTTCGACTATGAAGTTCGACTAGATCAAAATATGAAGTTCGACGAGAAAAAGTTCGGTGAGATGAAGTTCGACTACACAAGAAGTTCGACGAGAAAAAGTTCGGTGAGATGAAGTTCGACTACACAAGAAGTTCGACTACACAAGAAGTTCGACGAGAAAAAGTTCGGTGAAATGAAGTTCGATCAAATAGTTCGATCAAGAAGTTCGGTCAAGCAAGTTCGATGATAACGTTTGGTGAAAAAGTTCAACTATGAAAGAAGTTCGACTACCTTGAAGTTCGACTAATCTAGCTTGATTAATCTCACACAAGTTCGATGACCAGTTGTTCGATGAATCTAGAAGTTCGACTAGAAAAGAAGTTCGATCAATGGTGAAGTTCGACTAAAATAGTTCGACTATTTAGATGTTCGATGAAGTTGCTCGTCGTGAAAAGTTCGACTATAGTTCGACTAGTCTAACTCGACTACTTGCTCGACTATAGTTCGACTAAAAGGAAGTTCGACTAAAAGGAAGTTCACATAAAAGTTCGACTAAAATAGTTCGACTATTTAAAATAATTCGACTATTAATGGAAGGAACGTGATGAAAAAGGAAAACACTTGATATTGACGTGAAAATATTAAAATAGTTCGAAATTCTTTGTTATCAACTAATATTAGGAATTGATTTTTGTGACAAAAGAAAACAACACCGACAAAAACAATAACGTGAAAAAAAAATGTAACAGTAACGTGAATAACAAAAAAAATCCTAGATCTTTATATTTTGCTCTTGATACCACTTGTTAAAGCTTAATATTACTCTTTATCACACAACACAATATGAGAATAGTAGAGAAAGAATGAGATATGTAGTAACTTCTAAGGAGAGAAAGAGATATTAGATTAGAAGAGAAATGGAGATACAAGAAGATAGTGCCCTAGAAACTACACACACATCCAACCCTTCCAAGTGAGGAGGTGAAGGGTATTTATAGTTTTGAGAGATAGATGGGCTTGGACTGAGTGGGATTTTACATGGGCTCTTTTAAACACTAAACATAACCTATTAGCTTAAGTCCAAGCCCATTGATTAACTTAACTAACTCAAACAACGACACATTAATTAAACTATTACAATGACAAATGACCATCACTTTAAAATAAATCCTAACAATACTTGCATTATAATCTTTTGAGAACACGGGGAATAATATAATTCTACAATCTCTTCCATACACAATAAAAAAGATATGGTTAAAAACATGGTTAAGATGGGAGGTGCACCATATCGTCCTGCACAAAATGCAGCACATACAACAGTAATCCCTATAAGTGCACCATATAGTCCTGCACAAAATGCAGCACATACAATAATAATCCTGCATAGATGCAGCACATTCAACAGTAATCCTGCACGAATGCAGCTCATATAGCACATACAACAGTAATCCTGCACGGATGCAGCTCATATAGCACATAACCTTAGCCAGCTAACATAGCAAACATATCAAAAACATAAAATAACATTTGGTCCATTCGAAACGGTTTTGCATGTTTTCTCACCCCAAGTTTTCAACAAAGTAGTATAAGTGTAAAAGTGGGGCTATGAAACTCACCTCAATCAAGCAAAGCACAACACAACAAGTCAACAGTGGTATAGCACAACAACAGCTAAAACGTCACGGCACTACGGACTCGGCACGACCTAATAATATAAAGTCTCGTCTTAAAACGTATCTCACATAAATAAACTATATGCGTAAAAGTTCCCAAAAGTTAACCATTTCCATTTCCAAAAATATTCTTGTTTTAGCCTTTTGACAAAGCTTGGTATCATCATTTGTGTAATGGTAGAAAGACACGACTCAAGTGTACACACGCCAAAACAGGGTATAAACAGCGGAGTCGCCGTGAAAAACAAGACAAAAGTCAAGAAGAGATGACGGAGACAACTCAAAGTAATCACACATAACAAACACACAAAGTTAGATGAATAGATTGGTAGTCGTCGGTATTCTCCCAAATTCCTCATTTAGTTATAAATCATACTTGTCTTATATTATAAAACATAATTTCGCCATGACTCGTTCGTAAATAGAACGTTTCCATGTCGAATATTTTATAAATTTCCAATATGTTTAAGCAATAAATGTTACAATTGTTATTGTTCATTAGACATTATATTCCATTGTTCGTCCGTTACGGCTCAAATACTTTAAATTCATTATAAGTCTAGTGTACTGTAGTCGTTTCGTATTCTAATAGTCAAATATTTCCAAGTCCAATAACGTTTCAAATCCAACATATATATTCAAGTCCGGTGTTTCAATTTTCCCAAGAAATCTGACTACCAATCATTCATCAAATCAATCTCATACACGGTAAAGGTCAAAGGTCTAAACGATTAAGCTAAAAGCTTAATAAGGTAATCCGGACAAATTATTGGATCCTTATCGAATTCGTCAACCCGATAAGTCCAACAATTCCTTCGTCTCGCTTATTAATCCAAAGCCAAACCTACACATTACAAATAAATGGTAAGTCATAAGGATGGGTTACTCATTAATAAATTCCTCCAACGCTTTTACCGGGCCCTTAACCGGGCCCTTATTGGATTCGTCAACCCAATAAGTTCGATAACCGTGTCGGTCGGGTATATTAACGTTAACCAACCCGTAACTTAAACAATAATTCCATAAATATCCCAATATTTCCAAATACGGTATCCCTCGATACACATGCCTCGTAACGTTTAATAACTCCCACGTGTTTCTATTTTTGTCCAACCTTTATAACTTTTCTTTTATATCTCAACTTTGCCATTTTAATATCAAATAACAAATTAAACTTTGTTAATCAATATTTCCTTTCTAATGTCATTATTATTTCCATTTTCTTTTCATTTTCTATTATTTCAAAACAATACACGTTGCAAGTTATTAACCGTTCCGAGTCACGTTCCAAATTTGAACACTCTCGGTAAAAAAGTAAACATCATAACCACTAGTCAAGAAAATAATCCAAATCGTCTATAGGCAAGTCGAGGCCACGCTGAGACTACAAAGTCCGGTCTACTAGCCGTCGGTTAGCACTCGACGTAGCACAAATCATCACAAAATCCAAGTCCAATAATCACAAATCATCACCATTCGATCATATCAATTTCCATTCGGCCAAAACTAATCCTATGTCTCGAATTCACCAACAATCCAAATTCAAAACTCTCGACACAACAAAACAAAAATGAAACTTGCCATGCCGAGACCTTTAAGGTCTCGGCTTCGAACCCATGATGTCGCAACGAACCAAACGGACCCAAATGTTAGCCGTAGATCCAAAACAAGTCAAAAACCAAAACCAAACCATTACCCTTTTGTGTTTCGGCCCAAACTCGTAACCACAACAAAACCAAAACAAAAATCAAATAAGCTCCACAAGCTACCAAAACCCTCAACACAAACATGACTCAAAATAGATGATACCAAGACTTACACCTCGTTTTTATTAATAAAAACTCATTTTTCACTCGTTTTAAACCCACACCGATTTACACAAATTGATGAATTGGTGTTTTACAAACTCTATTAGCTCAATCTATGTTTACCTCACACTTACCAATAAAAAGCTAGTAAAAAAAGTAGCGGTGGCACGTGGTACGAGGGTATCACGGTGCATAGTCTTCTCAAATGGGCTTACACTGGCGAAATAAAGGTGGGAGTGGTGGCGGTGTGGTTACTGTGGTGGTGGTGCACGGCGGCAATGATGGTGGTTGTGGGTGTGTCGGCGGCAGAGGAGAGGGGAGGGGTGGCTAGGGTTGAGCTGAGTAGCAAAATGAAACCCTAAATCCTTATCATGAGCTTATATACCTCCTTCCATCCATTTTTGCCCAAAATGGAACTAGGGGGCGGTTTGGTAACTTTAAGCAAGGGGACTATTAGTGCCAATTTCCATATCTTTTATGCAAATAACTTCCGGGGCTCGTTTACGTGTCGTAAAATTTTCTCGGGACTTTTTAACTCACGCCAATATTCTTAAAATCATTTTTCCAATAAAAATGACTATTCACACGTATATATTTGTTCAAAACGTTAAAACCAATTAATAAACGTATTATTAGGTTAATATTCGTGCTGAATCGCGTTGTGCTCAACTCAAGGTCTACGGGGAAACTTCACGTATCACATAGTAATAATTCAAATAGCATTTCCAATATTCCAAAATAAATTGCCAAAACATTCCAAAACGGTTCTCATATATTAAATATTAGTTTTTAAACGTAATGAGGTATTTAAAAATACTCCCAAAAATTACCAGTTGTCACACATACCTCGTAAAATGTGTGAGGACCCCCTTTTATAGGCGAGTCCAATACTAGGGTTTCCTAGTATTTCGCCTATTATGGTTAGTAGCCAGAGTGAGACCCTTGTCGGGCAAGGATCCGCAATAATCGTGATTGCGAACAAAGATCATCTTCCGCAAACCTTAACAGATCCACTGTGGGGCTGCGGAAGTACCCTTTGGATGACCTGCATGTGTCTTTATATATCCGGGCCGTAGCTCGTTTGTCATTAGGCTTAGTGGCAACCCAGTATACTTGCTTGTTTACCTTGTTGGGCCGGGGCCCAAATGTTTATAGTACGATTCTGGCCCAATAGGCCGGCTATCCGGATTATACGTCATCAAGTCCACCCAGTCTAGTTTGTTCATTGCGTGCGTCCTTGTTGGTAGCGTGCGGTGAATGTTACTAGACTAAGGTTCCATGGCAGTTCCGCTTCTTCCGCAGTTTGTTACTTTTCCGCGATGTTTTGTTGTACTTGGTAGGTGAAGTCTGTGAGACGTGGACGTCTCTTGGCCTTTCGTATTCTGACTGATTTGACCGGGTAGCCCCTTGATCTTACTGTCATCCTTATCTTTTACTTTTGATCCGAACCGTTGACTCAAACGTCAGTTGACACGTGCCATCATCTGGGATTATCCTGAATTAAATATATCGTGGGTATAAATACCCGATTTGGTTTTTACTATTCTACTTCTTCTCTTTCACTATGTTTCGCCATTGTTGCAATTTCTTCGAGCCTTTAACTGTTCTTCTTGCGTCGCACTTTCCCTCAAGAGATTTTTGAATTCTTCAGGTTAGATCTCGATAATCTTTTCTTCACTATGGGTGATATCATGTTTGCTAAATCCAAACTTACTCAGAAGGCGCTTACCTCTTTTTTTGGTAAGTTTTATATTCCTTAAGAGGTTCACCCGGAATTGCCTGACCCAAACCAAACCATTCATGAACGCCCTGCTTGGAAAATTGGCGTTTATACTAAATTTTTTGAGTATGCCAACTTCCGGGTTGCCTTTGTCCGTCTTTCTCGTTGATATCCTTTCATATTATCACATCAATATATCCCAATTATCCGTTACAGGAGCGACCAAAGTTTCTCACTTTGAGATTTTGTGTCATGTTCGTAATATCGTGCCAATAGTTAGGTTGTTCCGTTGTTTCTATATAAAGTCAATGAATAAGGGATGGATATCATTCAGTAAACGCTCTGATAATTCTGACATTTGTTATACGAAAACCTTAGATTCCCTTAATAATTGGAATGACCATTTTTTCTGGGTTGATACCTTCGCCTGCCCCGTTATCTTTCTGTGGCATACCGCAAAAAGTATTGTTAAAGACCCTTTTCCTAAGTCCGGCGAGTTTAACCCTGATGATTATGCCACCCTTATTGCCCACCCTGCTCCGTTCCTGCTCCGCTCCGAAGTTTCCGGAGGAATTCCTCTGCTGGGTTGGGCTAAGCCGTAATTACACTTTGGATGAGGAGACTTATCCTTCATTTCTAGACAGCAATGTAGAGGGTGGGTACTTGTTGCTATATGTATGTCATTTATCTCGTGTCTTTTTTATTTTGATCTAACTGTTTCTTTTGGTTATGCAGCAACAGATTTGTCCGCTTTTATTCATGTTGCGGATCCTACTAAGGTTAAGATTGTTGAAAGAGAGCGTGTCGAAGGGGAACCAAAACTGTTGGATTCTACCGTAGTTCGGTCGATTCCGGTCCTTCCCATTGCACCTGCCCGTTCAGAGGATGAGCTGGAGGCTAGTGTTGATAGAGAGTTTGGTGACGGAGGTGACGGTGCGGATCAGGGTGATACCGCCACTCGTGATGGTGGTGCGGAACCGGGTGGTTTCGCTACTTGTGGTGGTGATGATCTTGAGATCCGACCAGTTCTTGAGGCTGTGCCTACGGCAGCTGAAGATGCTACTGTTGTGAAGCCTAAGCAAAGGAAGAGGAAAAGAGATGGTACTAGTGGGCCCAACCATCCCCCGAAAAAACTGAGGGATGATCACGGAACTTCCGACAGGCCTGTTATAGGTGGCAAGTCTAGGTCTGCCATCTAGAGGCTGCTAAGAGGGAGTGTGTTAAATGCTGAAGTTAGGGTTAAGGCTCTGCCAACTCAGCCTTTCCTTACTTCCTCCGTATCAACCACGCCGGAGCGTGAGGTTAATATTCCTGCTCACTCCCTTACCGAACCTAACTTCCGCAATGTCGATCCCTCCGGAAGGTTTGTCATCTCTTCAGATTCTTCTCATAACTCTAGTACCCATTCTGCTGATGGTGAAGTTGACTCTCTTGTTAGGTTTCCTACTCCGGTTATGACAGTGACCACTGCTACCACTACTTCTATTGGTGCGGCTTCCGTTCCAAAGGAAAAGGAGAAAGACAAGGAGAAAGAAAAAACTATTGATTTTTCTTTATTCCTTGATGCCTCTTTGTCAAACAGTGGTGCCAACCAAGATGCCGATGGCTTTTCTGACCTCTCCGGTAGTAATTTTCTTATGGGAGGAATCCATGCGGCAGCTGATGTGGATTCCGATCTTCTGTACAAGACTTATATTCCGAGGTGGAGCGTGACCAACGACTTCCTCCTCGATGACCCGACTGAGTGCCGTGAAATGGTTGACGAGTTTTCTCCTCCACATATTGGAAGTTTTTGCTTCGGTTCGTAGTATGGAGCATGATCAGCTATTTTCTGAGTTTAATGTTGGAGCTGCCCGCCAAACAGTTTTTGGTGCGGAGGTAAGGATGCGTGCTGAGTATAATATTAAGGAGAGAAGAAGATTATCTGCTCAGTGCGATCAACAGGCTGACTTGCTGAAGGCAAGAGACGGAGAGATTTTTGAGTTTAAAGCCAAGTTCTTGTTGGCGGAGGTTGAAGCTGCAGAGGCAATATGCCTTTGTACTCAGACCTCCGCTTTATAAGCTGCTGAGAAGTCCTTGAAAGAACAGAATTCCATTCTTGAGAAAGAACGGGACTCCCTTAGTGCTACAGTAGCGGATCTTCGGTCTTCCGCTGAGAACAAGGAACGTGAGCTTGCGGATCTGAAGGCTTCCATTACTTCTGTCAAATCCCAGAATGATAGTCTTACAACCCAGGCACGTGTTTTGGGGCTTAGACATTTTGCATGTTCTCTTCTCCCTTCTTTTCTTCTATATATCCTTATCTGTTGTGTATCTTTATTTGTCGTAGGTGTGCACGCTGGAGGCTACATGCTCTGAACTCCGCAACCAAGTCTCGGGCTTTAACAACTTAAGAGACCAGTTTGAAAAAATCCAGGATGCTCAGATGACTGAAGTTTTCGGCAAAGTGGCCAAGCTGGAGACGGACTTGACAGAGATGGCCTTGCATCTTGAGGAAGCATTTTACCCTCATCTTCTCACCGTCATATCTGGCCGAAGATGGCTTCTGACCCACGGTATGCAGCTTCTCCTAGCTAAGTGTTTAAACTTTTCAGACTATCTCGAGGCTTTAGGAGCGGCCATCAGCTGGGCTGTTGAGAAAGGAATGCAAGACGGACTTGCCACTGGAATTAACCATGGGAAAGAGGACAGGAGTCTTTTGGATGTAGCTGCCTATAATCCTAACGCAGAGGCGGATTATGATTCTGCGTTGCGGAGGCTCCGCGATATGGACTTCCCTTTGCTGGCCGGTCTAAAAGCCCATAAGGATGCAAGTATTGAATATGTCATGGGTATGCTTCGTCTTGAAGATTCGTTGCCAATGCTCTTGGGATGGCCGACTTGTAGCCTGACCCTGAGCAGCTTACCATTTGTTGGGATTAAAAGCCTTCTTGATGTTGTTTGATCAACTGCTGCTCATGTTTGTGTTAATGCTGCTCAGCTGGATTTAATGCTGCTCATGAACTTCAAAAGAAAATGTGCTAAGTATTTACTACTACTGGTACAAAAGTTACAACTGCTAGTACAAACTTAATGTTGTTCAAGGTTAAGACTGTTGGTTAAGACTGTTAGTGTAAGTTAGTACTGTTAGGCATTTTGTTAGTACTACTTATGAGATATGTATTAGATATTTATAGAAAAGATTTGATATACTTAGGAAAGTATTGTAAGCCGAGTAGGACTCCTTGGTGTATAAAAGAAGGTCCTAGGGCATAGAGTTAGGTACACAAAAAGTATCTCAGCCGTATCAAAAACATATAATTCGTAGCTTCAAGGTTTTGTAACCCTAATACTTTGAGAGTATTCGTATTATTATTAATAATATTGGAGCTTGTTTGTTTGTTGAATTATATGTTCATCGTTTTACTGTTTCATTAACAATTCTTCTTAATATTAAAGATTAGATTCCGCATAATCTTTAATACATTCAAACACAGTTTCTACTATAGTTGTGTTAGATTTATCTAATATAACTAAACCTTTTACAAGCTAAGGAATTCGATCTAGTTCAACTGGGATCAACAAGTGGTATCAGAGCTTGTTGAGAAGCTGTGATCTAGAAGAATCTGTCTTTATACACAAGATCTTGCTAAAAGATATGGATCAAGATTCTGCACATAGAGAATTGTGCAACCTTGCCAAAAACAAGAATTGTGGAAGGTGTTAAGACAGTGTTGCCTATTGCAACTACTGAAGATAAGGCTCAGAGAAGACTAGAGGTGAAAGCTAGAAGTACTTTAATGATGGGCATTCCCAATGAACATCAGTTAAAGTTTAACTCTATAAAAGATGCTAAGTTGTTGCTGGAAGCTGTAGAAAAGAGATTTGGTGGGAATGATGCTACAAGAAAGACTAAAAAGAATCTCTTAAAGCAGCAATATGAAAACTTCACTGCTCCAAGCTCAGAGATGCTTGATCAAACTTTTGATAGGCTTCAAAAGCTTGTGAGTCAGTTGGAGCTTTTGGGTGAAAAGCTTTCACAAGAAGATGTTAATCAAAAGTTATTAAGAAGTTTGTCACCTGAATGGAACACACATGCTGTTGTGTGGAGGAATAAAGCTGATTTGGATACTATGAGCATGGATGATCTCTATAACAACCTTAAGGTGTATGAACCAGAAGTTAAAGGGATGTCTAGCTCAAGTTCAAGCACACAGAACATGGCTTTTGTGTCCTCTTCAAATAACAACACTAGCAGCACTAAAGGAGAAGTTAATACTACTCAAGCAGTTAATACTGTTCATGGTGTCATGTGATGGTCTTGGTGGTTATGACTGGAGTGATCAGGCAGAGGAAGGACCTAATTATGCACTCATGGCTTTCTCATCTTCAAGTTCTAACTCAGAGGTATCCAATGATTCTATTTGTTCAAAATCTTGCTTGGAAACTGTTGAATCTCTTAAATCTCAAAATGATAAACTATTAAAAGATTTTAAGAAATCTGAGTTAATGGTTCTTGCTTATAAGACAAGTTTAGAGTTATTGGAAGAAAAACATGAATTTTATAAAACAAATGAGTCTATTTACGAAGAAAAGATTAAGGGCTTAAAATTTGAAATTCATGAAGGAGAAATAACTATTAGAGAGCTTAAGAAGAAGCTTGAAATAATTCAAAAGGAAAAAGATGGCATTCAACTTAATGTAGATAAATTTTAAAATGCATCTAAAAATTTAAACAAGCTCATAGAGTGTCAGATTGTTGACAATTGTAAGAAAGGTTTAGGCTATGAAAGTTATAATGCAGTTCCACCTCCCTACACAGGAAAATTCATGCCTCCAACACCTGACTTGTCTTTTATTGGTTTAGATGAGTTTGTTAATGAGCCTGTAGTTGAGAAAAGTAAAGCTAAGTCTAGTGAAGAAGAGCCTAAGGTATGTAGGAAGAATGATGATGCCCCATTATTGAAGAATGGGTGTCAGATGATGAGGAAAAGGATGTGCCTCAACCTAAAATTGAAAGAAAACAGTTAGGCCTAGTATTGCAAAGATAGAGTTTGCCAAATCTAAACAACGAGGAAATACTTCTAGGAAAACTATTAAACATGTTGAGCAACCTAGGCAAAACACTCACAGTCCAAGAGGCAATCAAAGAAACTGGAACAAAATGATGTCTCAAAAACTAGGAGGTAATTTTGATATGTTTAATAAGGCCTGTTATGTGTGTGGAAGCTTTGATCATTTGCAGGTTGATTGCAATTACCATAAAAAACAGTTTCAAAATCAAAGGATGGTAAAACCTATTTGGAACAATGTTCAAAGGGTGAATCATCAAAACTTTGCTAAAAAGTCTCACCCCTGTGTTAAAAAGAACATGGTTCCAAGAGCAGTACTAATAAAGTCTGGCTTAGTATCAATTAATACTGCTAGACAAAATATTTCAAAAACAACAGTGTTGGTTAATACTGCTAGACAAGTTAATGATGCTCACTCAAAAACAACAGTGAATGCTGCTAGACCAAAGTCATATCTTTCTAAAACAGCACATTCAACTGTTAAAAGTCCCATTTATAAGAACACAACATTTAAAAATAGTAATATTAATCAAAGGGTTAATACTGTTAGGGGTAAAAAATTTAATACTGCTAGGTCAAAAGCAGTAGTTAATGTTGTTAAGGGAAATAATGTTAATGTTGTTAAGGCCTCGGCTTGTTAGGTTTGGAAACTAAAGCGTAAAGTTTTATACCGTGTTTCTAAACACAACAGTGCATCAATCACCCTGAAAAAGTTTGATTATGTTGATGCACAAGGCAGATCCGAGTCAGTGATGGCTTGGGTCCTCAAAAGAAACTGATTTTCTTACCTAATGTGCAGGGCAATCCACAAATGGATTTACAGGATCAAGGAGTAATTGATAGTGGATGCTAAAGGCACATGACAGGGAACATGTCCTATCTTACAGACTATGAAGAGATAGATGGAGGATATGTTGCTTTTGGAGGGAACCCCAAAGGAGGGAAAATCACAGGAAAAGGTACCATTAAAACTGGTAATTTAGATTTTGAAAATGTGTATTTTGTGAGAGAGTTAAAGTTTAATCTCTTTAGTGTCTCACAAATGTGTGATAAAAAGAATAGTGTTCTCTTTAATAACACTGAATGTATTGTTTTATCTCCAAACTTTAAGTTAATTGATGAAAGTCAAGTTTTACTTAGAGTTCCTAGAAAGAACAATATGTATAGTGTTGATTTAAAGAACATAGTTCCTAAAGGAGGTTTAACTTGCCTTTTTGCAAAAGCCACATCTGATGAATCTAAACTTTGGCATAGAAGGCTAGGTCACTTAAATTTTAAAACTATGAATAAATTGGTTAAGGGAAATCTTGTAAGAGGTTTACCTTCCAAACTTTTTGAAAATGATCAAACCTGTGTTGCTTGTCAAAAGGGAAAGCATCACAGAGCCTCTTGTAAGTCTAAAACTGAGAACTCAATCAGTCTTCCTTTACATTTGTTGCATATGGACTTGTTTGGTCCAACATTTCAGTAGGTTTACATAGGTTTTCTTTCTAGCTACTAAGGATGAGACTAGTGGCATTCTTAAGTCCTTTATAACTAGAATAGAAAATCTAGTAGATCACAAGGTTAAGGTGATTAGATGTGATAATGGGACTGAGTTAAAAAATAGAGAGATGAATCAGTTTTGTGAGATGAAGGGTATTTTGAGACAATATAGTGTAGCTAGAACTCCTCAACAAAATGGAGTTGCGAGAGGAGAAATAGGACACTAATTGAGGCTGCTAGGACTATGCTAGCTGATTCTAAGTTGCCAACTACTTTTTGGGCAGAAGCAGTTAGTACTGCTTGCTATGTGCAAAATAGGGTGTTAGTATTTAAGCCTCATAACAAGACCCCATATGAACTTTTTCATGGTAGAACACCAACTTTAAGTTTTATGAGACCTTTTGGGTGTCCTGTTACCATTCTCAATACCATAGATCACTTAGGCAAATTTGATGGTAAGGCTGATGAAGGTTTCTTTGTTGGATACTCTTTGAATTGTAAAGCCTTTAGAGTATTCAATAGTAGAACAAGGATAGTGGAAGAGAACTTGCATCTTAGGTTTAGTGAGAGTACACCTAATGTTGTAGGTAGTGGACCAGATTGGCTATTTGATATTGATGCACTAACAAGAACAATGAATTATGAGCCAATTGTTGCAGGTACACAGTCTAATGGTTTTGCAGGTACAAAAGCAACTGATAATGCAAGTCAAGCTAGAAAGGAGACAGAAACTGTCAAAGATTACATTTTGCTACCATTATGGACTGCTGATCCACCATTCTCCCAAGATTCAAAGAGTTCTCAAGAAGATGGATTCAAACCTTCAAGTAATGATGAAAAGAAGGTTAATGAAGATCCAAGAACAGAAAGTGAATGTGATGATCAAGAGAAGGAAGATAATGTTAACAGCACTAACAATGTTAATACTGTTAGTTCAACTGTTAATGCTGCTGGCATAGAAGTTAATGCTGTTGGTGGAAAAGTAAGCATTGAACTTCCATTTGATCCACAAATGCCTGCTTTGGAAGATACTAGCATATTTGACTACTCAAGTGGTGATGAAGATGATGGTAAAGTGGCTGACATGAACAATTTGGATACAACAATCCAAGTCAGTCCTACTCCAACTACAAGAATTCATAAATATCATCCTCTTGATCAAGTGATTGGAGATTTGCAATCAGCTACACAAACAAGAAAGATGTCAAAGAATTTGAAGGAACATGGGTTTGTTAGTACTCTTCAACAAAGAACAAACCATAAAGACCTTCAAAACTGCTTGTTTGCTTGCTTTTTATCACAAGAAGAACCCAAAAAGGAAATTCAAGCAGGATAGAGGCTATGCAGGAAGAGCTTCTACAGTTCAAGTTACAAGAAGTTTGGACTTTGGTGGAGTTACCTAATGGAAAAAGGGCTATAGGCACTAAATGGGTTTTCAGGAATAAAAATGATGAAAGGGGAATTGTGATAAGAAATAAAGCAAGATTGGTTGCTCAAGGGTACACACAAGAAGAAGGGATTGACTATGATGAAGTCTTTGCCCCTGTTGCAAGAATTGAAGCAATTAGGCTATTTCTAGCTTATGCTTCATTTAAAGATTTTGTGGTGTATCAAATGGATGTAAAGAGTGCTTTTCTCTATTGAAGATTGAAGAAGAGGTGTATGTATGTCAATCACCAGGATTTGAAGATCCAGACTTTCCAAATAGAGTATATAAGGTTGAAAAGCACTGTATGGACTACATCAAGCTCCTAGAGATTGGTATGAAACCTTGTCAACATATATGTTGGACAATGGGTTTCAAAGAGGAAAAATTGACAAGACCTTATTCATCAAAAGGCACAAAGGTGATATTTTGCTGGTTCAAGTGTATGTGGATGATAACATCTTTGGTTCAAACAAAAAAGGAGCTATGCATTGCATTTGAGAAGTTGATGCATGAAAAATTTCAGATGAGTTCTATGGGAGAACTTACATTCTTCTTGGCATTACAAGTGAAGCAGAAGAAGGATGGCATATTTATTAGTTAAGATAAATATGTTGCTGAAATTTTAAAGAAATTTGGTGTTAATACAAATATCGTCCTAAAAACGTTATTTATATTTTACGATCTTTGCTTAGTTTTGTTAATGACAATTACAAAGTTTATCTTTAAGCAAAGCATAAATAAGATTAAGTCTTTTACATTTATAGTGATAAGTCTTTTACAAACACATTTTCACATTACAAAGTTTACTAGGAACAACGTATACACATTTACATGTTTGTTTCTTTAAATGGAAACTTTATTAGTTAAATATTTGGATGACATCTTGGCATGCATCATGTACACAATCTTGGTAAGATTTTGTGATATTTTGTTTAGATCTTCAAGCAAAGAGTTGACATTTGAAGATATGGAAAGATATGGCAAGATTTGGAAAGATTTGAAGATCTCTTAGCTGGCCTGACACGGCAGATCCAATTGCATACAAGGACGGATCCAAGTTTTGGGATCCGCCGGATCCGCCAGCTGTTCATCAGCTTTTCCTATAAATAGCAAGTTGATCATTTGGCCATTTCATCACTTACATAGTATAAAATATATATATTCTTTCATATTACTAACCCACATCATTCATTTCATACTTAGTGATCTTTCTTTTGTAGCAAAAGAGATCAAGCATTATCAAGCTTCAACACTGTGTTGTAAGACTTGTTAGTTACCTACTGTGTAACTCATTAGAACTTAGGCATCATTATTACATCTTCCATACAGTAGAATCCGATTTGTGTTTTAGTCCTCAAAACACCTAGTGTAAAAGGGAGTTGTTGTACCCTTGTAAAGAACTCGACATCTAGCTTAGTGTCGGTAATTGTATAGGCGACGTTAGGTTGGTTCTTCCTTGAAGTAGAACTCGATATTTAGATTTGTACCGGAAAAAGAGTATAAGCGACGTGTATTAAGGTTTCCTCCGCCGAGAAGGGAGTTTGTTTCTTAGTGAAGAATAACTCTCGAGTTAGAGACTCGAGGAGTGGAGTAGGACAAGGAAAAGAGTCCTTGTAGCCGAACCACTATAAACATCCGTATTATGTGGTTTGATCTTTCCTCTCTTTACTTAGTTACTTATCTTACTTGTTTGTATGCTTGATTGTTTACTTTACTTTGAAATCACGATAAGTCACAAAGCGAATTAATTTTAAACTATAAAACTATTCAACCCCCCTTCTAGTTTTCCACAATTGGTACCAGAGCGGTGTTACTCAAGATTTTCAAAATATATTGTATTTTAAAAACTTGAAACGATCAATGGATTTTGAAAACTTTAAAGAATGGCAATCTATGCAAAGACCACCACTATTTGAACCAAATTGTTTCATATATTGGAAAAATCACTTTGAGACATATGTGAAGTCAAAGGACATAGATCTGTGGTATATTATTGTAGAGGGTGACTATAAGCCCATTAGTAATGATATTTCAGGTGGTAGGGATATAGGTACTTCTTTTATTCACAGTGATGAGCAAAAGAAGTTGATTGCCAAAAATAATGAAGCCAAAATTATGCTTTACAATTCTTTACCTAAGAAAGAAAATGAAAGAGTTTTTATGTGTAAAACGGCTAAAGATATTTGGCAATCACTAATTATCACTCATCAAGGGAACTCACAAGTCAAAGATAACAAAATTGATCTTCTTGTTCAACAATATGAACAATTTGTTATCTCTGAAGATGAGACCATTGATAGTGCGTTTGCTAGGTTTAATACTATTATTACATCTCTGAAAGCACTTGACGAATCTTTTTCTAGTAAGAACTTTGTCAGGAAATTTCTAAGAGCACTGCACCCGAAGTGGAGAGCAAAGGTGACAGCCATTGAAGAATCTAAGGATCTTTCAAGAATGACACTGGACGAGCTCATAGGAAATCTCAAAGTTCACGAGATGGTAATGGAAAAAGATTCAGAAATAGTCAAAGGCAAAAAGGAGAAAATTAAGTCCATTGCCTTGAAAGCTAGGGTAGAGTCAAGTAGTGATGCAGATTCTAGTTCTAGTAGTGAAGATGAAGAATATGCCATGGCCGTAAGAGATTTCAAGAAATTCTTTAGAAGACGAGGAAAGTTCGGTAGACCTCCTCATAAAGAAAAGAAATCCTTCCAGAAAAACCATGATGATAGGAAAAGAAAGGTAGATAGAAAGTGTTTTAGATGTGGAGATTCTAGTCACTTTATAGGAGAATGTCCAAAGCCTCCAAAGAACAAGTCTCAAAGAGCCTTTGTCAGTGGAGCTTGGAGTGATAGTGAAGGAGATGACGACAAGCCTAAGAACGGCGAAGTTGCTCTAATGGCTCATGACGCAGAAGAGGTGCATTCTGACTCGTCATACTCTTTTATTAATGATGACACATTAGATATAGAATATAACAAACTATGTGAAATCACTCTAAAAATCGTAAGCAAGAATAAGTTCTTAAAAACCAAAAAGGAATTTTTAGAAAACGAAATTCATCGGTTAAAAGAGAAAGCTATAAGTGGTAAAGGTATTAGAGAAACATGTGTTTTATGTCAAAAACTAAAATTTGAAATAGATACACTAAAATCTACGCAGGAGAGTCTTATCAAACAAAACTCCAAATTCAAAAGGTTTGATAAAACTTAAATTGTACTGATAACATAATGAAAATGCAAAGAATACCTCATGGAAATTTCAAACCAGATTTTATGAAAATGGAAACATAAGTGATTTTCAGGAACAAATGGTAAAAGAAAAAGAAACTGTTCCAACTACTTCTGATAACCACGGATCTGGCGGATGAAATTTCAAACCAGATTTTATGAAAATGGAAACTTAAGTGATTTTCAGGAACAAACGGTAAAAGAAAAAGAAACTGTTCCAACTACTTCTGATAACCACGGATCTGGCGGATACAAAATTTTGGTTCTGCCGGTTGAATCCAAAGGATCCGTGGGAACAGAAGATGAACAGAAAGGTAGTAAATTAGATCATACAAATCTTGTTAATGTCACTAGAAAACCTAGCACTAGTACAACTATTAACAAACAAAAACCATCAGTCTCTTTAGAAAAAGATCAAAGTAAGTATAGAATCAAAAGAACTGTAGACTCTTCATTCTATGAAGGAACCATGCTTAGGAAACAACTTGTGGCAATTCCCTTCGATTATATGCTAGATATCAGTGAACCATGGTAATGTTGTGTCTAACCCAAACGGACCCATGAGATATTGGGAACCAAACGTTTGAGCTTTTCTTGAACTAAGGTATGCTCAAAAGTTTAGATAGAATCAGATAAGTGGATTAAAGAAAGTAAGTGTTCAAGATACATGATGAGAAACAAAAGACTTTTTGTACAACGGAGGTATTGTCACATTCGGTAGCAAGCTTAAAAGTAAAATCATCGGAAAAGGTACGATTTCTCATAACTCTCTCACTATTAAAAATATCGCTCATGTAGACAACTTAGGATTTAACTCGGTTAAGTATTAGTCAACTATGCCGTAAAAAGTATAACGTTCTTTTCAGTAAAAATGGAAGTAAAATACTCAAGGATAGCATAACCATAGGAAAAGGTGTTTTGAATAACGGTTACATTATGAAATTAAATAATACTCCTAAAGACAAGCTTTGTCTTACATTCTTGGACTCAACCCTATGGCATCAACACTTAGGTCACACAAATATGAGGTTAATTCAATCCTTATCATCTAAGAAACTCGCTTGGACCCTACGGGATGCTTTTGACCCGTCTTTATAAAACCTTCGAACCTACTCCTAGAAATGCCTTAGGTCTTGTTCCCGGCTTTGCCCATTTTGAAAAACCAAACCATGTTTACAAACTCAAATCATTCGAACTTAAGCAAGCACCAAAAGATTGGTATAATTGAATTAATACTTCCTTAGTAGACAATACTCTCTTCACCAAGAAAAAGGGATCACATGTTATCATAGTCCAGATATATGTGAATGACATTATATTCGATTCAACTTGTCAAGTGCTATGCAACGATCAAGCATGACAAGTTTGAAATGAGTATGATGGGGGAACTAAACTTTTTCTTAGGTCTCCTAATAAAATAATTAGAAGATGGGATATTCTTCAACCAATCAAAGTATATCAAGGATATGCTTAAGAAGTTTGGTCTTGAAGATTCTAAACCCATGAAAACACCAATGTCTTCCAAAACCAAACTTACCAAAGATGACGAAAGTGAATCCGTAAATAACTCTAAATATAGAGGGATGATTGGTAGTTTACTCTACTTAACGGCTAGTAGACCGGACATTATGTTTAATGTTTGTCTAGGTGCACGCTTTTAAGAAGATCCCAAAACATCCCATCTTGAAGTCTTTAAACGGATATTTAGGTACATTAAAGGCACTACACATTTAGGATTATGGTATCCCAAAGGGACAGGTGTAGAAGCCATAGTGTATGCCAATTTAGACTATTCCGGTAATTATGTTGATAGGGGAAGTATAAGCAGTGTAAGACACTGTTACACTTCATGATTTACTAAGAAACAAACAGCCCTCGCAACTTCAACTATCAAGGCAGAGTATAGATGAAGCAGGCTCTCAACAATTATGATATTAAACTCAATGAAATTTCCTATTCTTTGTGACAACAAAGGAGTTATCGATAGTAGCAAAATCCCAGTCCAACACGCTAGAACCAAACACATAGAAATACGTCACCACTTCCTTCGTGACAATGTTCAGAAGGGAAACATCTTAATTGAGAAAGTTTCCTCAGAGGACAACATTGCCGATATCCTCACAAAACCTCTCAAGAGAGAACCTTTCAACTATCTTAGACTTGGTTTAGGATTAATGGAACCTAGTGAATAGATTAAACGTTAGCTCAAACCTTAGATTAACCAAACACGGCAAAAACCCAACCTGAGTTCTGATCCAGCGGATCCAAACGACAACAAGGGCGGAACCCTTGTTTGGGATCCGCCAGATCCGTCATCTGCTGAGGCAGTTTTTATATTTATTAAACAAATACCCTGTACTATTTATAACTTTCCCCAAAAATATACATCCCATTGGAATTCGATTTCCATCACTCCAAACCTAGAACTTAGGTCATTCACCACCATCAATTTGTGCTTGAATCATCTCTGTAAGTATCCTAATCATAATCTAATTCATAATCTAATTCACAATCTGAGTCTAGGATTTCTATTTGTTGCACAAAATCAAAACTTGGGGTTTATGTATTCTTCTCATAAATTCATGAAACATGTTCAATTAAATTACATAACAAATCATGTTTTCATTAGCTAGGAATTGGATATCATAATACATTATCATCAAACACCCCATGAGAAACTTGTATAAAAAAATCTTCTCACAATTAGGAAAAACGGTTTTCAACCATTGTTCATACAAATACAAAAACGTTAATTTTTACATCACGTGCATAATATCTCTAGAATGCTAAAGAGAATAAATAACTAATATGTATTTTCGGGTACATTCAAACGTAGCTACATCAAACAGGAGCGTTTGGGTTATCTCTAGTTTTATCATAAAACTTGCATAAACATAAATTTCATACATCAAAAGGAGTCGAGATAGCCGCACCTCCACAATGTTTCCATGTAGGCACACACTAGACATATATATGCATTTTTGATAATTTTAACTAAACTATATATTTTTCGTGTCTAGGATAACTATGCCTCCCGCAACCAACTACGATCACAAAAAGACCATACACTACCTACCCAAACACCATCAAACCAAAGGACTCATAGAAGCTCAAATCAAAATCTTTAAGTCATTAGAAAACTGTTATGTTCACGAAGGTAGAACGGTAGACTCATCATTTTTAGAAGAAACCAATATCCGTGAACAATTAACCGCTATCCAATTTAATCATCTCCTCGACATAAATGAGCCTATCATTCCGAGGTTTATACTTGAATTTTATGCTTCCATAAAACTTAGCACTGATGACTTAGGATTTTTGAGCATCCATTTCAAAATAAACCAAAATCAATTTAGTTTCCCTTTGGATCAATTCAGAGAAGTTTTGGGTATTCCTAGTCAAGGAACTTGTTTTTACTCAGACAAATGGCCATTATCCATCCTAGAGTCAAACCTTGGTTGTGACCACCCATACAACACACCTCTCACTTCCAAAGAAATTATCCGTGATCATCTCTTCAATCCTAGAACCAACCTGACTAATAAAATCCGAGGTAAGCAAGTAAATCGAGATCCATTTGCTATGGAACGTAATGAACTCAAACCTCAATATAAGAAACTAGAGGAGATTCTTAGAGAAAATGTCATTAGTACTGTTGGAAATAGAGATCTTGTAAATGCTAGTCTATGCTACATGATCTACTGTGTGTCAACCCATCAACAATTCAATTTAGCCTACTATATAGCCAAAAGAATGGCCGACATACCTGTCTTAGGTTCCACCGCAATGCCATATGGAATGCTTCTTACTCGTCTGTTTAGAGCTTCTATTCCTATTCCTCCAAACTCGTATGGGTTTCTTCCAGACTACACCGAAATCCCACACACCTTCGTTCCTCTTAGTGATCATAGAGTAGCAGTAGTAAAAGGAAAACGCGCATATTCTCCAACCTCATCTTCATCATCGGCTAGTGACGAAGATGGTTTACCTAACTCTAGGATTCCTCCACCCGAATACTTGCGTCAACTTCCTTCCGTTGATAATGAATCTATGGAGCATCGACAAAGAAAGGGAATGATGAAGAATCTAGGTCGATGGATCATGAAACTTCATAAGGGTCAGAAGAAAATAATCAAGATGTTGAACAAATAGTGACATCTAAGGAGTGTGTGGTACAAGTCTTTATCTGATTATGTATTTATGTGTTTCTTAAGATTTTATAAATACTTAACTTTTATGTGTGTTAACTTAACTTTGCTAGACGATAACACATATTGTTATCAAATTTTCCAATTTTAAGTCATTGTTTGGCTTAACTTCTTTTATGGACAGCTCTGATGATCGGTTTTATTTATATGATAACATGTGTTAGAACCTATATATTTGGTAGTTTTGTATCATATCTTAGCTATTGCATACGTTTTAGGAAAATTTTCGGGATTTGAATGAATAACAAAATTTTTGACATATGTTCTGTTTAGTTTCTAAGTTTTCATACGACGGATCTGGCGGATCCCATAATTTGGATCCGCCTAGTGTATTCCTTGGCTCCGCCTAACATACACCTGCGGATTCCACGGATCCAAAAATATGGATCCGTCTTTGGTGTCAATTGGATCCGCAGGTTCATCAGTAGATTTTTCAAAATTCTCGATTCATCCCGATACTTAGATTTTAGACTATAAGTATTCTTAGAAATTGTTTACTGATCATTAGTCTCCTTAAAATGATTTAAGAACTCTTAGAACCTTAAGAAAATCAATTCCCACCAAAATTTGAATTTTCAAATCTGTGTGTAAGTTACCTTTCTATAACACATAAGGATCCTTTTAATTGGTTCCTTGGAATCCGTGATTCAATCACATTTCATTCTTTTGAGTCATCTTCTGCATATCTTCATAACAACTCCATTTCTATGGATTGACCTTCACAATAGGACAAACCACTTTATCTTGTTCCAAGTTTTTTGAAACCAACATTAATCCAAGCACCAATTTCCATACACTTTAGGAGCTATAAATTAGAAACTTAAACACACAAAATCATCATCATCTTTACACATCAATCCTTCACAATTTGACAATGCACAACTCCAATAACTCACACATGTCCAGACCACACAGAAGGACTGCCAGAATTAGTGTTAGACCATATTGGCTTGTAAATCCAATCTCTAATGTGAACTTCCCTACCATATCCACTACTACTTCAACACCCATTATCACTCCTGTGGATAACATACCATCACCCGTTTCAACTCAACCATCAAGGTCACCATCACCTACCATAACTCCAATAGGTAATACACCATCACCAACTCCATCTCAACCAAGATCACCATCACCACCATTAGCTTCCTCACCAATACCCACATCATCTCAAATAAGAAAATCATCATCATCTTCACAACCACCAAACTTGCAACCCCATGATTTACTTACCACAGTCCAAAACATTGATGACTCAATGTGGCTAAATCAACCAAACATTCAAAACAATAAGGATCTTGATCCTCTCAACTCCTCTTCAAACACAGTGGACTCTAACTTACATGATACAAAGGACTTAGAATCCATGTGGCTTGCTTCCATCACATCTTCATCAAACCCAACCAATCCTCCGCAATAAGCATTCTTAGGTTTCATCCTAGTATTTTCGTGTAGGATTTATTTTTGTAACATCATGTTTAGTGACTTATGTCGCAAACAAATTTTCAATGAATGGATGTTATATGTTTATGCTTGTAGGTGATCAATATTAAGCATTTTATCTCATTTTAGAATACTAACATCATAGTATGGTCATCTTAACCTCACATATTGCTTTGATCAAATGTACATTAGGTACAAAAATTTGATCAGACACTTCATTTTGATTTTTTTAAGTAAAATGGGTTGACCTTTCTTGGTTGATTACTACATATGCATTTTACTTCCATGAAGTAACTAACTTTTCTTTTGTAGCATCTCCCATCCTTGAAATGTATACGTTGGTACTCTAGCAATGGGGAGTATACATCGAGGGGGAGCATATCATAGTCTAACCATTTGTTTTGTAGGAACATACATCATCATATATCATATCCTTGTTACTCCATTTAGGGGGAGTATAAATCAAGGGGGAGCTTTAAAGTTCTCAAAATCGCATTCCGCTACGCATATCTTCTTTTTGTTTCGACAAAAAGGGGGAGAAAGGATTAAGTTTGCATCACTGTGAAACATCACAGTACATACATTTTTGCTTAAAATAGATTTCAAAACTTGCATAAACTAACTTAATCTATATTTTTAAAAGACTCGTCCTTTATTTAAGCTCTCTACTCAAAAATACACTTTATGTTTTGTCATCAACAAAAAGGGAGAGATTGTTAATACAAATATCGTCCTAAAAACGTTATTTATATTTTACGATCTTTGCTTAGTTTTGTTAATGACAATTACAAAGTTTATCTTTAAGCAAAGCATAAATAAGATTAAGTCTTTTACATTTATAGTGATAAGTCTTTTACAAACACATTTTCACATTACAAAGTTTACTAGGAACAACATATACACATTTACATGTTTGTTTCTTTAAATGGAAACTTTATTAGTTAAATATTTGGATGACATCATGGCATGCATCATGTACACAATCTTGGTAAGATTTTGTGATATTTTGTTTAGATCTTCAAGCCAAAGAGTTGACATTTAAAGATATGGAAAGATATGGCAAGATTTGGAAAGATTTGAAGATCTCTTAGCTGGCCTGACATGGCGGATCCAATTGCATACAAGGACGGATCCAAGTTTTGGGATCCGCCGGATCCGCCAGCTGTTCATCAGCTTTGCCTATAAATAGCAAGCTGATCATTTGGCCATTTCATCACTTACATAGTATAAAATATATATATTCTTTCATATTACTAACCCACATCATTCATTTCATACTTAGTGATCTTTCTTTTGTAGCAAAAGAGATCAAGCATTATCAAGCTTCAACACTGTGTTGTAAGACTTGTTAGTTACCTACTGTGTAACTCATTAGAACTTAGGCATCATTATTACATCTTCCATACAGTAGAATCTGGTTTGTGTTTTAGTCCTCAAAACACCTAGTGTAAAAGGGAGTTGTTGTACCCTTGTAAAGAACTCGACATCTAGCTTAGTGTCGGTAATTGTATAGGCGACGTTAGGTTGGTTCTTCCTTGAAGTAGAACTCGGTATTTAGCTTTGTACCGGAAAAAGAGTATAAGCGACGTGTATTAAGGTTTCCTCCGCCGAGAAGGGAGTTTGTTTCTTAGTGAAGAATAACTCTCGAGTTAGAGACTCGAGGAGTGGAGTAGGACAAGGAAAAGAGTCCTTGTAGCCGAACCACTATGAACATCCGTGTTATGTGGTTTGATCTTTCCTCTCTTTACTTAGTTACTTATCTTACTTGTTTGTATGCTTGATTGTTTACTCTACTTTGAAATCATGATAAGTCACAAAGTGAATTAATTTTAAACTGTAAAACTATTCAGCCCCCCCCCCCCTTTCTAGTTTTCCACATTTGGGTTTACAGAAGTCAAGACTGCAAGCACACCAATGGAAACTCAAAAGCCTCACCTCAAGGATGAAGATGGTGAAAAAGTTGATGTTCATATGTATAGGTCAATGATTGGTTCATTAATGTACCTTACATCTTCAAGACCTGATATCATGTTTTCAGTGTGTGCCTGTGCTAGATACCAAGTCAATCCAAAGGCTTCACATCTTCATGCTGTGAAAATGATTTTTAGGTACTTAAAAGGTTAACCAAAATTGGGTCTTTGGTATCCAAAAGATTCTCCTTTTGATTTGGTAGCATACACTGATAGTGATTATGCTGGAGCAAGCTTTGATAGGAAGTCTACAACAGGAGGTTGTCAATTCCTTGGATGTATATTAATATCATGGCAGTGCAAGAAACAAAAAGTGGTTGCAAATTCCACAATAGAAGCTAAATATGTGGCTGCTTCAAGTTGCTGTGGACAAGTGCTTTGCATTCAGAATCAGCTACTTGATTATTGGTACAATTTTATGCATACCAAGATCTTTATTAACAATAACAGTACTATTTGCATAATTAAAAATCCAGTTTTTCATTCAAAAACAAAGCATATAGAGATCAAACATCATTTTATTAGAGATTGCAATGAAAAGAAATTGATTCAAATGGTTAAAATCCATACTGACAAGAATGTTGCAGATTTGCTTACAAAAGCTTTTGATGTAAGTAGATTTCAATATTTGATTGCTAGTATTGGAATTAGTATTGTTATTGCTTGTGTTTTTGCAGAGTTTTGTATGAATTAGTACTGTTATTCAAGTCATTAAGAGCTTCTGCTGTTGGTTATACTTACTACTGTTAGGTATAATCAATATTGTGATCATTGTGAAAATTATTATGGCTTGTGTTTTCTTGGTTTTTGGACTAACATTTTGTAGGAAAAGTAAAGAAAAGTGTTAGATTGATGATGAAAAAGTTGTTTGGAATGGAATTTGAGTTAATGTTGGTGACTCAAAGTTAATGCTGTTAGGCCTAACTTACTGCTGCTGGGTTACTACTGCTGGGTTGTTCAGGGTACTATTTCATAAATACATCGATTAAGGGTTTAAATCATTCAAACAATCCGTTAATCGATTTCATTCTTCATTATACTCTCTAATTACAAACCCTAAATCAATTTTATCATCCAATCTCAAAACCTAACACAAATGGCGAATCTAAAGTTTGTTGATTCACACAATATGGTCGCGTTCTTGTCCAAACCCACAGAGAGTGATGGGTTTGAACAAATGGTGGATTTTTTGAATGCACACCCTATAAGGTATGCACTCAATATTAATCCTACTATATATATTTCTTGTATTGAACAGTTCTGGTCTACTGCTGTGGCCAAAACTATCTATGGGGAAGTACAGTTACATGCCCTAGTAGATGGCAAGGAGATAATCATCATTGAATCATCTGTTAAAAGAGATCTTCAACTAACAGATGAGGAAGGTATTGATTTTTTTCCCTAATTCTACCATTTTTGAACAACTTACATTGATGGGGTATGAGAAAATTTCAGAAAAACTAACTTTTTATAAAGCATTCTTCTCCCCTCAATGGAAATTTCTACTTCATACTATTTTGCAGTGTCTAAGTCCAAAGACTACTGCATGGAATGAGTTTAGCAGTACTATGGCATCTGCCATTATCTGCTTAGCTACAAACCAGAAGTTTAATTTTTCACAATTGATTTTTGATAGTATGGTGAGAAACTTGGATAATTTGTCTGAAATTTTTTTTAATGTATCCAAGGTTTTTACAAGTATGTTTGGACAAACATTTTGCTGAGAAGCCAACTCATAAGAGAATATATATTGCACCCTCTCAGACTAAAAAGATTTTTTCAAATATGAGAAGGGTGGGCAAAGGTTTTTCTGGTAGAGTAACATCTTTGTTTCCAACAATGGTGGTATAAAATCAACCATAAATGGGTGAAGGTTAAGCCATTCCCACTGATCCCCAACACATACCCACCATTTTACAACCATCAACATCTCAACTTCAAAAGACTCAAAAACCTTGGAAGCCTACAAGAAAGGGAATTGATATACCTTAGTCTAGTACTCCTACAAAAATTGTTGCAGATGAGGCTGTCCATCAGGAGTTGGGTGACAGTTTGGTTAGGGCTGCCACTACTGCTTCTAGCTTAGAGGCAGAGCAGGACAGTGGTAATATCAATAAGACCTAATCTAAGGCAACACCTAATAAACCTAGTTCCCCAGGAGCTAGTTCAGGTTGTGGTCCTTAGTACCAAGAAACCATGGGGTATACAATTGCTCAAACTAGGTTTGAGAATGTATCTAAACAATCCAATGATTCACTGCTCGCAAGAGGTAACACACGTCAAAGTGATGAGGATAACATGAAACTAAATGAATTGATGGATTTATGTACTAGTTTACAGAAGGAGGTTCTTGACTTAAAGAAGACCACTTCCTCTCAGCAAAATGAGATCACAAGTTTGAATAAGAGGGTCAAGAAACTTGAACAGAAGAAGAGGTCAAGACCTCATGGGCTAAAGAGGTTATATAAGGTTGGTAGGACTGCTAGAGTTGAATCCTCTGGTGATGAAAAAAGTTTGGGTGAGGATGCATCCAAACATGGAAGGATTGATGCCATGGATGAGGAGGTGTTGGATGCAGGAAAAGAAGTTGTTGTTGAAGGTGTAAATGATGAAGTTAATGTTGTTGAAGAAGCAATTGATGTTATTAATACTGCTAAGCTAATTATTGATGTTGCTCAAGTTAGTGCTGCTGGTGATAAAGTTAGTGCTGCTAGTGTTGCTACAATAACTACTGCTGATGATATTACTATGGATCAAGCACTTGAAGCTTTAAAAAGCACAAGACCCAAGAAGAAAGGGGTTGTTTCCAAAGAGCTGGGTAAATCTACAACAACAATATCTTCACGACAATCACAGGACAAAGGTAAAGGAATATTGACAGAACCTGTGAAAAAGAAAGATCAAATCAGGCTTGATGAAGAAGCTTCTCTTAAATTATAAGATGAGGAAGAAAGACTTGTAGCTGAGAAAGAAAGACTTGCAGCTGAGAAAGAAGAAGCCAATATTGCCCTGATTAACACATGGGATGATGTACAGGAAAAGATTGATGCTAATTATCAGTTGGCTGAAAGACTGCAAGCAGAAGAACAAGAAGAGTTGTTTGATGCTGAAAAGGCTAAATTATTTGTACAGCTCTTAGAGAAAAGAAGAAAGCACTTTGTAGCTAAAAGAGCAGAAGAGAAAAGAAACAAACCACCAACAAAAGCTCAACAGAGAAAGATAATGTGCACCTACCTAAAAAACATGGAAGGATGGAAGCTTAAATATTTGACACATTTTAAGTTTGAGAATATCCAAGAGATGTTTGACAAAGCAATGAAAAGGGTAAACACATTTGTTGACTTAAGAACAGAGATGGTGGAAGGTAGTGAAAAGAGAGTAGGGAAAGAGCTGGAACAAGATGTCACAAAGAAGCAAAAGGTGGATGATGATCAAGAAACAACTGAGCTTAAATAGCTAATGGAAATTATTCCAGATGAAGAAGTAGCAATTGATGTCGTTCCTTTGTCTATTAAATCTCCAAGGATTGTTGACTGGAAGATATATAAAGAAGGAAAGAAAATCTACTGGAAAGTCATAAGAGCTGATGGAAAATCTCAGATGTATACCATCTTCAGTCAGATGCTAAAGAGTTTTGACAGAGAATGATTTGGAAGATCTGTGGAAATTGGTAAAAGCTAAGTATGGGTCAACAAGGCCAGTGGAAGACAATGACTATATGTTATGGGGTGATCTGAAAACCATGTTTGAACCACATGTAAAGGATGAAATATGGAAGGCTTAGCAAGGATATAAAGTATTGAGCTAGAAGCTATATGAATCCTGTGGAGTTCATTTCTTGATGATGCAGTCTATGCAGGTCTACATGTTGGTGGAGAAGACATATCCTCTTACACCACCTACATTTTGATATGATGATGAAGAAGAAGCTTCAAGTGGACTATTTTTGAGAAATGGCCTATTAGCTTTGTAAGAAAATGTTGAAATAACTTAAAAGAAATGAAGTGTTTGGAAGCATCCTCCTGGTGTTTATTAAGCTTTAAATCAAGAGACTTGATGATTTTGAAGAAGAATATCAAGTTTAGGGGAGGATTTTTGGGATTAAAAGCCTTCTTGATGTTGTTTGATCAATTGCTGCTCATGTTTGTGTTAATGTTGCTCAGCTGGATTTAATGCTGCTCATGAACTTCAAAAGAAAATGTGCTAAGTATTTACTACTACTGGTACAAAAGTTACAACTGCCAGTACAAAGTTAAGACTGCTAGTACAAACTTAATGGTGTTCAAGGTTAAGACTATTGGTTAAGACTATTAGTGTAAGTTAGTACTGTTAGGCGTTTTGTTAATACTGCTTATGAGATATGTATTAGATATTTATAGAAAAGATTTGATATACTTAGAAAAGTATTGTAAGTCGAATAGGACTCCTTGGTGTATAAAAGAAGGTCCTAAGGCATAGAGTTAGTTACACAAAAAGTATCTCAGCCGTATCAAAAACATATAATTCGTAGCTTCAAGGTTTTGTAACCCTAATACTTTGAGAGTATTCGTATTATTATTAATAATATTGGAGCTTCTTTGTTTGTTGAATTATATGTTTATCGTTTTACTGTTTCATTAACAATTCTTCTTAATATTAAAGATTAGATTCCGAATAATCTTTAATACATTCAAGCACAGTTTCTACTATAGTTGTGTTAGATTTATCTAATATAACTAAACCTTTTACAAGCTAAGGAATTCGATCTAGTTCAACTGGGATAAACACCGTTCATATTCACCGTGCGGAAGACCGAGTGGTGCTTGGTGAATCCTCCCTGTCTTTCCCCTTAGTGTTGCTCATAACAGGGTTGAAAAGATCAAGAAGAACATTGTTGCGGAACGGTCAGCGCTTGCTGATGTTTGGGTTCCATTTGCTTACCCTTTATTTGCCGAAGCTTTAACAGGTATAGCGGATATTCTACACAGTAAGCCATCCGCTGTTGCAATCACCACTGCTTTGTCTACGACCCTTGCATCTGCTCTTGTTGTATATGATTATGACGTACCAGGTCCAGAAGATCAGGCCAACGCCGGAGGTGATGCTTCTTTCTTTTCTTCAGTTGAGTTTGAAAAAGGAGAAATTGAGTCCGCTACGAGACATGAACCTGCAAGCTAGATTTGTTTGAGCCGTGATCGTATGTGGTCCTTTTGTAGCGGCTGTTTGTGGTTGAATAATACTTATGTTTTGTATAAACATCTTTTATTTATGTGCCATGGTCATGTATGACCTTTTTGATGCTGCTTTTTATACTTTTGTAATTTATTACGATTTTTGTTTTGCTATTGTTTTAAAGTCGTATTGGTACGCTTGTGTTAATAGTCTTGTTTGAATATTTGTGGGTTATCCTCCCGGTACCGGGCTTGCAATACCTCTTACGTACTTTGAATGAATTGTTTTCTTATTCATTCTTTTGTTATACGGAATAACATTCGTAGGTCATGCCTTGATGCTTGCGTGTCTTACTAACATATGTAAATGACTTTGTAAAGTAAATATTAAAAACTTGTTAAAATAAACTGGTGAAGGTAGCTAATCTCCACTTTTTTCATTAAAATATTTAAAATAAAACAATACAATAGATAAGATAGTTTGAAATGCCAATATCCACTGCGGAGTCCGCATAAGTGGGTTACTTACATTTTATGAATATAACAATTCTTGAGGTTACCAACGTTCCATGTTCGCGAAAGTTGATTTCTTTCTCGGTCTCTTAACTTGTATGCGCCTTTTCCTAATGCTTCGGTGACCTCATATGGTCCTTCCCACTTGGGACCCAGCTTTCCCCCTTCTTCAGCATGGCTTGCGTCATTGTTGTGAAATACAAGGTCTCCAGGCTTAAAGCTTGTGTTGTGGACTTTAGAGTTGTAATACTTTTCCATTTTTGCTTTGCTTTTTGCTTCATGGATTGTCGCTTGTTCCCTTCTTTCTTCCAAAAGGTCCAAGTTAATTTCCAAAGCTTCATCATTTTGTGCTGCATCTACTTCTGCTATCTTCCATGTGGGCATACCAATCTCAGCTGGGATAACAACTTCTGTTCCGTATGTTAGTGCGAACGGGGTATCCCCATTGCTGGATTTGATCATCGTGTAGTGTGCCCATAGAACATGCAATATTTCTTCTATCCAATTCTTACTTCTTTCCTCCAGTCAGGCTTTAATTCCTTCCCCTAAGCTTCGGTTTGCTCTTTCTACTAAGCATTTAGATTGAGGATGTTTAACAGAAGCAAAGTGTTGTCGGATATATAACTTTTTGCACAAGCCTTTGAATGGGTTGTCCCGGAACTGCTTTCCGTTATCAGATATGATTTCTCCTGGGAGTCCAAATTTGCATACAATGTTTTCCCATACAAATTCCTTGATTTGGTTTCCCGTGATGGTTGCGACCGGTTTTACTTCTATCCATTTGGTAAAGTAGTCTATGGCTACTATTAGGAATTTAATATTATCGGGACTTTCCGGGAAAGGTCCAGCTATGTCAATACCGTATTTATAGAATGACCATAGGGAAGTGATTGGAGTTAGTTTCTCTTGTGGATTCTTTGGAATGGGTTTGTGCACTTGACAATCTTGGCATGCCATTATCAGCTTCTTTGTGCCCTTGTGCATGGTGGGCCAATAGTATCCTGCCTGTAATGCTCTGGCTACCACAGATCTTGTGCCTACGTGCATGCTGCAAGATCCCTCGTGGATTTCCCTTAGCACATAGTTTGCCTGAAGTGGTCCGACACACCGCAACCATGGTACAAGAAAAGATTTATTATAGAGAATCCCATTGATTACGGCGTACCGCTGTGACTTGCGCCTAACCGCTTTTGCTTTCTTTGGTTCCGCAGGCAGCGTTTCTTCTGTGAGGTACTCATAAATTGGGGTCATCCAGGTGTTTCCTTCTTCCTCTACTATTGCCAGCACCGGTACTTCTTCTATTGACTTTTGTTTGAGTTCTTCAACCAACAGTTGTTTGCTTAAATGTGCAAAACTAGTGGACGCTATTTTGCTCAAAGCATCAGCCTTTTTATTTTCACTCCTTGGAACTTGTCTGATTGAGAACATTCTGAAGCCGCTTGCAAGCGTTCTTAGTTTTTCCAAGTATTGGACCATGCCTGCCTCCTTTGCGAAGTATGACCCGTTGAATTGATTAGCCACAAGTCGTGAATCTACATTTGCTTGGAGGTTTTTAACACCCATTTGCTCTACTATTCTTAGTCCTGCTATTAGAGCTTCATACTCTGCTTCATAGTTGGTCGCTTCGAAACGGAACCTTAAAGCGTAAGTAAACTCCATCCCTTCCGGATTTGTAAGTATCAACCCAGCTCCAGAACCATCTATGCAAGATGATTCATTCGTGAACAGGATCCATGGATCCGGGAGTTTTTCTTCAGCCTCCATTGGGTCGTCTGCGGGCTAATCCTCCGGACGCTCCACTATGAAGTCTGCTAAAATCTGTCCTTTTACTGACACCCTTGGTCTGTATTGTATATCGTACTCTCCCAGCTCTATACTCCATTTTTTTAGCCTTCCTGCTACTTCCGGCCTTGACAATATCTATTTGATTGGTCGGTCCCTGATTACTATTACGGTATGTGATTGAAAATATCTCTTCAGTCGCTTACTAGCATGTACCAAAGCCAACACCAGCTTTTCATTGGTGTGTGGTTAATCTCCGAACCTCTCAAGACATGGCTAACAAAATAGATTGCCGTTTGTTTAGCTTCTCTTTCCGTCATGAGCATCGCACTTACTGCCTCTTTCACTGCCGCGAGGTAGATAATGAGCTATTCCTTCTCTACTGGTATCGTTAATGTCGGAAGTTCTGGTACCAGTTTTTCATCTGTTTGAATGCTTCTTCTGCTTTCGCAGTCCAATGAAAGTCACTCTTTTTCGTGCACTTTTTGAACATCTTAAAAAATGGTAATGATTTTTCTGCGGATTTAGCAAGGAACCTGTTCAGGCTTGCTAGCTTTCCATTCAGTTTTTGCACATCTTTTAGGCATTTGGGAGACTGAAGGCTTAGAACGACTTCTGTTTTGTCCGGGCAGGATTTTATTCCTTTGGTGTTTATTGTGTGCCCAAGAAACGTGCCTTATTCTACTCCAAAGGTGCATTTTTTTGGGATTTAATTTCATATTTATCTTCCTCAAAGTTTTAAATGTTTCCTCGACGTCTCTCACTATTTCATCCTCCGTACGGCTTTTTATCACCAAGTCGTCCGCATACACTTCTAGATTCCTGCCGATTTGTTTGTGAAATGCCTTATCCACTAGTTGTTCGTACGTTGCTCTAGCATTTTTGTGCCCGAACGACATTTTTGAGTAGCAGAATATTCCCTGGTATGTAATGAACGCTGTCTTCTCTTCATCATCCTTTGCCATTTGAATCTGGTGACAACCCTTGTACGCATCCAGAAAGCATTTGAAAGTGTACCCGTAGAGGGACTCCACCTTCCAATCTATTTTTGGAAGCGGGTAACAGTCTTTCGGGCATGCCTTGTTTAAGTCTTTAAAATCTACGCACATCCTCTAGCTGTCGTCATGTTTTTTCACCATCACCGGGTTGGCTAACTAGCTGTGATAGTGTACTTCTTTCATAATACCGGCGTCAACAAGTTTCTCTGCTTCTTCTTGTATTGCCTTGTTTCTTTCTGGTGCCTGGCCTCTTTTCTTTTGTCTGACCGGAGTGCATCCTTCACATACATTTAGGTGATGTTTCGCTATGTGTCGCAAAACACCCGTCATGTCTGCGGGGCACCAAGCGAACACATCCAAGTTCTTTATGAGTAAATCACATAGTTTCTTTCGTCCTTCTTCTGTTAAAGTAGACCCTATAGCCATACTGTTTTCTCCGGATGTTCTGGGTGGATTGCCACTTTGATTCGTTCCTCCGCCGGTTGGTTGATGACAGAGAGTTGTCCTTCCGATCCGAAGACCATCATGCATTCAACCAGAATAATCCTACTACTCCGCAATGTGAGTATTCCCCCTTCTACTGGGAACTTCAGCATGCCATGAGCTGTTGAAGCGACTGCTTGTATCTTTCGAACCTCCGATCTTCCTATGATTCCATTGTATGGTGATTGTGACCTTACCACTACAAAATTCATTCATGCGGAAGTTGAATGTTCATCGTCTCTAATTTTTACAAGTAGTGATATTTGTCCCATTGGCCATATGACCTCACCACTGAATCCGATAAGGGGTATCGTGGCTGGAACCATTTGGTTCCTTATCTCCGGCCGGAGCCTTTTGAAACAGTGCTTGTATAATATCTCAGAGGCCAAACCTCCATCCACATACATGCGATGTATGAAGTGGCCTCCGATTTCTGCCTCAATGATCATTGGGCCTTCATTTCCTTCCTCTATTCCTAAGGGTGGAAAAGAGATTTCCGGATTAAGAGAGAAGCTTTGGGTGATTCTTTGTCTAGCTACTTTCTGCCAGGTTTGCACCATTAGGATTGCTAGGGGCTTGTCCTTTCCGGACACTTCGCCTTTCTTGGCCGCCTTTGGCTGATCTTTCCCATTGTTTTGCTTCAGCTCCTTGATTATGTGCGACAATTTCCTATTTTTGAGCAGTTCCTCTATTTTCCTTTTCAAGTGCATGCATTCTTCTGTATTGTGTCCTACCTCTCCATGGAATTCACAAAACTTGTTGCTATTTCTTTTTTCAACTGGGGTTGTGATTGGAGGTAGAGGTTTGAATTTTGCCTTTTCTAGGGCAAAAATCTCTTTTGGGGAGTGAATCTATCTTGCTTTCTTTCCATTCTATTATGACTTTTAAATCCCCCCTTCTTGAAATTCTGCTTTTGTCCGGCCTCCTATTGCTTCCATGGCGGAAGTGATTTCTTCCGCTCCTGGTTTCCGGCCGCCACTTCCCCCCTGAGGAAAGATGCGGTTACCTTCATCATTTCGTCTACAAACTTTGGGATTTTGTCATGCAAACATTTAATCAACTCTGGGTTAGTTATTCCATGCATGAACCCCGAAATTTTCAAGACTTCCGGTGCTCCTTTCACATCTCTGCTCTCTATCTTGAATCTTCGAGAAAAAATCTTTCATGGACTCCCCCTCTCTCTGTTTGATATGATGGAGTTCCACAGGATCTTTGATACACTTCTTCTGCTGAAGGAAATTTGCTAGGAATGCTTCCTTCAGATCATTGTAGCTATCTACAGATTCCGGAGGGAGGTCATCAAACCAAACCCTAGCGGATCCGATGAGCATGGAATTGAACATGTGGCACTAGGTTGGCATAGCCCATCGTTCCACCTTGGCTGCCGCTGAGAAGATCTTAAGGTGATCTTCTGGGTATTCACTTCCGTCATACGTTTTGACATGACTTAGCATACAGGTTCTTCTTGGTAGGTCAAAATAGCGGATGCGAGGAGTGAACGGATCAGTTTCACACCCATGGCCGTGCTAGGTCATCATCCTCAATACTTGACCTTTCCTTTTTTGACCTTGATTTCCAATATCTACTGCCACCGTCTTCGCTTTCAGATGGTTCACCCGTCCTTCGAGAGGATGCTCTATAATGCCTTCTGGAAGTGAACTCTGCTCCTCCTGAACGGGAGCTCTGGTAACAGCTTTATGTCCTTCCTCCACCACTACGGTAGGACTGTTTCCTGGAATCCCGTGAGTACACGGATGTGCTCTTTTCTTTATCTCCCAGTCTATTAAACACTCCTTTTTCCAATCTTCTGAACACCGTTTCTCTTTTTGGACCCTTCTCCCTTAGTGATATTGATCGGCCGCGCCTTGGGTTAGGGCTTCCGGACACGCTTCGGAGTCGTTTGGCTTCAATTTTCTTTCTGAGATCCCTTATTTTGCTAGGTGTTCCAAATTCGGAATGTTGTGAAACTCCCTCAAAGTTTAAATGAGCTTTTATTCCTTTGAGCTTCTTCTGCTGTATCTTATCCTGATGAACTTTCTCAGCTATAATTGGCAACAACTGGTGGTAGTGCTTGTCACAGTGCTGTGAGAGCTGCATCGGATGCGGGTCTACCTTGATCTTCCAGCGTTGTCTCTTTTTCCCTTCCAACCGTATTTCGCACGGTGCACATGGGCGCGGAAGGAGTGGGGGCTGAATGAGTGCTTATGGTGAGTATTTTCAAGAACGCAGTTGTGTACTGGTCCCACGGATGGCGCCAACTTGTTAGTGCAAAATATGTGATGGATATTGGATTGGATTAGAATTGCGTATTGGGCTGTTATGATGGGCCGTTGATGGATTATGCTTGCACTAGATCAAAATGAAGTGATTCCCTGCACAAATGAGAGTAAACCGTTTGCCTTACCATGGGGACGGACCCCACGATTAAGCTCCGGCGTGAGAGTAAGTAATCATATTGTCAGAGAATGTTAAGAGTGTGTGTATTGTTATGTGTGAGAAAGTCATACCTCGTAAAATGTGTGAGGACCCCCTTTTATAGGCGAGTCCAATACTAGGGTTTCCTAGTATTTCGCCTATTATGGTTAGTGGCCAGAGTGGGACCCTTGTCAGGCAAGGATTCACAATAATCGTGATTGCGGACACAGATCATCTTCTGCAACCCTTAGCTGATCCGCTGTTGGACTACGGAAGTACCCTTTGAATGACCTGCGTGCGTCTTTATATATCCGGGCCGTAGCTCTTTTGTCATTGGGCTTAGTGGCAACCCGGTATACTTGCTTGTTTATTTGGTTGGGTATGGGCACAAATGTGTATGGTATGGTTCAGGCCCAATAGGTCTGCTATCCGTATTATACATCATCATCATTGTTTTGGTTAAATTTGTTTCACTTGTAAAACTTTCTAGTCAATTAAACATGGTAATAATGGCTTTGAATTATTGCAAAACACTAACCACCAAAGACTAATATTGAAACCCAAAGACTAACGTAGTAAGAAAACTAACTACAACGGATCAAAAGTGCTACGTAGTATTTAGTACTCATAAATGGTAAATAACATTTACACATCTAATAATAGAAATAACCATATGTGATTTTATATGAAAAAAAGTTATACAAAAATATATAAAAAAAAGGTACTATATATATGCTCTTTCCTTGGGTGTAAGTGTGTAACACTCCAACTCAAGTAACAAAAGGAGCCTAGTTATGTATCCCCGCCTTTTCTTTTTCTCTGTTTTATCATGCTTCTTTATTTTTTCAACAGGTATTTATTTACATTTTCATTTGTGATCAGTTTCTATCTTTTTTTCTGCATTTGAAACTTTATGAAGTTATAATGTACGGATTTTGGATTAATGCAGATACCTTATACGTAACAAGAGCTCGAACATCATCAAAACACACCAAAGGTGCGGCTGTAGGGGTGAGCCTAAGTCGTCAAGAGAATTATGTACGTAAGTTTGCTTATAGTTAATATCATTTCATTTTTATTTGTTACTAATTAGGTAACTAAAATTGTTAAACATGCAAAGTTTGATCATCAAGTAGCGAAAAACACGGCAAACACTATTTTCAGAAAGGCATCTAGAGTTTATAAACAGTAAACAACGATAAAAGTCAACTTTTGTTACCAAGAGTAACATGTTGTTTAATAAATCACTGTCACTGACTCACTGGTCAATATTTGTGTTTGAATTTCTGTGAACCGTTTTTTATTTGCACTTAATGGTAATGGCTTTTTTCTCTCATTAAACTAATTTCGAACACTTCATTTATAATTTTGTTATAAATATTACTCCGTACATGTGATTTCATTTTCATTGAAATTAGTTAACTTATATATATATGCATAATAATTTACATCTACAATAACATCAATTGTTCACCAGCCTTAGAGTACAGGGTACTCATGGTGCCATCTCGCTGGTGTCATAAGAAAAATGTTGCCACATCGGCACCTTTTTCACATAACATCAGAATCAACTATAACATCAAAATTTGGTGCCATCATGCACCGTATGTCCCACACATAACCTACTAAAATACAAATACAACACAAAAAAAGAAGCGATTATCGGACCATTTGGGCTGGTCATGACGACTCCAGACCCGAAAACGCGACCACCGATGTGGTGTTGGCGCCATCGGTCAGGCGATGTTGTCTGGGAAAGCGCACCGGACCACGCAGGTTACCCTATGCTCTTAGACAAATATGACAAATATCCAAAGGTTCACGAGACTGCATTATTTTGCGTGTTTAATTTCGTTAATTATTAACAAAAAAGAATTAAATACGCAAGTACTATTTGCAAAGAAAATGTAATACGCATGATAGTTGGTCTAAAGGTTCACGGGACTGCATAATTATTCGTGTTTGATATTATTAAATTTAGATAAATTTAAATTCAAACGAAAGTTGATTTTATAAAGAGTATTATGCAAATTTAATTGCATGGTGACACGACTGTAGGAGTGTAGGGGCAAGAAGAAAAGTAAAAGGAATTCGTTTTTTTCACCTAAACTCAACTAGGACAACGGGAGTAAAACGACGACACGGCCAGATCCTTTGAAGTAGAGTAGAATGTGAACTAGTGAAACCGAAACAACTCAATCCTTTGAAGGATTTCTCTCATAAGATGCCATGTCGATCTTGCATGAACTCTTCGCAGTATATGATTCCTAATTCCATTTTATTTGCCTCAATTATAACACCCAATGAACGCCCTAAACTCATAATATAATGAAGTTTTGAACCACATGATATCCTTGTTTGATTGCCATAGGCAAAACTTAAGTGAATTTATTAGGAGGGCCGAGTGCTATATCAGTTAATTAAGAAGGGCCCAAGTTATATTTCCTTTAAGCAAATATAAGTAAAACCTCAAATTTTGGGAGGGCCGTGGCTCTTTTCGGTCTCCATTAAAGACGTCCATGCTGATTGCTTACCACATGAACCATCATAATGATATGAATCTTCATCGAAATCAGAGAATGTATCTTATTCAGCTCTTCTTGCTTTCTTTACACACTTGAATATTTTTCCTTGGCCGATGACAAACTTGAACTTGTTTACATAGCTATAAACCTTTTCATGATAACCTTGGTCGACTCTTCATATAACATTTTTATAGATATATGAATGTAGTGTGTTAAAACTGATCATCAATCTTCAACGTTAATTTATTAATCTTTTAGAAATATACTGCAATTTTAATATAAGAATTTGTTTTTTTGTAGGTGGTAATGAGTAATGGCTTCGTCAGAATCACTCTTTCGAATCCAGAAGGGCATATCACAGGCATACAATACAATGGGATTGATAATTTGCTGGAAGTAAATGATCAAGAAACTAGAAGAGGGTAAGAATCTCATATCCCAGATTATTTTTTTAGTAGTTCTTGGCATATTGAAATCTAGTAAAGTGAAGTGAGTTATGCTTGATTAATTTCAAATATTAAACTTTCATTTATTGGTTTAGAACTTTAGATAAGCAGAAAAATATAATTGTATTGTATTAATTACGCGCATCATCACTAAATTTTATTATTATGTAGTAACAAATAGGGGTGGCAATTCGGGTCGGGTTCGGGTTCACGGGTTCGGGTTATCGGGTTCGCGGGTCAGAAACCTTCAACCCGAACGTGGCCCGTTTAATAAACGGGTCAATCAGGTCGACCCAAAACCGACCTGAAACCTATTTAGTCTCAACCCTAACCTGCTAATTTTTCGGGTCGGTCCTCAGGTCGGGTTTCGGGTTAGCGGGTTAATTCGGGTTAACGGGGTTAACGGGTTCGGGTTAGTGGGTTCGCGGGTCAGAAACCTTCAACCCGAACCTGACCCGTTTAATAAACGGGTCAATCAGGTCGACCCAAAACTGACCTGAAACCTATTTAGTCTCAACCCTAACCTGCTAATTTTCGTGTCGGTCTCAGGTCAGGTTTCGGGTCGTGTCGAAAATTGCCACCCCTATTATGTAGTACTCCCTCCGTCCCAAAATAAATGTCCTGTTTGATTTTTCAAAGTCAAACTGGTTCAACTTTGACATTAAATATTTTTTTTTGTGTTATATAATATTTGATGAAAAATTATACCAACGAAAAATATACTTAAAACTCAATCTATTCATATACTCCCTCCGTCCCATTATAAGTGTCTACTTTCCATTTGCACAAAGTTTTAGGAAAGTGGGGCCAACTACACTCTCCACCAATCAAATATCACTATTACCCACTAAAGTCTCTTCTCATTGGTTGAAAATATTCCCTGGACACTTAATATGGGACAAGCAAAGATACCATTGTGGACACTTATTAGTGGGACGGAGGGAGTATTTTGAATCAAGTATTATATAATACCCGCAAAAATAGATAAGATCAAAGTTGAACCAGTTTGACTCAGAAAAGTCAAACTGAACATTTATTTTGAGACGAAGTAGTAACAAATATAGATATCACGGACGTTATTTAGTTTTTTTTAGCTGCATGACTTTAGGTGACTATGACACGGGAAAGGGCTGGGTAACCAAGTCTAATTAACCATTTGCCGTAATTTTAGTTGAGGGTAATATTTATGAGTTTGAAGTCAAATAATTAATAATTGAGCACATTTTCGGTCGTAAAGAACATTTATACTTTGACTTTAGACTCAAAGACATCTATAATGTATGCAACATACATGATTCATCTACAGTTCTACACCATTTAATGTGGGATGTATTTACAAATGCGCTTAAACCAATTTAAACCCTAACATAGGCATGGACTAACGCAAACAGTTTGTGGATGTTCCAAAAAGTTTTAAACTTCTGATCACTCACCGGTACATGATGAATCGTCTAATCACTTTTTTAAAGAAAATAGTCGACCTTATATACCAAGGTTACACGAATAAATCATTAGAATAATTCTAAGGGTTTATGCTCTTGGTTTAGGCAAAACACAAGAACCCTTATGCTCAAAAGCATTTCAATTTCTATATTTTATCTCATGCACATAGTTTCTCTTTATATAGAGAAGAAACTCATTCAATAAAATTAGAACTAATGAGTCAATTAATTTTCTCATAATGTTCTTCCCTTATAGTAATAGTATAGTGGTTATAAGACCAATATATTCATTATGTGTCTTAAAATCAAACTTTAAACTACTCATTAATAGCTCAAAGTACTTACAAATCAGCTCCAACTTAGTCATGCACTTAGTAACCGGAACCTTCATCAGCACGCTCACTTAAGGGCATACATGCTGATGAGTTCAGTAGCTGAAGAGCAAAGCTTGCTGGTGAGAGTACTTTTCCAGAAGGATTGTGACTTCTGATGAGCTCTCTAATGGGTTCGCTTTTTGAAGGTTGTACCTCTGATAAGATCACTCCATGATGAACTCATCGTGAGTTTACTCACTAAAGAGTAGAACTCCCTGATGAGCTCATCAGCTTTCTGAACGCCACTATCTGAGTCAGGGAGATTCAATAACTTAATAGATGTACACTCCGTACATTCAATCATATTTTCAGTATGACTATGTTAAGGTGATATCAATATGGATTACCAATTCTCAAAAGATCAAATAGATAAATCATTGTCATTCATTTTTTCATAAAAAAAAATACTTTCTACCTTTTTTTGAAATTAAAATATCTAGCAAATGATATCGTTAGTCGATAAAAATTCACCATCGGGACGAGAATTGTTTTATCTTTCAGTAGACGGGCACTTCAATATACATTTGACGAACTTTTTTATTGAGTTTTTGTTAGTGTTAAAATTTACGCCGTGAAAATCATATGTGAATTTTTAGTATCACATGTAATTTTTAGTATCACATGTGATTTGTTATATTAAAAATCACATTTGATTTCGCAATTCACATTTGATTTTTAAGTTAACAAATTAACTGTGATTTCTCAGGACATAAATTTCAACACTCACAAATAACATTTGATTTTACACATCGCATGTGATTTCTTAAGGCGTACTTTTCAACACTGAAAAAAAAAACACTTTAAAAAAAAGTTTATTGATAATATACAAGTGTCCAACTATACAAAGATTATTTAATTCTTGTCGCGATGGTATGATTTGTTTCGTATAACGATTAATGGTTTGTGAGATATATAATTTTTAAACAAAAGATGAAATTGAGTTTTTAATTTTGATGAAATGAATTGTCGTTATTTTTCCAATTGATATATAAAGAATTTGTAATATATATTAAACTTTTTTCATTCCTCAATTGCACTAAATTACCAACAATAAGTTACTGATATTATGTATGGTGACGAGTCATGCTCGTTGTACTGGTCATCACAGATGGTGCGAGTGAAATTTCGATCAGCTATCTAAGAAGATAACAATACGATAAACTCAAAAAATTCTTTAAACTACAACTTACGCACTGATCTTTTTTAGACAACACCGTCGCTTCTATTCCAAGTATCTTAGATAGACATCTTTTTATTTGACATTGAAGTGAAAAAAAAAAAAAAAAAAAAAAAAAAAAAAAAAAAGGCAAATCGCATAAAAAGGTATCTTAGATACTCAATTTTTTTTTTTTTTTCAATTTAAGGTATCAAACTTAATTTTACTTGCAGTGTTAGGTTATTTGACTTTTCGAAATAGGTTATCGGTCATAATTATAGCCGAAATAACTTTTAAATGCTTAATAATAATGATACATCACATTAATTAATCATTTCAGCGAAAGTGATGATGGGAATACTCTTTTGAAAAGTAGAAAAAATTTCAAAAAACCTTACATTGCACATAAAAATAACTTTGTTACCTTAAATTAAGAAAAAAAAAAAAATAATAATAAAAAAAAGTTGAATACCTAAATTTCAAATGAACCAAAAAACAATAGATATAATTTTGATTCCCTCTTTTACTTTCACTTAAATCTTTCTAGAAGAGGCAAATTAATTTAAATATATATAGAAATACACAACACCTTCAAAAAGGCTAAAAAGACTACACAAACCGAAACGAAAAGATAAAAAAAAGCTACACACAAACATGAGACACCTACAAACCAAAATATACATGAACCAAATATAAACTACTTCCCTCTAACACCCAATGAACAACACCTAAAAAAATTATAGAAAGTGTATTCGTAATGTGAGCTTGGATCTAATGATTAGCAATTAGTGTGTGAAAAATATGTTTTTGTGTGAAATAGTGAAAAATGGATAACTAATTTTTTATTGATTTGATATTCACCCAAACCAATTTGACATACAAAAAAAAAAAAAAAAAAAAAAAAAAAAAAAAAAAAAACTATTCATCTTTTCTTTATATTTGTGTAGGGGTGGAATTTAATAACTTACTAGTCTCTACGCTACCTAGTATTTACAAGTAGGTTACTTTAATACTCCCTCCGTCCCACTATAAGTGTCCACAATGGTATCTTTGCTTGTCCCATATTAAGTGTTCAGGGAATATTTTCAACCAATGAGAAGAGACTTTAGTGGGTAATAGTGATATTTGATTGGTGGAGAGTGTAGTTGGCCCCACTTTCCTAAAACTTTGTGCAAATGGAAAGTGGACACTTATAGTGGGACGGAGGTTACTTGAGTACCTAATAATCTCCCCCTAGCTAAATGATCTACTTGGGAACTATCCTTATTCTATTTTTATGACGACTTCTTCTTTAAGTTTGATACGTAGACCGACGACTCATACCTCATAATCTTTCTCTAACGCTAACATAAATTTCCAATCTTCTAATGACTTCACTAGAAAACAAGATATTTATTATCATTTTCTAGACCAAACATGTCTTTGATCTGCTGGTCCATATGTAAGTTGAGCATGATCTTGTAACACATTCTTATCTTTGAAGGTATCTACTCGACTTTAATCTTTAATTCTTGAACTCAAACTCAACAATCTCGAAGAAAATTGGTAATCTTGATCTTTATCTACAACTTGAATCTTTGAAAGTATGTATGAAATCTTTGCCTTTAACATCTTGAAGATGACTGCACTCTTGATGAACTTGATCTTGAATGTAGATTTCAAACATGGAATGTTGCTAACGAAAGATGTAAAATGAGACGATAATCAATTGAGCTTGATTTGTGGAAGATCTGAA
Source organism: Artemisia tridentata subsp. tridentata (assembly GCA_021014915.2). Lineage (NCBI taxonomy): Eukaryota > Viridiplantae > Streptophyta > Magnoliopsida > Asterales > Asteraceae > Artemisia > Artemisia tridentata. The sequence continues at coordinate 178,771,256 of CP139506.1, forward strand.
CATTTGACTTAAACCTTGAATATTCATGTCTTCACTCTCCCTCAACTAAATATCCATGTCTTGAAGTAGTGATCTTCATTGTCAAAGGCTTTGCTTTTGATCTTGATTAATTTTTGGTTAAAGAAAAATTGATATTGATGATAAGTGATCGTTTGATATTGTTGAAATAGTTATCTTGATAGAAATTTGAATTCGATGAAACACTACCACTTATTCCAAACACTTGTTGATGTAACTACTCTTCAACATTTACAAACATGTCATTAATCCCCCTTTCAACTAACCTTTCTAGACCAAAATACGTGAAGACAATAACCAACTATGAAGATATACCGAGGGCCAATGTCAGGTTGTTTAATCAACTTGAAGATATACAGATCAAGATTACTTAATAGTAAAGAATTGTCTCAATAAAATAGAGTCGAAGTGAATGTCATAAGGTTGCAAGAAAAATTTATGAATTTTTTTCAACAACCTAGACAATTTAAATTTAAAGTTTGTACTTAACATCACCATCTCATTGAGATAGTGAAATGTCATACACAAGATATAAATTGAATACAAGATGCAATCATAGAAAGTCTACTATCTTTAATTATACATGTGCACCTCGAACTACGTTAAAGTCAATATCAGGATACAATCCTAGTCTAATCATGTAATAAACTATTCGTATGCATCTCATAGCCTAAAAATCATATAATGTCTTTTTGAAAATTTGATCATTTACAACAAGTGGTATCAAAGCCTCATTGTATGAAGGTATTGAGTTTTTGGGCAACAAAGGTGCAAATAGTTTCGAGTGACAAAGTTTGGATTCTTTTCGGTTTTTCTCCATGTTGTTATAACTATAGAAACTAGAGAGGGGGGGGGGGGTGGTTGAATAGTTTCTCCATTTTAATTGCGTTTTAAAACGATTTTCTTCTTTTTGAAAATCTTTTCGATTTGGAGTTATATGATATCGATCAACAATGTTTGAATGATATAAATATAGATGACAACTGAAATGAAATATGAAAGTAAAGAAAGTAAAGAATTAGAACAATCACACCAGTGCATAGAGATTTATAGTGGTTCGGCTACGAAGCTCACTCTTCGTTTAACTCCACTCCCCGAGTACCTCACTCGAGAGTTCAGAACACAATGTCAACAAACTCCCTTATGACGAAGAAAACTGTATACCGTAGCTTACACCGATTTCTGACACTAAGCTAAATTTCGAGTCCTAATCCTAGCTAGAACCAATATACACAACACAACACACTACACAAGACAACATTTCACGGACTTACACCTCGTCCGGTTCTACACACAACACTAGTCGGACTTACACCTTGTTAGGATCTACACATAACACTACTCGGACTTACACCTTGTCTGGATCTACACACAACACTACTCGGACGTACACTTTGTCCGAATCTACACACAACACTACTATACCTGACTTACACACAAGTCGGATCTACTAATATAAAAGAATGGAGATGGAGAGAATTTAGATATAGAAGAGAATTGTAACAACGGTTATGTGTGTAATACCTAATCTTCAACACTTCGTTTCTTGACGAATACGAGTGTTCTTCCTTTTGCACTTTGATAGAAGAAAGAGTGAGATCATTTATAAACACATATATACAAGCTAAAGGGATCAAAGAAATGATTAGAAGAGATTGAGAGATAACAGAAAGTTTTGTCCAGAAAAGGATTGAGAAATCAGTTGGGAATAGTCTTGTATTTATAGGCGATAGGAGGAGCGAGTGATGATCCTTTAAACATGGACGGTGCCTTATATATAAGGGACCGTGACCCCTATAAGGGACCGTCCTTAGGACGCTTCCATTTTTGTCCTAACATAGTGAAGTATTTATCTGGTGAAGTTGCTATTCTCTTTGGGCGGGAAAAATAGTTGTTGGAGATTTGAAATTTAAATTTATTTTTCTTATTAAAACATTTCTTTATAAATACAAAAATAATTTGTATAATTTATTTTTGCAAAAATGTTTTTACACTTAACAAGATATATATAATGTTTGTACATACCTTAAATGATATTGTGTCGAAATGGACTTTTATGACTAAAAACTTCTTTACGAATATTTTTATGTAGCATGTTTTTATATTTTGTGATTATCAAAACATATGGTCTTCGAAAGATATAAATAAATTTTTTTGACATTATTTGTATCAACAATAACAAGGAAAAAGATTTGACAGGGTTTGTATATTTTTGGGTTAAAGAAGATTCTAATGCTTTTGGGTTTCTTACCTCAAAGGTTTTGGGGTTTCTTTTTTTAGTTTTTAAGGCCATCTTTTTTTGGCGAGTTTAGTCTCCAAGGTTCAATCTATTTAAAAGAAGGAACTTTACGTTCTTCAAAGGGTTTACATACTTGATACTTTACTAGATCGTGTTTTTGTGTAAGTTAATTTGAAAACGGTCAAAGAATGATGTGGGGAACCTAGTTTGACATCGCTAAATTCTATGGAATTGGGGATTTGCTTAGGTGAAGATTTTATTGACTTATCATAAATGCGAGTATGCATCGTCGACTATAGAAGCCAGCATGGACGATAGACACCGCACGAGAGGAGATGCTAAAAAATGCACACAATTCTGTCATCTTCAGTTTGGTGATCGGGTGCTGCAAGAGGTCAACAAGAAGGCGAATACAATAGGTTAGAAGAAAGCAACTTTTTTTTGGGGTAAAAGGTCAAAAGACCCGGTAAATATATTACTCCAAAAAACGTTTAAGTATAAAGGATGTGGCTGAATCTCATATCTCAGCCCGTTATATAGGCGAAAAGCTTACATAACAAGATACTTCCTATTTTCTAAATAAGAAAATAAACCACTACTCATAGGATAACATTAGACTCCTACGAAAATAAAATTACTTCCTACCAAGACATTTGAGCTTGATATCATACAGATCATAAAAAGCATCCAAATTCCCTGAAAGATCATAGACCTGATCCGCATAGTCATCATAATCATCTTCAAGCTCGTGACCACCACCAAATAGGTTCAATGACTCATCAAAAGTGTTAATAACCTCATCCACATCACTGTTGAAATCAACAATCTCTCCCACCTTAGAGAATGGGTTAAGCCTCTTAGTAGAAGAAGTAAAAGGGGAAAAAGAAGAACTAGGCTTACTAGCCGCGACCTGCACCTTCTCTTTCACAACACTCACAAACGGTTCTTGTAATACATTACTATTCTTTTGAGACCCTTCCCCCTTAGCTTCATTTTTATTACCCGGATAATCAACCTTTTTAAGAGGATGACCATCATCATCCACAAGAGTAGCTTTTCCATCAATAATAGCTTTTCAAGCTTCCCAATTTTCTCAACAATAGGAGTAGGACAAGGAATACCACTATCATCGCCAAAATCCAACTCAGCCTTATCCTTAGCTACGACATCAGTAGGAATGCCACATTCATCAGTATCGATCATATTAAGGGCATCAAAGGGATTCGATGTAGCAATCTTCGTCCCACTCGTACTAGCCACTTCAGTGGCCTTCTTCTTTGTAACATCCACCTTCTTGGATTCAGGAGGGGGCGCTTTAGGTTGATACCTAAACTTAGGACCCACAACAGGTTTAGTAAATCCTTAACCCGGACCACTATGGCTACCATTCTTACCCTTGTTTTTGTGATTGTCTGACTGGAAACCATCATTATCCTTATGTGTAGGCTGAACTGGTGAAGGAAAAAAAATTATGACAGTTATCCAGAATATGACCAAATAGCTTACAAGTGTCTCACCTAGGCGGTTTCCACTCGTACTCAACTCGAACCTTTTCAATAGTAGAACCGACCCATCAAGTAGGGGTATTTCAATAGGAGACTTTTCTTAAGCACCTCATCTGCCTTCACTTCAATCAAACACCTAGCAAAACTACTTCGGCCCTAAGATTCCATGCACATTTGACTAGTGTAAGCATCAAGCATTTTACGAGTACCAATCAAAGTAGCAAGAAGACTGAGACCATCATCAGAGAGCATAGCAAGTGGAACATCATGAAACTTAACCCACACTGGAATATTAGTCAAATCCTCTTTAAGAAGATTAGTATTCATAGTCCATGGTTTAAGAATTATAGGCACATTCCTAATCATCCACGACCCATTTTTAAGGACATCTTCTACACCTTTCTTAGTGGTAAACTTGAAGAAAAAGAAACCTTTAGCATTCATCATAATCTTTTGAATACCATACTTAGCCCACACATTACGTACATAATAATCAACAACCGGAAATGCAATCCGTTTACCAAGAAAGTAACCATAGAGAGTATTATCAAATCGAGAGTTTACCTCTTCAATCACTTTCATAGGAACAGTAAGATCCAAACTATTAGTTTTCTTACTGCATTCCAACCTACGAAAATTAGATTTGTGCCTCTTAGGATCAGTAGACTTAACACCCACATATGAAACCGGCTTCACATTAGGGGTCATTCGTAGATTGGGGCTGTTTCAAAACACTTGAGGTACATTAATTAGAAGAGTTTTTAACATAATTTGCAGCTACATTACCATTACCACTAGAATTACTCGTGTCCCCATGTGTACCAAACTTTTGGGATTACATAGCTACATCAAAACTCGTCTTAGGAGAGGCAACCTGAGGTGATAAAGTAGAAGCAACATTTGGACTTATATTATCATGATTAAGCTCACCTCTACTTTTATTCATCACATTAGACGCCATACCACCACTAGACCCAAAATACTCATAATGACCTGTAAAATCATGATTAGGACTCCAAGACTTTAGGCCATCATAAGTGGAACTTGGCTGTTCATTAACACTACCACCACTAGATGGGACAACAGCATTAGCATCAAGCGACATACCACTTCTAGAATTAAGACAATCTTGTGTTTCATTAGGCGTACCAAGGGGAGTAGTATCATGTAGAGTATGTGAAATCGGGTTCACATTTTCAGGGTTGATGTCCAATGCTTCCATTTGGCCTTCGTTAACCAGAGGCAATTTCAAATTAACATTAGAAGACCCAAGTTGTTCATTACTAGCACCTACACCACACGATGGGACATCAACAGTAGCTTGACCCTTAAGTGTCTCATCATTAACATTAGGCTGACCAAAATTAACAGACACATTAGGGGCAGTAGGTTCATCAACAGTAGGTGCATCGGCATTCCCAGCATTAAGAACTTTTAGGCGTTGCATTCGAGCATTCAAAGCATCCAAATCCACATTTGCATTACCAACAAACTTATCATTGGATTACACTTTCTACATGCATCTGAGGAAGAAGAAGTCGGAATACAGTAATGAGTTTCAAAAGTTGGTAAGTGACTTGGCTTCTACCGGTACTCCTATATCGAATGATGATCAGGGTTTGTTATTACTCACATCTTTATCATCGTCTTATGAGAATTTTGTGAAGAATTTTTTATATGGTTGAAATACTTTCTAAGCTATAAAAGGGGTGGAGTTCTTTTACATTTTGTTGAGATTTTCAGCTTGTACAAGTGTGTGCGTTCTACATTCAAGTTGAGTTCCTCATTATTCTTTCCACGGCTTTTGGTCAATATCCAATAAGCTTTTATCGGCTACTTTGGACTAAAAGTTATTATAACCTAATGAATGGCAAGACCTAACACACAAAACTATGATTTACTAATTAAAATTATTCATTAGGTTTGTGCCGACGTAATCATGATCAATGGTCTATCTTAATTATTTATGTCCTCTCTTCATGGGTGAAGGATTTCACATGCCATACTCGCAAGTCTGCAGTCGCCATTTTAGGAAACGTAATCTTATTAGTAGATTTATATTTGGCTTTTCTTAATTCTCGTACAGAGAGCGTCCTTTAAATTTTGAAGGTTCGGCTATGTACGACAAGCTGTCATTCTCATGAAAGGGAGTAAGCTTGAGTTAATTGTACGTTAAGGTTAACATCATGATGCGTTGTTGATCCAAAAGGAGTCGTCTTGAAAAATTACTACAAAATGATACTTATTTATTTTATATTTTTTTAAAGGTGTTGGAATTTTGAAAACTTGACAAGATGAATACTATCATACAAAAATCACGTGTAAAAGAATGTGATAAATAGTGATGCTCCATGAATAAGACAATAGATACTATACACAAAACTAATTTACAACAGTTTTATTCTTTTAAGTTTTGAGGAGCATCAAAGTTAGTCAAAATGTGGTGGCAATTGCTTATGACTTCCGGGATTAAATACTCATCCCTTTTTTTTTTTTTTTTCCTTCACAAACTGTGTGTATAGGTATTGGGACCTCGTTTGGAGCCCCCCTGGAAGCCGTGGAACGACTGGTACTTCTGAAAGGTGACTTTTTGCTTTGTACAAAATATGATTATGATTTACAACTTCCAAGTTTTCTTATCTTGCTTAGAAACATCATCTTTGATAATGACCACTTCATAAAACAGGATCGAAGGAACAAGTTGTGAAGTTATAGTTGAAACGGAGGATCAAGTGGAGCTCTCATTTTCGAGAACATGGGATTCCTCCCAAGAGGGAAAGCATGTCCCGTTAAAGATAGACAAAAGGTGATCTATGTTATTCTGAAGTCGGATATGAAAGAAAATAATAATTTCTTAATGTATACAAGCCGTATATTTGTTTTTGTGTATGCAACTTTTTTTTTTTCTTCCTATTTTACGTATGAATTTTTGATAATGTTATTTGTGCGTATAATTACGGATATATTATGACTATTAAGAATGGGTAAATGGTGATTAAGTTGTGCCACGTCATAATATATCTGATATCTCTAATGATACACACAAAAGTCAAAACACATTATTAAAAGTTCGTATGTAAAATAGAAAAAAAAAAAAAAAAAAAAAAAAAAAAAAAAAAAAAAGATACACACATAAGAATATAGTGGTTAGATGGAGACATGTAGAAATGATTATGCCTATAAGAAAACACTGTTAGTGATGATAAAATCTTAATAGGTTTGTGCTGCTCCGTGGTTCTTCGGGTTTCTACTCGTACGCAATTTATGAACATTTGGAAGGATGGCCAGGTTTCAATCTTCCTGAAACTAGGATAGTGTTCAAACTCAGGAAAGACAAGTAAACACCTTTCCATGTCTCTTCAGCTTATTTAACAATTCAGTATTATTAAAATTAAATCGACGGAAGATCGAATAAGTATAAGTGTTAATAATATTTAAAAAAATTATTCTCCTTAGGTTTCACTATATGGCAATGTCTGATGATAGACAGAGGTACATGCCTTTACCAGATGATCGGTCATCCGATCGATGTAAACCGTTGGCTTTTCCTGAGGCAGTTCTTCTCGTAAATCCACTGGAACCTGAGTTTAAAGGAGAGGTAATCATAGGTTATTCTATTACAACTACTTTCATATATTGAGGTGCAAGACTACACTAGTTTGGTTAGAAGTGAATAGAATTGGTTGGTTTGTTGTTTCAACCCAATTTGAACCAAAATGAATCTATACGCTTTATGTCCCTAAGACACTACATTTTCTGTGACACGTAGGTAGATGATAAGTATCAGTACTCATGTGAAAATAAGGATCTAAAGGTCCATGGATGGATATCTACGGAATCAGCAGTTGGATTTTGGCAAATTACGCCAAGTAATGAGTTTCGAACTGGTGGACCCACAAAACAAGATCTTACATCTCATGTTGGCCCCACAAATCTAGCTGTAAGAATAGGAACATTGGCTCAATTAACAACTATCTTCATGTGTGTCCATGTCAAGAATCTAGTTTTTATTAACTTGCAGATGTTTGTTAGTGCTCATTATGGTGGAAGCGATTTAGTTATCAAGTTTGATAAAGGGGAGCAATGGAAGAAAGTTTTTGGCCCAGTTTTCATGTATATTAATTCCAACTCTAAAGGAGAAGATCCTCGTACGCTTTGGAAAGATGCCAAGAATCAGGTATATATCGTGACACTCGTTCCATGTGTATGTATTTTTTTTCCTTAACGGTAAAGATATGTAGATTGCCGAGACATAGACAAACTATACCAAATTACATAACTGAAAACATATAGATACAAATTATTATGTTTAATGAAAGCCAACTACAAATAAAAACTTTCGAAGGTTACCTCCCGAAGAAGACGGGCTCCAAAGTCATTCATCCTTGACACAACAAACAAAAAACAAAACTGCTAGAGTGGGATAGGTGTAGAAAACAACCCTCCATTGGAGGCCTTTCATGAACCAATAAACTGACACTGGGCAATGATCGTTGTTTCAGATGCGACAGGAAGTTGGAAAATGGCCCTATAGTTTTCCAGGTTCAAATGATTTCCATCAAGCTGAAAAACGTGGTATGATAAGTGGTCGGTTATTAGTGCGAGATAGGTATTTTAGCCTCCTTTCTTGCCAAATCGGGAAAACACTAAACACAAGATTAATGAGATTGGATTATGAATCTCTATAGGTTCATTAGCGACCAACAAATACCCACAAATGGTGCTAATATCGGAGTAGCTCCACCAGGAGCCCCAGGATCCTGGCAACGTGAAAACAAGGTGAGTTTCAATCGCGAGCAATGGATCCAAGACAAATTATAATCTGTTTTTGTCTTCAACAGGGTTATCAGTTTTGGACTAAAACAGATGATGAAGGTTATTTTATGATTAAAAACATCTTGGCTGGAAAGTATGATATCTACGCATGGGTCCATGGATTCATTGGTGACTATAAAAGCTCTAGCACCATCACTGTTACCCCAGGTCTGTAGTTTAAACTTCATATTGGGAAACTAGTCGAAATTAGTTAAAGTCGGGCTGATTTAAGCTCTAAATACTTCTTCTGTTTACTTATTATCTTCCTAATTGATATACTATATCTGGTGGAGCTGCTCCACAATTTTATTAGTAGTAAACACTCGAGTAGGCTTTTAGTTGAATTTGATAGAACTCGACCTGCTTCGTGTGTATCTATATTTCTAAAATCATAACAGTTAACAATAATATGACTCACATTATGTTGAATCATTTGCACACAAACTGGTCTGAATTTTCCCAATGCATCAAACCAAAATATATTGAGCAGGTTGCAACATCGAAGTTGGCGATCTTCTTTTTGATCCCCCGAGAGCGGGTCCAACATTATGGGAGATAGGCATACCTGACCGCTCCGCAGCCGAATTTTACATTCCTGATTCTGACCAAATGTATACTAACAAGTTTCTCGCCAATGATCATAACAGGTGAATAATATTCAATTTGCTCATAAAGTTTTTGAAAGTAAGACGATAAGATATATATGAAATATATTATCGTGCAGGTTTAGACAATACGGATTATGGAAAAGGTATGCAACGCTATACCCTGACAATGATTTGGTTTTCAAGATTGGTCACGACAATTACAAAAAAGACTGGTTCTTCGCTCATGTAAACCGGTAAGTTGATCGATGTGTGTGTCTAATTTTTTTCAACCGATTTACATAAGGTTTTTGCATCTGAACTTAATTATGTTTTGTAGAAGGGACGTTGACAACATGTATGAAAAAACAACATGGACTGTGAAGTTTAAGCTTAAGAACGTTAACAGGAATGGAACTTATACACTAAGATTGGCTCTAGCATCTGCACAGTTTTCGAATCTGCAGGTATTTAGAACTATTTATTTTGTCAATCTAGCAGCCTTAAATATTTCAAGATGCTTTCTGAAAAATCTACTTTTTTGGTTCTTCAAAAATCTCATCATACCAGTCGTCATAATTAAATTTTCATGAGTAAGGCAACCATTGTTACAAGTATACATAGCTTCGATTACGGAACTTGAATAAATTGGAACAGAAGAGAGAGATTGTTTAATTTATGCATGTCTCAGCTTTCAACAAATATGCACTATTACTCTCCATAATTGGTATCAGGATGTAACTAGTCTTTCCTTTTTAGGTTCGAGTTAATGATCCAAACACGGATCTGCCACTATTTTCAACTGGAGTAATCGGAGGAGACAATGCAATAGCAAGGCAAGGTATACATGGGTTGTATTGGTTATTCAACATAGATATAACGGGGAAGTTTCTAAATTCTGCTGGAGAAAACGCCATATACTTGACCAAAATAAATGCAGGAACCCAGTTTCCTGGAGGAGTAATGTATGATTACATACGTTTAGAAGGTCCTCATTTATGGTGTTCCGCTGGTCATGTATGCATTTGATTTGAGTTTCCGAATGGTCCCTTTCTTTCGGCTTTGAGGGCGTTACAAATTGTATGTCAGAGGGGTCTCGGAGGGGTGTCCATAGGTGCTGTCGAACAGGGCGTTCACCTAAAAGGGGTCATATTTTTATTAGTTTTGCATATAAACACATATAATATTAAACATATATGAGTCATACAATTCAAGTTTATATGTAATTTCTTTTTAGTTTATAAGTGTAATAAGGGCTTCTTTGTTGTTATTGCCTAGGGCCACCGAAAACCACGAGACGGCCCCGTTGTATGTTCAAACCTGCTTATATATCTATGATATCTAAATATAAGAAAGGTTATATTGTGACTGAACTTGTAATATAGTCAATAACGCTGATCTAAAAGTGACTGCTAAGTGGATGATGAGATATTTGTGTAATTAGTGTCTCGGTTGATTACTGTAACACTTTGACTAATGTTCTACTATTTAAGGCCTTAAGGTATGACAAAATTTTATGGGCGGAACCAGGAAGTTAGAAAATTGGGGGCAAAAAAATTTTTACCTTGACAAAAGTCATTGTGCACACAAAGATAAAGATATCGATATAAGGTTTTTACATTGATAGGCTTAAGTGTAGAGGGCACTTTGATTTTGTGGTCGAGAGCACTTTAATAAAAAGCCCAATAACAAAAACAATTTACACTAAAAACCTTGTTGGTTAATTCAGAATCAGATTTTCCGGGTGAATATAAACGCTTCCAAGTTGCTTATATGAAACTCAAGCTAACTAGCAAAAGGTGTAGTGGCAGGCAAGTAGAGTAAATTCTGAAGGTATTCTTAGTGTGGTGTATAACGTTCATTATTGAAGACTTAACTAGGTTCAAGTTATGTCAGACATATTTTATTATTAAATTTTACTCCCGGCCCACAGTTCAAGATAATAGCACAATTCATAAAACTAAGTTAGTAAGACGTTATAGATAATCAACCGGATACACCATTCTCAAAGCTTAAAGCAAACACTAACACATCTACCTAACACATGCATCTGGTGCCTTTTAACAACTTCAAATAACTTCAAAGTATTAAGATATCTAGATTTATTTGCATCTTTCCTAAATATCTTGGCAGACTTGTGTATGTCATATTCTTTGGACCCAATTTGTCCTTTTCACATTTTGGGATCATATTATTTGTTCTATATAAGGCAAGCATATATATTTGAATTTGCGGTAAGTCATAAATATACCTAGTGCTGAAAAAGGGTCTAATGGCAGCCACAGGAGTAAAGATGCATTTCAGAAAGCACCATGTATGTATTCATAACACTAATTATATGACCATGTTCGAATTTGAGGGATCTAATGTTCTGAATGTAGGTGGTTATTGATAATGGAATTCTTCGTCTCACGATAACAAATCCAGGAGGATATGTTACTGGCGTAAATTACAATAACATTGAGAATTTGCTTGAGAGCAATAACGACGAATCTGACCGAGGGTAATTTTTCTGTTATTTCTTTTTTATTCCTTTCATTATGACAAGTTAGAATAATTTGAAACAGACATATGATAGAAATGTGTGGCTAACGTTACTTTTTTATGTACTTACCATGCATAAGACCGTGATATGAGCCTATTCTAGTATTTAACGTTTGTGAGGAAATCTATAACGAATAAATGACTTATTTTCGTTACTAATTTCATATGTTCAAGTACAACGCAAGACTCGTTATAAGACCATATATATCAACACATTATCATTATTTTTTTCCACCTTATAACTGTCCCTAAAGCAACAATTTTCACTAATAACTACGGCCTCCTAAGAGCATCTATGCTGTCACATTATGCATATAGGTACTGGGACCTCGTTTGGAGTCCACCTGGAAGTCCTGGAACAACTGGTACTTTTGAAAGGTAACTTATTCAAGCAACATTTACGCATATAATTTAGCTTTACACAAAGCTAATATCTTTACCAATGATCACTGTGATATAGGATTGTAGGAACAAACTGTGAAGTTATAGTGGAAACGGAAGATCAGGTGGAGCTCTCATTTTCAAGAACATGGGATTCCTCACTCGAGGGAAAACATGTACCATTAAAGATAGACAAAAGGTGATATTTATTACCTAAACCTCGGTTCTAAGATCATAAAATGACGTTAAAAATGTAACAGGTTTGTGTTGCTTCGTGGTTGTTCTGGTTTCTACTCGTATGCAATTTATGAACATTTGGAGGGATGGCCCGGTTTCAATTTAGCTGAAACCAGAATAGCGTTCAAACTCAGGAAAGACAAGTAATTAAACACCTTTCTATATTTCACATGATCATATATATGTGATAATATCCATTCAGTACCATGCATGTTTGAATGGATGAACAAACTACTACGAACAGATTACAAAATTTGTTACCTTCATAGGTTTCACTACATGGCTATGTCCGATGACAGACACCGATATATGCCTTTACCTGATGATCGGTCACCAGACAGAGGCAAACCTTTGGCTTATCCTGAGGCAGTACTATTGGTTAATCCAGTGGAACCCGAGTTCAAAGGAGAGGTATTTATAAGTTTATCCTTTAGCACTATTTTGATATAGAGGTATAAGCCTAAAACTCGTTTTGTTCAAGTGAGTACAAACAGTTCTTGAATGCGGTTCATTTATACTTGCAAGTATGTTTGAATTCTACATAATTTTTCTTTTTCTCCTTAATACCTAACGATTTCTTTTATGCATTGGCATGCAGGTAGATGATAAATATCAGTACTCATGTGAAACCAAGGATCTAAAGGTCCATGGATGGGTGTCTACGGATCCGAATGTTGGATTTTGGCAAATTACACCAAGTAATGAATTTCGAACAGGTGGACCTACGAAGCAAGAGCTAACTTCCCATGTTGGCCTAGTAAACCTAGCTGTAATACCTATATTTTTTTGTATCAAATACTTTCATCATGATTATAAATATGTAAAATGTAGTTTGATCAGTATTTTTCTTTCATAAATTGCAGATGTTTGTTAGTGCTCATTATGGTGGTAACGATCTAGTTATTAAGTTTGATGAAGGCGAACAATGGAAGAAAATTTTTGGGCCAGTTTTCATGTATCTGAATTCAACCTCTATGGGAGAAGACCCTCTTACGCTTTGGGAAGATGCCAAGAATCAGGTATCTGCAAACTTGTTTCATGCGTATATTTTCTTACTGGACATACATATAAAAATAACATTAGTTGGGGGAAAAAATGGATCATTCTTTATATATGATCATTTTCAGATGCTAGATGAAGTTGGAAAATGGCCTTACAGTTTTCCAGCTTCGAAGGATTTCTTACAAGCTCAAGAACGGGGTACAATAAATGGTAGCTTATTTGTATATGACAGGTATACAATCCTTTCAAATGAAATCGATCAAAAATTAAGTAATATTACACAAAATGTTCTTCAAATTTGAACATACGCCTACTTAGGTTCATCAGTGATGAACGCATGCCTGCAAAAGGCGCTAACATCGGACTAGCTCCTCCAGGAGTCTCTGGATCATGGCAACGAGAAAACAAGGTGAGTTTCATATGCTTGCAAGAAATTAAAGCTAACTTGGAATCTTAAGACTCAAAATTAGTATTTGTATATATTACACATTGCCTTTCACAGGGTTATCTATTTATTAATAATCATAATACACATTTTCTTTGACAGGGTTATCAATTAATTAGTAATCGTAAAATATATTTACTTTTACAGGGTTATCAGTTTTGGAATAAAACTAACGAGGATGGCCATTTTATGATTGAAAACATTTTGGTTGGCACATATGATGTATATGCGTGGGTTCATGGATTCATCGGTGACTACAAAAGCCCTACCACAATCACCGTAACACCAGGTCGTCTATCCAATATTCATAAACATAGATATAAGATATTGCATAATAGGTGGCAAAACAAAACAGTTTTAGGTTCTGTCGAGTTAATGTGTGAGAACGTTGTTTTAGTTTTCTGTTTATATTTATAGAGTTAGGATCAAATCCTAGACATGACTAAGAAGACCATCTTTAACTAAATATTAAACTTTTTTTTTTTTTTTTTTTCCTATTGTAAGCTCTTTTAATTTGCCTAATTTTTGGTGAGCTTGATAATACTCAATCGACTTGCTTTTCTTTTAGCAAAATTATGTTTGGTGAGCTCCTTAAACCAACAGAATGTTTGATTGCAAAATATTTAATCTTTTGAGTATATAGGTTGCAAAATTGATGTTGGCGATCTTGTTTATGAGCCCCCAAGAGACGGTCCAACATTATGGGAGATTGGCATACCCGATCGGTCCGCAGCTGAATTTTACATTCCTGATCCTGATCCAATGTATACTAACAAGTTTCTGGTCGACGACCCTAACAGGTAAAAAGACTACTGAAATTCATCATGAAATTTGAAATAAAAAGCAATGAGAGAGTTGAAATATATCATTTGAGTAGGTTTAGACAATATGGATTATGGGAGAGATATGCAACGCTATACCCTAGTGTTGATTTGATCTTCACGATTGGTGAAAGTGATTACAAAAAAGATTGGTTCTACGCACATGTAACCAGGTATGCATTTATATATCTCGATCTTCTGCCTGCATGCATCCATATATATATATATATACGATTCATGGCATATGAACTTATGTTTATTGTTTTTTAAAGGAAAAAAGATGATAACACGTATGAAGGAACGACATGGACTATCAAGTTCAAGCTTAACAACGTGAAGATTAATGCATCTTATAAACTAAGACTGACTCTTGCATCAGCACAAGTATCCGAATTGCAGGTATATATCTTAGCTTAAAACTGGTTTCAAGTTATTCACACATGCTCGTATCTCTTGAAAACGATAAAGCGCATACTTTAGATTTAGGTTAGTGCTGCAAAATGGACAATGCGTACATGTTTCAATGAATATATGGTCGATATGTGTATTGGACAAATATATAAATTATCACATTTAGTAATTAGATATGTCCATGGATATAGCTGCCTATCTATAAGATTACGGACACATGAAATAAGTGATATACTACTATTAGACACTGCTCTGGCATAATACAATTTTTTTTTTTAGAACGGCAACTTTTTGTACTCCTATATCTCACACGTAATACCTCACAATGTCTCAAACGAGACTTGAACCCGCAACCTCAAGGTCGTTGATGAGTCATTCACATACCACTAGACCAAAGGCTTTATATAGCTATGCGTAATACCATTTGTATACGAGTTCATTCATAATCAGAACTTCGAAGATTATAAATTTGTAATGTCACATTATATGATCATACAAGGTGCGAGTTAAATTATGACGAGATTTTGATCTTTAGGTGCGAGTTAACAATCAAAACAAGGAGTCGCCACTATTTTCAACTGGATTGATTGGGGGAGACAATGCTATTGCAAGACACGGAATACACGGGTTATATTGGTTATTTAATATCGACATACCAGGATCACATTTAAGCTCTGCTGAGGAGAACTCCATCTATTTGACACAAAACAATGGAGGAAGCCCATTTCGTGGGGTAATGTACGACTACATTCGTTTAGAAGGACCACCTCCTTCATAATTTATTTGACGCATGCATGATTTAATGTATGCACAAACAAAAAGTTAGGGTAGTTTTGTGTTGTGAGTGAATATGTAATATAGTCATTACTACAAATAGTAACTTCTAAGATGATACAGATTGTACTATTTTGACGTATATGCACAATAATGCACTTGATTAACACACACGTTAGAAATATCGAAATTATCAACAACGGGTCGGCCTTTGTAAAAGCCATCTTCAACACCATTAATCTCAAATGGAATCAATGGGTAGACAATCCAAATATAAGCTTTGAACTTTCCGCTAATTAGTTTAACTTACTAGCTTGTTTCTCGTATTTGTTGTATCTTAACTTTCACCAATATTTTACTAGTCCTCTTATTAGTGTACTTATCCTCATTGATCCGGTCAACGTTACCAGTTATCGACATTTATGCAACAAATAATTCATTAATTTGATGTTCAAACCAAACAAATACACAACTCCAATGACATACTTCAAAAAATCATCCGATATGAAGTTTTTTAAAAAAAAAGCATTTTTCATTTACATTATTCCTTCAAAAATCTCTCCTTTCTGACTATACGCTTTACACTTTAATCTCAATTTATTTACGATTTAGGGTTATTACGAACTTTTATTATTGTTACATATTTCTAGTTTTCAAGTTAAAATTATAAGTGTGACTTTTTATTGCTAATTACCTAACATATGTTCAAACTATTGTACCTACTAATAACACGACTTAATTTAAAATCAAACCCTAAAAGTCCATTCTCTCTCTACGAAACAAGCGAATACGATTCTCCTTACGATACCCTAAAAGTCGATCTTTAACTCTTACAATTCTTTAATTCTTTCTCCACCAGTTAACGTGGGTCGGTTGGATTAATTAATTGTTTATAAGTTACTTGGTATCGTGGGTTGGTACAATTAATTCTTAGCATATTCGCTTGTGTATTTTTTGACAGCCTTGGTGATACTACGCTTGCATGTGACTACTCAAAAGTTATTGCCTTGGTGATTCTACGTTTTCTCATTGCATGTTTTAATATTTAATCATTCTTGGATGGTTATGAGTAACAGAATAGGGAGTTTGTTAGAGTTAATGGAAAAATATTAATCGTGTATGTCTAGATTCGAACAAAGGATTGAGGGATTGCACACTTTACGTATGAATGATCAAGTAAATAATGAATATATATAATTATTATATATTTTAATTATTTGGACACGAAATGATACATAACGGACGTTAAGTAATTAACGGAATTGACTAACGACCGTTAAGTAAATAGTGGAAGGACTATTAGTGAAAATAGAGGCTTGGAAGGATCTAGACACCCATTCCCTTGGGTTGGCCGATCGGTTCTAATGGGTAACCCAACCCATTCGATTTCTTTTGCTCCAAGTTTAGGGTTTGCCTATAAATACAAATTGAAGGGTTATTGTTTTCTTTACCTTGTGCATTACTATAACCCTAAAATTTGTCTTCTCCTTCCTTGTTCTTAAAACCGGTCGAACACTTATTCTAAGTGTCGATCTATAGTTTTTTACTTATAACAAAATTATTTTGGTTAACCGTGTTCATTCACTAGCATCAATACTTGATTGGTTATAGTACGTGTTTACAAGAGTTCGGTAATAACTTACTTTAGTTATTCATCTTGGATTGTTAAACAAAAGGGTAAGGGGTTGCACGGTAATCCTATTTATTTGATCTAGTGAAGTGAAGAGAAGATCGATCCTTGTTCTTGCTAGGATCTTGAGGTATGTAACTATTTATTATTCGGTAATTCTTTATACGTATTAAATATAAGATCTTGCTTCTGCTACATGCTCTTTGATGTGTTTATTTATTTAGATGATTGTCATGCTATTTAAATTTCAACAGTGGCATCACGAGCTAATTTAACATGTAATTGTAATTACCTAAACGCATAATAAAAATTAAATCTTGATTTGGATTTACATGTTAAGTCGATTTTTATTCTAGGGTTTTTTTTAACATACAATAAAAATCGAATCATAATTTGGGGGGGGGGGGGGGTTCGAACCTCTTTTAATTAAACAATTAGTTTTGTAACCCTAAATTAGGACATGTTGTGTTTATGTGTTTATTTGAATAAAGGGTTACGTTCCTGGATGATCCATGATTCTTCATGCAAGGAAATCATGGATTAGGTTTTGTTTTTGTGCTACATGTTTTAGATAAATCTAAAATTAGGGAAGACCTAATTAATTATATTAATGAATCAGTTATGTGCAACGTGGTATATAATTATTAAAACTTACGCGGCCAATTATTGGTGTCTGTGGTCCATTGGGTACAATGCGCTCGAAAACCAATGGGAGCTTTAGTAATTATATACATAAAAATTCACATAGAGATTATTAATAGGATTTATCAAAAGGTTTGCATGTGGCTATATGATTTAATGGTTAAGATCATATATGTGTTATTATGTGTTTATTTATTTATTTTTTTGTTAAATTACTTGTCTTTTTTGTTTAAATTGTCGTTGAATTGTAAGCAAAAAGAGGGTAATTTTTGGTATAAAAAATAAACGAACCTAATAACTATGAAACATTTTGTGGAAAATTATTTATTGCCAAGTCTTATGTGCCAACAGTGGTTCGCTTCGCACGGTAATTTGCTCCCAGGCGAGACTAGCAATTTAATAATTTACAACATAAATTTTTAAGCTTTAAAAATCTTAAACTTTTAATTGATTGATGCAACTGTACATATTGGTCGAAAGGCGGACCTAGTGTTGACAAACTATAAAGTGGGTATAAGGTTGGTTTCGCATTAAATTGTGGCCTTAAAGAGACTCCATTATGTCTCTCCGCTCGCCTGTGCGTCAAATTAGACTTACCAAGTACAACCATTATACTTGTACGAAGCATCTTAAGGCAAAGTTGTAAGTTTCTCAACGCCATCAATTAAAACTTTGTTGATTTAAGCTTAGTAAAGAGTAAAAGTTTTTTACATGAAACATATGATACAAGATGAATGCATGACATCTTTGTACATATTTTTTTGATTACACACATCAAAAAATTAATACCCTTAAATTTAAGTTATATGTCATCCAATGAAACGGAAACACCTGAGATTACATACCTTCATTACTAGCAGCCTCAGCTGATGTGATGATCAAAGGATGGTAATCAAAGGGTAAATTGAGTACTTTCATTACTAGCAGCCTCAGCTGATGTGATAAAACTATGTCAATTTGCAGTTTATTAAGTTGGTTAACTTAATTGAGTACTTTCATTACTAGCAGCCTCAGCTGATGTAATGAAACTATGTCAAAGCATAAAGATGGGGATAAAACGTGCTTACATTTGCAACTGAGGTTGGCAAAATATGTAAATCCCATCACCCTAGGAATTGCAATTTAAGATTGGCAATTGAGTTCGAATCGTACCTTATTGAGTACTTTCATTGCTAGCAGCCTCAGCTGATGTGATGAAACTATGTCAATTTGGATCCTATTTTTTAGTGAAAATTAAATGGTTAAATGTTATTTACCATGGGTGTTTAATTTTCTTGAAAAGATTAATTATCAAAAGTACTAACTTTTGAAGTTTTTCTGTAGAAATGGCCCAACCCGACAACACTAACATGAGTAACATGAGTTCTGCTTTCAAGCAAATAATTGAAAGAGAAAAGCTGACTGGGACAAAGAATTTCAATGATTGGTACCGTTCGTTGAGGATTGTTCTGTGAATGGCCAAAAGATTTGAATATCTTAGTAAGCCTCTTCCTACAGCTCCTGCTGGTACTGCATCTAATGCAGAACATGAAGAGTATAACCTTGATTATGAGAAGCACAATGATGTGGCTTGTCTTATGTTATCTGGGATGGACACTCAATTGCAAAATCAATTTGAGAACTATGGTCCCATGGACTTGATCAATGAGCTCAAACGTATGTTTGAGAAACCACCTATGGCAGAGTTATATGACTTGATTGATTCTCTGCATAAGTGTAAGCAGGATGCTAGTAAACTCGTGAGTGCCCACGTATTGGAAATGAAAGGTTACTTGGACCAATTGGAAGCACTCGGATGTGGTTACGTGCAAGATGTGCAAGTTGGCCTCATCAATCGATCCCTTAACGAGGAGTTGTTTGGTGATTTTGTGCGCAACTTCAATATGCATTGCACGGGGAAGACAATAAGTGATTTACATGCAATGCTTATTGACTATGAGAAAGGATTGTCAAAGAAGGCACCTACACCTGCTGTAATGGCAATACAAGGTGGTAGGATTACTAAGCCCAACAAACCGCAACACGCGAACAAGAAAGGGAAAGGTAAAGCTGATAAGGGTAAACAGGTTATGTCTTACCAGCCAGAGCCTAAGAAGCAGAATCCTCCTAAGAAGAAGGATAAAACCAAGAAGGTTTTGGCTGCTTGTCACCAGTGCAACACTCCTGGACATTGGAAGAGGAATTGTCCATTGCTGCTAGAGGAGTGTCGTTCAAATAAAAATAAGAAGGCTGTGAATATCGCGAGCACTTCTGGTATATTTATGATTGAATTATTTTCTTTTCCTCGTAAGCATAATGCCTGGGTATATGATACGGGATGTGGTACTCACATTTGTAACACATCGTAGGGGCTTAGAGGAGCGAAGAAGCTGACCTATGGAGAAAGCTACTTATACGTGGGCAATGGCATACGTGCAGCAGTTGAAGCCATAGGGACATTCGATTTAGTTTTACCTTCGGGTTTAATACTAGTTTTGAATAATTGTCATTATGCACCGTCTATTATTAGAGGTGTTATTTCAGTTTCTTTGTAAAAGGATAATGGTTTCGTTCACACATTTACTGATAATGAAATTTCGGTTTCTCTTAATAATATTTTTTACTTTAATGCAATTCCAATCAATGGTGTGTTTGAAATTGACATGGAGAATCATGTGTCCAATGGAAATAATTCTGTGTATAGCATTAGCAATAAGAGAATCAAGTCAGACTTGGATTCATCTTATCTTTGGCACGGTCGTCTTGCTCATATTGGCAAGAAACGCATGGAAAAGCTGCAACATGATGGGCTTTTGCAAAATATCAATGATGATTCATTTGATAAATGCGAATCTTGCATATCTGGGAAGATGACAAGGAAACCTTTTTCACATCAACTGGAAAGGGCTACAGATCTACTTGGATTAATACACACTGATATGTGCGGTCCACTTAGACATGTGTCAAAACTCGGTGCTACCTACTTCTTGACCTTTACGGATGACTATAGTCATTATGGTTGTGTTTATTTACTTAAACATAAACATGAAGTCTTTGAGACATTCAAGGTTTTTAAAAATGAAGTAGAATTACAACTCGGTAAGAAGATTAAGGCTCTTCGATCCGATAGAGGTGGTGAATATTTAAGCCAAGAGTTTAAATATTATCTAGCTGAGTGTGGAATTATCCAGCAGCTCACATCTCCTTATACTCCACAGCAAAATGATGTATCTGAAAGGAGAAATCATACATTGCTAGATATGGTACGATCTATGTTTAATCTTACAACTCTTCCCTTATCCTTTTAGGACTATGCCCTTGAAAGTGTTGTTTGCATATTGAATATGGCTCCAACTAAGAAGGTTGATAAGACTCCATATGAATTATGGACTACAAAAGCTCCCAATTTGTCTTACTTAAAGGTCTGGTGTTGTGAGGCGTTTGTTAAACGTGACTCACCAGATAAACTCTAACAAAGATCTGTTAAGTGTATCTTCGTAGGATACCCTAAGAAAACAAGGGGTTACTACTTTTACTTTCCACCAGAGAATAAAGTCATTGTGGCTAGGTATGGAGAATTCCTTGAGGAGAATCTCATATCTCAAGAATTCAGTGGGAGAGTTTATGATCTTGAAAATGATCAAGAAGATACATCACCTTCTGAAAACACTAGCACACTTCCTATGGAACCTGAAAGTTTAGGTCCTCCACCTGAAGTTGAAGTGGTTCCCATTCGCAGATCTGCAAGAACTCTGAAAGCTCCTGAGCGTCTATGTCTTAACATTGAGTGCGAGGAAACTATACTAGGGGATCCTGATGAACCCACTAGTTATAGGCCTGCCATTAATAATCCTGAAAAGGATAAATGGCAGGTTGCTATGAATGGGGAAATGCAATCCATGAGAGACAATGAAGTCTGGATTGAAGTAGACCTTCCTCCCAATGCTAAGGTTGTTGGGAGTAAGTGGCTCTTCAAGAAGAAAACGGACATGGATGGCAATGTACACACCTATAAAGATCGTTTGGTGGCTAAAGGCTTTACCCAAACATATGGTGTTGACTACGAGGAGACCTTTTCTCCTGTAGCTGACATTAGAGCTATTAGGATTCTCATAGCCATAGCTGCACACTATGATTATGAGATTTGGCAGATGGATGTCAAAACCGCCTTCTTGAATGGTCGCCTAGATGAAGACATCTATATGGCACAGCCTGAGGGGTTTGTGAATCCAGAATTTTCTGACCGTGTATGCAAACTTCAAAGATCCATTTATGGATTGAAGCAAGCATCACGTCAATGGAATAAGAGATTTGATGAGGAAATCAAAAGGTTTGGATTTACTCAAAATATTGATGAGCCGTGTGTATACCACAAAGCTAGTGGGAGTGATGTGATTTTCCTAGTTCTATATGTTGATGATATATTGATCATGGGTAAAAACATTCCAAGTTTGAATGAGGTGAAAGCCTATCTTGGGAAATGTTTTTTCATGAAGGATCTGGGAGAAGCAGCATACATTCTAGGAATCAAGATCTATAGGGATAGATCAAAGCGGTTAATTGGTTTAAGCCAAAGTGCTTACATTGACAAGATATTGAAGAGATTCAATATGCAAAATTCCAAGAAGAGATTTTTGCCAATGCAAGTTGAACATGGCTTGAGTAGCAAAGCTTGTGCTTCAACACCTGAAGAGGTGGAACGCATGAAGAGAATCCCTTATGCTTCGGCTGTGGGATCGATTATGTATGCGGTGCGATGTACAAGGCCCGATGTGGCATTTGCTCAGAACATTACCAGTCGTTATCAGCAGAACCCAGGTGAACTCCACTGGACTGCTGTGAAACATATTCTCAAATATTTAAGATCTACGAGAGAAATGTTTTTAGTGTACGGGGGAAATCCAGAAGCAGAACTGTGTGTTACAGGTTACTGCGATGCATCCTGGAAGTGTGATAAAGATGATACGAAGTCTCAGACGAGTTATGTCTTTGTCTTCAACGGAGGTGTTGTGGATTGGAAGAGCAAGAAGCAGAGTACTATAGCGATGTCTGCAACAGAAAGTGAGTATATTGCTGCCTAAGAAGCTGCAATGGAAGCAGTCTGGATTAGGAAGTTCATTTCAGGGCTTGGAGTTATGCCCTCAATCGAAAGACCTATAATAATGTATTGTGACAACTCAGCCGCAATTACATTTGCTAATGAGCCTGGAATCATGAAGGGCACCAGACATTTTCCGATCCGGTATCACTATGTTAGAGAACAAGTGGAGATAGGCGAGATCGAATTACTCAAAGTTCACATAGATGACAATTTAGCAGATCCATTAATGAAGGCTCTACCCGGTGGAAAGCTTAACCAACTTTCTGAAGGCATAGGACTTCGTTTAGCTAATAGTTTCATGCATATCTGTGATTAGTATTTGGATAATGGGATGTTGTAAAACAATTATTATTTTAATGAAATAAAATAAAGTGTTATGTTTATTTATCATTTTCTTAATAATATATCATATATTTGCATGTTTATATCCGTGAATATATTTATATATTCTAAACTGTCCGTTGTCGGTTAATGATATAGGAATATCATTAAATTAAGACAAATATGAGTATTGGTAGAATATACTTGAAAGTATATTGATGCGTTGTCATACCAATTTCACATGATATTCAATATGTTTGAATATAGGACTTATCCCGACTTTATGAGTTTACTTTATGGATCTTGTCATTAAGTGAATCATGTGTATATAGTTATCCTCAGACTTGAGATGCCAGATAACTGTCATGCATGTAGTGCATTTCTGTAATTCAATTTAACGCTATACGTAACTGGTAGCTATAAGGATTATTTTCGGAAGTGTTGCGAAGTGTATGAGTTATGCTTGTAGTAAAAAAATAGAATTTGTTCCTTCAAATTTATTTGGAGTTTAATACTACTGGGCCCCTCGTGGGATTAGTAAGATGTATGTGTTGCCATACCCAAGATCTCCCCTGAATGATTCAGAAGATTTGGTAATCTTATTTAATCATAAACAACGAGAAACAGAATTATTAATAAAGAATGACTTAGATCCATATCTTTATTAATGTGGTATTAGAAACAAAAGGATAAGTATGATGAGTTATCATCGAATGGTTTTTTCAAGAGACCACCACCCGAGTTGTACTACGGGCATTGGCGTGTTGCTAGACGCTAACCAATGTCATTACACTTTTAATAGATTTTCAAGTGGGTGCTGTTAGTGTTAATGGAAAAATATTAATCGTGTATGTCTAGATTCGAACACGGGACCGAGGGATTGCACACTTTACGTATGAATGATCAAGTAAATAATTAATATATATAATTATTATATATTTTAATTATTTGGACACGAAATGATACATAACGGACATTAAGAAATTAACGGAATTGACTAACGACCGTTAAGTAAATAGTGGAAGGACTATTAGTGAAAATAGAGGCTTGGAAGGATCTAGAAACCCACTCCCTTGGGTTGGCCGATCGGTTCTAATGGGTAACCCAACCCATTTGATTTCTTTTGCTTCAAGTTTAGGGTTTGCCTATAAATACAAATTGAAGGGTTATTGTTTTCTTTACCTTGTGCATTACTATAACCCTAAAATTTGTCTTCTCTTTCCTTGTTCTTAGAACCGGTCGAACACTTATTCTAAGTGTCGATCCATAGTATTTTATTGTTAACAAAATTGTTTTGGTTAACCGTGTTCATTCACTAGCATCAATACTTGATTGGTTACAGTACGTGTGTACAAGAGTTCGGTAATAACTTACTTTAGTTATTCATCTTGGATTGTGAAACAAAAGGGTAAGGGGTTTCACGGTAATACTATTTATTTGATCTGGTGAAGTGAAGAGAAGATCGATCCTTGTTCTTGCTAGGATCCTGAGGTATGTAACTATTTATTATTCGGTAATTCTTTATACGTGTTAAATATAAGATCTTGCTTCCGCTACATGCTCTTTGATGTGTTTATTTATTTAGATGATTGTCATGCTATTTAAATTCCAACAGAGTTAGTTCTTGGATTTTCATGCGTATAAAACCCTAATCGTGTAGGTTAGGGTTTTTTCTTTTTCAGTTTTTACGTTGCATGTTACTGTTGATTTGTGATACGTGCTAAATAGATATATAAATATTATGCAATGACGGATACGCGTGAATAAAGACAAATCAACCCTTTAGGAAAAAGGCTAACTTGCAAAAACTCACGTTTGTGATATGTGTGAAACCAGGTAAGTGATTACCCGGGTCGTGTCCCAGCGAGGAGTGAATGGACAATCGTTTAAGGTTTGAGATTAGAGTGACTGATGTATGGAATTTGGATTTTTGTATTTTTAACTTCTAATTAGAATAAGAAAAATGAATTCATAAAGATAAATAAAGCACAAATCAAATTACACTAAAAACGCGAATCGGAAAATCTAAACACGAGCCTAAAACTAAAATCTATGGATATCTAATCCTACAAGTATAATTTTATTTTTATTAAACCCTAAATAATGAAAGAAAATTTTAGAAAAAAGATTTATATTTTTCTGACTTTTATATTTTTTTATTATGAACTAAAAACTATTTAAACTAATTAAAAGGTTTAAAAATAGTAATATGAAACTTTACAGGAAAATCTAAAATATTATTTTTAATCTAGGAAAAATAAAATTACAAGTTAACTAAGCCCTAATAAGCAAATTGGCTAAAAAGCAGTTTGGCAATAAGCACAAAAATAAGCTAAAAAGCTCTAAAAATTACCAAAGGCTCAGGAATGGTTCAAACAACTTATATAAGCATAAAACAACTTAAATCAAACAGCTTAACCCACAGAATAAGCAATTAAGCATTTTGGTCAATATCAAAATTTATGCAGAAACAGTGGTAAAACCACCAACTTGCAGAGCAAAATAAGCACTTCAATTAAGCGGATAGGTGGAAACTTAAGGGGGGCAAAATCTCCCTAGCAATACAGGCTACACAAAAACACTAAAAGCCCTAATTCAAACAAGCCAATTGAACTCCAATTAAGCACTAGATCAGATGGTTGAAATCAGCAAAAGCTGAGTGCAGACTTGGTGCAGGCCTAAGGGCAGTGAAATGGGGGAAATTGCAGACAGATAATAAGCTATGAAATAAGCTCTAAATTGAAATCAAAGCTCAGAATCATAAAGCCTATACTATAAGCTATCTCTAAACCAAAATTCAGGAACTTAGCTTAACAAATAAGCACTTTTAATGGGCTTGGAAATTTAATGCAGACTGCTCTTATGGCTGTGATGTGCAGACTGCACAAAATGGCAAAAACTAAAAGGAGACTTTTACCAACCTTTGTTTTATCACTATATGGACCAAAAGGGACTCAGAAGAGCCAAGAAAAAGGCCAAAATGAGCTTATAGCTTATAATGGCTTATTTGGTCTTTTTTAGGCCTGAAATGATCACAGACCATGAAACACTACTATACCTATCTAAATACCTTATTAGGAATTAAAAACAGCTTATATGGACCATATTAAGCTAGATTGAACTTGGTCTTATGGCAAATGAACAGTAACAAGCTATTTTGATAAGCTTATGCCAAACAGCCCTTTAAAGGGGACTGTTTTGATTTTTTAACTAGCAAACTCTTATTTAACTTAATATTTCTGGATATTACTGATTAGTTAACTTATATTAACTATATTAAGCAACTTTTTAAATATGAATAAGCAGAAAAATAAGCTATACTATTATTAGCTATTTTTGGCTTTTTAAGTGTTTTTTTTAAGTAAAATAAAGACAAGAGCTATTTAAGACTGATTATATTGATGAAATTTACTTATAAACTATAAATAAGCAATAACCTATGAATTAAGCTGAAAATAAGCAGTGTAACAGTAAAAATAGAAAATTAAGAAAAACTATAAATTTGCTTACAACTGAAAAGTCTTATGGAACAAAGGAACTAGTGATCAGAACAACCCCTAGCTTGTTAACACAAGCTAGAAACCCTATTAAAGCCTTCCTGAATAGCTTATTCCTTCAGAAGAGCTTATTGTGAGCTTATGTTGACTTTGTTGACTTTCTTCATCATTTCTTGAATTTCTTGAATTGAGACTGTGAGACTTATCACAAGCTCATTATAAGCTATGTAGAGCTTGAATGAGCTTGTATAAACAGGTAACAAATTTATACAAACACCAAAATACCAATTCGAATTAACAGTTAACCATGGAAACTTGAAAATATTGAATTTTCATTAACTTTTGGAAATTACACAGAGATAAATACTAAACAACCTTACAATAACATGGAATGATAATTAAAAACTAAATTTGATTAAGCTTAGACAATTAAAATACAAAACGACTTAAAAATAAAACTAACTGCCAATTAAGGCTACATTGTGGTCCTATATATACAAAACTAAGATGGGATAGGTCCTATCTTCTTCTCTGGTTCCTTCTGCACCCTTGGATGGACTTGAAATAATCTCAGCTGTTGGTTCTCATTTTGGCGCCAAAATTGAGATAGTGGGAAAAATCCACTATCTCTGGTTGAGTGAAATGAGGAAAAAGCATTTAATGCCCATGGCTTCTTATGTAGAGTGTTGAGGAGGAGGGGGTGGTGTCAGGAAAATACTGTGGGTGAGGGGTGGTTTCGATTTTGGTGGGGTGGTGGTATTGAAGAAGAAAGATTTGACCGAAGTCAAATCTTTCGGTTTAACTAAGGGTCGGATTGGGTATTTGGATGGATTGGGCTTGGGTAAGTGAATAGGCTGGGTTTATTAGCTGGGTTGGATTTAGGATAGGTTGGGTTTATTTGTTTGGTCCGGTTTAGTGAATTAGGATTAGATTTGGATTTTAGGTTAAATCTTAGGGACCAATGTTGTAATATCCTGAAAATCCAAGGACCATTAATGCCAAAAATCAAAACTATTTCCAGGGACCATTTGTGTCATTTTGGTGTTTTTGGGGGTTGACTTTGACACCGTCTTTGACTTTCGTCTTCACTTGATCAAATGCACAATTATTGCCAAGTCAATCCAAAAATGTTCGTTTTCGTCCCGTTTTTAATCCTTTTGCACATGAAACAGATAAAACCACAATTCAAGGATATTTTCTGTATTTTGAAGCATTTCTTAGTGTTTTTAAATGTTTTTGTAGTTCAGTCGGGACAAAAATGATGAGTATTTACACACTCATCAATCCCCCACACTAAACTATTGCTAGTCCCTAGCAATCCTTTTTGAAAATTTAATGGATTTTATGTCTCTTTACCAGATAGCCATTACTTCTGGAGTAGCCAATGTTTTAGTATGATACTATGGTACATTGATAACCAAATGATTTTAAGCAAATCATCAGCTGTCAACGGATTTGATTTGTCTTTACCAAAAGCCGTTTGCTTTTGGACTAGCCAACTCTTTGATAGAATACAGTTATCATCTTGGTGAGTTGATTACCAATTATGGCTTTCTACTGCCTTAACCACAAGCAATAACCTTGTGGGCTAGCCAACTCTTCGCTATCAAAGATATGGTTCGCTATCAAAGATAGAGTGAGTTGAATACCATGCAATTTTTGGGAAATTGTCAGCCATAAACGGATTTGAGATATCTTTACCTAGAGCCGTTTGCTCTCGGATTAGCCAGTCCTTATATGGGTTAGACATGGTGGATTGATAACCATTTGTTGTGTTAGTGCAAAGCACTTCCACCAAATAAAAAAATTTTGGCCAAAACGGGGGAATTAGGGCACTAGAAGGTACACATTAGAACAAATTCGCCAGAATTCCCCCCCCCCACACACTTAGAATTGAATATTGCCCTCAATATTCATAGTACCGACTATTATGCCGACACTTAGAACATAAAAAGGTAATACTACTAACCAAGCGTGGGAACACAACAATTATTATCATCATTTTTTTTATTATTTTTTATTATTTATATATATATACAACAGCAGGGGCAACCCCCCCCCCTCACACTTAGGTGTTAGAAAAGAGAAAGAAGTTAGAAACATGGGCGTTTACCCATGCAATGCTAATTTTTTTTGTTAACCGAGTCACTAGCTTGACTCGACCCCGAATTCATTTGTTCTTGGGGGAGCATGTGGAAAAAAAAATCTCCATCGGACTTTCATTCAAAACGCTTGGATAAACATTGAAGTTTTTGAAAGTTCCACTCCGATGAGATACCCACGGTATTTTAATAGTAGAAACTATAAGGGAGGATACCAGGGTCAAAGATAGTGTCCTCATTCCCATAGGAGAAAAGGGAAAGAGAAATCACGCAATATGTGAAGAATGGTAAAAAGGTGTGTATCACAATGAGAATCCATTCTTCATCCATAAAAGGAAAATCACCATTTGTTTGAACTTGTAGCTTAACCTTGAAGCTTGGATGGTAATTTTCAACAAAATTTCCGGGAGGGAGGGTTGGGGACGGTTCTTCGTTCAATAAATTTTCAAGAAAAATGATGTCCCCTTCTGAATCAAAGTAAGTATCATCAATCCTTGTCGGAATTGAATCATCACTTGCAAGAAAAGCATCGACCTCATCCCAAAAGGGATCACTTCCCTCAACCGGTGTGAGAGAAGGGTAGGAAGAGAGAGCAATGGTTGGATCATCCACAGAATTAACCATTTCAACACGATAAACCGTTTCCGGAGGTGGGACAAGTGGTGTGCTCTTAGAGCTAGCAGTATTCACCACTTCTGATGTGAACTCCGATTCTTGTTCATCGTAGTCAAAGACACTCTTAACTTCTGTGGTACAACTTTCAAACCATTTGTTTGAACCAGGGGTAATTCCCCTTGCTTTGAGCTCAGCACGTTTTTGTGAAAGACTCTCAACCGTAAATCTTGAGGGCATCGAATCACTTCTTTTGGAAGCAATTACGCAATCAGATTTTTGATTAACCATAGCAATGTTGCATTTGGTGGTTAGAGATTTAGAATTCGCATTGATGTTAAACGTGACTGCTTCATTATCAACCCGAAGTGTTATTTCTTGGCCATAAACATCGATCAAAGCACGGCCGGTCCTTAAAAAGGATCTCCCGAGAATGAGAGGTACTCGGGGATCGCATTCAAAATCCACAACTACAAAATCGGCGGGGAAATGAAACTTTCCTACTTTGACAAAAACGTCTTCAGCAACGCCTTTAGGAATAATAACAGTGCGGTCCGCCAATTCAAGAGTCATCCTTCTGGGAGTAAGTTCTGGGAGTGAAATCTTTTTCCACACGGAAAGCGGCATCAGGTTGATGCTTGCACCAAGATCGGCCAAGGCGCAGCATTCAACCATCCCCGGGAAATTACAAGGGATGAGAAATTTGCCGGGGTCACCTAGTTTTTCGGGTAACTTCTTAAGAATCACCGCCGAACAATTCTCATTCAATGGAGTCTTTGCTAATTCCAACAATTTTTCCTTATTGCTAAGGAGACTCTTGAATGTAGAGGCAAACTTTGGCATGTAGAGAAGAGCATCTGCAAAACTAATATCGAAGTGTAACTTTTGAAAGATTTCAAGGAACTTCATCATTTGACTATTAGTTTTGTCACGGAGCTTTTGATCATTAAGCCTCGACGGATAAGGAATCGAGGGCTTAGAAGTTGTCTTCGGAACATCGGATTGCGGAATTGGAGATTTGACGACCGGAGGTTGGACCTGTGCGGTACTTTGTGGGCTAGCAATTTGCACTTTGTCCTTTGTCACCTCGGTCTCTCGACTCACTTCCCTCGGAGGAGGGGGCATAGGAGTCGCGGGTCCATTATGCGTCTTACCACTACGAGTGGTGACGGCTTTCAATTCAGCATTGGGATTAGGAATGGTATTGCTCGGAAGTTATCCGGAAGATGAAGAAGATTGGTTCATGAGACTAGCATTAGCAAACATGTTCTCAATTTTACTTTGAGATTGATCAATCTTTTGATTTGTATTCCTAAGCTCATTTTTAAGCTCATGGCCTTGTTTGGAAATGGAAGTTTGAAAATCATTTTTCAAGGTGGTGATTTGATTGTGCATCGACCTCATATTTGCCTCATTTGACTTGATGTAGTTAGCAAGTTCGTTTGAGGAAGAAATTGGGGTTTGGTTATTCGAAGCTTGAAAACCTTGATTGAAATTACCACCTTGGTTTGGGTATTGATTGACCGGGGCTTGAAATTGGTTTCGAACATCTTGCCCTCTCGGTTGATTTTGATTGAATCTATTTGGATTGTTGGGTTGAGGAAATCCGGGTGGCCCATTTTGATTGCTAGCACGATAGTTCGGGTCAACTTGAGGACGGTATTGGTTACCTCCTTGGTTGTAAGCCCCGGCTACCGCATTAACTTCACATCGACTACCATCGGTGGCAGTACAATTGTAGTATGCATGAGGACCACCACAAGTGACACAAGTTTCTTCCACCGCTTTGACTTGTTCCGGTTTATGAATTTCACTCTTACTTTCTTTCATTTCCTTCATCATGCAACGAATTACATCCGTTAGAGCGGCTAACTCTGGTGAGTTACCGGATGAAGAAGCAGGAGTGATAGGAACATTCACTTTGTTTCGAGAAATAGGAACTTTTGATTTATTTTCACAAATTTCAATCACATCTTTAGGTTTACGATTCAAGATATTGCCACCGGCGGCTGCGTTAAGCGAATCTTGATCGTTTCCATTCAACCCATTATAAAACGTATTGATCTGTTGTAACTCCGTGAAATCATGATGCGGGCATTTTCTTAGGAGATCTTTAAATCGTTCCCATGCCTCTCTGAAGTTTTCATCGAAACCTTGACGAAATCCAGAAATTTCATTTTTCAGATTAGTTGTCTTTGAAGGGGGAAAGAAATAATTGACAAATTTCTGTACGAGATCTTCCCAAGTTTCAATGGATCGAGGGGGTTCTTTATCCAGCCAAATCCGGGCTGCCCCTTCGAGTGAAAAAGGAAATAGCATCAATTTGATAACTTTCTGCGGCACATCCTTGTAATTGATTGTAGATGTCAACTTGTTGAACCAACGGATGTGTGCATACGGATCTTCTCGTTCAAACCCGTGGAATTGGTTCGTGGACACGAGTTGAATCAAATGCGTTTTCAATTCAAAATGATCAGAATCGATGGGTGGTAACACGATGGCATCTCCGTAACCCTCGGTGGGTGCTTGGAGCATCTCCGCCATTGTTCGTTCGTCTGCCATATTATCAATGGGAACAACACGAATCTCGGGTTCGACTATTCGGGCAGCACGTCTACGATTACGTCTTCTCGAAATATCTACGAGTTCACGTAAAGGACTTGTCGACGTGGAAGAACGAGTGCGCATGCACTAAATAAAATATTTCAATTAAATCAAGATCGAAGCAAAACACAAGGAACTTAAAACCTTAAATCAACCAGCGTACGGTAGCTCTCTGACTGAAAAACGCACAGAGTGGCGGAGAAGCAAAGGTGGGCAATAAATGCTCCTTAAAAACCCGCTTCTTTCGGTTCGACAATTTAATGTCGAACCCTCCTTAAACCTCCGTTAGAGTTTGTTTATCAATCAAAGGTGAGTCGAATTCGCAAGCGACACAAAGGCAAGTTTTAATCTTTTGTTTGGGAACTTATTATGATAATACCCAAGTTGAGGAATATTATTTTAATTTTGCTTTTATCTTTTATTTTACAATAAAACGAAAAATGTTTTTGGGTTTTTATTTTTTATATGATATTATATATATAAAAGAAAAGAAAAATATTTTTGTATTTTATATGGTTTATAAAAGTGGAAACTTCTGAAAGAAGGATCTCAAGTCACTAATCGTTAAAAATCTCAACGATATTGTCGCAACACAACCTCCCCGGCAGCGGCGCCAAAATTTGATCCGTGCTAAATAGATATATAAATATTATGCAATGACTGATACGCGTGAATAAAGAAAAAGAAACCCTATAGGAAAAAGGCTAACTTGCAAAAACTCACGTTTGTGATATGTGTGAAACCAGGTAAGTGATTACCCGGGCCGTGTCCCAGCGAGGAGTGAATGGACAATCGTTTAAGGTTTGAGATTAGAGTGACTGATGTATGGAATTTGGATTTTTGTATTTTTAACTTCTAATTAGAATAAGAAAAATGAATTCACAAAGATAAATAAAGCACAAATCAAATTACACTAAAAACGCGAATCGGAAAATCAAAACACGAGCCTAAAACTAGAATCTATGGAAATCTAATCCTACAAGTATAATTTTATTTTTCTTAAATCCTAAATAATGAAAGAAAATTTTTGAAAAAAGATTTATATTTTTCTGACTTTTATATTTTTTTATTATAAATTAAAAACTATTAAAAATAATTAAAAGGTTTAAAAAGAGTAAATGACTTTAAAAAAATATGAAACTTTACAGGAAAATCTAAAATATTATTTTTAATCTAGGAAAAATAAAATTACAAGTTAACTAAGCCCTAATAAGCAAATGGACTAAAAAGCAGTTTGGCAATAAGCACAAAAATAAGCTAAAAAGCTCTAAAAATTACCAAAGGCTCAGGAATGGTTCAAACAACTTATATAAGCATAAAACAACTTAAATCAAACAGCTTAACCCACAGAATAAGCAATTAAGCACTTTGGTCAATATCAAAATTTATGCAGAAACAGTGGTAAAACCACCAACTTACAGAGCAAAATAAGCACTTCAATTAAGCTGATAAGTGGAAACTTAAGGGGGCAAAATCTCCCTAGCAATACAGGCTACACAAAAACACTAAAAGCCCTAATTCAAACAAGCCAATTGAACTCCAATTAAGCACTAGATCAGATGGTTGAAATCAGCAAAAGCTGAGTACAGACTTGGTGCAGGCCTAAGGGCAGTGAAATGGGGGAAATTGCAGATAGATAATAAGCTATGAAATAAGCTCTAAATTGAAATCAAAGCTCAGAATCATAAAGCCTATACTATAAGCTATCTCTAAACCAAAATTCAGGAACTTAGCTTAACAAATAAGCACTTTTAATGGGCTTGGAAATTTAATGCAGACTGCTCTTATGGCTGTGATGTGCAGACTGCACAAAATGGCAAAAACTAAAAGGAGACTTTTACCAACCTTTGTTTTATCACTATATGGACCAAAAGGGACTCAGAAGAGCCAAGAAAAAGGCCAAAATGAGCTTATAGCTTATAATGGCTTATTTGGTCTTTTTTAGGCCTGAAATGATCACAGACCATGAAACACTACTATACCTATCTAAATACCTTATTAGGAATTAAAAACAGCTTATATGGACCATATTAAGCTAGATTGAACTTGGTCTTATGGCAAATGAACAGTAACAAGCTATTTTGATAAGCTTATGCCAAACAGCCCTTTAAAGGGGACTGTTTTGATTTTTTAACTAGCAAACTCTTATTTAACTTAATATTTCTGGATATTACTGATTAGTTAACTTATATTAACTATATTAAGCAACTTTTTAAATATGAATAAGCAGAATAATAAGCTATACTATTATTAGCTATTTTTGGCTTTTTAAGTGTTTTTTTTAAGTAAAATAAAGACAAGAGCTATTTAAGACTGATTATATTGATGAAATTTACTTATAAACTATAAATAAGCAATAACCTATGAATTAAGCTGAAAATAAGCAGTGTAACAGTAAAAATAGAAAATTAAGAAAAACTATAAATTTGCTTACAACTGAAAAGTCTTATGGAACAAAGGAACTAGTGATCAGAACAACCCCTAGCTTGTTAACACAAGCTAGAAACCCTATTAAAGCCTTCCTGAATAGCTTATTCCTTCAGAAGAGCTTATTGTGAGCTTATGTTGACTTTGTTGACTTTCTTCATCATTTCTTGAATTTCTTGAATTGAGACTGTGGGACTTATCACAAGCTAATTATGAGCTATGTAGAGCTTGAATGAGCTTGTATAAACAGGTAACAAGCTTATACAAACACCAAAATACCAATTCGAATTAACAGTTAACCATGGAAACTTGAAAATATTGAATTTTCATTAACTTTTGGAAATTACACAGAGATAAATACTAAACAACCTTACAATAACATGGAATGATAATTAAAAACTAAATTTGATTAAGCTTAGACAATTAAAATACAAAACGACTTAAAAATAAAACTAACTGCCAATTAAGGCTACATTGTGGTCCTATATATACAAAACTAAGATGGGATAGGACCTATCTTCTTCTCTGGTTCCTTATGCACCCTTGGATGGACTTGGAATGATCTCAGCTGTTGGTTCTCATTTTGGCGCCAAAATTGAGATAGTGGGAAAAATCCACTATCTCTGGTTGAGTGAAATGAGGAAGAAGCATTTAATGCCCTTGGCTTGTTAGGTAGAGTGTTGAGGATGAGGGGGTGGTGTCAGGAAAATACTATGGGTGAGGGGTGGTTTCGGTTTTGGCGGGGTGGTGGTATTGAAGAAGAAAGATTTGACCGAAGTCAAATCTTTCGGTTTAACTAAGGGTCGAGTTGGGTATTTGGATGGATTGAGCTTGGGTAAGTGAATGGGCTGGGTTTATTAGCTGGGTTGGATTTAGGATAGGTTGGGTTTATTTGTTTGGTCCGGTTTAGTGAATTAGGATTAGATTTGGATTTTAGGTTAAATCTTAGGGACCAATGTTGTAATATCCTGAAAATCCAAGGACCATTAATGCCAAAAATCAAAACTATTTCCAGGGACCATTTGTGTCATTTTGGTGTTTTTGGGGGTTGACTTTGACACCGTCTTTGACTTTCGTCTTCACTTGATCAAATGTACAATTATTGCCAAGTCAATCCAAAAATGTTCGTTTTCGTCCCGTTTTTAATCCTTTTGCACATGAAACAGATAAAACCACAATTCAAGGATATTTTCTGTATTTTGAAGCATTTCTTAGTGTTTTTAAATGTTTTTGCAGTTCAGATGGGACAAAAATGATGAGTATTTACACACTCATCAATTTGCTTTGTGATTTAATTTGGTTTGTTGATTGTGTTTGTGGGTTTTGAGAGATGGAAAAAGGTTTCCTTAACACGAAATCTGATGGCAAAGGCTTGAATCAGAATATGGAAAACCATCAATCTATTTCGTTTGCTGTTAATGAGGGTTCGTTGGATGCTAATGATATGTATATGGGTCATAATGAGTATCTTAGAGACAAAGATGTTGGGGTTTCTTACGTGGTAAATAAAAGTGGAAGTGAGCCAACCTCTGAAAATATTACTCCTAATACTTCTACTTCATTACCTCAGGTTGCTTCTCTTATGACGAGTTTTGGTGTTGCTATACAATCCCAAAAGTTTGGTACACATTGGGACACTAATGAACGTACCTCCAGTGTATTGAAGCAGCCCCAATCTACGAATGACCCTAATATGAAGCCGGTTTCATATATGCGGGTGCTACGTCTACTGATCCTAAGAAGCACAAATCTAATTTTCGTAGTTTGGAATGCAGTAAGAAAGCTAATGGTGTAGATCTTACCGTTCCTATGAAAGTGATTGAAGAGGTAAACACTCGATTTGATAATACTCTATGTGTGGGCTAAGTATGGTATTCAAAAGGTTATGATGAATGCTAAGGATTTCTTTTTCTTCAAGTTTACCACTAAGAAAGGTGTAGAAGATGTCCTTGAAAATGGGCCGTGGATGATTAGGAATGTGCCTATAATTTTTAAACCGTGGACTATGAATACTAATCTTCTTAAAGAGGATTTGACTAATATTCCGCTGTGGGTTAAGTTCCATGATGTTCCACTTGCTATGTTCTCTGATGATGGTCTCAGTCTCCTTGCCACTTTGATTGGTACTCCTAAAATGCTTGAAGGCAGATGAGGTTCTTAAGGAGAGTCTCACTGTTGAGATACCCTTACTTGATAGGACGGGTTCTACTATTGAAAAGATTCGGGTTGAATACGAGTGGAAACCGCCTCGGTGTGATACGTGTAAGATTTTTGGTCATACTCTGGTTGATTTCCCTAAATGTTTCCACCTCCTACTCATCCTACACAGAGTGTTAATGATGGTTATCAAACGGTCAATAACAAGAAGAAGGGTAAGAATGGTGGTCAAACTGTTCCGAGTAAAGGTGGATTTACTAAACCTGTTGTGGGTAAGAAGTTTCATTATCAACCCAAAGCACATCCTCCTGAACCCAAGAAGGTGGATGTCTCTAAGAAGAAGGCCGCTGATGTGGCTAGTACGAGTGGATCGAAGGTTACTACATCGAATCCCTTTGATGCCCTTAATATGATCGATGCTGATTAATGTGGCATTCCTACTGAAGTCATGGCTAAGGATGGGGCTGAGTTGGATTGTGGCAGTGAGAGTGGTATTCCTTGTCCTACTCCTATTGTTGAGAAAATTGGGATGCTTGAAAAGCTAATTATTGATGGAAAAGCTACTCTTATGGATGATGATGGTCAACCTCTTAAAAAGGTTGATTATCCGGGTAATAAAAAGGAAGCTAAGATGGATGGGTCTTAAAAGACTGGTAGTGTATCACAAGAACCGCTTGTGAGTGTTGTGAAAGAGAAGGTGCATGTCGCGGCTATTAAGCCTAGTTCTTCTTTTTCTCCGTCTATTTCTTCTACTAAGAGGGTTAACCCATTCTCTAAGGTGGGAGAGATTGTTGATTCCGACAGTGATGACGAGGAGGTTATTAACACTTTTGATGAGTTAGTGAACCTATTATGTAGTGGTCACAAGCTTGAAGATGATTATGATGACTATGCGGATCAGGTCTACGATCTTCCAGGAAATTTGGATGTTTTTTATGACATGTATGATATCAAGCTTCATGGTCTTGGTAGGAAGTAATTTTGTTATCGTAAGAGTCTAATGTTATCTTTTGAGTAGTAGTTTATTTTCTTGTTTAGAGAATAAGAAGTATCTTGTTATGTAAGCTTTTGCGCTTATGTAACGGGCTGAGATATGAGATTAACCCATATCCTTTGTACTTAAATGTTTTTTGGAGTAATCCATTTACCGGGTCTTTTGACCTTTTACCAAATAATAATAATAATAATAATAATAATAATAATAATTAAAAAAAAAAAAAAAAAAAAAAAAAAAAGGCTTAATTTATAGTTTTGATGATTTTGACTCAAAATCTTTTTCAGAGATTACCCAAGTCCACATTTTCACAACCTTTAATAAAATGAATTGAAATCCGTGTGCATTGATCAGTAGAATATAAATTGATCTATCTTATTTACCTTTTTACATGGCTGCAGTTCTTGTATAGGTCGATATATCTTATAATGCACATAAAATATCTATCCATAAGATACAAATTTGATCTCTTTGATTTGGTTTCTAATATTTTTCTTATATTATAACAATAATATTTTATAACTACTATGCAATCTAGAGGTTAGTGTGTTTATATATATTTGGTGCACACAACTTAGGCTTTAACTTATATCTCAAGAAGAGCCACATGTATCTTCACATCATTTTTTTCTCAGTTTTGAGCTGTTAAAGCTCGAAATCCTACTTTATCATACCACATATACACTAGATCGAATGGCAACTTAAGATAGAGGAAATAAAGATAAAGATAAGAGAAGAATAAGATGAAGAATAGAATAAGAAGATAAGAAAGATAGATGAGAAGATTGGTGGCAGTGGAGATGAAACAATAAATGGTGTATATTAGATTGAGAGAAAAGAGGAAATACACACACACTCTCTCACTAGCACACTTGCTAAATGAGAGAGTGTTTGGCTTTTGTATGTTGGCAGCCATCCAAAGACATTGGATGGGCTTTACATTTGGACCATGTGTGGGCTAAAGTATTGCACTACACTTATAACATAAGATACTATTAATACTAATGCCTTTAGCCCACATTACTTAATACATATTATACATGATACTAAAGTTCTAAGCTACAAATGATCATCACTTCCAAACTAGCATAAATTAAATGCTAACAATCTCCCCCTAAGGGATGGTCATTTCAATGATGCTCCCGTGATTGGTCTTTTGCTTTTGACGTCTAGAACTTTGTGTGTCGATGTAGAATAGACTTGATTCAATGTTCCTTCATGCTCTGTGATCTTCAAAGTATTGACTTTGAATGTTCTTGCCTTGATCTACTTCTTCTGATCAGATGCGTCTACGTTGTAGATGATGATGATGAATGGACTTCCGTCGGTACCTGCATAAGACAGTTAGCAATAAATCGTCCAGCGGCCATCATGTCGTGAGGCAAGATCCTTTTAGATCTCATTAAGACTCATACAACTTGTATCCTTTTGATGAACACAAGTGTATTGCATAGGAAGTGTTCCTAAGAGATCTTTGATGAATCTCATGTCTCTAGACTCAATAATGTGCGTTTTGGTTTTAGTCATCGGAGGCATGGAGCAGAGTGCCACCTTTTCAATATCAACACATCTCGGAGTGAGAGGTCGATAGATTATGTAGTGTTCTCCGTGAGAAATGAAACAAATATCTTTTAAGAGATATCTGAGTGGATAGGAGGGGTGGTGCAAATGCGTCACTGGGTCCATGACGTCTTGTCTTCAATATCAGTATCACCTTAGTGAGTACCGATAGCATATGTATTGACCCGGTTTCTGACCTAAGTTTTCATGGAGGGCTATTTCTTTTCACCCTTACAAAAACTTTTCTTTTTCATTCTTCAACCCCTTCTTTCTCCTTTCTCATTATACTCCTTTTTTCAATCTTACCTAAGGACTTCTAATTCTAGACTATTGGAATTGTCCTTGGGAAGATCCCTCCGGCTCTGGCGGATCATAGGACATAACCTAACCATAATCACCTTATTACTCCATGACTATCCTAGGTTTGTTGATCACTTGCCATAAAACCATTTGAGAAAATCTCTCGAAGTGTTCATGAATAAAACACATTTTGTTAATACTTCGAGAGTTTTGCATTTTCTGAAATACTCCCCCTTCACATGTGCATATGAGATTTAAGAAAGAATTGCACATGATGGGTAGAGTTCGCACTTTTTTGAACTGATCGATTTTCAATTAATATGACCATTGCGAGACACGTTTACATCACTAGTTAGACTAGCTTGAAGTTATTACCCGTCCCGGTCATATCAAAAGATCATCTCTCGAATTGGTACATTCTACTCAGACAAGTCCTTTGCGAGACACGTTTACATCAATGGATAACCATCTTGAAATTATTACCCGTCCCGGACTAGTCTTTTCGATAACGGACATTTATCTTTCGTCAATTCGAGGGTTCATGCTGAGTCTTTTTGAAGAGCACCTTTTGAGATTCTCTTTCGATCACATTTTAATCACATCTTCTCCCCCTCAAAAATAGCATGCAGTGATATTTTTGATATCAACTGATTAAAATAAAACTTTTTGGAGAGATAGACGGATTTGAGCATGAAATTGGAACATTTTTGTTTTTCTACTCCCCCTTAAACAAAGCATATGGTTAAACATTTTAGTTTAAAAGCAGTTTTTAAGGGTTTAGGAGGGAGTTATCTTGAGCACTTTATGAAAGATTTGGAAAAATCTTATTGAAAAATCTTGAAGAAAATGTGCTTAAGATGGAGAAGATTTTGAAAATCTTTGAAGATATGTAAGGAGAAATATCTTCATTTGTTTTTAGGATAAGTGTTAGAAAAAGAAATTGGTTTTGCACAACACTTTCCTTTATTTGAAGTTCGGGTCCGAAACTGAGATGTTCCGAAGCCATCGGGTTAAGCGCGGGTTTCGTACTGAAATGCACGAAAGCCATCTAAGAAAAAAGATTGAGAAAACGACATGTTTTGAAAACATTTAAAGAACTCTCGCTCAAGCATCTGTAGACACCCGTATCATTGTTGAATGATATTTCTAAGTACGTACAGAATATCGATTATACGAGAGACATGTCGGAGAAGAATATTTTTGGATTTTTGTGATTTTATATTGTTTTTGTATTTTTTGAAAATTTTCCATTTTTGTATATTCTTTTTGATGTTTTCAAAAAATGTATATTCACAAAGAATGATTAAGTATGAACAAGTAAAAGTGGAGTTAAAAGTGGATGTAGACCAGGATTTTCAAATGCGATGTTGGCATAAAGGTCTTCTCTTCCACATTCAGCGAGTGAACTCTCAACACTTTCACGAGTACCTGCAATCACAGAATCCACAAAAGAAGAATTTGCACAAATAATAGTGTTAGAAGAACATGAATCATCACATTGAGGTTGTCCACTATCAACGGTTGTAGTGGTTTCTACATCCTTATCCTGATGATTTTCACTATTACTTGTTGTGGTGCAACTATCAAGAATCTTTCCTGTGGGAATCCATCTAAGACCAACTGTTTTAAAAACTTTTCCCGTGGGAATCCACCTAGGGCTAGATCTAGGAGTTGTTTCCTTTTCAGATGCAGCGGAAGTCTCATTTTGAGAAACACTACGTCCTGTAGAGATCCACCTAGTTGGTTTCTTAGCCTTTTGCTTCTTAGCAACGGGTTTGTTGCTATTTGGTGTCTTAGAGGATTGTGCCTTAGCACTTGCATTTGCTTTCTTGATATATTGTGCAACACATGCATCATGATTAGCTGAAACGACACATTTTTGACATGTAGGACAAACAAATTCAACATTCTTGTTTAAAATGGCAACCTTAACTTTGTCACTACAGTTATTTGAAGCTTGTTTCTGGTTCGAAGAGGAATTTGAGTTCATAGTGTTGGATTCTACGTGAATAACATTTTCTTTTTCGCAACTACTCTTAGATGCAAGCCAATCCCTAGTCTTTAGTTGAATGATCCTAGGTAGTGGTTTACTACTACTAGCAGTGCTTTGTAATGTTGTAGAATTCATCACTCTAGGTTTTGTGCCTAAAATTCCGTCTTGTCGAACCTGTGCCTTTTGCCTAGCAGTTTCTAGGTAGTGATTGTGGACCATTTTGTTTGAACCAACTGATTCCTTAACTGTTTGAGTGGTCACATTCGGTGAGCATTTCCTAGAAAGGCCAGGTGCTTTCACATTTGGT
The DNA here is from genome assembly GCA_021014915.2 of Artemisia tridentata subsp. tridentata. Lineage (NCBI taxonomy): Eukaryota > Viridiplantae > Streptophyta > Magnoliopsida > Asterales > Asteraceae > Artemisia > Artemisia tridentata. Next base: position 178,813,258 of record CP139506.1, read on the forward strand.
GTTTTAGGCAAGGGTGTTGGAGTGACTGGTTTTGTCAAATCATTGGTCACATCAACTGTTGGAACCGTTTGAGAAATTGACATTTTTGGTTGTTCCGAAGTTGATGGTTTTGCAAACTTAGTTTCCTCACCCTGCCTTTTTTGACTTTCAAGCTGAGACTTCAAAAGATCAATTTGTTCTTTCAGTTGTTTGTAAGAACGCTCATACGACAGTTTGTCATACTTGCATTCTTCCTTTTTCTGATCAAGTTGTTTAAAATACGTGACATTTTGTTTTTCAACCTTTGCGAGCGCATTTTCATATTTTAAAACAATTTCAGAAGTCTCAGCACGGAGTCTTTCATCATCTTCCACAGAATATGTTTGGTAAATAATTGACATGATATCGGTCGATAGAGCTTCGAAGGAGAGAGAGTCAATTTGCTTTTCCAAAACTTTTATGTGTTCCAGGTATTCATTAGCTTCCTTCACTAAGGATTTGTGATCCTTAACAAATTCTGCAGACTCTTTTAAAAGATTATTTTCCACATTTTGAACAACCGCATAGATTGCAGCAACATGTGGATTAATTTCCTTTTCAAAAATCTTTTTGAGTTCATCCTGAACACCCGGAAACCATTCAAACTTGTTATTGTTAATTTTGGAAGCCACAATACGTTGAAGTTTCTCAATTCTCTGCTTAAGATCAACCAAATATAGTCTAGCTGCACTTGAATCATAAGTGTTTTTAGATGCCATTTGTTCGATGTTAGGCAGATGTTTTGAGACAGCTTTTTGTTTTGTGAAAACCACTGGTTTTTGAAAAAACAGAGGCGACTTCTTTTGAACAAGATGAACCCCAGCAAGTTTGTTTGCTACATTATAGTCAATGGGTTTTATTTCTGTGTTCAATTGTCTCATTTTCTTTCTACTCTCTTCTGAAAGCTCAATCGTTTCACTAGAATCAAAAATCTCAATCGGATCATGTTTATCATTTATCACACTACCATTATATAACACATTCTGAACACTCTGAGCTTTCTTGAGATTATAAGGATTTTCATAACCAATAGCCACTTTCTTTATTGTATGTAAAATCGGGTTTGGATCGTTTATTAACAAGTTAACTGTTTGTGCAGAATGACCCGTTTTTACAAGCAAATTGTCCAACTTTGCAATGGTTTCCTTTTTGTCAGAGATCTCTTTAAGAAGATCCTTTTCACGTTTTAAAAACCTTTCATTCAACTCCTTCTTTTCTTTCTCAAGATTGGAATAAGTTGATTTTTGTTTTGAAAGTTGGTTGGTTAGTTCGGAAATTTCTTTGTTAAGAGCTTTGATTTGGTTGTTCAAATTAACATCTAGAGTGTCAAATTTGATTTGTAAACGTTTCTCTCTTAACTCAGAATCTTTTAGGCTAACCTCAAGTTCTGACTGTTTTTTGTTATGAAAATCATAAGCTCTTGCATTGACCTTATAACTCTCAAGCTCAGTGGTCAATTTCACATTCGCGGCTTTTACATCGCGATTGATCTTTTTGACCTTTTCAATCTCAATTTGACAATTATGAAGTAATGATTCAAAGAGAGAACGGGTTTCCTCATCATTAGCAACATTTTGTGCAACTTGAACTTCATTAGGATCCATATCTGGATTTGTCAAATTAGTATTGCTACAACTTGGCGTGTCCATGTATGTATCATAATTAGGTTCGAGAGGCACAGAATGTGGCTTTTCATGAGCAAACAATGATGGTACCTCATGGAGTGGTTCTGTGTCATAGGACGGAGGAGTTTCAGAATCACTGCATGATGTAGGTTCTTGCAGATCAGGCATAGGATCGGAGACTCCAGTGACTTCTGTAGAATTATCATTGATTCTGGTCATAAGCAGGAAGTCTGATTCCTCAGCAGTCAACGGTATTCCTGAATGTTCCTTGTTGGCTAGCATCAGCATGTACTGGAGCTTTTCTACTTTCGTCATTGCAGGAACATTACCAATTCTGCCTATATCACTCCTTTGGCTTTCAGATGAAGTCATGAAACAATAGTACTCATTCGGATTGACCCCATTCTGAAGCATTTGATTCCCCGTCTGTATACCCATAGCATTTCCTTGCTGATTCCCGATAACCTCAACCATTTGTCCTTCTTGACCCATAGATAACTGCGTATTGTCAGTGTACGGTGAATTCCATTGGTTGTTGTTATGTTGTTTGAAGTTTAATGCCTCGGTGAATAATGCAAAAGCATGTGCCAGATCAGTTGCCATATTGTCTTGTTGAGATGCCATTGATGATGACTGGTACGATAAAGTGGATACAGGATCTTTGCAACAAAGTAGGAGACGTTGTTGTTGACAGTTGAACTTGGTTGTTGATGTTGTGAGGCTTTGTTACGGTGGAAATTTTGGTCCGGAAACTTAAAACCTCAATAACTTCATTTTGGAGCGTTTTCAGGACTCGAAACTTGGGTTGAATGAATAAATTAATTCAACGTGTCCTTCTCCTCTGTCTCACGGTCGTTTTGACAGGTGTTTCGCTGAAAACGGAGTTACGGTTCAAAAGTTATGATCGTTTGAAGTTTCACAGAAGTACGAGGGCCAAAACTACCAAATTTGAAAGTTCTTTAAGGCTACTAGAAAGTACAGGGACTGAAGTTGACAAGTCTGAAAACCGGTGAAAACTCTTTGTTGTCCGATATCGCAATTGGTCGAATATCTCGGACAGCACTGCGTAGCAGATCTCGGACAAAACTGAGCAGACTTGAATTGCGATAGGTCTTGTCTGAGGCCAAATGCGATAAACCAAGTGCGATATGTCAACTGCGATGGGGTCAACTGCGATAGTTATCGCGATTCGAATTGCGATAAAACCTTCAGTTGTGAATTGCGATAGACCAGTTCAGTGTCAAATGCGATAAAAACTACGAATTGCGATAAATCTCTAGTTTTTCAGCAATTGCGATAAAACGCTAAAAAAGACCAAATGCGATAAAACGCTGAGGCAGTCCAACTGCGATAACACGACTTTTTCACCAACTATTACCAACTTTTTGACTTCTAGCTACTAGGCCATGCAATTCCCCATACTTCTCTGCCCTTTCACTGCCAACTTTTCACTTACTTTTCCCACTTCAATAATTAAATCTATCACTAAAATAATCCACTAACAAATCTTATACAAGATTTATTAACTTTTGTAGATCAAACAAGTGAAGAACAAACCAAGAACAAATAAACACAACCTGTGTTCGAATGAAAAACTGAAAAGATTACAGCAGCTAGTTCGAATATCCTCACAACAAACACAAGTTTCTTGATTTTTATGTAGATCGAATGGAGTAAAAACACAAAGTGTTATTTTTCTAGTTAAAGAATCAATAACAATGGGTGTTTTAAACTATAGGATCAAGCATAAAAATGAAGAAGCTCCTACCTCAAAGCTTGGCTCTATTGATACCACTTGTTGTTGGTTGAAATCCTACTTTATCATACCACATATACACTTGATCGAATGGCAACTTAAGATAGAGGAAATAAAGATAAAGATAAGAGAAGAATAAGATGAAGAATAGAATAAGAAGATAAGAAAGATAGATGAGAAGATTGGTGGCAGTGGAGATGAAATAAGAAATGGTGTATATTAGATTGAGAGAAATGAAGAAATACACACACACTCTCTCACAAGCACACTTGCTAAATGAGAGAGTGTTTGGCTTTTGTATGTTGGCAGCCATCCAAAGACATTGGATGGGCTTTACATTTGGACCATGTGTGGGCTAAAGTATTGCACTACACTTATAACATAAGATACTATTAATACTAATGCCTTTAGCCCACATTACTTAATACATATTATACATGATACTAAAGTTCTAAGCTACAAATGACCATCACTTCCAAACTAGCATAAATTAAATGCTAACATCTTTTTTTTCTCAGTTTTGAGCTTTTGTATCTTTTATACAGGTTTATATCTTATCTAATATTTGATATTATAATTTGTAGTTCTCCTTGTTATTATACTTCATTTTGAAGGTATCTGAAATTTTTTAGTGTATGCATATCCGTACCGTATAGATTCATTATATGTAGCAAGAGCTCGAAGATCACCAAAGGCCGATGTGGCTGACGTAGGTGTAAACTTAAGTTTTCAAGACAATCATGTACGTGTTCATTCAAGGGCTTTGTGTTTATTTTTCTAAAAGCATCCAATACATCACATTCGTATGCAGTTGTGTATGTTCTTGTGTTTAAAAAAAAAAAAGAGATACTTGCTAACAAAAGGCATGTCACCAGTTATCTGGGCGGTTGCAGCTGGTCGAAGTTATATATAATAAGCTTTAACTTCAAAGACTCTAACTTTAATAACAAATGAAGTCGTGTAGTTTGAAGTTGTGCATGTTACTGAAACTTGTGAAACAAAGTTACGGGCTATATATTTCAATAGCTTTACGATGAGGTTTTTTTGTTTAAAATGCCAGCAATTTGATGTTAAAAGACCGACTTTTTTAGGACAAGTGAAATTAGATATATGTGATTATGCAGCCTTTAGGACGCGATGATGAAGTGTAAAATATATAATTAGATATGATTAAATCATGATGTATGCATTTTGATGCACTTAGACGAAATCTCTCTCCCTCTCTTTAGTAACTATATGAAACTTGGACCACATTCTCTCTTTGGTACATAAAGAAATCTCTCCCACAGAAAGACTCTAGTTGTACTGCGATTACACCACCACCATATCTCTTCTTCCCTTAGATCATCTTGCATAGCGCGATTACAATTCTAGTGTATGTATGAAAGCGCGCATGCATAGCGCTATTACCATCTTAGGAATTGATTATACAATAAATTAAGCTGCGTCTAATACCGACAAACTCAATGGTTCATTCATATATTATCACAACTTGTATTTTTAGCATATAGTAAGTTGTTTGTAAGATGGTTTATTAGGAGCAGTTAGTTAGTCTGTTAGATGCTTTGACTTCTATGAGTATGCATTGTCTTCTTGTAATACTTCCGTCCCTAAGTGTCCAGTTTGACTTTTCAGAGTCAAACTGATTCAACTTTGATCTTATCTATTTTTGCGGATGTTATATAATATTTGATGCAAAATATATGAATGGATTGAGTTTTAAGTGTATTTATTGGTATAATTTTTCATCAAGTATTATATAACACACAAAAATTATGTAAGGTTAAAGTTGAACCAGTTTAACTCTGAAAAGTCAAACTGGACACTTATTTTGGGACGGATGGAGTATATATATATATTTTTTGAACGAAGGCTTCTTGTATATATTAATATACAGAAAGTTACATTTGCAAGATAATGAGATATTCCTTTTTATTTTATTTTTATTTCATGACTAACGTGTATACGTAGCTATATTCATGAGTAAATACTTGTCTTGTACTTGCAAATTTGTAACATTACAGAACGAAAAAACACATTCCAGGTTAAAATCTTCAACATCATCAAGCACCTTCCCAATTTGTTGAATTCTACTAGGGCACAAAAACATGTGGATTAATCCTTGTAGCACCTTCTCTCCAAGTTTGCAATCCTGGTGTCCTAACTTCTTGCTAGGTCACTTTTAATAAAATTGCAGTTCCTAGAAAATTTAGTTAAGCATATTTAGACAGTAAAGCAACATTCATTATATGATTATAACTTAGCGAATATGTATCAACTCTATATATGTGCTCAATATATTCTAATTTTACTTATAACGATCAATTATAAGAAATATCGAGTGTATCGTGAATTCATGTCTTTCCAAAAATGCTTATTGTAGGTTATAATGAGCAATGGCATAGTCCAAATCACTCTATCAAATCCAGAAGGACATCTTACAGGCATACAATACAAAGGAGTTGACAATTTGCTTGAAGCAGCTAATAATGAAACCGATCGAGGGTAAACTTGTCATTCTATATATTCATTTGGTTTGACATTATTTTAGACCCCGATTGGGAACATTGAAATTTCAAAGACTACTATGACTACCTTTACATTATCATTTCTATATTTACATGGCTTCATGCAATAACAAAGTTGTTGGTAAAATCGTAAAAGACCACTTTATCCGATTCATATCCTAATTTTTCAGTAGAAAATTATCATCCTAATATAATGTTTACGAGTTCCAAAACCAACATTTTGTAACAATCTATGTATAGGTACTGGGACCTTGTTTGGAGTCCGCCTGGAAGTCTTGTAACAACAGGCACCTTTGATAGGTAATTTATTCGATAGTGTTTTTATCTGTTTTTATTAGATAAGCGACGACTTCCTATTATGTAACGATCAGAATATATTTAGGATCGTAGGAACAAGTTGTGAAGTTATAGTGGAGACAGAGAATCAAGTTGAGCTCTCGTTTTCAAGAACATGGGATCCAACCCTTGAGGGAATTTATGCCCCATTGAAGATAGACAAAAGGTGATACTTTTCACTTACTCACTTTAGGTTGCTTTGAACAAGATAATGACAACGATAATGACAAAGCTTATAGGTATGTGCTGCTTCGTGGTTCTTCGGGTTTCTACTCGTATGCAATATTTGAACATATGGAGGGATGGCCTGGTTTCAATCTTGATGAAACCAGGATAGCGTTCAAACTCAGGAAAGACAAGTAAACATCTTTGCATACCTCAAAGGCTCATGCGAACTCCATTATCTAACATATTTGAATGGACACACAAATAAGTATTAATATGTCACGAAATATGTTATGTTCATAGGTTTCACTACATGGCAATGTCTGATGACAGAAAAAGATACATGCCCCTGCCTGATGATCGGTTATCCAATAGAAGTAAACAACTGGCTTATCCTGAAGCAGTGCTTCTAGTTAATCCGGTGGAACCTGAGTTCAAAGGACAGGTAATCATAGGTTTCACAATAGTACTAATTACAATTAAAGGTTTACTTAGTAATCTTAACGTCGTTTGTGGTTTCAACCAAACGCAAACTATAAATAGACCGTTTTTCTGTTACCCGTTTTCTCTAAAGATCGTACGAATTATGTTTTTTTTTTTTTTTTTGCATATAGGTAGATGATAAATATCAGTATTCATGTGAAACCAAGGATCTAAAGGTCCATGGGTGGATATCTACAGATCCGGCTATAGGATTTTGGCAAATTACGCCAAGTAATGAGTTTCGAACAGGCGGACCTACAAAACAAGAGCTTACTTCTCATGTTGGCCCTGTAAATTTGGCTGTAGGAGTAACTACATATGTTTTATTGACATCTTATATTTCTCTTTATGTGTTTGAACGTTAATTGAATCATTGTTCATCGTAGCCTTCTCTTTTATGAAATTCAGATGTTTGCGAGTGCACATTATGGCGGAATCGATTTAGTTATGAAGTTTGAAGACGGAGAGAAATGGAAGAAAACTTTTGGCCCGGTTTTTATTTATCTTAATTCAATCTCTACAGGAGAAGGCTGTCTTACACTTTGGGACAATGCCAAGAATCAGGTACTCTGCAACTTCTCTGTATATCACGGGCTTCTCGCTAGATTGATTTGTATAACAAAATTTCTGCCACTCAAATTTTTTTGGACTAATGTATTTAAAATGTATCTTACTTGTCACAAATTCCAGGTCTGTGTAACAAACTATTTTTTTTGCAAATTCATGTACTAAACTTTCAAATTTGGTCACTCGGGTGTATTTTCGGACCATTTTACCCTTCAGTTTATTAAGACTCCTTTTATCGAGGAGGGGTAACATGGTCCGAAAATACACCAGAGTGACGAAATTTGAAAGTTTAGTACATGAATTTGCAAAAAAAACGAGTTTGTTACATAGACCTGAAATTTGTGACAAGTAAGATACATTTTAAATACATTAACCCAATTTTTTTTGCAAATTCAGTTTCTTATTTAGTGACTTATACGAGTATATCATCTTGGATCTTTAATCAAAAGAATCAACATTTTCAGATGATAGATGAAGTTGCAAAATGGCCTTATAGTTTTCCAGCGTCCAAGGATTTTAAACAAGCTCATGAACGTGGAATGATAAGCGGTAGATTATTCGTATATGACAGGTACACACAACACACAGTCTCCATTTTTACCAAATCTACACTTATGTGGCATGCAAAGTGCATGAAATGTGAATATTCACCTTAGGTTCATTAGCTATGAACACATGCTCGGAAATGGTGCTTGCATTGGACTAGCTCCACCTGGAGACCCTGGATCATGGGAACGTGAAAACAAGGTAACTTTCAATCACAAGTAAACAAACAGAAGCTAAGTAGTTGCACTTATTCAGTTCAAAGTAGTAACCCAAAAACACATTGTCTTGGACAGGGATATCAATTTTGGAGTAAAACTAACGACGAGGGCCATTTTTCCATCGAAAACATTTTGGCTGGCACATATAATATATATGCTTGGGTAGATGGATTCATTGGTGACTACAAAAACGTTACCACCATCACGATCACACCAGGTCCTTAATTTGGAACTTCATATATATAGACTGTATAGTGCAAAGTGTGTAGTAGTATATGCAAGTTGGTTAACGACTTAAAATCGGTTCTTGTTTTGCATTAACTTAATACTAACGTTTTTGGTCATTATTTGAGTATTCAGACTGCTTAAGCAAATTTGATACTATTAGGCCACTTTCTTTTTGCGAGCGAGTTGAATTTTATCAATTTGACACTTAAAATAAAATATAACTTGTATTTTATTAATTTGACACTTAAAATAAAATATAACTTGCAAAATTTATGATCATATTGGTCGATTTTTGCACAGGTTGCCACATCGAAGTTGGAGATCTTGTTTTTGAGCCCCCAAGAGATGGTCCGACATTATGGGAGATTGGCATTCCAGATCGCTCAGCGGCTGAGTTTCACATTCCTAATCCAGACCCTATGTTTAGCAACAAGTTTCTCGACAATGATCAAAATAGGTGAGTAATATATATATACCAATTCAATATATCTTCATAAACAATCTGAAAATGATAACATTATCATATTTTTTATAACTATATAAAAATTATATGCAGGTTTAGACAATATGGGTTATGGGAGAGATATTCAAAGTTATACCCAGATGTTGATTTGGTTTTTACAATAGGCGAAAGTGATTACAAAAAGGACTGGTTCTTTGCGCATGTTACTAGGTATTTTATACACGTACATGCATGGTTTACGACATCTATTCTTTTTTCAAATCCGGTCAAATGGGACGTTTGTCTGAAAAGTTAAATGACGAATGGAAGAATATTACATTAATATATGTTAGTTCGGCCCGGTTTGGTTGACCAATAACGATTGCCACAAGTCCCACAACTATAACTAGGTAGTTTGGCCTGGCGAAACACAGTTAAGGCAATAAACTTGTGTGTGTAATATATATAGGTAGTTCAACCGTAATTCTATATTATAAGAACAAACTAACCCGAAATATTCATCTGATGTGTAGAGATTAGAGGTGGCCAAAACTCGGATCCAAAAAAAACCGGAACCGGATCCAAACCGGATCGGATAATAGTCAAAGTCAAGGGACTGGATCCGGTTCCAAACCGGATCGGATATTTTCGGATCAGGCCTCTAAAATACCCCGGACCAGTAGCACCGGTTCCGGTTCGGTTCCAAACCGGATCGGTTTCTAAGAACCGGTCGAACCGGATCCCAAGAACCGGTCGACATAAAACTAACAGTGGGCATGTCATATTTTGAGTTTCCGAGGTTTTTTTTTTTTTTTTTTTTTTTTTTTTTTTTTTTTCGTTCGCGTTTTTCACACAATAAACTTAATAAACTTCGAATTTTATTAAAAAACTCATAAACGTCACACACAAAGTACTTGAATCACAAATTTATTACATTTCGACTACTTATTCTTATGCGGTTTCATCTCCATCTTCATCTTCAACTTCAACGGCGGACCTTGCGGCGCTTGTAGCTTCATCGTAAGCGACTTCTTATTCGGAGAGATGGATTGCATAACCCTCTTCCACCTCGACCTCTTGTAATTGTTTCTTGTATTCCATCGGTTCTTCAAGTATTGAAACGTGTTGTATATGTTCATTCCCATCTAAATAATCCTTCAAGCAAATACACATCTCCAAAGATAAAGGTGTGAGTCTTGTTCTTCTTATCGACAATACCCTTCCACTAGTAGAAAAAGCGGATTCCGAAGCAACGGTAGAAGCTTGTACGCTTAGTAAATCCTGGGCCATTGCGGCTAGAACGGGAAATTGAGGTTCCCTTTGTTTCCACCAATTCAAAACATTAAAATCCTTGAACTCTTCGGGTGTGATAGTGCTTAACCAATCGGTTCCCGTATATCTCCCAAATTCGTTGCTCGATACATTCTCACTTCTAGCCCGTTTACCACTTTCTTGTCTTAAACTTGAAAATAAATCCATATCCGGATCCACGATTGTAGCCGAAGACCACATGTTTGCAACCGAACTCGTTCCCACATTTGATTCACCATATTTCTCAAAATACACATCAAATAAACGTTTGAAATTACTCTTAAACGTGTCTTGGGCTTTTGTGACATAGAAATGGTCTATTTGGTTCAAATCCAAGTCTTGTGCAATTTTATCGATAAGATATTCCACCCCGCTAATGTTCAAACATGGGTTAATTGCGGCGGCACAACTAATTACTGGTGGAATTTCTTGAAAATATTTTCTAAGTTTTTCTTTCATCGGTAAAACCATATTTGCAAAAAGTAGACCATCATATTTGTATGCCCCTAATTTTCTACACATCTTAAAAAGTTGGTTGAGGACCAAATGACTCGTGGGATAATAAACACCCGATAACATAGTTGTTGCGGTTTTACAAACTATGAGTAATTCGGTTATCTTTTGAATAAGACTCCAATTTTCAACCGAAAATGGTACCATTTCCTCATGCCTAGATGTAGCGCAAAGATTATCATGAAAATGTTGCAACGTTAATTTTTGGCGTAAACCACTAACAAACATGTTATAAGTCGAATTCCATCTTGTAGGCATGTCCCAATTTGGAGATAAAAGAATAGAATTCGAGTCATGACACAATTTTATATAATCCACATATCTTGTGCCTCCACGTTGAAAAGTATCTTGTAACATTTTCCTAAAAGCTTCTCTTAAATTATACATTTGCTCGGTCGCTAGTCCGCTTTTCATAACCAAGTTAATGATGTGTGCAACACATCGAATATGATAAAACATGCCATCAAGAGGTGGTCGATAATTTAGTATTAGCCTAGACACCGCATTTGTATTATTAGAAGCGTTATCAAATGATATTGATTTTTTTTTTTCTATTTTAAACGTTTTCATAACACATCTCAACATCATACTTAAATTTTCACCCGTGTGCGGATATGCAAAGATTTCAAATGCAATAGTACGTTTCATCATTTGCCAAGTAACGGGATCAACCCAATGTGCGGTAACACAAATGTACGAACCGGGCAAACCATGACCTGCCGACCAAACATCGGTTGTTAAGTTTACACTAGTTTTTAAAGCATCAAAACCAAGTATTAATTCCATTTTAACCTTTACCCAAGATTTAATACAATCACGTTTAAGAGTTTGACGACTTACATGAGTGTATCGTGGTTGAAGCCTTTGTTGAATCAACCTCGTTAACCGAGGGTTGTCGAAGTGGTTGAACGGCAAACCCTTTTGAATCACAAAGTGTGCTAAATCTTGACGAAGCGCCCTCTCGTCATATACAAAAATACTCCCATCTCGTCCTATAGTACTTTGTTCAGATCCCGAAACGCCTCTTTTTGCTTTACAATGTAGAGTCGTGTGCTTCTTCAACGTAGAGTTCCCGTTGGATCGGATATAAGTGTTACTAGCTTTACATCTAGCCTTTCTTGATCCATCCGAGAACTCAACCAAGTCGAAATTACACCAAATTTCTTTGTTTCGGGTTGTTGGTATAATCCCAACTTCAATCGGTTCATTTGTAGAACCTTGAGCGGTGGGATTACCGGTATTTGATGTTGAGTTTTGAGAAACTCGGCTTTTAGACATCGTGAGCGTTTTTGATCAAGTTTGTGAGCGTTTTTTGAGTGTTTTTAGTGTGTTTCATTGTTGTGATTCAACCAAAATCAACATTGGTATTTATAGGGAAGATTAGGAGGTCAAAATGGGACAAAAGGTGGGATATTCCCGTTAGAAAACGGGCAAAAAATAGACCAAACGGATCTATTTTATCTACTGTCCAGAAATGCAGAAAAATGGCTTTGTTACCGTTGGATCCGGTTCGGAACCGGTTCCCAAGAACCGGATCTCGAACCGGTGTAGAAATATCCGGTTCCGAACCGGTTCTAGCGCCAGAAACATGGAACTGGACAGGAACTACCGGATCTTCGAGGATCCGGACCGGATCTTGCAGGAACCGGGTTTGACCGGATTCGGATTCGGATTTTTTTTGGTTTCCGGTTCAGGAACCGGTTCTGATGGCCAACTCTAGTAGAGATAGATTTACTGAGAAAAAAATTTAAAATAAGAAAGATTATAAATAACTATAACAATACATTTGAAATGTATCAACTTGTATTAGATGGATCTCTATTCATTTAGATGCATCACAATTAGTTTTGAAAATGTTTATGAAGTGAAAGCGATGCAAAGTAGTACCAACAACATTTTCGACGTGCAAAGGACAAAAAAAACATAAGAATCGCCTAACTTGATGAAATGTATTTAATATATGTATCTGTATCTAATTTTGAGCGAGAAAATATATTATGATGCATTAAAAAAGATGTATATAATTTAAGTCGATTCGTCTTTAATGTGTAATTAGTTATTTCTCATCCTTTCATTTTAAGATTTTTTTCAATTGATCTTAACTCCTCAATTTTATTGCCAAAATCACCATTATTTAACTTAAAACAATTAATTGTTTATGGTAAAACTATATTGATATAACTTATTAGCTTTTTATAGTTACCATAACTAGAATATAATAACTATATACTACCTCCGTCCCAAAATAAGTGTTCAGTTTGACTTTTCAGAGTCAAACTGGTTCAACTTTGACTTTATCTATTTTTGCGAGTATTATATAATACTTGATGTAAAATATATGAATGGATTGGTTTTTAAGTGTATTTTTCATTGGTATAATTTTTCATCAAGTATTATATAACACAAAAAAAATAAATTTAGGGTCAAAGTTGAACTAGTTTGACTCTGAAAAGTCAAATTGGACACTTATTTTAAAACGGAGGGAGTAACACATTTTACTGTGATAATAGCACCTTTAAAAATACCACGTACTTATTAATTCTCACCAAATATATGTATTCTCAAGAGTTTCAATCACTACAACAATAAGTAGGACGGGCGAAGACACTTTTGGCGGGGACACTCCTGTCCCCGCCGAAAGTCGCTAAACGACAAAAACGACGCTGAGTTGGCACACAAACTCGCTTACCGTTTACTAAATTTTCAACACAATCTTTTGGCGGGGACATGTCCCCGCCGAAAGTGTTTTTGATATTTGGCAAAATTTGACCAAACTAGTAACTCTTAATTGTTCCCGGGTTTTTTTCCCGCCCTGACTTTAAGCGGGGACACGTCCCCGCCAAAAGTTTAGATACATAGTGCCAAGTTATTGGCGGGGACATGTCCATGCTAAAAGAGTTTTCCAATTTTCCCTACTAACAATTACTTTATCCAGCCAATATTTTCTGCTACTGATATTAGCCTTTGGCGGGGACATGTCCCCGCCAAAAGTGTTGGCGCCAATGTATCCCGCCAAATTGCAACATTATCCCGCCAAAGTTTTACTTATATATAACCTAACCGACCATCCTCAATTTGGCAAAACGCAAATAACCCAATCGTCAATTCCTACAAGTTTGTGGAGATTTCATGGATTATTATGTGTTGTAGTGGTTATGGACAAATTTGTGGAGATTTCATGGATTATTATGTGTTTATTTAGATTATGTGTTAGGATTCCCGCTAAATGGATTACGCATATAGTTTTGGACCATTTGCGGATAGCTAGGTTATGTATACTTTTGTAAAACCATTTGCGGATAATCATGTGATCACAGTTTTTGAACCGTTTTGGCGAATTTGGATACATATGATTATGTTTAGCGAATTTAGTTATATATGATATTATGTTTAGCGAATTTGGAGATGTTGTAGCATAAAACATGTTCTATTACCAGGTTGTTATTGTGTAGATTTTTTCCCCAAAAAATCTGAAAATTACCCATTTTGCAGCAATTTGCTGCAAATGGGTCAAATGCTTTTGACGGAGACACATCCCCGCCAAAAGATAAAAGAGTTTAATATGGTTTACTCTTTTAGCGGGGAAACGTCCCCGCCAAAAGAGTTGATCTCAACAGTTGATAACTCTTTTAGCGGGGATACGTCCCCGCCAAAAGAGGTGATTAATTAACTTAATTATTGTTAATTATAATAATCTCAACAGTGGATACTACTTTTAGCAGTGACGTGTCCCCGCCAAAAGAAGTGCCACGCTGGACATTGTTTGACCAGCCCAAAGGCTGTGGGACCCACATGTCCCCGCCAAATAGGTGCATCTGTCCCCGCCAAAAGTATCAGTGAGGGGGTTTTGCTGGGACGTTTCGGCGGGGACATGTCCCCGTTGAAAGTTATTCGAGGGGACATGTCCCCGCCGAAAGCCTAAAAAAGTCCCCTCCGATTGTGTAGAATGTTGTAGTGAATGTTGAAATTTCACCAGTTAAACATATTGTGTTAGTCAAAAAATGATTCAAAAACAGTAAACAAAACCACTACATAAGTTAAGTAAGGTAGTGTTTGTTTTAAAAAAAAACATCTGAATACCTCTGATCTCTGACCGAATCAGAGGTTTTCAGATTTTTGGGTGTTTGTTTTATAATCAGATTCAGAGCTAAAAATGTCTGAATATCCTCTGATTCAATTAGACTTTGGTATATGTCTGAATATCTTTGATTACATCTTCAACCCTTAAAAAAACAATCCTCCAAACTTTATTATCTGCTCTTCTTCAACCTTTGGTATGTCCCAGCCTTCTCCACCCATCTTGCTCGCCGAAAAAACAAACACAACCCATCTCGCTCGCCGGAAAAACAAACACAACCCTTCTTGAGATTAAAACCATGTTCGACTTGGTCATCATCACCATTTAAGCTTGAACTTGTGCTACAGCTGGTTGATGAATCAGTCCACTCAAGAGGGATTATCTGGTCAAATACTTGAATGTGTCCACTCTTATTCTCAACAGGAATACGGACCTCTACTATTTCATCTTCTTTGTAATCTGATTTGATCTTTAACGCGCTATCCAGTGCTTTATCAACAGATATCGCTTTAATATCCATGCTGCGACATGAGAGAAAGAAGGGGAGGGTTCTATGAGGTCTTGTGACTTGCTTTTGGGGAAGAAAAGATGGTGGACAAAAATGATAGTGATGATTGAAATTGTTACAGAGAAAGAGAAAGAAGATAAGAAAAGAGAAAGAATCAAAGAAGATAAGAAAGAGTGTGAGTGGGTGCTGGTATTATATGTATTTATTAGAAGGGTTGTTTTATTATTACCCGTGTACCTCGTGTTCCGTTTAGCTAAACCTTTAAATGGTAATACGGTAAATTAAAGATATTCAGACGTTTTTGGAAAACAAACAGTCTAAAATAATTCAGATTCAGACTTTTGGACCACTAATTCAGATTCAGACATGGTATTCAGATTCAGACATAAAATGTCTGAATAAACAAATGCCACCTAAATCTAAGTCAAAACTGAAAACCTCATATATATATATATAGGTTTACCATTGTTTTCCAAAAATCATTTCATCCTTTAACAATCTGAAAAAGAAATCTTATCAGAGGTTTAGCAAATTAAACTCCAAACATGGATATTTGCAAAAGTGTTCACGTATCCTAATGCTTCGGTATCTTTTGAATCCGGGTGTGCATTCTTACTTCGCTTGACACCAATCAGGAGACGGGTGTGGTACGTCAACCGAGCCAACACCAAAGCCAAAACCCGCAAAGGGACAATTAAAAGTACATTTTAAATGAGCAAAACCTGAAGTAAGTTAACGTTCTATTTTGCATGCAAAAACATTGAGGTTTTTTTTTTAACGGAAAACCATCTTATTTTTTCAAAGAACTCAATTAACTAAAATGTGGATTATGCATATAACGCTCAACTATTGTGATATTATAAGCATTTATATACACCTTAAATGATCTGCGACATGCATGTCATCATTTATCCATTTGATCCAGTTTTTATTATTAGTTAGATTGATTTTACTAATTGTAGGTCAAATATAAATGTAATAACTTAATTTAGGCAAACTGGTACATAAGTATCACCTCATAAGCTAAGTTTATGGTTAACTTGGCTTCACAGAAAAAAAGATGAAAGTACCTATGAAAAAACGACATGGACGATAAAATTCAAGCTTGAAGACGTGAACAGAAATGGAACTTATAAACTCCGGCTAGCTCTAGCATCAGCACATGTATCGGATCTGCAGGTATTATTTTATATCAGTTAGATGGTTAGATTTTATACATATTGTTTAGAGAAACTGACAAAAATAATAAGGGGAAACTATTAAAAAATGTATCGAACTTTACGTGAAGATCGGTTTTGTGTACCCAACTAAAATTTTTTATATAAAGTGCACTTAACTCCTCAAAATTCACCTAAAAATGCATTTTGTCACCTGTCCAGCAGGTAAACGGTCCCTCTCGTTACACTACTAACCCGAATTTACATAAATGGTCCCTCTCGTTACGCTAAATTGCGTCCAACGTCCAAAATCAATTTTTTTTTTAGAAAAATTAAAATTTTATTCCGAAATAAATTTTTTTAGAAAAATAAATGTTTTTTTTTTCAGAAATTAAAATTAAAAAAAAAATTCTAAAAAAAATTATTTTCGTAAAAAAAAAATATTTTTTAAAAAAAAATTTCGGAAAAAAAAATTTTTTTTCCCAAAAAATATTTTTTTCCCGAAAATAATATTTTTAAAATTTTTTAATTTCGGAAATTTTATTTTTATTATTTTAGAAAAAAAAATTCAAATATTTCCGAAAATTATTTTTTTTAAATTTTAATTCCGAAATAATTTTTTTTAGAAAAATAAATGTTTTTTTTTTCCGAAATTAAAATAAAAAAAAACAATTTCTAAATTTTTTTTTTGTCATATCTTTAGTAATCTCAGTCAATTAAGAAAAATGAAGCTTTTTTTTTAGAATTTTTTATTTTATTTTATTTTAATTTCGGGAAAAAAAAACATTTATTTCGGAATTAAAATTAAAAAAAAATAATTTTTTTTCCAAAATAATAAATTTTTTTTTTCCGAAATTAAAAAAATTTAAAATATTATTTTCGGGAAAAAAATATTTTTAAATTTTTATTCCGAAATAAATTTTTTTAGAAAAATAAATGTTTTTTTTTTCCGAAATTCAAATTAAAAAAAAAAAAAAAAAAATTCTACAAAAAATTATTTTCGGAAAAAAAAAAAATTTTTAAAAATTTCGGGAAAAAAATATTTTTTAGGAAAAAAAAACATTTATTTTTTCCGAAATTTTTTATTAAAAAAATATTTTTTAATTTGAATTTCCGAAAAAAAAAACATTTATTTTTCTAAAAAAAATTATTTCAGATTAAAATTTTAATTTTTCTAAAAAAAAAATTGATTTTAGACGTTGGACGCAAGTTAGTGTAACGAGAGGGACCATTTATGTAAATTCGGGTTAGTAGTGTAACGAGAGGGACCGTTTACCTGCCCGTGACAAAATGCATTTTTTGGTGAATTTTGAGGAGTTAAGTGCACTTTTTATAAAAATTTTTAGTTGGGTACACAAAACCGATTTTCACGTAAAGTTCGATACATTTTTCAAACACATATTTCACCAAACATTTATTTTTAACCGAAAAACCAAAATACTCATCTTTCTAGCATGGGGTACCCTTATGGATTTGTCACACAAAATCGAATCTATCAAAATCTCGCACAGGATGTTGTGAAATAAATTTTATTTCTGGTTAAGTATGGTTGTGTGAAATTGTCTATGCGATAAATTAATTTCTCGCAAACCATGTGCGCAAAATTTACATATATTTGTAGATTCTTTTGACGGTTTGTCACACAAAATCTCACACCTAATATACCACACGAAACAACATGTGCGAGATTCTAATTTTTCACATTGCATAGGGACGTATATATAATGATGTACTAGGCATCGGCGTGATGCACAATTTTTTCCAGAAAAAAAAAAAAAAAAAAAAAAAAAAGGCTATATAATCACATTTATAGTGTTCAGCCGGATGAAAAATTGTTCTATACGTAGTTGTAGTTTTTGATTTATAAATCTGAAATTTAGTTAGCTCTCTTTCGTATATAGTTACATGAAAAAAATTAAACCGGTTGTGTAATCATATTTTTATACCGTTAATGATGAGGTTAAGAAGAAATATGGGTTGTTAAATTAGTTAAGGGAATTATAGTTTTCTTCTTAATAGGAAAATAGTATCAAATTGGTTGAAGGCTATTTAAGGTAACATCAATGTTGCTATATGTGTTTGTGATTACATAAATATTTGACTTCCAGATTAGGACGAACGATCCAAACAAGGAAGCGCCGCTATTTTCAACAGGAATAATTGGGGGAGACAACGCAATTGCAAGGCATGGTATACACGGATTGTATTGGTTATTCAGTATCGATATATCAGGGTCGGAACTGAACTTCAATGAGGAAAACTCGATTTATTTGACACAAGGAAATGGAGGAACCCCATTTCGTGGAGTAATGTACGACTATATTCGTTTAGAAGGACCACACGCTAGTTAGTTACACACGCTAGTTAGTTAAACCGAATATGTGTTTTGATTAATTGTCGAATGAGTTTACAATATGTGAATATAAGTAGCATGCTATTGGGCTAAGCCCATAATACAAATATAAACCAATACCAATAATTAATGATCCGCAAACAATATATTGTGCCTAACAATTCTTCGGATAATGGAAAAACATACAATGTAAACACATACGGAGAAAAATGTAAGTGTCAACATTTTATAAAGGATGGGTTATATATGCACAATAATAAGACATTTTACAAAGGATGGGTTATATATCACAATTATAAGACTAAACATTGATATTCAAAGTTATTACATAGTTGCAGGTGTTCAGAAGTCACTAATTGTCCGAAATATTTTTATGCAGATGATATGTAAAATAGCATTTCCAATTGTTTTTGAAACTTCTTAAACACAATTTCCCATAAGATTTTCATTAGAAAAATCTATTAACTAAAGTTTAGATGTGCTGGCCATTTTCAGTCTTTTAACAGATTAAAATATAAAATAGCTTAAATATAACTTAGTCGCTGTGAATTACTCAGCATAACTTCTTCTGAGTTCTTGAAGACAAAAATTCTTCGCTTCAATGCCGATGCAGTTCAGCTACTGAAGTACAAGATCCAAAAAAGAAGTTTAGTTCAGTGAAGATGGCAATGTCTCACTAAACGATGTTTGATCTCCTTATTCACCAAGATACTAAACAAATAATCGTATGTATTTAGAAGGTCAAAGGGGGGGAAATTTATAAAAGCCGAAAAGGATAAAGCAAAGTCTTTATAGGAATCCGTACCTTTCCATAGTTGGTATAAAGGTTTAACAGTTGTCAACACTGTTCTCTAAAAAAAGTGTATCCCTTACCTATAGTAGAAGCATTTAATGCTTATATCTAACCCATTAAATGTTCAACACGTGTAAAGTAGATGCCAGGAAGCCCTAATTCTCTGGTATAAAAAATAATGTGTGTAGAGGAGTAAATGCATATGTTGCGATTAATGTGAAACACATTTAAGAGCATTTACTCCTCGAATAGAACTTAGCGAGTAAGTATAAGTTCTTACTTAAACAATAACTTAGGTTTGTGTTTAACTTAGAGAGGAGATCACCACAATTGTCATTCAACTAAGATTCTTATTCCGCAAACAATCCTTGTTAAATTCTTTGATTAATTTCTGAAAAGAATTTTAAACGTAGAAAGACCTTGTTATATATATCTGATTTAAATTGTTTTACGTATTATTGCTATAAATTGGTTAAACCAACATTAGATTACATGGAGAGTGGTTTAAATTAGTTATCTTAGGTTATAATCACTCTAAAGGGAACAACAAGTGGCATAAGAGCAATTTGATTTATAAAACTTCTTTAAAACTGCTCAAAAAGTTTTTAAAATCAAGATCCTATTATGTCAACATTTGATTTTCCTCAACTTCTAGACTCAAAAGACAATGGTTTATGTCACTGATGCTCCTAAACTCGAAGAGGAGAGATTTACCAAATGTAAGAAAAGGTTTTTATGTCACATTGTTGGTATGGAACGTTACCTCATTAAGGTTCTTAATAATGGTCCATATGTTCCTAAAACAACTATTGGTCTTGACAAACCTAAAGCTCAATGGAACAGTGATTAAAGAAGGTGTTTCAATCAAGACCAACGCCTCAAAAGTATCATCATATAATGCTTACCAGATGATGTGATGGAATCAGTCATTAATTATCCCACAGCTAAAAAGCCATGGGAAGACTTGATCTAAACTTTTAGGTTCCTTCTGAAGTCAAAGAAAATAGAGTCATGTCACCTAAAACTTGCTTATAATACCTTTAAGTGTCTTGAATATGAAATAGGCTCTCGAACATTCACCAGATACAAAGTTCTCTTGAATGAAGTGGTGAATGATGGGTTACCCTTTCAAATTATGAAATTAACACTAATTTTGTTAACAACCTTCCAAAGAAATGGTTGAGCTTTAACCAATGTCTAAGGAACTCTAACCATGTTAGAGACGTGGATTTAGCCACTCTTTTTGGAAAATTCAAATATGAAGAAAGGTGGATAGAGAAAATCTATGCACCTGAGACTAAGAAAGCTCTGACCACTACCACCCCTTTATCAACTGTTTTTTCTTTAACACTATTGTCCAGTACATTCAAGATGATCACGGTGATGAAGAGGACACTAGAAGTAGCAAAGAGTACCTAGATTATCCGAATGAAGAATTTCAGGAAAATGGGCTCTTTTACCCAATTCCAAGAGATTCTTCAAAAACAATCATCATAGGTTTAGTGGCTCAAAATCTTTTGACAAAACTGAATGTTTAAAATGGGGTAAAATCAATCATTTTGCTAAAGATTATTTTTTAAAAACATCATCGCCATCTTATCCATCTCCTCAACAAAAGAGATTCCAACCAAACCACATCCCCTCAGCTCAAACCTTTTCAAACAGTTAACCTGAACCAAAAGTTTAGGAAGACTACAAAGCTGAATACAAAAAGACCAAAGCCAAACAGGCATTCTTATGCTCACGTGGCTCAACCTCTCTGTTGGATCGTGTTTTGGTGATATTATTGTAAATCGGGAGGTCGAGGATGATGATAATACATCATCTCCATGGTAAGAGTTTAGAGAGAGAGAGTGTTGAGAGATAAAGAGGAAACCTGTGTTTTATTATTATTGAAAGTGAAAGGGAAAATAAAAACACACAAGGCTCACCCTCCTAGTGAAGTCTAGGAGGGTATATAAAGGATAACATACACATGACTTTACATAAATGACGGTTTCAGTCCATGTGTTTGTGCCAAACAAGATAACTATTGTAATCCCAAATATGTTGTCACATTTTCGTGTTAGAAGCATTCCCAACAATCTTCCCCCAATGTGGCAACATATGGAATTACTTACATCATTTCCTACAAGTACAAATACAAATAAAGAAAGGTCATCATAAGCTCTTCAAGTGCTGAGGATGACTACAATTGACGCACTTTGTCTTCATCTTGTACCTCGGCTTGAGAACTTTTCTTCACTTGTAGGTAAACGATGTAATATGCATGAACTGGATTAACTTCCCCCCAATTCATGCTGCATGTCTTTAACGGCATCTTCATATACTTCTTTTTGGCGAAGTTTCTGAATTAGCTTCCCCCCAAACTGACAACCGTCTTCAGCAATTCAAACTTTGATGTAGTTAACATGTCTTCTATCTTTTGAAGGTTGTAAGTACGCAACGAAATTTATAGATGACATCGTAAACCACACCAAGCAAATCTGACTAATACACAGTAATGATTATGCTCAATGTGGAAACTCTGTTCAGGGGTAACATGCAAGAAATCAGTAAGATCTTCTCACATAAGTAGGCTAATTCACACTTCACAACCTGCGAAAGTTGAAACGATTACACCAAAATCACAAAACTGAACCACTGATCATCTATGAGGACGTCTCTCCGGTAGTACTAAAATTGTAAGCTCGATCAATCTGTTATGCATCCCCGATGTACACATTTCTTCCCCCTGAATGCAGATACATATGGAAAAAGAGTGTTTTCGCAAAGAATGCAAGAAAAGTCAAAGAACATCTACTCTCTCTTCCCCCACGATGTCTTCGTGGAATCGGAAGCATACACACTATGGTTACGATGGAAACGGAGGCAGCGTAAACCCTGTATGTCCAATTTGTCGAAGATGTGTGAAGTACCATAAGTAGCCCGTGAAAATGAACTGCTGATAACTTCTCTACTCCTTAATACTCTTCTCTGCTAACTCTTTACCGACCCCGTTATCATTCTGACGGCTTTTTGTAGAGACTACTGATGGAGAAAACCCAGTATTACTAACTTGAGACTGAAGTAAAATAACCCAAACTTGTGACTTAAACTTGCACTATTGTCTGACTAAGAACCAATACTGAGAATTTCAATAAAGGTAGAATCATATACCCATCCAACCTTCCTTAACTGTATATGAACTTCTCTCGAATTATCCACAACTTTTTGTGACACTTGAGCACTACAACGTAACTCCTTTAAAGTGATAGTTATACTCTGTGAGCACAACAACGTAACTCCTTACATCAGGTATAACTAGATAACTCAAGTCGTAATCATTCTGACGGTTAAAAGCTCGAACAAGGATCTCGAAGAATCATGCATCCAACCAACCCCGATATCTTCAAAATACTAAGTACACGCACCCATGAAATTCCACTTCAACCTCAAATAAATAATAATGAATTAACGCCGTAGTCACATCTTGCGGTTATATGCCCAAAAACTAGCCTTTTGAAGGTTTATGTGAACTTTGATAATGGTTTTATCCCGATCTTGTCAAAAAAATAAAATAAAATGTATCACCGTGAAAATTTATCACTTTGACGCTACGAACCCCAAATGACCATTTAACCAAAAAACTCATTGAAATTAAATAAGAAAAATCGTTTAGCACATTTAATAGCCCATAATTAATCACAATACATCTTTGTATTAGGTCCATGAAGTCCAATTAGCAATCACAAGACTACAGCCCATCTCAGCCCAATCGCACAAAAAATTTAAGCCCGATCCATATCCAACACCTAAACATAGCGGATAATACAACTAACCCTAAGATGACGGATATAAGACTCCTCCTTTAACCCTAATCACACATAAATCCGCCCCCTTTTTTACCAAAAAAAAATTCTCCCATCAGTAAAACGCCTCATTCTCATCCGCCCCATCTTCTTAACTTCACTCACATCTTCATCTCCCCCAATCGCATATCAAACTGAATAAAGGTTTCCTAACAACCATCATAGGCTATTATAATTAACTGTCACACAACAACACTCATCGTACCTCATATCCATCTTAACAAAAATAAAACACAACATCAAAAGACGCATCTTTTTCAGATTTAGCACGGCTCAATAATCCATGAAGACCAAGTGATTTTGACTTCAAGATCTTTAAGAGAGGTCACGGGTAGGTGTCTTATCTGTTGTGTTTTCAATTAAACGAAATAAAGAAGGAGCATAACATAATTGTTATGATTCTCTCTTTACCTTTTCGGATATTAATAGTGAAGTATTGGCTTTAATAAAATCTATGATGATTGTGGTGTCAATATTTAAAGAGATAAACAAACGAGAAAGAAGAGGATAACACGATTGTTATAAATCTTCTCTTCTAGGTTCGGATATTTTATTGAAGCTTTGCCTTCAAGATTGAGTCGATGAGGATTAGGTTTCATTCGTTTGATAGACCTGGTAAAGTAGACTAATGATGTACACTGAATTCAATGAAAGTCGTGGTCAATGGTTGTGGTCAAAGATGTTTTCAGCTTCATCTAACTTATTTATTTATTTATTTATTATTTTTTATTTTCAATTTCGATAAGTGAGATAAACTGACAGTTGCGATAAGCTGACAATTGCGATAAGCAGACAATTGCGATAAGCTGACAATTGCGATAAGCAAGGGTTTGCCAAAATTGCTTTACAAGCAATTTCGATAAAAGTGGATTTTGACTTTTTGACCATTTTTTCGATCACTTTCTGACGAGTTTCTGACCAGTATGATATTCGAACCATGTTTTCTGACCAGTTATCGACCTGCTTCATCCGACCACTTATCGACTACCTTTTTGACCACTTATTCTAACCATTTAATCAGACCAATATTCTACCTCAAATCTTCACGGTTTTAGATCAAAAGTCATAAACAGATGATATAACTGGTAAGAAATAGAATGGTAAAAAAATACCAGGCACATCATTTGTACACAAAGTTTGAGACTTTTGACCAAAAATAATGATACATAACCTGTTATGAAACTGCCATAACCAAAACCATATGTAGATAGTGAAAAATTGTTAAAACAGTTTCAAGAGTGCATTTTTGACAAGAAAAATATCACGACAATCAACCAAAACTAATACCATGGCTCTTGATACCAATTGATTGATCATTTTTTGGTGATATATAGTGAATCGGGAGGTCGGGGATGATGATAATACATCATCTCCATGGTAAGAGTTTTAGAGAGAGAGAGTAGAGTAAGAGAGATGAAGCCTAGATTTATTATAGATGAAAGAGAAAATGAAACACACAATAACAAGGCTCACCCTCCTAGTGAAGTCTAGGAGGGTATATATAGGCTAACAAAACACAAGACTTTACATAATTGACGCTTCTAGTCCATGTGTTTGTGCCTTACAATCAAGCTAATGTAATCCCGAATATGTTGTCACATTTTCGTGTTAGGAGCATTCCTAACACTCTCAGCCTTCTCAATCATCTCAAGCAAGAAACAAGGGTCTTGTAGCTAAGTCATATGTCTGGGATGAAGAAGAAGTGTCATCCAATGATGATGAAATGGTTATATCAAGGTACTCATGGCCTTGACTAATGATGAAAAATTTGTTGTTGGGAAAGAACATGTAAGGAATGGAGAATGGGTTGAGATCATAATTTAAAAGGTACACACTCTTCATCAAATGGAAGATAATGATAGAAAATTGTTTTTTGATTATGCACGTGTAGACCTAAGATTTGTAGAATAACAAAGATTAAATTTGATGTGACAACATAGGAATCCAGTTCTAGACTGAATACATGTAGGAATAATTGCTAGAACTGAAACAAGCTAAACTTACTGCCCTTACACTTTAGCATACTAAAACTGATATACTGAAAGAAATTCAAGCTCTTAGGAAAGAACTTAATGAAGTTAAGTCAATCACTAATGTTAATACAAATAATATCTAAAAATGTTATTTATTTTTTTTGACATCTCTACGTTTTGATAATAAAAAAATGTAAAAACCCGTTGCGCCAAAATTAACGTAAACAAGTTTTTAGTCGTAATATTCCATTTCGACGTAAATCACTCAAGGTAAGAACAAACAAATTTACAACTTGACAAATGATCAAAGAGATAATTTTTTTGTTCAAAACTTCACATTTTTATAAATGTGACAAAACATTTTTTCAAAAATAGATTTTACAAATTATTTTTGATTTATTAAGAAATGTTTTAATGGCTAATTAATTCAAATTCATAACAGCCATATTCCCCCCCCCCCCCCCCAAATCAGCTCCAAACATCCCCAAATAAACCTTCACCACAAGAAGACAAAATTTAGAGCGTTTGTCTGGGACGGTACCATTAAACCCGAGGGCACCATTAAATTTAACGGTACCGTGGGAACTTTAACAGTACCGTTACCGTGTAACGGCCAAAATTTTTGTCCCTATAAATAGTGGACCATTTTACACTTCAAAACTGCCAATATTCACACAGAACTTTTTGTTTAAATTCTACTTCATTCAATCTTGTTTCTTTGATCATTTAGTTAGATTTATTTTGTTTAAGAGTGATCCAATCGTCCATTCAAGTGATCACCTTCATTCCTATACTAGTGCAAGAGAAGAACACACTGTATCAAGAAGATAGAAAGTGTTGTATGATTAGCTTAGTGCACTCGTAACATTTGTTATGTACTCGTTGTATATTGTTATACATCAAGTTGATCGTCATCATATTTAGATAGATTATGTGGATCGTTTTGATCGTGTAGAGATCGGGTAGATCTTGTGTAGCTAGTGTTGATAGTGTGTAGATCGGGTGGATCGAGTGTAGATCGGGTAGATCGTGTGAAGATTGGGTAGATCTTTTAGCTTGTGTGATTTAAGTGAAGATCGGGTAGATCGTGAGTGAGATTGGTTCTAGCTAGATTCGAACTCTACATTTAGCTTAGTGTAAGAAATTGTGATAAGCAACGTTGTATGGTTTTCTTCGCCTGAAGGGAGTTTGTTGACATAGTGCATTGAACTCTCGAGTTGGGTACGCGGGGAGTGGAGTAGGGGGAAGAGGAGCTTCGTCACCAAACCACTATAAATCTCGGTGTCTTGGTTTGATCTTTCCAACTCTTACTTTTCATATCTCATAGTAGTTATTGTTTGTTTACTTTAGTATAGTTATATTGTGTTCATATTTCAATCGATTGATTTCACGAAAACTCGAATCAAAGTTTTCAAAAGTAGTTTTATAACGAATTAAAAAGGGTAAAACTATTCAACCCCCCTCCTTCTAGTTTTCCTCAACTAAGTATTGGTTCAATAGCTTAGATAGAGTTAGTTAATGCATATTTGATCAAACTCCCGGTTACAGAACTCAAGACTATTATCTGTCCTCGGCTTCTTAACCATCCTCCATGTCTGATTCTCTACTTTGGCTTCCACTCTTTGAACTTTCCAAATGCATTGTGTTTGAACCTGAGAACCATATCCTCTTAGAATAATCATCAACAATAGATTATATCCCACAGGCCCAAGTTCTAAACCTGGCTTGATATGTAGTCCCGCCTTTTTGATTCAACAAAAGGGGGAGAAAGAAAGCAAAGAGGCAAGATTGGGTGAAGACCAATTCAAGATAAAGATCAAGGCTTCACTAAATTACAAGGCAAGGTCAAGACGCAAGCTACATCAAAGGCATTCTTAATCTTCGCTACGATTTGTAATTTTATTTGTGTTGGGTTTTAGGGTTGCTGCTGCTTGTTTGGTTAAGACTACTGATAGGAAATGCTCTAAGTTATTACTGCTGCTAGTATTAAAGGTTACAACTACTTGTGTATTTTACTACTGCTAGTGTTGCTAAAGATGTTCAAGAAAATACACTAAGTGGTTACTACTGCTAGACAACAAGTTACAACTGCTAGTTCAGAGTTACAACTGCTTTCAGAGTTACAACTGCTGATGAACTTGAAGAAAAATACTCTAAGTGTTTACTGCTGCTAGAAGAAAAGTTAGTACTGCTAGTACAAACTTACTACTGCTGAAGAGTTTATGCGGCTAGAGTTAGTGATACAACTGCTAAAGTGTATAGTTAGTACTACTTATGAGATAAACATATATAGTCAGTTAGATAAATATAGAAACGATTCTTTTAAGATTTATATTGTATAGCAAGTAATTGTAAGCCGACTAGGACTCCTTAGTCTATAAAAGGAGGTCCTAGGGCATAGAGATAGATACATGATTCATACGTGATTCTTTAGAAAACTTCAAGGTTGTAAACCCTAATACTTTAAGAGTATTCGTATTATTAATAATATTGAAGTGATTTGTTTGATATTGATTGTTAAATTCTTCTTAAGATTAAAGTTTAGATTTCGCATAAACTTTAATATAATCAAAGACAGTTTCTACATAAGTTGTATTGGATTTATTCAATATTACTTAACCTTTACAAGCTAAGGGAATTCGATCAAGTGTTTAACTGGGATCAACAAGTGGTATCAGAGCTTGTGATCTAGAATTTGTGAATCAAGAAGAACCTGTTTAAACTCATCTTACTGAAGACATGGAGTCAGAATCTACACACATGATTACTGCATCAAAAGTGCCCATGCTCAAGTCTGGAGAGTATGAGCTATGGAGAATGAGAATCGAGCAGTATATCCAGATGGTTGATTATTCTATGTGGGAGGTCATAGAGACTGGCAATCAACTACCTAAAGCTGAAACTTCTGCTGATGGTGTTATCATTACTTTGCCTATCAAAACTGCTGAAGACAAGGCACAAAGAAGGCTGGAAGTAAAGGCAAGAAGCACTCTTATGATGGGGATTCCTAATGACCATTAGTTGACCTTCAATCACATCAAGGATGGTAAATTGTTGCTTGAAGCAATTGAGAAAAGGTTTGGAGGGAATGCTGCTACCAAGAAGACCAGGAAGAACCTCTTGAAGCAACAATATGAGAATTTTGCTGCTCCAAGTTCTGATAATCTTGATCAGACTTTTGACAGACTTCAGAAACTTATCAGTCAACTAGCAATTGTGGAAATCTCAATTCCTCAAAAAGATGTGAATCAAAAGTTTCTGAGAAACTTGTCACCAGAGTGGAATACACACACTGTGGTATGAAGAAGCAAGGCTGATCTTGATACCATGAGTTTAGATGATCTGTACAACAATCTTAAAGTTTATGAACCTGAAGTCAAAGGGTCATCAAGCTCATCATCAAACACACAAAACCTAGCTTTTGTGTCCTCCTCAAATAATAGTTCTAGCAGTACTAATGAAGCAGTTAATACTGCTCATGGAGTTAGTACTGCTGGCACACAAGTTAATGCTGCTGGGTCTACAACCCTTGATAACTTGAGTGATGCTGTTATCTATGCTTTCTTGGCTAGTCAATCTACTAGTCCTCAGATTATGCATGAAGATTTGGAACAAATCCATCCAGACAATCTTCAAGAGATGGACTTGAAGTGGCAGATGGCAATGTTGACAATAAGGGTAAGAAGATTTTTGAAGAAGACTGCAAGAAACCTCAAGGTCAATGGGCAGGATAACTTAGGTTTTGATAAATCCAAGATTGAATGCTACAACTATCACAGGCAGGGTCACTTTGCAAGAGAATGCAGGGCACCAAGGAGCCAAGACTACAAGACTGGAGAGAGCTCAAAGAAAGCCGAGGAACCTAAAACTTATACAGCTTTGGTGTCTTGTGATGGTTTAGGAGGATATAACTGTAGTGACCAAGCAGCTGAAGGACCAAACTTTGCACTTATGGCCTACTCTTCTTCATCAAGTTCTGATTCTGAGGTATCTAATGATTCTGGTTGTTCATTTAAATCTTGTTTAGATACTACTGAGGAACTTAAGGCTAGGAATGAAAAGCTGCTAGAAGAGGTAAAGATGTTAAAGTTAGATAATTTAGGCTATAAGGTAGGCTTAAAATCCGTTGAGGAAAGACTTGAATTTTTCAAACAAAATGAGTCAGAGTATGTAGAGAAATTTAATGTTCTTGAAGGTAGGCTTTTTGTTAAAGTGCATGAAATTAAAGGACTTACTAAAAGGTTAGAAAAGGGTTAAAAAGAAAAAGATGCAGCTTATCAGGAATTAGAAAAACATCAAGTTAAGGCTAATAAGCTTGAATTTGCATCTAAAAGTGTAAATAAGACAATTGAGTGTCAATTAATGAGGAGAGGAAGTGGTATAGGTTATAATGAAGTTCCTCCCTCAATAATAGGAAAGTATGTACCTCCTATACCTGAATTGTCTTGTTTAGGTGAGTCTAATGCTAAGCCTTTAGGAGAAAACAGTAAGTCTAATGAGGAGCAACCTAAGGCTGAAAAGAAATATTCTGATGCACCTATCATTGAAGATTAGGTGTCTAATGATGATGAGGAACAGGTGAAGACTAAACCTAAGGTTGAAAGTGTAACAGTTAAACCTAGTGTTGAACAGATTAAATTTGTCAAACCTAGTCTTGGTGATAAGTTGTCTAGGAAAATTGTTGAATACACTGAGCAACCTAGGGAGAACACTAACAGGCCTAGAGGTAACCAGAGGAATTGGAATGGAATGATATCTCAAAGGTTAGGAAGTGACTTTGAGATGATCAATAAGGCTTGTTATCATTGTGGTAGTTTTGAGCACTTACATAAAAATTGTTTTTACTATCAAAAGCCTGTTTGGAACTATGCTAGGAGGGTGAATCGTAAAATTTTTCCTAAAAGTACTCACCCACATGCTAAAAGAAATATGGTTCCAACAGCAGTACAAATGAGATCTGGTTTAGTATCAGTTAAAACTGCCAAACAAAATGTTTCTAAACCAGCAGTAATAACTAATACTACTAGATCAGTTAGTACTGCTCACACAAAAAGAACAATGAATGGTGCTAAACAATTGTCAAAGTTTTCAAACAAAGCACATTCCACTGTAAAGAGGCTCATTCAAAAGAATATAGCAATTAGTGCTGCTAAGGCAAAAACAGTAGTTTCTACTGCTAAGCTAAAAGCAATAACTGATACTGTTTTGGGAAATCACTTTTATGCTGTTAAGGCCTCAGCTTTTTGGGTCTGGAAACCGAAAGTTAAAGTTTTAAATCATGTTTCTAAAAACAACAGTGCATCCATAGTTTTAAAAATGTATGATTATGTTGATGCACAAGGCAGATCCAAGTCAGTATTGGCTTGGGTCCTCAAAATGAACTGATTTTCTTACTATATGTGCAGGGCAATCCACAGGTGGAATTGGAAGATAAAGGAGTATTTGACCGTGGATGCTCAAGGCACATGACTGGAAACATATCCTATCTTGAAGATTTTGAAGCTATTGATGGAGGATATGTTTCTTTTGGGAGTAATCCCAAAGGAGGGAAAATCACTGGAAAATGTACAATAAAAACTGGTAAATTAGATTTTGATAATGTGCACTTTGTAAAAGAGCTTAAGTTTAATCTCTTTAGTGTCTCACAAATGTGTGACAAAAAGAACAATGTTCTTTTTACTGACACTGAATGTTTTGTTTTATCTCCTGACTTTAAGTTGACTGATGAAAGTCATGTTTTGCTTAAAGTTCCTAGAACAGACAACATATACAGTGTTGATTTAAAGAATATGGTTCCCAAAGGAGGTTTGACTTGTCTCTTTGCAAAGGCCACATCAGATGAATTTAAGCTTTTACATAGAAGACTTGGACATTTAAATTTCAAAACAATGAATAAATTGGTTAAGTGAAACCTTGTAAGAGGTTTACCTTCAAAAGTTTTTGAAAATACTGAAATCTGTGTTGCTTGTCAGAAGGGAAAACAATACAGAGCTTCTTGTAAGCCCAAAGTAGTAAACTCTATAAGTCAGCCTTTACATATGTTGCACATAGATTTATTTGGACCAACATTTGTAAAAAGTTTAATGATAAAGATGTATTGCCTATTTGTTACAGATGATTATAGCAGGTTTACTTGGGTTTTCTTTTTAGCAACTAAGGATGAAACCAGTAGCATTCTTAAGGCTTTCATAACCAAGGTATAAAACCTAGTTAACCATAAGGTTAAAGTGATAAGATGTGACAATGGAACTAAGTTCAAGAATAGGGATATGAACCAGTTTTGTGAGATGAAAGGTATTGAGAGATAGTATAGTGTAGCTAGAACTCCTCAACAAAATGGAGTTGCTGAGAGGAGGAATAGGACACTTATTGAGGCTGCTAGAATAACGTTAGCTGATTCTAAATTACCTACTACTTTTTGGGCTGAAGCAGTTAATACTGCTTGTTATGTGTAGAATAGAAGTAAAGTAGTTAAGCCTCATAACAAGACCCCTTATGAACTTTTACATGGTAGAAAACCGTTGCTAGATTTCTTAAGACCATTTGGGTGTCCTGTTACTATCTTGAATACCATAGATCATTTAGGTAAGTTTGATGGCAAGGCTGATGAAGGATTCTTTGTTGGATACTCAATGAATAGCAAAGCTTTTAGAGTGTTCAATATTAGGACCAGGAATGTGGAAGAGAACTTGCATGTTAGGTTTAGTGAGAGTACACCTAAAGTTGCAGGGAGTAGACCAAACTGGCTTTTTAATATTGATTCACTAACCAAGACTATGAATTATGAGCCAGTTGTTGCAGGTACAGAGTCTAACAATTTTGCAGGTACAAAAGCAAGTACTGATGCAGGTCAAGCTAGTAAGGAGACAAGACCTGACAAAGATTATATTTTGCTTCCTATTTGGACTGCTGATCTACCCTTCTCAACCCAAGAGTCTAAGAGTTCACAAGAAGATGATATTGCTGAAGATCCAAAAGATGATAAAGAAGATGGTGTAAAATCTTCTGATGATGATAAAGTGATTAATGAAGAAAAGCAGACTGATGATCAAGAAAAGGATGATGTATCAGAAATTAACACTAGCAGTACTAACTCTGTTAATACTGCTAAGCCAAGTGTTAATGCTGTCAATGAAGAAATTAACACTAGCAGTACTAATTCGGTTAATACTGCTAAGCCAAGTGTTAATATTGCTAACAAGGAAGGCATATATTTTGATGATGATGACTATCCAGATGATCCAGACATGCCTGAATTAGAAAAAATATATCCTGATACTGATGATGATGTACTTGGTGCAGAGGCTGACTTAACCAATATGGAAGATGTAGTTCCTGTCAGTCCTATTCCAACTACAAGAGTTCACAAGAATCATCCTATGGAACAAATCATTGGAGAGCCAAAATCTGCTATTCAAACAAGAAAAATGATAAAGGATTTGAAGGAACAAGGATTCTTTGCTAGATCCCTTCATCAAAGAAACAATCACAAAGACCTTCAAAACTGTTTGTTTGCATGTTTTCTATCACAAATAGAACCCAAGAATGCTCATAAAGCATTACAAGATCCGAGCTGGGTGGAAGCTATGCAAGAAGAACTTTTACAATTCAAGCTTCAAGAAGTTTGGACACAGGTAGATTTGCCTAATGGGAAGAGGGCAATTGGTACTAAGTGGGTTTTTAGATGCAAAAAGGATGAAAGAGGCATTGTGATTAGAAACAAGGCGAGGTTAGTAGCTCAAGGATATACTCAAGAAGAAGGTATTGATTATGATGTAGTATTTGCTCCAGTTGCGAGAATTGAAGCTATAAGAATATTTTTGGCTTATGCTTCATAAAAAGACTTTGTAGTGTATCAAATGGATGTGAAAAGTGCTTTTCTATATGGGACTATTGAAGAAGAAGTTTATGTCTCACAACCACCTGGTTTTGAAGATCCTAATTTTTCTGACAAGGTTTACAAGGTGGAGAAGGCACTATATGGTCTACATCAAGCTCCCAGAGCTTGGTATGACACATTGTCAACATACTTGTTGAACAATGGTTTTAGTAGAAGGAAGAGTGATAAAACTTTCTTTATCAAAAGGCACAAAGATGATATCTTGTTAGTTCAAGTTTATGTTGATGATATCATCTTTGGATCTATAAACAAGGCTTTATGTGTTGAATTTGAAAAGCTAATGCATGAAAGATTTCAGATGAGTTCAATGGGTGAACTTACATTCTTCTTAGGGTTACAAGTTAAGCAAAAGGAGGATGGCATATTTATCAGTCAAGATAAGTATGTGGCTGAAATTTTGAAGAAGTTTGGGTTTACTGATGTGAAGCCTGCAAAGAAAACTATGGAAACATCCAAGCCCCTGCTCAAAGATGAAGATGGTGAAGAAGTTGATGTTCATTTATATAGATCAATGATTGGCTCATTGATATATCATACAGCTTCAAGGCCTGACATTATGTTTTCAGTGTGTGCCTGTGCAATATATCAAGTCATACCAAAAGTTTCACATCTTAATGCTGTGAAGAGAATGTTTAGATACTTGAAAGGTTAACCCAAATTAGGCCTTTGGTATCCAAAAGATTCACCTTTTGACTTGGTTGTATACACTGATAGTGACTATGCTGGAGCTAGCTTGGATAGAAAATCAACAACAGGAGGTTTTCAGTTTTTGGGGTGTAGGTTAATTTCATGGCAGTGCAAGAAACAAACTGTGGTTGCAAATTCCACAACTGAAGCTGAGTATGTAGCTGCTTCAAGTTGTTGTGGACAAGTGCTCTGGATTCAGAATCAATTGCTGGATTATGGGTACAATTTTTTGCATACTAAAATATATATTGATAATACCAGTACTATGTGAATTATTAAAAATCCTGTTTATCACTCAAAAACAAAACATATTGAGATAAGACATCATTTTATAAGAGATTGTTATGAAAAGAAGTTAATTCAAATTGTTAAAATCCATAATTATAATAATGTTGCAGATTTGCTCACAAAAGCTTTTGATGTGGGTAGATTTCAATTTTTGGTTGTCAGTATTGGCATGATTAATATTTGAAAATTCTTATCTCTTTGTGTTTTTGTAAAGTTTTGAAAGGATTAGTACTGTTATTAGGTCAATAAATTGTTTCTGCTGCTAAGTATACTTAGTGTTGCTAGTGTACTTAAAACTGCTGTGTTATTGCTGCTAATTATACTTAGAACTGCTAGTTATATTTAGAACTGCTAGTTAATGCTGCTAGTTTTTCTGAACAACTACTGATTATAATTAGATTATGGAAAGTCTTATTGCTTGTGTTTTTCTTGGTTTTGGACTAACATTTGCAGGTTAAGCGAGCAATATGATTGGTATTGATGGTGTGTGAGAAGCAAAGTGGTGATTTGTTTGTTGTGGTGCATCTGATTAATGATAGAATAGATTTGGGAATCTCTTGACAAAGGTTTTACACCTGAGTTAGGAAGTTCTTTAAAGTCTTTTCTTGAAATCAGTCTATTTTGAACATGAATTGATGACATAGTTAGTCAGATAGTAACTGCACTAACTCACTCTTTACCATTTTTTACTTTCATTAGAGTTAATCTAAGGACATCTGGTATAGAGAACAGTGAGCAAAAGTGAATCTAATGCATTTGTGTTAGAGGCAACACCTGCCACGAGATGGAAACCCTATCAAGAAGCTCTCTTAATGAGTCTATCTGATCACAGGCAGTATTTATACTGATATTAATGGTTCTCACACAACCAAAGCTTAAATGAAACCAAAAAAGATTAAGTGTCTTCCTTTACACTTAATCCCTTCAAAATATTTGAGGGTAGTATTGTTTTTAAAGATATTGGGAAAGTATTGCTGGGAAAATTTTCTTTTGGTTAAAAGTTAGTGTTGCTAAGCATAAACTTAGTGCTGCTAAGTTTAACTTAATACTGCTAGGTTTCTGCTGCTAGGGTTGAGAGTGCAGGGTATGGTTGTGTAACTTTTTACTTAAAGGGTATAAATCCCCAATTGCGTCACACAATCAGTTTCACACGCACATAATTCACTCTCATTCAAGCCCTAATTAAGTTTTTATCGTCAAATCGAAAAACTCCCAAATCAAATCATCATGTCGCACCTAACTTTTACCGAACCACTCAATAATGTTGTATTTTTAGAAAAGTATAATGAGTCTGTAGATTTTACTGAAATCATTGATTTCCTTAATGCAAGCTATATTAAGTTTGCTTTAACAGTAAAATCTACTATATATATTTCCAACATTATACAGTTTTGGTCGTCTGCTAAGGTCGAAACTCATAATGGGGAATTAAAAATTCATGCCCTTGTAGATGGGCAGAAGATACTCATTACAGAGGCATCTATTAGAAGAGATTTTCTTCTGGGAGATGCTAATGGAATTGAGAATCTTCCAAATGCTACAATTTTTGAAAAACTTTCACTGATGGGATATGAGAGAAAAACTGATGCTTTAAAATTTTACATAGGAAACTTCTCTCATCAGTGGAAATTCTTAATCCATACTGTCTTAGTGTGTCTAAATCCAAAAACCACTGGTCAGAATGAATTTAGTAGTAATTTAGCATCTGTTATAATTTGGTTGGCTGAAAATAATCAAAGATTTAATTTTTCTAAATTAATTTTTGATAGTATGGTTAAGAACTTGGATAGTTCTTCAAGTAAATATTTTCTTTATCCAAGGTTTTTGCAACTCTTTTTGGACAATCAGTTTGTAAATAAGAAAACTCATAAAAGAATTTATCCTACTCCATCTCTTACTAAAAAGGTTTTTACTAATATGAGGAGGGATGG
Organism: Artemisia tridentata subsp. tridentata; assembly: GCA_021014915.2. Classification (NCBI taxonomy): domain Eukaryota; kingdom Viridiplantae; phylum Streptophyta; class Magnoliopsida; order Asterales; family Asteraceae; genus Artemisia; species Artemisia tridentata. Next base: position 178,849,513 of record CP139506.1, read on the forward strand.
AAAGGATTTTTCTGTGACAGTTACACCCTTGTTTCCTATAATGTTGGAACTATCTCAACAAACTCAGGGTGAATGTTCAACAATCCCATCTGTTACCCATCACACACCCACACTTTTGGCAACATCCTCACAACAACCCAAAAAGACATACAAACGTAAGACTCACTCAATGAACACTGAGCTACCTCAGGCTAGTGGTTCTACTCACAATGTTGCAGATGAGGCTGTCACTGGTGTGGAGAGTGACATGTTGGTAAGGGCTGCCACTACTGTGACTTGCTTAGCAGCAGCACCGGCCAGTGGTAACATTTATAAGACCCAAACCAAGAAAGCTTCTAATGAGTCAGGTCCTCATGGAACTGATTCAGGTGAAGGACCCAGTTACATGGAAAATATGAGGGGTTCAGATGCTCAACCTAGGGTTGAGACTGAGCTTAACATTTCCAATGATCCACCTCTCGGGCTAGGTAACACAAGCCGAAGTGGTGAGGATAGAATTGAATTCATTACTGAATTGATGGAAACATTTAACAAACTATCTGCACATGTTCTTGATCTACAAAACCTAACAACTTCTCAAGGTGGTGAAATCAAAGCTTTGAAGAGAAGGGTTAGATACTTAGAAGGCATTAAAAGGTCAAGAACTCCAAAACTTAAGAGAGAACATAAAGTGGGCACAGCTCAAAAGGTTAGATCTTCTGAAGCTCTAAGTTTGGGGAAGGATGCTCCCAAACAGGGGAGGAATGAAAGCAAAGTTTCAGGGGAGGCTAAGGATGCTGAGGGTGCTGGTGCAGAGAGCGAAGAAATAGAATTTGTAGTTGCTAATAATTAGGGTAAAGAAGTGGTGATTGATAGTTATGTGGCTAAGGTAGATAGTGCAGCTGGTAAAGATGATGCTGTTGCTAGTGAGCAACTTACTGCTGCGAGTGCAAAAGATACTACTGCTACACCAGAAGTTTCTACTTCTGAGGTTATGGATGATGAGAGCATTCTGGCTCATGCACTAACAGAACTGAAGACATCCAAGCCAAAAACCAAAGGTGTTGTTATACAAGAACCATCTTCTAAACCACAAGCTACACAATCAACTCCACAAGTTAAAGGCAAAGGCAAAGGAATACTCATTGAAGAGCCTGTGGAGAAACCAATTTCTAAAGAAAAGCAAATGCAACTTGATGCTGAGGTTGCAGAGAAGTTAGCAGCTAATTTTGAAGAAGAGAATAAGAAAATTTTAGAACAGAGAAGAATTGTTGCTGAGAAGGATGCTAGAAATGCAGAGTTGATTGCTGCATGGGATGAAGAAAGAGCTTAAGTTGATGCTGATTGGGAACTTGCTCAGAAACTTCAACAAGAAGAGCAAGATCAGTATTCAGCTGATGAAAGAGCTAGAATGTTGAAAGAACTTATAGATGCAAGGAAAAAGTTGTATGCAGCACAATGGTTAGCAGCAAAGAAGAACAAGCCACCCACCAAAGCACAAAGAAGATATTTCATGTGTGCATATCTCAAGAATATAGATAATTGGCAACAAAAGAAGTTATAACAGTTTGATGATAGCAGAATTGAAGAGCTATACAATATTGCCAAGAGAAAGATTGAGAGCTTTGTGAATACTGAAGTGGTGAAGGGCACTGATGAAAGGAAAGTAGAAAGCTCTAGTTCTAAAAGAGCTGGAGAAAAGTTAGAAAAGAAGAGCAGTAAAAAGCAAAAATTTGAGCATAAGGCAGAGCAAGAGCAGAGTAAAGAGCAAGAGCAGAGTGAGCAAGCTGAAGTTGATGATGATGTAGAAAAGATGCAAGCTCACACAGAACTTGCATTAGTAACTGAAGAAGAAGCCATGGATGTAGAGCCTCTAAGTGTCAAACAGCCAATTGTTGCTTTTACTTCTGGATTACATGTGAAGATAGCATATTGGGACATCAAGAGGTATGATGGTTCATCTTTGAGGTTTGTAAGTTTTCTACAAATGGTTCATCACTTTGATATAGAAGATATGGTGACTTTATGGAGGCTGTACAAAGACAAGTTTCATTATGATAGATGAGAACAAATTTATGATAGAGTCATCTGGTATTATTTGAAAGTGATGTTTGAACCATGTCATGAGGATGAGGTGTGGAGAAGTCTAAGGCACAACTCAGTTCTACAATAGAAAACTTATCAGAGTTGTGGAGTTCTTGCTTTGGATGCACATTGGGTAATAATCTACATGCTTGTAGAAAAGGACTATCCTTTATAATATCAGAAGGATATTGTACATCAGATGCTATATGGGAAGAGAAGACTCCAACTCCAGTATCCTTATGATGAAATGGCATATCAACTGCTCAAGAAGATGGAAAAGTATCTAGGACCTAAGGACAAGAAATATAATTAATTATTTGGAAGCATCCTCTTAGTGTTTGTTCAAGCTTAGATAGAAACTTGATGATTTTAGGAGAAAATATCAAGTTTAGGGGATGATTGTTGGGTTTTAGGGTTGCTGCTACTTGTTTGGTTAAGACTGCTGATGGGAAATGCTCTAAGTTATTACTACTACTAGTATTAAAGGTTACAACTGCTTGTGTATTTTACTACTGGTAGTGTTGCTGAAGATGTTCAAGAAAATACACTAAGTGGTTACTACTGCTAGACAACAAGTTACAACTGCTAGTTTAGAGTTACAACTGACTGCTGATGAACTTGAAGAAAAATACTCTAAGTGTTTAGTGCTGCTAGAAGAAAAGTTAGTACTGCTAGTACAAACTTACTACTGCTGAAGAGTTTATGCTGCTAGAGTTACAGATACAACTGCTAGAGTGTATAGTTAGTACTGCTTATGAGATAAACATGTATAGTCGGATAGATAAATATAGCAAAGATTCTTTTAAGATTTATCTTGTATAGCAAGTAATTGTAAGCCAACTAGGACTCCTTAGTCTATAAAAGGAGGTCCTAGGGCATAGAGATAGATACATGATTCATACGTGATTCTTTAGAAAACTTCAAGGTTGTAAACCATAATACTTTAAGAGTATTCGTATTATTAATAATATTGAAGTGATTTGTTTGATATTGATTGTTAAATTTTTCTTAAGATTAAAGTTTAGATTCCGCATAAACTTTAATATAATCAAAGACAATTTCTACATAAGTTGTACTGGATTTCTTCAATATTACTTAACCTTTACAAGCTAAGGGAATTCGATAAAGTGTTCAACTGGGATCAACAATTTGCCTTCGAAATTTATTTGTCATCATAAAAAATAGGGAGATTATTGGGGCAACGTAATTTAGGTCTCCTTATGTTTTAATGATGAAAAATAAACCTTCCCAACACATAAAATCACAAACGTTAGTCAAAAACAAAACGACCCAAGGTCTGGGTTTCGTGCGCTGCCAGCGCTCTGACGCGCCAGGTTTAGTCTCGGGTCGTCACGGTTTTTGAAAGTCAGCTTTCCCCTTACCCAAAAAATGTGGATCTTTTAATACATGTATGAATGTGTTATGTGCTTCATTGGGAACACTCAAAATGAGTTTTAGAATTAGGATCCAAATTTACAACCTCCCGTTTTTAGCAAAACGCCAACAAAAGTATTTTGATAAACGCCTCTAGCCAAGGCTTTTCTAAACCTAGGGGACTTATATATTTCATGTAACATCAAGTGAAAGCATTCGTATGGCCATAATCCGTGTTTACGTCTTCTTTAATTGCGTAACAGGTTTGCTTCCTTATTGGTCAAACTTAGTCAAAGGTCCCTTTGCGTAAACGCGTCCTTTCCCGTTATGGGATATGCTTTACAATGATGTAAAGCACTTAGCTTGTTTGCATCAATGTGATTATTTAGTACGTTGAGTCATGGAAATTCACGTATTATGAGATTAAGAATACTCGACGTTGAGTTACTTGAGATTATAAGTAACCTTTGATTTTCTCATCCAACACACAACCCATAATCATCTTTATCAACTCTTTTATTTCTTAATGACAAAATGATTCAGCCTTAATCAATCCGTTGATTAATCTCCACACTAAACAAATCCTCCTACCATTTCAAAATCATCCCAAATCTTATCCCCAACATTCTCTAAATATTCCTTGTACTTCTATGTACTGCTTGTCCCCTACATTCCCACACTAAATCTTCCAAACATTCCCTCTTCTACATTCCAATCCAACCATTAGGATTTCACCACCTCATCATCCTCTTCATCCAACCATCCATTTCAAAAACAAATAAACCTTCACCACAAACCACCTCACTTCTCATTTCCAACATTCAAAATTCAAATTTTGAATCCAAGCCAAAGGCTCCCCATCTTATCAACATCCCATCCTTCCAACTCACTCTTACAAACATACAACTCACTCCCTCACATACAACCTACCTCACTCACTACCTTCCCTCACACTTTCAAATTTTAATCACTCACATAGGCTCCCCATCACATCCTTATCACATCACTCTTACACATCCAACTCATCTCAACCTTATCTCTTCCTCCATTTCTCACATTCAAATTCAAATTTGAAATGCAACCTTAGGCTCATTTCCATCACATCATCTCCAACTCATCCAAACTCATCCCAACCCTCCATTTCACCCTCTTCTCCAAGCATAGTATATTCCCTTGGATATTCCTCTTAACCTAACTATACCATCTCATTTTACTCAACCATGGTTAGCTCTAAACCCTTATCCAACATCCACCCTTTCTCACCAAGGAAAGCATATTCCTTTGGCATATTCTCTTCTTAACCTAACCATGCTTTCTCATTTAACTCAACCATGGTTCACATTAACCCAACCTCACTCTCTCATTTCCCTGTCACACAATTTGAATTTCAAATTCAAATTCTTCCCTCTCTCTATCTCTAACATCCACATTTCCTTTCCAAGAAAAGGAATATTCCCATGGCATATTCTGTCTCTCTTATCTATGCTATGTGAGGAATACCCAAACTACCCCTATTCAATTATCCCTTCTACCCTTCTCTCTTTGATAATTGGTTTCACTTAAATACTTCACAAAACATTTTTACAAAATGGCTATTTGAGTTGGTAGACCTTGAGGATGAATAATGTACAGGTCTAAATGAGTGAAGTACAATTGGGGGTTTAGCAAGGTTGGGTATTTAAAAGACCAAAACCCAAAAGAGAAAACACCAGACATACTAGCGCGTCGCTAGCGTTCCAACATGCCAGCAGCACGCCAGACTCTGTAGTTGTTTTCTCATTTTAGGTATTGGCCTATAAATACCCCTCCTTGGATCTTGTATTCCTCACCCTTGCCATTATTCTTTCTCTCTTATTTCTCTTATCGCAATCCTCTAATTCTATCTTGTGTTCTTGATCTTTCACATAAACATCATTTGAAAGAAAACATCTCTTTGCAAGGGTAGAATCACAAGAACCTAATCCACTCTTGTGATTGTGTCGAGGGTCTTCTTATCTATACCCTTTCTACTAGAATCTAGTCTCTAGGTTAGGTTAGGACTTGATTTAAACAATCAAACATTCTTATTCTATTTGGTTGTAAGGGAAGTCTTGTGACGAGGTGACCAAGCCTAAATCATTGGGGATCTAGTTGGGGTTTGATACTTCCGGTGGGAAGTCTTAGTGGTCTTTGTGGTCCTTGTGGTTAAGTCAAATCACGAGTCCTTGAGGGTGGTTTTTGAGGAAGAAATACCATTGGTGAGTGGCTGTCACAACTCGTAATTTCAGGTTATTTTCCAAACCTCGACAATTTACTATTCATGAGTTACTATTCATCAATCACTATTCACCAATCACTATTCATCATTTCACTATTCATTATTTTTTAAGTCAATTTGAGACTTTGAGAAGTCGTCAAAAATTTTACTATTCACATGACACTATTCATTCCCGGAGGGAAATCACTATTCATGGGCATCATTCATCATGTTGTAAACCAGGTTTACGGGTATTCAAATGCGCGTAACCAGTTAGGTTTAGCTGCGTATTCATGCATCATCAGTAAAGGCACATCATACAGACTAGAGTAGTCTGCATATCATCAGTAACATAATTTCCATATCACTTCATGCATGAGTTTGTGTGATTTTCATTAACGTATGCTTAATTGTTTAATTAACGTTACCACTCAGTCATTTCTACTAACATTATACCCAATACTTCCGACAATGATCCTAATACATTTTCAAGCTAATTATAATGATATAGAGATTATATTATTACTTTACCTGGTGTTTTTAAAATAATCGCTATACTTTTCGTTTGACGCTTATAACTCCGTCAGTTTACGAAATTTCAATCCGATAATCATTCTAACACCCGATTCTTACAAGGAACATGATTTTACAATTTTTACAACTTCGTCGTATCTCATTTCACCTGGTCACAAGTTATTTCTAGTTAACTCGGTACCCGATAACACTCAATGTATACACTAATTATCTAATATCTAAATAAATGGGAGACAAGTATCTTAATTAACATCAAATCTCTTCATATTACCCCATGTGTGCCGCCCCCTACCCCCCCCCCCCATTTAACTTAATACTTCCAAAGCTCATTAATGAATTACCTTGATTTATTTCCATATCCCACTAACACAAACACATACACATAAACCATTTAGCTAAAAGAAAGATCAAAACCCCTCCCATTCCATCTCCTAGGATCGGCCCAACCAAGAACACCAACCACAATCCATAAAATTTTCAAGTTCAAGTCATAATCATACTCCATTTACCTTCCTAGTTATGGATTTGTGATCAAACCTCAAGTTTATTACTCATTTCTTACCAAAACTCATCAAATCATCAAGTAAGTTTCAAGAACATGTTTTGACCATCTATTACTTTCATTTGATTCATATATTCATGTATTTTCAAGTTATATCAAATCATCAAGTAGGTTAGGTTAGGACTTGATTTAAACAATCAAACATTCTTATTCAATTTCGTTGTAAGGGAAGTCTTGTGTCGAGATGACCAAGCCTAGATCATTGGGGATCTAGTTGGGGTTTGATACTTCCGATGGGAAGTCTTAGTGGTCTTTGTGGTCGTTTTGGTTAATTCGAATCACGAGTCCTTGAGGGTGGTTTCTGAGGACGGAATACCGTTGGGGAGTAGCTCTTCTTAGTGAGCCCCGATCTTAGTGCATATCGATGGAGTGAAGTTGTAACGGTTTGTAGTCCACCGAAAGGATTATATTTAGTGAATAGTATAGTGTCGTGGATTCGTAACTGGACGTATAGATGGTATAAACCCCCCATCCCGAACAAGTATATATCGTGGTGTCATTTACATTCTTTATATACTTTGGATTATGATTGGGTTAGTGGTTGTTGTTGTATAAACCACTTGGTGCTCTTTGAGGCTTAAAGTATTTAAACATCTAAAAAGCTGAAGAGACCATATTCACCTTCCCTCTATGGTTCTACACACTATAAATCTCCGTGTCTTGGTTTGATCGTTCTATCTCTTTATCTTTTCTTTCATTCATATATTGTTTGCTTTGTGCATATCTATTGTGTTTATATATTATTGATTGATATCACATAACTTTGAATAAAAATATTTTCAAAAACTATAAAAAGTATTGAAAGTTTTAAACTTAATTTAAAATGGTGAAACTATTCAACCCCGCCCTCCCTTCTAGTTTCTACCTTATTGTTGTGTGTATGTGGCCAGTCATGTCACGGGTCACAGAACACAAATTCTACCCGTTATGCGACTTTAAGAAATTTTTGGATGGAAAGAGGGGGATGTTTGCTGGTGTAACACCCCAACCCGATAAGGGTAGAAGTATTACGTTATGGTGACATATCAAAGCAAACACAAGCATATGACTAAATAATACAAAATGAATTTCAAAGGTTACAAAGGAAAAATTGAAAATACAAGGTTACAAAGGGAACAAGAATAAATTATAAGTTCTACAATTTGTAAACGTTCTAGTCATCTCTAATCCAGAATAGCTAGTAAGGTCTTCTAAGTCTAAAGTACTCTCCACTCATAACCCAGCTTCCAACTAAAACCTGCCGTAAGAAAAGAAATGTGGCTGAGCTTAAAAAGCCCAGTGAACAGATATATATAACATAACATAATGGTAAATAAGCATAAGCAACGAAGGAATAAGAATACAAAACGAAAGCATAATCATGTAAGTCATACGAATTTTAAAGAGAACTAAGAATCAGGAATGCATGAGAACTGAATAACAAATGAATCGAGAGAGATAATGAAATAATGAAAAAGTTCATATAAGGATGTGCCATAAGAACTCCATACATAATCCGTCAAATCATACTAAAGCATAACAAGTATACGAAGAGGGGAGACCTCTAAGTACTAAAAGTGTGAGAAGGAGTGTAAGGCACACACCACCTGGTCACCATACATACACATACATAAACCTAGGATGCATCCATACGCACCCTAACAAAATATGAATGCCAGTACTAGACTGGTCACACAGATATAAAGTTGGCCAATAGTGTACACAAAATCATAACATACGGGGGAACGCCGTAGATCTATCACACCTCTACGGGAGTGTCATGTCTCGGGTGCCATCAAAGATATGGTCATGGTACCTCCACAGCTAGTTAAGCTCAGGTACAGATCTATCATAGCATGCATAATAACAAAATAGCGTGGCAAGAGAAACAAGATAGTAACTCAATAAGCATGGCAAAACATAAACATAGCATAGCAGAGACATTTAAATAAATGTCAGAATTAATCAATAAGAATGACAATCATGAAATGAAAGTCATGAGTCAAATAAGGGTATCATATCAGGCATAGGATCTCAAAGGTTCATAATCAAAGGTTCGAAATCAAATGGTTCATACTTCATAGCAAGTTTCATTTCAAAGGTTTCTATCAAATGTTCATTTAAAGAAATCTTTTAATAATGGTTTTCATAAAAATGATCTTTAAAAACGGTTTTCATAAAGGTAGTCTTTAAAAGTAGTTTTCATAAAAGTTAGCAAGTTTCTAAATGAAAATGGTAGCGCATCATGCTCATAACGTCGTTTTAAAAATAGTTTTTCTCAAAATATTTCCATGATACAATTAAGAAAGGTTTTCGCATCCAGTTACAATATCAAATGAACCTTCAAAGCATCAAGTGATTCGAATACTCATGTCATAGGTTTACGAATGAATTATGTCAAGTATCATATCACAAGGGTCATAATGAACGAATGTCAAATGGATCATCATAACAACGAAGCATATCAAACGAATGAATCAAAGTACAGGGGATCATAGCAATGGCTTAAGGGGATCATATCAGAATAACGAATTAATAATCAAGATCGAGTCATGAGGATGAAAGCACCCTTACTGAAAAAGGGTAGAATATCTGTACCTTAGACCGCAAGTGAAAACACAAATAGAAACATAAAGATCGGAAGCAACTCCTTCTTCTGCGAATCTACACGAATACATGATCGTCTTATTATTAATATCTTATTTAAATCAGATTACTTTTTTTAATCGGCTTTCCATTTTTAGTAATTTTCCTTTTTTTTTTATCACGTTTTCTTATATAATAATGGTTAGGGTTAAAAATGCCAATTAGATAATTTTAGACTTAATATGATACATATTTTAGCTTAGGTTTTAATATGACACCTTTAGAAATTTTTAGGATTCCATGAGTCTAAATAATAGAGTATAGGTTGAATTATGAAATTTAGTGGAAAGTAGGCCTAAATAGTTTATGTACTGTCTACTCTTCCCAATCCGCCAAGACATCTCACATTATTGTCCTATGACTTTGTGATTTGATTTGAAAAAAGAAATGGAACACAGAAAGAAGAAAACCCAGGTATACAACACACAAACTGCACATGTTTCTCTTTTATTATACTACACTCTCACTGTACAAACACAAACCAATTTACTCTTATTTATATTAGCTTCGAACATAGCACAGAAAGGAGAAACATGCATGCAATCTTTTCTTCTTCGAATGTAACATATATTGAAAACAATATTGCACACAAAACAGCCTTATACGCTCATATATACTCACACGACCACAATAACATTAATATTTCAAAACCATGCCCAGCGCGTATCTCATTCGACACAACCCACAACATGTACTTCACGACACCACATGAACTCGCGACACCTTCTTTACCTTTATTTAGATGCGGTTATGAAACAGTAAAGGATTAAACATGTAATACTCTTTTCCAGCCCATCGACACAGCAAAACACACACAAAACACAGCCCTATCGACACACACTTAACACCACACGACACACACGCAAGGCCCATCTTACCGCACTTTTTTACACGCCTAAACATACTTAAACTCACCCTTGTTTACTGCCTAATTCGACACATAAACAGCCCCCATCGTGACCCATTTTCACAGCCATGCGATGCCACAAAAGACCACATAAAATCATTGACTTTTCATTCTACTCGACACCCTCTTATTCATTGAATGGTGCTCGAAATAATAACAAAGCAAGCATGTCTTGTTCACTCTTTTATTTAGTTCGTAGGATATAGTTTTCGCAGTTTTTAGGTCGATATATAGAGGTCACATTCATGCTTACTATGGTTGAAAACAAGACACAATTAAGTTCTCATATTAGGCCTTTAGTTTGTTATTTTATGTGAATATTTTCATGCGACTTTTTCATGTAACATTCCTTGTGATATCCTGTGAGTTTTGCTACGTATAACATGTATGTTTTATACCGATTCATGTTAGTTTAATAGTGAACATTTTACACCAATTCAAATAAAAGGAAATCGAACAAGGTTAAAGTGATACGAGTACCCCTTGAAGCGTGATCAAAAGAAGAGAACAATGGCCAAAGGAAGTCACGAGCACCAGCCCTCGAACCTGCTGTAAACACCACGATCAAAGCCTTGTTGAGTCCAAGCTAAAACCATGCCCTTGCTTGCCTTTTGAATCGACCAGGAAGAAGAAAGAACAAGGTAGTATCCGCCAATGTTGGTGTAGTTTTTAGGGTTTGCTTGGAGAGAATTATGGCAACCAATAAAAGGATGTGTGTGCATGCGTGGGCTTTAATGAGCAGACATGTGAGGATCTTTTTGAAATAGGAATGTGCGGATTTTGTGGGATGTGATGGAGGTGGTTAAGGTTTTTGTTTCACAAGGTGCAAACGTGTGATATGGACCCAATAAGAGGAGTTGTACCATTTTCCAATCTTAACATAAGTATTTAGTTTGTATATTCATTTATAAGGTATAGTTTAGGCTTTTAATTATTTTAGTGTGCATAATCTAAAGTTTTAAATGCCATTATTTATTATCAAGCTTAGGTTATAATTCGAATACTCTTGCACAACTTATTGTATGTTATTAAATAAAATTTTAAGTTAGAGGGGCAACAAAAGGAATTTCAAATGTGTGAAAAAGTTAGGGTTTTACAACTCTTCCCCTCTAAAAAAAATTTCGTCCTCGAAAATTGAAGTGAAACGAAACGGAGACACAAAGGACCGTGAACGGAAACGTGAATGTCTTGTTTCTCATGACTCTATCTTGTTGATCAAAAAGCTTCGGTTTCCTCAGAAAAGACATACCATACTGAATCCAGATCAAAAGAATAATATACCAGACGTAACAGATGATAATCGTATCCCCTCAGAAGGGATACAAGGAAAACGTAGGATTTGACGGATATATCGTCCGTGGAATTTGATTAGACAAATCAGATGAGAAAATACAGAAAACAGATTGTTTGATATCATCAAACGGTAGAAAGCTCTACAACCGAACCTAAGATTCTTATCGGAAGTATAGAGGTCAGCAAACGCGTGATGAGAATCCAAACGTATCAAATCGTATAACGGTGAAGGCAGATTAAGCGTATAGGTAGAATGAACCTAAAGTCTCACTAACGCAGATAATCTCAAACAGCTATCAGCAATTCTAAGGCTTATAAGGCACTCCTCGAAATATCCTATGATCACAATAAGTGCACGTTATATGATGTAAGTATTATCACGTTGATCAGGCGTCATAATACCAGCATCATATAAATATGCCATCATGATGGTCATACTTTATCTCAAGTCGTGAACAAAGCAACTTATCTTAACCACCTACCAGTCCTTCTACCTCCTAGGGTTGGTCCAAATCGATCATCATTACGAATTCAAAATCGGAGAAACAGAACGTACAAATAGCGTAACGGAATTAGTAAGCATCAAATGAAGTTCGTCGTCAAAATCGTCAGGTCTTCCACAATTCATCATAGTTCTTATAACAAAATCATCATTCAACAAACGCATAACGAACACAGAACGGAATTTCTAATAGGGAACATAACTCATTCAAAGGATCTTATCATCAGGTAACGGAAATTTAAATAGGTTAAGAGGAAGTGAATTACATCATCGATAGCTTCATCCTTCACAGAATTAACTCTTCCAAACCCAAACGTTTGCTTCAAAATTCATCCATTCAATATACATGATTTCAAATCTCTTCCAATTCCAAGTAGTCTGTCTACGTCTGTCCATATGATCATAGGGTGGAAAGGAATTATAAACTTGAGTCTGGTCCCTCAAGCCTTCGGCACCTCTTCTGGACATTGTGGTGTGGTAACGTGAATTTCTTCTTGTATGCTTCTTTAATGGTAACGCATGTCACGAACATCTTCTACTACTCTTCTACAAGGTTTCTAACTCTGACAACGGTCTTCAATCTTGGTCCTTTCTGTGGGAAACTCTGTCATCGCAAGATACCTGGTAGTGCTGTCTGCAACAATCTCAGAATGCCAATCAAACCTATTCTTCCAGAACACAGGGGTCATTCTACTTAATATGAAAATGACCTACATATTCCTCTTTCGTCTCTGAGCACAAACACACTGTCATACTATGACAATTGTCCAAAGACTTGCGAAAAACATGATTCTATTAGCCAATACAATTGGCATCCTTTAAAACTCGTAATGATCACAACAAGTACGAAGGCCGCTTCAGGGATCGTCTTCATATCTACTTCACATCACTAATCTTCCTCTTCACGAATAAAACTGAATGCTTCGCGAGGTTACTCTCAGTTAGGCTGTTTCTTCTGTCCTTCAAACCTAAATGAGACCATCTGATACGGAGTTTTCAAAGATAGGCCAAATCGATCATTGATACGCGGAAATGGATAATGATTTTTGTTAGCGATACGGTTTAGTTCACGATAGTCGATACGCCGCCGCATACTTCTCTCTTTCTTCTTCATGAGCCAACAGGAAAATCCCAGTATAAACACTAGGGTGAAGAAAATCATATTTCATCAGTTCCTTTAATCTCTCAACTTCTATGGCATAATGGTTTCGTCAACTGAGATCAATTCGATGCCAACTCTACTTCCCAAGCAGGAGGGAATCCCAAGAGGTTCATCAGAGAACATCGAAAATTTTTCGTACAACAAAATACTTCCAATGCCAGAGCTTTCTAAGGGTGGATACTAATAGGTGTCAGGAGAACTTGACAATCTAATGAGATCGGAATATGTGCCTTCATAGCAACATTAATCTTAACAGATTTAAGCGATCGAGAGTCATCATAACAAAAGTAGGGTGAAGCAGATTGTTAAGAGTCACATTTCAGATACGGTAGTCTATGGTAGCTTTACGAAGAGCCATCCAATCCATAACCAAAAGACCTCAAGTCAATTATATCAAAAGTAAACAGATCCGTAGAACGAATACGATCGTTAAACTAGACGGGTAGTTCATATATCCAGGTCAAGTACACGGTTCATCAAAGTGTAGAGATAGATAAGCGAACAGTTCAAGGTGTTGAAATTTTCATTGGTAATACGAACATCGTATAATCGTCAAAAGTGAGATGTATGGAATATTAGTTGTCAGCATCATCATGCTCAGTTAACAATTCCGTACTGAGATAGTATTTACATCAAATCCTTCCAAAGGAACTGGTTGGCAGACAAGGTTCATCACTCAAAGGGTGAGAATCAAAACTTCCTATATTCATGGTTAATAATTACCAGAGTTCTCATAGGAGTAGTAATGGATTATGCAAAGTTAAGTAGTATCAGATGATACATTTATATCCAGCATAGGCAATGAATTCATAGAATGTGTCAAACATATTAGGGTTAAATGACCTTCGGGATGGTCGGAAAGGTATCAAACTGTTTATCAAATAGATCGGAAGTGGAGATCAAAATCAGGAAGTGAAACTTAAATGGTGCAAGGTATCCATGTAGTTCCCGAGGTATTCCAATCTTACTTGGTTACTAAACTTAGGTTGCAAAAATTTATAGCTTCTGAGACAAATGTTCTTACAAGGCATATCTAAAGGCAGAGGCACAAATCAGAGTGATGCGGAAGCAATGCTACTTACATAGATGTCCTAGTCTACCCATTCCTCACCGGTAATAACTTAAGTTCCTATGGGGAAATCCTAAAGCAAATTTTCAAAGGTTGTCTTATGAGCGCCTACAGTGGAAACTTAATGGTCCAAACTTCACAGGTCAAGCGTAAATGTATTACAAGTCGCAGCCTGTCTCTCTGATACCAAAACTGTAACACCCCAACCCGATAAGGGTAGAAGTATTACGTTATGGTGACATATCAAAGCAAACACAAGCATATGACTAAATAATACAAAATGAATTTCAAAGGTTACAAAGGAAGAATTGAAAATACAAGGTTACAAAGGGAACAAGAATAAATTCTAAGTTCTACAATTTGTAAACGTTCTAGTCATCTCTAATCCAGAATAGCTAGTAAGGTCTTCTAAGTCCAAAGTACTCTCTACTCATAACCCAGCTTCCAACTAAAACCTGCCGCAAGAAAAGAAATGCAGCTGAGCTTAAAAAGCCCAGTGAATAGATATATATAACATAACATAATGGTAAATAAGCATAAGCAACGAAGGAATAAGAATACAAAACGAAAGCATAATCATGTAAGTCATACGAATTTTAAAGAGAACTAAGAATCAGGAATGCATGAGAACTGAATAATAAATGAATCGAGAGAGATAATGAAATAATGAAAAAGTTCATATAAGGATGTGCCATAAGAACTCCATACATAATCCGTCAAATCATACTAAAGCATAACAAGTATACGAAGAGGGGAGACCTCTAAGCACTAAAAGTGTGAGAAGGAGTCTAAGGCACACACCACCTGGTCACCATACATACACATACATAAACCTAGGATGCATCCATACGCTCCCTAACTAAATATGAATGCAAGTACTAGACTGGTCACACATATATAAAGTTGGCCAATAGTGTACACAAAATCATAACATAAGGGGGAACGCCGTAGATCTATCACACCTCTACGGGAGTGTCATGTCTCGGGTGCCATCAAAGACATGGTCATGGTACCTCTACAACTAGTTAAGCTCAGGCACAGATCTATTATAGCATACATAATAACAAAATAGCGTGGCAAGAGAAACAAGATAGTAACTCAATAAGCATGGCAAAACATAAACATAGCATAGCAGAGACATTTAAATAAATGTCAGAATGAATCAATAAGAATGACAATCATGAAATGAAAGTCATGAGTCAAATAAGGGTATCATATCAGGCATAGGATCTCAAAGGTTCATAATCAAAGGTTCGAAATCAAATGGTTCATAGCAAGTTTCATTTCAAAGGTTTCTATCAAATGTTCATTTAAAGAAATCTTTTAATAATGGTTTTCATAAAAATGATCTTGAAAAACGGTTTTCATAAAGGTAGTCTTTAAAAGTAGTTTTCATAAAAGTTAGCAAGTTTCTATATGAAAATGGTAGCGCATCATGCTTATAACGTCGTTTTGAAAATAGTTTTTTCTCAAAACATTTCCATGATACAATTAAGAAAGGTTTTCGCATCCAGTTACAATATCAAATGAACCTTCAAAGCATCAAGTGATTCGAATACTCATGTCATAGGTTTACGAATGAATTATGTCAAGTATCATATCACAAGGGTCATAATGAACGAATGTCAAATGGATCATCATAACAACGAAGCATATCAAACGAATGAATCAAAGTACAGGGGATCATAGCAATGGCTTAAGGGGATCATATCAGAATAACCAATTAATAATCAAGATCGAGTCATGAGGATGAAAGCACCCTTACTGAAAAAGGGTAGAATATATGTACCTTAGACCGCAAGTGAAAACACAAATAGAAACATAAAGATCGGAAGCAACTCCTTCTTCTGCGAATCTACACGAATACATGATCGTCTTATTATTAATATCTTATTTAAATCAGATTACTTATTTTAATCGGCTTTCCATTTTTAGTAATTTTCCTTTTTTTATCACGTTTTCTGATATAATAATGGGTAGGGTTAAAAATGCCAATTAGATAATTTTAGACTTAATATGATACATATTTTAGCTTAGGTTTTAATATGACACCTTTAGAAATTTTTAGTGTTCCATGAGTCTAAATAATAGAGTATAGGTTGAATTATGAAATTTAGTGGAAAGTAGGCATAAATAGTTTATGTACTGTCTACTCTTCCCAATCAGCCAAGACAACTCACATTATTGTCCTATGACTTTGTGATTTGATTCGAAAAAGAAATGGAACACAGAAAGAAGAAAACCCAGGTATACAACACACAAACTGCACATGTTTCTCTTTTATTATACTACACTCTCACTGTAAAAAAACAAACCAATTTACTCTTATTTATATTAGCTTCGAAGATAGCACAGAAAGGAGAAACATGCATGCAATCTTTTCTTCTTCGAATGTAACATATATTGAAAACAATATTGCACACAAAACAGCCTTATACGCTCATATATACTCACACGACCACAATAACATTAATATTTCAAAACCATGCCCAGTGCGTATCTCATTCGACAGAACCCACAACATATACTTCACGACACCACATGAACTCGCGACACCCTCTTTACCTTTATTTAGATGCGGTTATGAAACAGTAAAGGATTAAACATGTAATACTCTTTTCCAGCCCATCGACACAGCAAAACACACACAAAACACAGCCTTATCGACACACACTTAACACCACACGACACACACGCAAGGCCCATCTTACCGCCCTTTTTTACATGCCAAAACATACTTAAACTCACCCTTGTTTACTGCCCAATTCGACACATAAACAGCCCCCATCGTGACCCATTTTCACAGCCATGCGACGCCACAAAAGACCACATAAAATCATTGACTTTTCATTCTACTCGACACCCTCTTATCCACTGAATGGTGCTCGAAATAATAACAAAGCAAGCATGTCTTGTTCACTCTTTTATTTAGTTCGTAGGATATAGTTTTCATAGTTTTTAGGTCGATATATAGAGGTCACATTCATGCTTACTATGGTTGAAAACAAGACACAATTAAGTTCTCATATTAGGCCTTTAGTTTGTTATTTTATGTGAATATTTTCATGCGACTTTTTCATGTAACATTCCTTGTGATATCCTGTGAGTTTTGCTACGTATAACATGTATATTTTATACCGATTCATGTTAGTTTAATAGTGAACATTTTACACCGATTCAAATAAAAGGAAATCGAACAAGGTTAAAGTGATACGAGTACCCCTTGAAGCGTGATCAAAAGAAGAGAACAATGGCCAAAGGAAGTCACGAGCACCAGCCCTCGAACCTGCTGTACACACCACGATCAAAGCCTTGTTGAGTCCAAGCCAAAACCACGCCCTTGCTTGCCTTTTGAATCGACCAGGAAGAAGAAAGAACAAGGTAGCAGCTGCCAATGTTGGTGTAGTTTTTAGGGTTTGCTTGGAGAGAATTATGGCAACCAATAAAAGGATGTGTGTGCATGCGTGGGCTTTAATGTGCAGACGTGTGAGGATCTTTTTGAAATAGGAATGTGCAGATTTTGTGGGATGTGATGGAGGTGGTTAAGGTTTTTGTTTCACAGGGTGCAAACGTGTGATATGGACCCAATAAGAGGAGTTGTACCATTTTCCAATCTTAACATAAGTATTTTGTTTGTATATTTATTTATAAGGTATAGTTTAGGCTTTTAATTATTTTAGTGTGCATAATCTAAAGTTTTAAATGCCATTATTTATTATCAAGCTTAGGTTATAATTCGAATACTCTTGCACAATTTATTGTATGTTATTAAATAAAATTTTAAGTTAGAGGGGCAAAAAAAGGAATTTCAAATGTGTGAAAAAGTTAGGGTTTTACAGCTGGATTGTGGGTATCAAACTAGGAGGGATAGTTGTTACCGTAGGCTAGTTTTTTCACGGAAAAAATTTTAAAAGTTTGAAATATGAGATTCCTGTACTGCGTTTTTTATATGCCGTATTCACTCATTTGGGATACAGCGTATTCATAGTGCCGCTCGCATGGAAAATGTTAATATGGAAACTTTTTATCAATACAGCGTATCTTTGAATATGGCGTATTGGGTAATCCCAATACACCGTACCTCAAGATACGCCATATTATCCTTTCTAGTACGGCGTATTCACCAATATTTAACCATACGTTGTATTATTATATACGCTGTATTTACTTACATGAATACGGCGTATTGGCACTATTAACAGAAGCCTTTATTTTGCTTTTGTCAAGGCTAACTCTCGTTTATTTCAAGTATGGCTCCACCACGCCCTGAGCACAGGCATGCATGGTTACGGTTTGATCAGAAGGACGTCACGGATGCACAGAGGGCATTATATGAGAATAGGTTTGGCACACTCCATGATAATGAGGTGTTGCAGGTAGAGGTTTTAGATCTTGATCTGTTAGCCGAGGACACGAGATATGGTATGCTTGAGGGTGGCATATAGGCACTCAGGGATTGTATGAGGATAGTGTTTTATGACACACAGGTAGGAGAGGCTTTTGTCTCCATGTGTGGATTAGATTGTTTGGGGTTATTGGGCAGCTTTGTAGGGAGTTGATTCTAGAGTTTTATTGTACATTCTCGTACAATCCTGGGTTTAAGACGTTGGATTATGCGGATACGTTTGTTTCTACGTTAGGTGGTGAGAGGCTATCTATGAGAATGAGACAGTTTATTGTGGAGCTAGGTTTATATACTGATGAGGAGACGAGGAGTGCTGGGTTTGAGATGTACTAGCAGGCTCGTTTGACTGAGGTTCCGGATATGGTATGTTTAAGGAGTATTGCACTGTGATTTCATCAAGGGGATCCCTACATGATGGTACTGCCCCCTCCTACACATGGATCAGGGACCCGATTTGGAGGTTCCTTTACCGCATGCTCACTTACAGCATTGTCGGTCGTGGTCAGTCACTTGAGAAGGTGACCACCACTGACCTATTTTACTTGCATAGCATGGATTAGGGGCCTCTGGTGAACATTTCCCTGATGTTGGCTTGTTTTCTAAGGGATGACTGTAGGGGGAAGAAGGGCAGCAGTCTTTGTAGAGGATAGTTTGTGGGTAGGCTGGCTGAGCATTATGGTATTCTTACTGATGCAGTGACTGCGGGTTTCTCAGCATCTACTAGGTCCCCAAGGGTGATTACCGGGCCGTGGCTGTGTAGATTAGGGATGTGTGAGACGGTGTTCACTGGTGGGTTCAGATGGGTCCCGATGGGAGCAGCTAAGCCTCCTCAGGTTCTGGGGGAGCAGGTTAGAGAGGTAAAGGGGCCTGATGCCCCGAATGCCCAGGCTGCCCCAAATGTTGCTGGTGATGTGCCTGGTGGAGCGAGGAGGACCACCACCTAGAGACTTGAGACTGTTGAGACAGAGTTGCAGCTACTCCGGACCGATTTGACAAAGTTGAGGTCGGTTGTTGATGAGGAGACGACCGAGAAGCAGAGGTTCAGAGTCTGGGTCACGAGCATGATGCATCAGCTGCTGAAGAAGAACGCTGTTAGCCACACCTCGTACACCGGAGAGGTATACCAGCACCCCACCATTGGATATGAGAGAGGTAGAGGCCTGAGAGGATCTTCCTCTAGGCATAGGGGTAAGGGTGATGCACACACCCTCAAGGAGTAGTGATTGTTCCTTTAGACATTATTCTGGATATTTTGTTATGATGTGGTGTTTTGAACATGTATTTGTGATGTTAACTATTCTAATACTTTATTGTATATATTATGTTTTGTTATGTCATTCCGCTGTTAGGTTTATATTTGCAGGGGCAAGATTGTTGTGTTTGATCTATTGTAAAAGCATTCTATTTGATTCAATACGGCATATCCAGGAATTGTGATATGGCGTATTTACTTCACAAGTGTTAGATATGCCGTATCAAACTAAACTAATACGGCGTATGAAGACTTTTCCACACGGCGTATCCAATCTCATGGATACGATGTATTGAACTGCAGTCTTTATTACATCACCAAGGTAGTTATAGCCCCAGCATTGATCAATACGGTGTATACAATTAATGCATACGACGTATCGTTCTACAGAACTGGACATGACCTATCTTCGAAATTTTCTAACACTCTAACGCTACGAAAGTAGTTTTATGCTTTTGTTATTTATGATTACTGGTCTGACCGATATGATAGGTGATGGTGTACATATTAGCTGACCGTCTACGTACTGCATAGCCATGCTGCATTTAGGCCAGCTTACGCGCAAAGAAAGAAAAAGTTGCTCGCATTCATATCATGGAGAATCATTCCGAGCAATCTCAGGGGAATTTTCCGTTTCTAATTCTACCTTCTTTAATATTATGTATTCACTTACACAATGAGGGTGTTGTACAATTCAAGTGGGGGGAGGTAGATAGAATTAGAATTTTACTTGTCCCATATTTGCGAAAAATGACTAAAAATGGCTAAAATATAAAAATTTTATCATATATTTCGTAAATCATTAGTAGCATAACCCCGCACACAATACCCTTTGATACTATTTGTGAGGCTTTAAGCCTTTCTGTTTCTAATATTTTACCCAAATTCCACAAAAATATGAGTGTGCCGGTGGATTGATGTAGACTTTAGAACTTGGCTTGTTATGTCTATTCGAAACCACCAAAATGAGCATTGCATTAGGGAAACCTTGTGTAATCGGCTTTAATCAATGTAAAAGGAAAAATTATTAGGATTCACCCAAATGGCCCATGTCATTTACATATGTTTGTTTATCAGCTAACTACACTGGTTAGTTGACCACCTGTTTAAACCCTTTTGTTACTCTCATTTTTAGAGTAAGATGCCCCTAGTACACCCTGTTGAGCTTTTCTTTTCCTTTGTGCCCCCACTAAATGTTTATTTCGTTACAACTTTACACCTTATCCTACCCTGTAGATTAATGTCCATCGTTTGGGTTGCTAGTTGCTACATGTGTCCCGTGTGTTTTTAGTGTTCGTGAGTTTTTCGTTCGATTCTTATCTGGAGAGATATTGGTCGGGAAAATTGCACTATGCAATGGGAATGTGAAAGTATGTATTTGTTTCTCACCCTTGTACTACTACTTTTACTAGTTTTAATTTCATTCGGATTTCTATGCGTTTATGATGATTTTATGATGGAGTATTATTGGTGAAATTGGTAAAGTAGTGTACCATTAGTTTGATTTTTAGTTTATGTAAGTTTTAAAAACAAATACAACAAAAAAAAATGTGAATTTCAGTATTTAGTTATAAGTGGTACGTAATATAAATCACTTATTTTTACTGTACAGCGGCCGTAACTTTGCCACTATTGTATTGTATCTTTTGGGATCTTATGGGAGTTGGTGATTCGAGATATCCAACTTGGGATTGTTGATTGAGGTATTTTTTAGTCTTATTCGCGTGTCACTAAAGCGTGTGTTTTCCATGTTAAAGCGTGAGTTAGTCAATCATAGATGTCGCTTTTGGGTTTGTGGTAAGGTAGTAGCTAGTAGCAAGTGTTTATGTAGGACTTAATCTATTTGATTTATTTATTTTCTATTTACACCAATTATAAATGTTTCTCATGCCTTATCCTTACCCTTACCCTTACCAATTTGCGTTATCCGCTGTTAGCTTTCGAGCATCCGGATATAGTAATAGCTTTGTGTAAATAACTAGTGCATTAATATTTTAGTGACCATCTAGTTTTTGAGTAATCTGATAACGCGCCAGCGATCTGGGTTGTATATTTTGGTGACCATCCGTTATGAAAATAACGCGCTAGCGATCTAAGATATATTATTCTAGTGACCATCCGTTATTTGAGTAGATCAAGAATTCATGCTAGCGATCTAATATATTTTTGTATGAAATGTTTAAACATAAGCCTGGTACACCCCTTGAGCCTTCACATTTTAACCCAATTTGCCTTTGTAATTGGTTATTGTCCTAGGCTCTAGTGGAAGATATGTGTATCCTTTCCAAGCTTATGATAGAATACTCACCACGACTGTGCAATTGAGTGTACCATTAAATATACACCCTAGATTAGTTACGAGAGAAGAGTGAATTTCATTCCCTATTTGTGAGGTGTAAAAGGATATGCACTATTGGTTGAGTAAATTACTTTGATGCCTAATTCCTAAACCAAGGTTTGGGATGTTTTTCTAGTTACTTTAATCTAAGGTCTACTTTTGGACAAGTAGAAGTCAAGCGGGGGGATATTTGATACATCAAATGTATACTATATTTATGTACCATTTATCCCATGTATATTGCTCATTTATTATATGTTTATAGCTAAATTGGTATTAATCATTCTATTTTAGTATTTTCATTTTCTATGGATCAATATTGGAGAAGACATCGAAAAACACACGATTTGGAGCTTATTTGGACTATTCCGTTTGCAACCTGTGAAGAGCATACGGTGTATGTGTAACACCCCCAAAATTATTGCAGTGGAAGATAGTTCACTGGAGTATTACTTCCTAACACAAAGTACAAGTCATGGAAAACGACCCTTTAAAAGAGACGTTTTAAAAGTATTTCACATTTGATACATTAAAACCTCAGAGTTTGTAAAAGGTCCCAACAGTTTTCATAAAACACAATGTTTTCAAAAGATCACAAATGTTTTAAACGTAACATAAAACTTTAAAATATAGTCTCTTCAAATGTGAAAATATGCCGAGTCTTCAAAAGATATCCGTGCAACTCCATCCAAGACCTTCATGCCTTAAAACCTGAGATAAAACATGCTAAAAGTCAACACAAAGGTTGGGTGAATCCATAGAGTTTAATTATAAGCGGTTGATCACAATATCATTTATAAAGCGACTAAGAAACAAATGCAAATTCGGAAAATTATTATTGCCCTAAGCTCATGACACCGAACTTTAACGTCATTTTCAGATATTCAATAGAATATGAAGATGCCCTTCGACAATAGGTAATAGCCTAATTACCTAGCAACCTAAAATACAGTGCATATGGTAGCCCAGGCAGGGCAGTCCAAAATGGGGGATGTCATTCCCAATAGATCTATTCACAGAATTCGCGTTTACACGCATGTAATTAACGGTTCATGATAGAAGGGACTTTCAGGCTATGGGAAACTTAGGCAATAATAATATCAGGATAGCGTACAATTTCAAAGCAATTGTGATCGTAAGTAATATTTATAGCATGTATCTCCCCCATGGAGTTTGTAAAAGTATTGTAGTAAAAATTTGGGCTATGAACTCACCAACGATGAAGTAGTAGTAACAGAAACCGGAGAAGTATGCACGTTGAGAAAAACCAAAAAGATCACAAGCGACCTAAATAAAATACAACACGACTTAGGCTCGGGGAATTAAGGTGTAACACTTATACTTATGTTTTGTTCAGTACTTATACTTGTGACATCATAAGGTAATTTAGTTAAAAGTCTTATAGTAAGTCATGGGTCGAGAAGATGTTTGTAACAACTTATATGGTTTAAATCATAAAGCTGATGGAAAATTTATAAAATCACCGCACCAATTGGGTCGCCATTTCTAAATCGTGAAGGCTAAAATTATGAACTTTATATGCTTAGAAAGGTATGACTCTTTATTATTTGAAAATCAAGGCCTCACTTAACTGAGAACTTCAGAACATGAGTGAAATTACTAATTTACCCCTGTGTCTCTATACAGTTACTTTCAGCATCCACTTAGGCTTAGAAAAATGAGTATATCTTTTTATCAACAGGTCTAATGGACACAAATCCAGTGGGAAAAGTTTCTACATGTCTTAGCTCAAACTTTCATGTTTTTACCAACCTAAGGTTCTTTGCAACATTTTAGAGTAAATGGTCTTTCAAATCTGACATGCAATCCTGGACAAGTTTTAGTGTAGATTTTCTCCAAAAATCATCAGGATGAATTAAGATGTAAGGTTTTCGGGGAAATCATCCTAAGACCTGAGGATAACTCTCAATATTTTTACTTAGCAAAATGAAGATTAAAATGTTGCGTGGTGGCTGTTTTGGGTCGTTCATCACAAAAGGGGAGAGGAAAAATGGAGCTAAGATCTTGTTTTGCATGTAATAGTGAATGTTTTTCTTGAAAATGATAAAGTGTGTCACATTTTGGAACATTAAAAGGGGTGAACGGTTTTTGGGGTTCCAATGCAAGCCAATGATCAGCTTTTATTTATATTTAATTAATATTTGAAGTATTAGTGTGTTTGTGGGGTTTAAATCAAGCATACGGTCTTAAAAACGCGAATTACGCATTACCGGGTGACCTGAAAATGTGAATTTTAGAAAAGTGTTATCAAAACATTATGAAATTGTTATGAAGTGTTAAAATAGATAATTTTAATATTTCATGGGAGCCTTGGGTTTGCCGGAGCGTTAAAACAAAATTAAAAATCAAAACGCAGGCTTAAAACGCGAGTTGTTACCAAAATTTGACGTAATGGTGAAACAAAACAGAAAATGTGAAATATAGAAATTTTTGAATACTAGGAGCATATCATGGAATAGTAAACCACTAATGACAAGAAAATGGATAGAAATCCTAAGCACGGCTCATGAATAGCTAGAAACGCGAAAATAGCTAAATCGGGTACTTTTATGCATAGTTTGTAAAAATAAATGTCGCAAGGATAATATTTTCATACAAATATCACATTTAACTTAAAATGACCCAAATTGATGTTTTATATATTTCCCGAGCCTTTCGGAGTGTTATAACGTCGTTAAAGCTTAAAACGCGAGTCGAAAACGCGTAAAACGTAAAATGTGCACACTTCGCGTAGAAATAGAAAATTAAATTATTCCATATAAAAACAAGTACGTGGAGGAAAATAAATCATATTAACGGGTAGACTGAGCATAGCCTGAGTCAAATTACGAATTTAAGTGTACGTGGCACGACGTACGCGGGCAACTTTCCCGGAAAAAGCTAATTTACTTAAAATAGAAAAATTAAGTAATTAAAATTAGTAAAAATAATGACTTGAAATTTCACGGTAGTTACATTACCCATCCGTTAAAAAGGAATCACGTCCTCGTGATTCAGTTTATCTTATCGGTTGATGGTGTGTAGAAAATAAAAATAAGAAATGAGGGAACTCTCGTCGCACTCTGATCTTTTCGCTCCCATGTGTACTCGGGTCCATGTCGAGTATTCCAACGAACCTTGACAATGGGAATGCACTCTGCTTGAGTTGCTTGACTTCCTAGTTCATGATCTTCACTGGTTCCTTATTAAAGTTAACCTTGTCGTCAAGCTGAATCTCCTCTAGTGGAATGACACGGGTTTCATCCAATAGGTACTTCTTCGAGTTCGAATCGTTAAATGTATTGGGCACACTACTAAGCTCATGTAGAATTTCAAGTCAATAAGCAACCGGTCCAGCTTTTGCTAAATTCTTGTAGGGTTCAACGTACATCGAGCTCAGTTTTCATCGTTTTCCGAAACATAGCACGTTCTTTCGTGGCAAACCTTCACGTAACTCTCCTGACGATCTTGTACTGCTCGCAGCCTCTTGTCCTGGAGTGTTGTTCCTACGCCCTAATGCGTACTAACGATTAATGCGAATGGGATTACTACGGGAGCGTACTATCAGTCGAAAGAAGTAGGTACCAATGCCATGGGAGAATGATAGTGTAAAACCCGAAAATTTAAAACATGCAAAAATTACCAAAATGCCCCTGAAACTTTATAATTTAATTAAAGCTTAATTAAAGTTCCGAATCGATCCCAAACTTCTGGAAACGAACAAGATATGATACAAAATAATTTTGACGACTTCGATTAATATTTATACAAGTTGTGAGATGACCAAAATACCCTTGTGTATACCAAAAATTTAAATACATAATTATTATTAATTATAAACCTTTTTAAATAGAAAGTAAATAAGGAAATTAAATGAAAAAGGGTAAAATTAATTGGGCCATTATATTTCACGATTTTCCAGCTTTTTTCCCCCCCAAGGCTCGGTCTAACATAAATTACATCACTCCATGAATTATTTTTTTCACTAAACCCTAATAAAAACATGTAGCCGCCACACTAAAAATCCCACACATCACATCCGAATTTTCTGAGGCAAGGAGGTAATTTTCTAGAGTTCTTCATAGTTCCAAGAAGGTGGGAAAAATAGCCACAAGGTCCTGGAGTCGATCGTGTGTTCATGGTGATTTAATTGGGTCGAAAAACCCTAACCGAGCAACAATAATTCAAAGCGTGTGAATCCCTTGATCTAAAATATTTCTGGTATTTTTATAGCTCTCCTTTAATCACATATATCATGGGAAAAATATTTAAATCGAACCATGCTTCATGTATTGATCGAATGAAAAATAAATAGCTTAAAACCCTAATTTTGAATAATCGAATCTAATAAATCTATGCGATTTTTCTGAGGTGTTTACTTATTTTTTCCTGGGTTCTATAGGCTTCGTATAACATGAGAAAAATGGTGTCTTGATTGGTTTGAGTCGAAATCGTGATTTATGAATTTATGTTAAAATCGGGTTTATGAAATAAAAAGGAAAAGTTTGGGAAAAATCATAAGTCCGATCGATCTAGGGTTTTCAAGGGATGAAATCTGGAAATAATAGTGTTATAATGATGGTAAAATTATTGGTTAATGATTGGGATTATTAGGGTTTGATTTTGTTAAGTTTTTATGCATAACGATTTGGAAATAATAAGGTAAGGGGGTGTTTTGTAATTATTAAAACTTGTGGGATATTTTTGTAATATTGTATGGACCTGGGAGAATGTGTAAAAATTATAACATGAGGGGCTTATATGTAAATTAGGCAAGAAAAGGATTTAATTTGTAATATTAATGTCGAATTAAAAATAAATAAAAATGAGGGACTAAATATGTAATTTCTGGAAACTTGGTGCTGTTTTGAGTAATAAATTATATTCAGGGGGTTATGTGTAATTTTGGTAATTTAATGGCTTAATATGTAATTGTTAATAATTAAAGGTTGAAATTGTAAATTAAGGGACTAAATATGTAACTTTGATAACTAGAGGGACTTGATGTGATAATTGTGAATGTTTAAGGGCGTGTTTGTATAACATGTTGAAATAAGTGTTCATTGTGTAAGATTGAGAAATTAAGGGCTTAATATGTAACTATGGTTAATTATTTAAATCGATTTGTAATGTAATAAAGTACAAGGACTAAATATGTAATTTACCGAAAGTTAAGGGGCTGTTGTGTACATGTTAATATTGAAGGATATTTTCTGTAAATTAATGAAATAAAAGGGCTTGATGAGGAACGTAAACATGATAAGTGTTAAAGTGTAAATTATATATTTATAAGGTTTAAAATGTAAATTAATTAACTAGAAGGAGGTAATGTGTAAATTATGAAACTTGAAGGGCTTGTCATGCCATAATTAAATTAAAGGGTATTTTTCTGTAAATATGTGTAATGAAGGGCTTGAGGTGCAAATGTAATATTGTAAAGGTTAAATTTGTAAATTATGTAAGTATAAGATTAACTTGTAAATTAATAAAGTAAAGGGGTGTAATCCGTAAATATTGGAAACTTGGAGGCTAAAAGTGTAATTCTGGAAAATAAAGTATTCGAATGGTAAATTATGAGATTTCTATTTTAAACCTTGAACTTTGGTAAAGTTACGTTTATAACCCTGAACTATGAAAACTTGTCATATTTAACCCTAAACTTTTGTGACTTGTTTAAATACACCCTAAAGCCATATTATGATTCAATAATAACTTAACCTAAATGAGAATATGGAAATCTTACTAAATATGGAAACCTGCTAAAAATGGAAAGTTACTTAAAATGGAAAGGTTTGTAATTCTTTTCTACCCCTCTAGGTGTGAAGAAGGAGAGGACATGATCCTTTGCATCTTATTCTTTTGGTTTGTGCTTTGCTTTGGAATAAGGTACAGATATTCTGCCCTTTTTAATAAGGTGCCTTCGGTCTCTTGACTTCTGATTTGTACCTTTGATATGAACCTTTTGATATGAACCCTGTGATATGAACCTTGACATTTGGACTGTGATTATGACCATGTGAACCTTTGCTTTGATATGAACCTTTGACCCCAGTTTGATACCCGAGCCAAAATATGTTCCCTAGCCATGAAGGTAACATGGCCGTGTCTGTGATGCACCACTGGCATGACTAGTGTGTAGCCCTAGTGATTTGGTTACACCGTCCCCATTATGATATGATATGCGCGCTTTATGATTTGTTATGGCCAATATGATTTGTTTGGGGGGCGAATGGATGCATCCTAGATATGTTATGATATGATATGCTTTGATATGATATGATATGGTGACTGGGGCTGGGTGCAATCCACTCCTTTCACAAAATATGGGAGCTAGCTACTCCACCTGAAGAATGAGGACACCCCTCATATTATCTGATTATCTGAGAGGTCTCCCCTCTATATGATTATGAAGATATGATATGATATGATATGTGATATGTTATGATATGGGCTCGTGGTGGATAACTGTCCTAAACCTTATTCTTTATTTCCTTTTCCTATATCTCGTTCATTATGATATGTCTGTTCATGTTCATTTGATTTTGTTTCCGTTTATTATATATCTGTTCACTGGGCTTTTTAAGCTCAGCCGCATTTTTTTCCTGCGGCAGGTTTTTAGTAGGAAGCCAGGAGCTTGGGTTTGCTTTGGGATGAGAGATTAGCTTATGAAGACGATACCCTAGTTTTAGTATTCATTTATGTATGACTATGTAGATTTGGTATATTTTCCTTTGTAATATTGTAAACCATTTGTATTATGTAAGTCGTATGTTATGCTTGCCTTTGATATGTCACCATTTTCGTGACACTTCTACCCTTGCCGGGTTGGGGTGTTACAATTATGGTATCAGAGCCAGGTTTACGACTTGTAGTACATCTACCCTTGGCCTGTGTAAGTTAGGACCCCTAAGTTTCCACTGTAGGCGCTCGTAGGATAACCTTTGCGAAGTTGCGTAGGATTTTTCCCATAGGAACATAAGTTACAACCGGTGAGGAATGGGTAGACTAGGACATCCGTGTGAGTAGTATTTGCTTCCGCATCACTCTGAATCTTGCCTTTGCCTTTAGTCATGCCTTATAGGAACGTTTGTCTCAGAAGACGAGGAAGTCTTATCTTCCGTCATTTGAAGAATGAACTTTGTATGTTCCCTTTGGAAGGATTTGATGTTGATATTTGTCTTGTACGGAATTGTTATCTGAGCATGCTGATGCTAATAACTGACATTCCATACATCTCGCCTCTGACAGTTAAACGATATTCGTATTACTATCGGTGCACACCCTATCATTCCTATGCTATAAACTAAACAAAATTCCGATCCTTTGAACTGTTCACTCTTCCATCCCACACTTTGATGAACCATGTACCTAAATTTGATATGTGAACTATCCGTATGATTTGACAACCACATTTTCTCTGAGAATCCGTTCCCCGTTGGATGTATTTGACTTTGAGGTCTCTTGACTATGGAGTGGTGGTTTTTGTAAAGCTATCATGGACTGCAATAATTGCGACCTTTAACAATCTGCTTCACCATATTTTGATATGATATTCTCAATCATTTGAATCTGTTAAAATTATTATTGCTATGAAGCACATACTCCGATCTCTTTGATTCCCAATTTTCTCCTAACGCCTGTTAGTATCCACTCTTAGAAAGCTCCGGCATTTGAAAGTTTGTTGTACGAATTTCTGGTGCTTCTGATGAACCTTTTGAGATCCGTTTGGGAAGTAAAGTTTGCATTGAACTAATCTGAATTGGCAAAACCACGATATTGAAGAAGTTAAGAGATTGTAGGAACTGATGGGATATGAGTTTGTTCACTTCAGTGATCTCTTGAATGCTCCTGTTGGGTTATGAGGAAGAAAGAGAGGAGTGTGCGGCGGCACACCGACCATCGTGAATGTAACCGTAATCATTATTCCATTTCCGCGTATCAATATTTGATTTGTTCTATTTTTTGAAACTCCGTAGCATACGACCTCATTTGAGTTTGAAAGACGGAGAAGCAACCACAAGAACATCTGAGAAGGAAGTTGACTAGTTGAGATTAAGTTCCGCGAAGCATTACAATTTGATTTGTGAAGAGAAAGATTTGTGATACGAAGTTTCTCCCTAAGAAGATTTCCTGAAGTTGCTTTAGTACCCGTGTGACCACTGTGAGTTTTGAATGATGTCAATTGTATTGACTAGAAGATTCATGTTTTCGCAAGTATTCGGACAATTGTCATAGTATGACAGTATGTTTGTGCTCAGAGACGAACGAGGAACACGTTGACCATTTTTAGTATGAAGTGAACCGACCCTTTGTTCTAGAAGAATAGATTCACTTGATGATCAGAGATTGTAGCAAATAACACCACCAGGTATCCGATGACTAAAGAAGCTTCCACAAAAAGGACCAGGTCTGAAGACCATTGTCAGAGTTAGAAACCTTGTAGAAGATGTGCAGAAGAGGTTCGTGACAGGCATTACCAAGAGAGAAGCAGGTGAGAAAAAGACAGACTGAGATGAGACTCGATTATACCCCAAGCAGCACGTGGAGACTTCAGTTGGGCATCAAGACGACCAAACCGTAGAAGATGAGCTTTCAGCACATAAACCAGGAAGTCCACAGCAGTTTGAGTTGGTGAATTATGAATCATGCTAGAAGACCTGTAGGAGACACGCAACCTTGTTTCTCTAGTCATTTTAGTTGTACTAAGATGAATTGAGGGCTGAAGCAAACTCGCCAATGGAGGAATGCACGGTGATCACGTAAGAGATTCATGCTACCACACCGAAGTGTCAAGAAGAAGTGTCGAAGACTTGAGGAACCAGACTCAAGTTTATGATTTCCTTTTCACCCTATGATCGTATGATTAGACAAGAGAGCGACTACTTGGAATTTGAAAGGATTCGAGATCATGAAATTGAAGGGATGAAATTTTGTAGTAAACGTTTGGATTCGGAAGATTTGATTTTTGTAAAGGATGAAGATATTGAAGACGTAATTCATTTCCTCTTAGACCACTCAAGTTTCCGTTACCTTTCGATAAGATCTTGAATGAGCCTTTTCCCTATTAGAAATTCCGTTCGATGTCCATTATGCATGTGTTGGACGTTGGTTCGTTATGAGAAGGATGATGAATTGTGGAAGACCTAACGTTTCGACGACGAGTTTCATTTTGAGGTGTACACATTTCGTTACGCTATTTGTACGTTCAAATTCCTTCGATTTAGAATCCGTAGTGATGGTTGTTTTGGACCAACCTTAGGAGGTAGAAAGACTGATAGGTGGTTAAGATAAGTAGTTCTGTTCGCGACTTGAGATAAAGTATGACCATCATGATGGTATACTCATATGATGCTGGTATTATGACGATTCGCGAACATGATAATACTTACGTCATATGACGTACCCTCATTGTGTTCATAGGATATTTCGAGGAGTACTTTAGAAACCTTAGAATTTTGATTAGAGATGTGAGAAATTTCGCATTTGTAAGATTTAGGTTCGTTCCACCTATACGCTTAATCTGTTCCGCCGTTATACGATTTGATACGTTTGGATTCTCGGTACGCGGTTGTTGACCTTTGTAATTCCGATAAGAATCTTAAGTTCTGCTATAAGTTTCTTCCATTTGATATCACCTACAATTTATTTTCTGTACGATCTCATCTGATTTGTCTAACCGAATGCTATGGACGGCAT
This sequence comes from Artemisia tridentata subsp. tridentata, assembly GCA_021014915.2. Classification (NCBI taxonomy): domain Eukaryota; kingdom Viridiplantae; phylum Streptophyta; class Magnoliopsida; order Asterales; family Asteraceae; genus Artemisia; species Artemisia tridentata. The sequence continues at coordinate 178,881,532 of CP139506.1, forward strand.
ATCCGTCACAATCTTGCGTATCCTTGTATCTCTTCTGAGAGAATATGATAACCATTCGTCATGTTTGAATATGATCCTTGCAATCTGAATTCCGTATGATATGTCATTTCTGGGAACTGAAGTTACTTTTGGATCGGCAATGAAGAGTCATGAGAAACAAGTCTTTTTACATTTCCGTTCGCGGTCCGTTGTGTCTTCTGTTTCATTTCATCTCCGTTCGTAAAGATTCTTTGGAAGAACCACCCAGAGCGGGAGGCTACCTGGGAAACCGAGGAATCGATATGAGCTAGTTATCCGCATTTTGTATTCTGATCTAGTACGTCCCTATTTTGTTTTCGATCCTTTCACTTCTGATTCTTTGCAAATTTCGAGGACGAAATTTTTCTGTTAGAGGGGAAGAGTTGTAAAACCCGAAAATTTAAAACATGCAAAAATTACCAAAATGCCCCTGAAACTTTAAAATTTAATTAAAGCTTAATTAAAGTTCCGAATCGATCCCAAACTTCTGGAAACGAACAAGATATGATACAAAATAATTTTGACGACTTCGATTAATATTTATACAAGTTGTGAGATGACCAAAATACCCTTGTGTATACCAAAAATTTAAATACATAATTATTATTAATTATAAACCTTTTTAAATACAAAGTAAATAAGGAAATTAAATGAAAAAGGGTAAAATTAATTGGGCCATTATATTTCACGATTTTCCAGCTTTTTTCCCCCCCAAGGCTCGGTCTAACATAAATTACATCACTCCATGAATTATTTTTTTCACTAAACCCTAATAAAAACATGTAGCCGCCACACTAAAAATCCCACACATCACATCCGAATTTTCTGAGGCAAGGAGGTAATTTTCTGGAGTTCTTCATAGTTCCAAGAAGGTGGGAAAAATAGCCACAAGGTCCTGGAGTCGATCGTGTGTTCATGGTGATTTAATTGGGTCGAAAAACCCTAACCGAGCAACAATAATTCAAAGCGTGTGAATCCCTTGATCTAAAATATTTCTGGTATTTTTATAGCTCTCCTTTAATCACATATATCATGGGAAAAATATTTAAATCGAACCATGCTTCATGTATTGATCGAATGAAAAATAAATAGCTTAAAACCCTAATTTTGAATAATCGAATCTAATAAATCTATGCGATTTTTCTGAGGTGTTTACTTATTTTTTCCTGGGTTCTATAGGCTTCGTATAACATGAGAAAAATGGTGTCTTGATTGGTTTGAGTCGAAATCGTGATTTATGAATTTATGTTAAAATCGGGTTTATGAAATAAAAAGGAAAAGTTTGGGAAAAATCATAAGTCCGATCGATCTAGGGTTTTCAAGGGATGAAATCTGGAAATAATAGTGTTATAATGATGGTAAAATTATTGGATAATGATTGGGATTATTAGGGTTTGATTTTGTTAAGTTTTTATGCATAACGATTTGGAAATAATAAGGTAAGGGGGTGTTTTGTAATTATTAAAACTTGTGGGATATTTTTGTAATATTGTATGGACCTGGGAGAATGTGTAAAAATTATAACATGAGGGGCTTATATGTAAATTAGGCAAGAAAAGGATTTAATTTGTAATATTAATGTCGAATTAAAAATAAATAAAAATGAGGGACTAAATATGTAATTTCTGGAAACTTGGTGCTGTTTTGAGTAATAAATTATATTCAGGGGGTTATGTGTAATTTTGGTAATTTAATGGCTTAATATGTAATTGTTAATAATTAAAGGTTGAAATTGTAAATTAAGGGACTAAATATGTAACTTTGATAACTAGAGGGACTTGATGTGATAATTGTGAATGTTTAAGGGCGTGTTTGTATAACATGTTGAAATAAGTGTTCATTGTGTAAGATTGAGAAATTAAGGGCTTAATATGTAACTATGGTTAATTATTTAAATCGATTTGTAATGTAATAAAGTACAAGGACTAAATATGTAATTTACCGAAAGTTAAGGGGCTGTTGTGTACATGTTAATATTGAAGGATATTTTCTGTAAATTAATGAAATAAAAGGGCTTGATGAGGAACGTAAACATGATAAGTGTTAAAGTGTAAATTATATATTTATAAGGTTTAAAATGTAAATTAATTAACTAGAAGGAGGTAATGTGTAAATTATGAAACTTGAAGGGCTTGTCATGCCATAATTAAATTAAAGGGTATTTTTCTGTAAATATGTGTAATGAAGGGCTTGAGGTACAAAGGTAATATTGTAAAGGTTAAATTTGTAAATTATGTAAGTATAAGATTAACTTGTAAATTAATAAAGTAAAGGGGTGTAATCCGTAAATATTGGAAACTTGGAGGCTAAAAGTGTAATTCTGGAAAATAAAGTATTCGAATGGTAAATTATGAGATTTCTATTTTAAACCTTGAACTTTGGTAAAGTTACGTTTATAACCCTGAACTATGAAAACTTGTCATATTTAACCCTAAACTTTTGTGACTTGTTTAAATACACCCTAAAGCCATATTATGATTCAATAATAACTTAACCTAAATGAGAATATGGAAATCTTACTAAATATGGAAACCTGCTAAAAATAGAAAGTTACTTAAAATGGAAAGGTTTGTAATTCTTTTCTACCCCTCTAGGTGTGAAGAAGGAGAGGACATGATCCTTTGCATCTTATTCTTTTGGTTTGTGCTTTGCTTTGGAATAAGGTATAGATATTCTGCCCTTTTTAATAAGGTGCCTTCGACCTCTTGATTTCTGATTTGTACCTTTGATATGAACCTTTGATATGAACCTTTTGATATGAACCCTGTGATATGAACCTTGACATTTGGACTGTTATTATGACCATGTGAACCTTTGCTTTGATATGAACCTTTGACCCCAGTTTGATACCCGAGCCAAAATATGTTCCCTAGCCATGAAGGTAACATGGCCGTGTCTGTGATGCACCACTGGCATGACTAGTGTGTAGCCCTAGTGATTTGGTTACACCGTCCCCATTATGATATGATATGCGCGCTTTATGATTTGTTATGGCCAATATGATTTGTTTGGGGGGCGAATGGATGCATCCTAGATATGTTATGATATGATATGCTTTGATATGATATGATATGGTGACTGGGGCTGGGTGCAATCCACTCCTTTCACAAAATATGGGAGCTAGCTACTCCACCTGAAGAATGAGGACACCCCTCATATTATCTGATTATCTGAGAGGTCTCCCCTCTATATGATTATGAAGATATGATATGATATGATATGTGATATGTTATGATATGGGCTCGTGGTGGATAACTGTCCTAAACCTTATTCTTTATTTCCTTTTCCTATATCTCGTTCATTATGATATGTCTGTTCATGTTCATTTGATTTTGTTTCCGTTTATTATATATCTGTTCACTGGGCTTTTTAAGCTCAGCCGCATTTTTTTCCTGCGGCAGGTTTTTAGTAGGAAGCCAGGAGCTTGGGTTTGCTTTGGGATGAGAGATTAGCTTATGAAGACGATACCCTAGTTTTAGTATTCATTTATGTATGACTATGTAGATTTGGTATATTTTCCTTTGTAATATTGTAAACCATTTGTATTATGTAAGTCGTATGTTATGCTTGCCTTTGATATGTCACCATTTTCGTGACACTTCTACCCTTGCCGGGTTGGGGTGTTACAGATAGTTACAAGGGGTAATTAATAATACAAACGAAAGATCTTGATGAACCATAAAATAGTAATACGATTCTGTCGAGTATAATGTTTTAGGAGCAAAGACTGCTTAAAAGGGATATATCAAATATCTGTATGGACAAAGAAGCAAGTCATTATAGAATAATGTAACTAAAGGATCAATGAATAGCATTAGTGGATCAAAATTTGATGTCAAGAATATTGGTACTAGCATGAGTAAAAGGGTTCAAAAGAAAGATTAGGTATTTGTACGAACGAAGAAGCAAACTGTTATCAATCAATGCAAATGAAAGGATCGATGAATAAAAACAATAAAGAATAGATTTAGATGTCCATATCATTCGTACCAGTATGAGCATAGAGTGTTCGGAAGAAAATTTGATATTCATACAAACGAAAAAGCAAATGAAAGGGTGTGTAAAAGAGAGATCAATGACTCAAATTAATGCAAACAGAAGAACCATAAATCACAATAATAGTAAAGCGAAGAGATATAGAATATTAACACAAATAATCAATTAATCGAGACAACCAGCGAATCAAACCAATTGTCAAAAGAGACCAATACTGAAAGACATAATTCTAAATGAGGTTCAATAATAAACGAGACAGACAATATTCTTTGCGAGTGTCAAATGAGAATAAATAAGGAAAATCAAAAACTGAGAAGGATAATAGGCACACGATTGTTAAAAGAGATGAAGTAAAATAGACAAGAATTAAGAAAGCAATAAGCGTAACGATACTTTAAAGGAGAACAAACGAGATAGGCAATAAATGTGAAGGCAAATAATAAAGGTGAAAGACGATAAATGTCATGGAAGAGAACAAACTGTAAATAATGAGATCCATAAATATCACGAATGTTATATAAGAATAACTAGGAAAATCAATAATTTAGAAAGACAATGTGCATCTCGGATGCTAAATGAGGAGAAGAAATGAGAACGAACAATAAATAAGAAATAAAACAAGCAGCACGAATGCTAGCTGAGGGTAAACAATTAATGTGAAACGCAATAAGTGACAAAGACAATAAGCATTGTGATTGCTAATTGAGAATGAATGGGGATCAACAATAAATGAGAAAAGCATTACGTCGAAAACATGCATGTTAAATAAGAACAACATAAATTGAGAAAGGAATTGAGTATCACGAAAGTTGTATGAGGTTAAATGAGAACAAATAAAAAATGGTAAAGTCAATAAATATCACGAATGTTGATTAAGTAAGATCCACACTTGACTCCTCGAGCTTTAATCTGCTCCAACGAGACTGTAGGTTGGCCATTACAGCTTGGTTCTGCTGACGTGTAATATCTCTCATGATGTGGCATGCGTGTCACCAACGATGGGATGCTATGGTGGATGGGTTCTCTGGTGATAGACTCTGGTCGAGTGAGAGGAGTAGGTGCAATAATGGCTCTCCTCCTCGTCTTCTGAGGGGTTCTTCTTCGAGTGAGTAATCTTCTGGTTTGAGTTCACACTCTATAGCCTTGTCCTCGAATGGCTTTGTCTCACTATTAGACATTAGTATATAAGTTGGTGAAGTGGGTGTCAGAATGGTGGCCGACAAGTTTCCAAATTTTGTCCTCGGAATCGAAAAATAGTATTAAGTTAAGGTAAACATTGTTGTCAAGCTTCGGCGTTACCTTCCTAGCGGCGTGATTCTTCAATGCACAAGGAGTGAAAAAGAATGAGACGTTAAAAGTCGTGTTCCGAAAGCAGGGTGTTCCAAGGCAGCACGTTAAAGTCATGCTCTAATCATCCGGCGTGTCTCTAGGCGATGGTTTGCGAGGCGATGCAAGTGGTCTAAATGTATGAGAAAAATGTTTCAACTCGTCTTTGAAGGCGGATAGTAAGACAATCGAGGGAAATCGATAGACTATAACGGGTTTTGCGTAAAACGAAGTTATGAAAGGTTATGAAAAAGTTTTAGCGAACCACAGTATCACTCACGATGTTTGAGAAAATAAAAGAGATCATTAAAATGTAAGTATAGGTATGTAATCAGGGAAAACAAGGTTTGAGCTCAAGTTCCAAAATAAGCGCAAGAGGTCAAAATCAATCAAACATTTATATAATTAACCTTTATATAAATAATAGTGTATATAATTATCCTTCATATAATACCAATAGTGATGACATAAGTATAATAGCATAGGCAGTCTGGTGGTATACGCGCACGGATATCGGATACGGCAATGAGAGACTTTTAAGTGAAAAATAGTTATAGTCTGGGTTTTGAAAACGACCCAGTTCTATATAACTGTAGCTTTGATGCCATTCTGTAACACCCCCAAAATTATCGCAGCGGAAGATAGTTCTCTGGAGTATTACTTCCTAGCACAAAGTACCAATCATGGAAAACGACCCTTTAAAAGAGACGTTTTAAAAGTATTTCACATTTGATACATTAAAACCTCAGATTTTGCAAAAGGTCCCAACAGTTTTCATAAAACACAATGTTTTCAAAAGATCACAAATGTTTTAAACATAACATAAAACTTTAAAATATAGTCTCTTCAAATGTGAAAATATGCCGAGTCTTCAAAAGATATCCGTGCGACTCCATCCAAGACCTTCATGCCTTAAAACCTGAGATAAAACATGCTAAAAGTCAACACAAAGGTTGGGTGAATCCATAGAGTTTAATTATAAGCGGTTGATCACAATATCATTTATAAAGCGACTAAGCAACAAATGCAAAGTCGGAAAAGTTATTATTGCCCGAAGCTCATGACACCGAACTTTAACATCATTTTCAGATATTCAACAGAGTATAAAGATGCCCTTCGACAATAGGTAATAGCCTAATTACCTAGCAACCTCAAATACAGTGCATATGGTAGCCCAAGCAAGGAAATCCGAAATGGGGGATGTCATTCCCAATAGATCTATTCACAGCATTCGCGTTTACACACATGTAATTAACGGTTCATGATGGAAGGGACTTTCAGGCTATGGGAAACTTAGGCAATAATAATATCAAGATAGCATATAATTTCAAAGCAATTGTGATCGTAAGTAATATTTATAGCATGTATCTCCCCCACGGAGTTTGTAAAACAATTGTAGTAAAAATTGGGGCTATGAACTCACCAACGATGAAGTAGTAGTAACAGAAACCGGAGAAGTGTGCACGTCGAGAAAAACCGCAAAGATCACAAGTGACCTAAATAAAATACAACACGACTTAGGCTCGGGGAATTAAGGTGTAACACTTATACTTATGTTTTATTCAGTACTTATACTTGTGACATCATAAGGTAATTTAGTTAAAAGTTTTATAGTAAGTCATGGGTCGAGAAGATGTTTGTAACAACTTATATGGTTTAAATCACAAAGCTGATGGAAAATTTATAAAATCACCGCACCAATTGGGTCGCCATTTCTAAACCGTGAAGGCTAAAATTAAGAACTTTGTATGCCCAGAAAGGTATGACTCTGTATTATTTGAAAATCAAGGCCTCACTTAACTGAGAACTTCAGAACATGGGTGAAATTACTAATATACCCCTGTGTCTTTATACAGTTACTTCCAGCATCCACTTAGGTTTAGCAAAATGAGTATATCTGTTTATCAATAGGTCTAATAGACACAAGGCCAGTGGGAAACGTTTTCTACATGTCTTAGTTCAAACTTTCATGTTTTTACCAACCTAAGGTTCTTTGTAACATTTTAGAGTAAATGGCCTTTCAAATTTGACATGCAATCCTGGACAAGTTTTAGTGTAGATTTTCTCCAAACATCATCAAGATGAATTAAGATGTAAGGTTTTCTGGGTAATGATCCTAAGACCTGAGGCTAACTCCTTATATTTTTATTTTATCTTAAAACCCACTGAGGACCAAATGGTGAGTCATTTTTGTTGCATAAGATCCTGGACAAGTTACAACCAATGAAAAGCAAGATGCTTTATGTTTATCAAATGGGTTTTTGTGTAAAGCATACAAGGTTTAATCATTATAATTATTTTTGTATATCTAATAACCAAAATGAACAGGGGTTAAATGGTTTTCATATAAAATATAGAATGGTTTTCTTATAAACAAATCAAAGTGAAAATCAAGATGAACAATCTCATAGCTAACAACTCTTGCAAATCAAACCCAATCAAGCCTAACTAACTAATCTAACACCTTAAATCCTATGAGATCTTGATCAAATTATCCAAAATATTGCATTTAAGAGTTGATTAGTTCAATCCTAATGAAATCTCTAAAAAGCCAAGATGAGATTATAAAGACATAAGATACTTACCAAGATGATGAGATTTAGGTAGAAATGAAACAAGAAACTAATAGGCCATTTAATCTTCAATCAATGGGTATAAGAACTTAGAAAAATTAAGATTAAAATGGTGTGTGGGGGCTGTTTTGGGTCGTTCATCACAAAAGGGGAGAGGAAAACTGGAGCTAAGATCTTGTTTTGCATGTAATAGTGAATGTTTTTCTTGAAAATGATAAAGTGTGTCACATGTTGGAGTATTAAAAGGGGTGAATGGTTTTTGTTGTTCCAATGCAAGCCAATGATCAGCTTTTATTTATATTTAATTAATATTTGAAGTATTAGTGAGTTTGTGGGGTTTAAATCAAGCGTACGGTCTTAAAAACGCGACTTACGTATTACCGGGTGACCTGAAAATGTGAATTTTAGAAAAGTGTTATCAAAACATTATGAAATTGTTATGAAGTGTTAAAATGGATAATTTTAATATTTCATGGGAGCCTTGGGTTTGCCGGAGCGTTAAAACAAAATTAAAAATCAAAACGCAGGCTCAAAACGCGAGTTGTTACCAAAATTTGACGTAATGGTGAAACAAAACAGAAAATGTGAAATATAGAAATTTTTGAATATTAGGAGCATATGATGGAATATTAAACAACTAATGACAAGAAAACGGATAGAACTCCTAAGCATGGCTCATGAATAGCTAGAAACGCGAAAATAGCTAAATCGGGTACTTTTATGCATAGTTTGTAAAAATAAATGTCACAAGGATAATATTTGCATAAAAATATCAAATTTAACTTAAAATGACCCAAATTGATGTTTCATATATTTCTCGAGCCTTTCGGAGTGTTATAACGTCGTTAAAGCTTAAAACGCGAGTCGAAAACGCGTAAAACGTAAACTGTGCACATTTCGCGTAGAAATGGAAAATTAAATTATTCAATATAAAAACAAGTACGTGGGGGAAAGTAAATCATATTAACGGGTAAACTTAGCATAGCCTGAGTCAAATTACAAATTTAAGTGTACGTGTCACGATGTACGCGGACAACTTTCCCGGCAAAAGCTAATTTACTTAAAATAGAAAAATTAAGTAATTAAAATTTGTAAAAATAATGACTTAAAATTTCACGGTTGTTACAGTATGTAAATCTGGTTATACGCCGTATTGTAAATAAGAAGAATTCACTAAGTATATGGTGAATATTGAAGTATACGACGTATTTAACTCTGGCAATACGCCGTATCTGGATGCTCTTCAGTCAAAGCCCAAGTCAACGTAGGAAGACATATGGCATATTAAACTTTGGCCATACGCCGTATAGAAGACCTTATCCCCAGTCCAAGTATATCAAAAATTTGAAGGTATACGGCGTATGTAACTCTGGCCATACGCCGTATTTAGAAGATACGCAGAATATGCTTGGGAATATTCTTTCTTTGTCAGCACTCAAGATATCTTAAATACGGTATATTGAGCATTTCAATACGTCGTATCGTGCCCTAATCTTCACTTATAAATACAAGCCCTAGCCGATCTTGTAATATATCATTCTTCTACCACTCATCACCACATCAAGTTTTCACCATTCCAAGGCCCCAAGATCAGTCCTTAAGGCAAGGAAAACAAGGAGAGAATGTCTCATATCATCATATTAGGTTTAATCATTCGATTTACATCATGATTTGCATTTAATTTGATTGTATCTCTTCTGCTTTTACACACATTATGGGCTAACACCCTTGGGTGTTAGCCATGTTATGAATACTTTCTTGATGTTAAATCCATTTTATAACAACCTAAAATATTGTTTCTAAATCCGTTACTATCTTGAATTTTGAACCCGAATACAACTTAAATAACTATAAGCTATAACTTGAGAATTACAAAATACTAAAACCTATAACCTAAGTATTATAAAATCGACACAAACATGGTATTCTAAGTTATACGTCACACGACTAAAGTCTATATAAGGGCCGAAATTATTAAAACTTGTACACAACTTATAGCATGAGAGAATGTCTAGATTCATTGTGATTTGAAGATGAGATTAGTCTCCATTTGACTCCTTTATACTCAGCATATTCCACTATATCTCCTACCCCTCTTCCTCATTTTTCTTCAACCGAATGCACCAAAAACAACACACACAAAACCTTAATCACTAACACAAAGTCGGCAGCTTGTTCTTAATTTTTTTGAGTGGTGAAAGGTGGTATGAAGAAGGTATCAAGAAGGTGGTTTGATCGTGGTTATACTGGGTTCAAAGAGGGCTTGGTTTTGTTCGAATAGGTTGTTCATTTTGGGTTCGGTTTCTAGGTCCTTGTCCGTCGTTTCGTTCATCATTTCGACCCAAGGTATCACCTACCTTCGACTTAGTTTCTTCTCGACATGTTCATGATACAAACGTATATAACCTGTAACTTGAAACTAATCTATGATCAGTTTGATAAGCATACGTATGGATGTTATTTGAGCACATAAAATGAAGAATATTATCGCATGAAATAATGAAGCATATATATGTCGATATAGGGTTTTATTTGGCTATTCGAATTAGGCTACATGAACGTTGCTTGGATCTATTTTATACATGAAAAACCTAGAATTATACGTATAAAAAAATGAAAGAATGCATGCATGATGGGTCGCATTTATTAAGATCGAAAAAAGGGAAAATTAGGGTTTGTTCAGATTTGTTATTTCATGTGTGGCATGAGTTAATATGGTGTGTTTGTGGTGTGTCGAATAGGCTGGAAATGGGCGGCGTGTATGTGTTAATAGTGTCGAGATTAAGAGTTTGTAACACAAGAAAACATGGGTCGATTGTGGGAAATTGTTTTGGTTCAAAAATGGGTTGTTTTGTTTGGTTTTGGTCTCGCATGGAATGGCTAATGGAAAGAGTTAAAAGGGTCGTGTTTTGGTTCGGTTTGAAAAGAAAGAGTGAGGCCTCGTAAGTTGTGTATAAGAGGATGTGTTCGTGTGTGAGTGCTCGGCTATGTGTTGGTTAAATGGGTCGATTAGGGTTAAGTGCAGAAAAGGGGGTCTCGGGTTGTTTTGATGTCGAGTTTAGGGTTTTTAAATACAAAAAATTTATTTATTTTGCATGGGTTTGTTTATGGAAGTTCATGAAATCTGAAAACATAAGAATTCGTCATTTATTTGCATAATAGACCCTAAACTTTGCTATATTGACAATTTAAACCTAAACTATTGTAAGTAGTCATATTAAACCCTAAACTATTATATTGAACATATTAAACCTTTGAGTTATTTAAACTTTCATTTGTAAACCTAATTATGGAAACTTACTAAATCGGGAAACTTACTAATTATGGAAACTTACTAAATCGGGAAACTTACTAATTAGGGAAGGTTATTTAATCTGGAAAGTTATTAAATATGGAAAGTTACTTAATTTGGAAAGTTACAAAAAATGGAAAGTTTCTAAAAATAGAAAGAAAACCCCAAATGTGTAATCAGATTAAAATGAGCTTGTAAGTAATACGTGATCATTAATTTCTATAGGTTCTGTGAAGAAGGAGTAGTTCCTGTTTCCGTGTGCTTTCCTGATTTGTTTGATTTGCTTTGCATAAGGTACATAGATTCTACCCTTTCTCAGTAAGGGTGTTTTCTCTCATGACTTCTCGATCCTTGACTTTGATTCGTTTGCTTTGCTATGATTTCGTTGATATGAGCCTTTGTTATGATTCCATTGATATGAGCCTTTGCTATGATTCCATTGATATGTGCCTTTGCTATGATTCCGTTGATATGAGCCTTTGCTATGATTCCCTTGATATGATCCTTTGACTTGATATTCGTTTTATTATTCGTTGCTATCCATTGCTATGATATGATGACTTGATATTATATGATTTCTTTTGTTCTGTTGCTCGAGCTAACTAGTCATGGAGGTACCATGGCCATGTCATTGAGGCACCAATGGCATGACAATATCTGTGGTGGTGTGATTAGTCCACGACGTCCCCATTTGATATGATATGATATGATATGTGATCACTTGGCCATTATGATATGTGTGTATACTTGTCTAGTACAGGTGTATATATATATATATGATTTGTTTTGTAGGGGGCGTATGGATGCATCCTAGGTATTTTGTTTCATTTTGTTGTGATTGGTTTGTGTGTACCTTACACCCCTCTCACTATTTGGAACTTAGAGGCCTCCCCTCTTCGTGCACTTTTGATTTGACGGATATGTATATGTGATTATCTGGTCTATTCTAGTATCTCGTTTAGACACGCTCATGGCTATTCCTATTTGATTCCTTGATTCATTGTGATTATCTTATTTGTATTATCTTAATTCCCCATTTCATTTGACTTATGATATTTATTCCTTTTATTCGTATGATCCATCTCGTTCACTTATGCTTATTACTATCTATTTTGTTATATATATATTATATTATATTATATATATATATTATATATACTATATATATAATATATATATATATATATATCTGTCACTGGCTTTTTAAGCGCAGCCGTGTTTCTTTTCCATGTGGCAGGTAATAAACGGGATGCTGGGCATGAGTGATGAGAGTAGGAGCTTAGAAGACCTACCTTGATTAGATTCCCCATTTGTCTTGGATTATGTTTAGACTTGTGTTTTGGATATTTCATTTCTTTTGATGTTCGTTTAGACTTGTTGGGAGTTTGTAAGTTTGGAAGTCATGATGTTCTTGACTTTACATTGTTTATAAAGTCTTCCGCTTGCATTTATTTTGTATGTTTTGATAGACACCATAATGTGGCATTTTGACCCTTGGCGGGTTGGGGTGTTACACATTTATTTAAGATTTAATGTTTCATATTGCTTAATTTATGTGTTTGTCTAAAGTATACGCTCATTTATATGATCATGTAGTTTAAGTCTAATATTGCATGGACCAAGTGGATATTAGGTGTATATTGCATAAACACTTAAGTTAGCATCACTCTTCTCGCATGGACCAAGTGGGGAGGAGTAGATATCTCATAGACCAAGTGGGTACCTTGAGAAATCAAATAGGTTAGTTGACACTGCTTAATGCATGCTTGTAGTTGAATAGGTGCATGGACCAAATGGCCTAGGAGATTATGTTAGGTCAATATTTGACCCAAATATCCCTGACAAAGATTTGAACATAAAATTGCCCAGACACTTACTGACAAAACATCAAGTGATCATCTAACTCACTAATGATCAGTACGAATGTCTCTCCCTGATATAGGGATTTAGCTCAGACAGCATACATCGTATAGTTGACAACAGATCAACTGAAGATAGCACTTTAATCACTAATGCAGTCTCAGTGAGCTAAGTACTTGAGCCACACATCAGGGATACTGAGATCTGAAAAATGTCTCTATATCCCTGATGGCCTTTCTCTCATTGTGAATGACCACCTCACTAACTTATAATATAACTGATCATGAAGTTATGGTGATCAACATAACTTCATCAAGGTTCAAGATACAGTGATATCAAGAATCTGGGATGAACTGATCAACACAGACAAACTCACTGATGTTCAACAGCAGAGGTTCATGCTCTAGATATCGTCAATGAGTTCTTGTAAAATTACCAAGTGATTCTCAACGTGAATACACAAGAACTCAGGAACAAGGATTTCACAAGGGCAGGAATACCTTGATTGTTTCTCAGCTCACTGAATCAAGATTAAGATAAGATTAGGTGAGTCTATAGTGTTTGGACGGGAAAACTCTTGGGAAGATAAACCTTTCTCCTTTCCAAGACACAAAAGAAGCTCATGGGAAATCGTTGGCAAAATTACTTATTCCCATGTGAAGCAACAGTAATCTCACTGCTATATAAACCAGTTCCAACAAAGAAGATTGTGTACATTCAAGAGAGTAAGAAGTGAGAGATTCTTAACATAGTTAGACTGTTAGATTTCTCAACACACTGAGAAAAAAAGCCTAGCTTTCTTCTCAGTGTTCCTTAATTTGTCTCTCAACGGGGATAGCCGTCTACAACTATCCCCTTGTTAAGTCAGCCAAGTTATTAGTGTGTCTAAGTGGGTTCTTGAGTAACATTGTAATCGCTTATCATGAATCATAAACTCGTTCAACTTTCCATGTCCAATCGCCACTTGTTTAGGTTTTTTTGTTACATAATGAGTTGCTCAAGTCAAACCGGACCAACAGATTACACTTGTAGAGGCTAGATGCATGGACCAAGTGGTCTAGTCTAAGATAGGAGTATGGGGGTATTGTCTGGACCAAGGAGATACTTTCCATACATCCTGATGTCACCGATACATTACATGTAAATCATTGCACTAATAAACGGAATAACTAACACATGGTAGGAATAATATGACTAACACTTCCTTATCCTTACTGATCACAATCGTCGTAGTAGTAGTTTAGTTTATTTTATTGTTTATTTAGTTTAACTAATGAATCAATCAAAACTATGATAAAACTTGTAAAACTAACTAGATTAAGTCCTAGGCGTACTGTTCCCGAGAATGAACTCGTACTTACCCCACTAGCTACATCCGACTGGGTACACTACCCGTGAAGGTGTATGTCTCTTAGGGAAGTCCGGCTATATATAAATTTAAAACTTGAATTCAAAAAGAGCACCTAACAACACGCTCATCATATATCTATACTAAATTTTGTATTTTCCGACGACGACTTTGTTCACGGATTTTATCCGTATTATATTATTTTACATATACACTTTTACGAGAGCCATTACTTACAAACATTTGTACACTACACTATAACTATTCCAACGTCTTACCACTCCAGATGATGACACAAACATTTTAAAACTTTTAAACTATTCTAACCTTCACTTGACGTTTTCTAAACTGGAGTCTAATACTAAAACTTGCCATACTAATCTAGGTCGCGTGTCGGTGCCGCTCACTATCACTACTTGATTATTTCACTTAAGACGAGTATTTTGCTAAGGTGAGTTTATAGCCCCACTCTTTAACTTTACTTTGCTTTACAAAACTTGGGGTGAGAAACATGCAAAACTCTTTTATGGACCAAACTGAAACTTATGCTTTATTTAAAACTATTACGTAGTTTAGCCTAAGCACTTGAATCCCACTATGCCCAAACCCATGAACCGTCAATTCCTGCAAGGAAGCACGGATGTTATAAATAGATCTATTGGGGGTGACTCACCCATTCGGGTTTGGTCAGATGGCCAAATGTCGGGTGTTTTTTATCTATAAATTTTGCATCGTAACACATTATAAGTTCACCGATCATTAAACGTGGTATACAGGTAACATGTCGAAAAGAACTCGCAGATCAAGATTAGGCAATAACAGTCCAGTTCAGTTTCACATTTGTGAGCATAATTAGTTTCGCTCATATCCTATTCGTGTTATATGAAAATTTCATGCACAAAAATATTGTTAAGTATAATTATATATATCTGCAACAGGTAGTCCAGCTATTGTCTCACCAAGTCCGTCTACAAATAATAATGTTGATTCAACAAGAAAACGTAACAACAAAGAAAAAGGCAAGTCAATAGCACATACAACGGAAGTTGATTTATCAGAGGATGTGACAGGGATTCGATACACTAGTAAGGTGGTTAAACCTTTGTTGCTTTGTGTATGTGATAAGTTGAGTTAATATGGTCAAGTACCCTGAATTTACTTAATCACACTTAGAAGGTTATTTGTGTTGTGTAAATGGAACAGTTATGCTTGTGTATATAGAACAAAGAACATGCAATGTTATCACCAAACGATTCAATATTATTCAAGATAATACAAGTGATCTTCAATATCACTAGGGTTACAAAGACCTTGAATATTATGTTTTCTATGACTTGTGATATTTGTTCTATGTTCTTAAGAGTTATTTTCTAAGCACTTTATAATTTACACACTATTAGACACTTAATTCGTATATTTATCACTAGTCTAAGATATTTCTTTTATAACACAAGAAAGATCTTTACAATATTGTCAAGTCTTATCGAACGCTTGCTTTGAGAGTGTCAGACATTAAGATACAACTTGTATCTATGTTTACAACTTGTTCTGTGAATATAACATTATGACTGATCACATGGGGTAAGATATTATCTACCGTATATTGTTGACTTTAATACACATAATATCTTTTCATACTTATCCACTCAGCAGCAAAAAGTTAATCACCAGCAGCAATGTTAACGCATGCAGCAGAATCATTCAGCAGCAGAATGTTAACGCTAGCAGCAGAATGTTTAACGCTAGCAGAAGAATCAAACTTAGAGTATTTCTTTGAGTAGAACCCGATATTAAACTTCTTGAATATTTAATTCCCAACAATCCTCCCCTAAACATGTGAATCCATTTCAACATGTTTCTGAATTAAATTATGGATTGTGAAGATCTTTCAAACACTTCTGTTCTTCAAGATTAAATATCTTTCTTCAGTAACTCATCTGCTTTCTGTTCTTTGACTTTAACAATATCAAAACGCATCTTCAGGCTTCAAACATTGACCTAAAAGATGGTGCAATTTTCTTGGATGGAGGAATTATAAGAGGCAATGATGCTGTGTATCTTGAATGCTTGTTTCAACAAGTGAAATCATCTATCAGCATGCCTTTGCAAGTGATGAACAAACGTGGTGAACTGAAATTGAAACTTTTCTTCGTTTGACCTAGATAGAACTTTCTCCTTTGGAATGCTTCATCCCTTCTGAATATATATAATAAGCTCTGTTCTTGTCATTTTCAACCTCCATGTCATCATCTTGTATGCTCTTGTCTTTTCCTCCCTTTCATTGGTTAATCTTCCTTCTTTGGGCTTTATTTCCTCTCCTAAGATATTTCCTCCCCTGAGATGCAAATAACATTTTATCATCCCCTGTTTGGAAGATCTCTCACTATGTACCAAAATATTTCTCTCCATCATCTGAGCTATCCATCAGAACATGTTATCTGACAATGTTGTACATGTAGCCATCAATTCCTTAAGAGTTTAATTTGCTGCCCTCATCACTTCTAGGTGTGTTAACTCCTATGAGAGGTGATTCATGGGGCATTTGACTCATGGTCCATCATTTGATGGTTTTTGTGAGTCTCTTTGAAAATCCTTTTAAGAAACTTTTGCCTTAGCAGTATGTACTTGATTTTATTATGAAAAACCATACTGCTTTCAACCATTTTGATGGGATTAAGTGTATAACAGACACTTAATCAAGATTTTGGTTTAAAGCAACCTCTGGTTGTGTGAGAACCAATGTTTTTTCAGTTATAAATAACTGCCTGTGTAAAGATAAACCTATTCAAAAGGCTTTCTTGACAGGGTTTCCAGCTCATAGCAATTGTTGCCTCTAACACAAGTGTTAGATTCACTTTTAATAGCTGTTCTTTCTATCAGATGTCCTTAGACTTGCTCATTATACTTAAAAGTATAAAATGATAGAAAGTGAGTTGTATCAGTTAGTATCTGATCAACTAAGTCATCAATTCAATGTGAAACATCATAATCAAGCTTCAAGAAAGAAGTTTTAAGGAGGTTTGAAATTCCTAAACTTTTTCTATCATGAACCTATTATGACAGCAACTGATATTTTCATTCTGCTGCTTCCATTTCACTTGAAACATCCTTTGTGTTTATTTGTCCATACCTGAAATTGTTAGTCTAAAACCAAAAGAACAATGTACAAAGTACTTGTCTTGTATTAGAATAATCATAGGACTAACTGTATGAATAATACAATTTAAATTTGTACTAGCAGCACAAAATTTTGTAATAGCAGTAGTATCTTTTAAAGCCAGCAGCACAAACAAAAATTTATATACAAAAACACAAAGTTTAAAATCATTGAGGATTAAGCATTCCAATACTTGCTACCAAGTACTGAAACCTTCCAACATCAAAAGCTTTTGTTAGCAGATCTGCAAAGTTGAATTCTGAAGCAATTTTAAGAACTTGAATTAATCTTTTCTCATTGCAGTCTCTTATAAAGTGATGTCTAATTTCAATGTGTTTTGTTTTAGAATGTTGCACTGGATTTTTAATTATGCAAATAGTACTACTATTATCAATATGAATAACAGTGTTCATGAAATTGTACCCATAGTCAAGAAGTTGGTTTTGAAGCCACAGTTACATATTCAGCTTCAGTTGTTGAAGTAGCTACAGTTGTTTGCTTCTTACACTGCCATGAGATAAGTCTACACCCAAGGAATTGACATCCTCCAGTTGTTGACTTTCTGTCCAAGCTAGCACCTGCATAATCACTATCCGAAAATGCTACCAAGTCAAAAGGTGACTCTCTAGAATACCATAGTCCCAACCTAGGTTGACCCTTGAGATATCTAAAAATTCTCTTGACTGCTGTTAAATGAGAAACCTTTGGAGTTACTTGAAATCTTGCACAAGCACAAACAGAGAACATGATGTCAGGTCTTGATGATGTGAGATACATCAAAGATCCTATCATAGATCTGTAAGTGTGTACATCCACATTTTCTCCATCTAAGTCTTTTGGAAGAGGCTTCTGAGAGTCCATTGGTGTGCTTGCCATTTTTGAATCAGCAAAGTTGAACTTCCTTAGTATCTCAGCAACATATTTATCTTGACTAATAAATATGCCTTCATATGATTGTTTAACTTGCAAACCCAAAAAGAATGTAAGTTCTCCCATGGAACTCATCTGAAACTTATCATGCATAAGCTTCTCGAACTCCAAACACATCTCCTTCCTTGTAGACCCAAAGATAATGTCATCCACATACACCTGCACTAACAGAAGATCCTTCTTGTGCTGTTTGATGAAATATGTCTGATCAATCTTTCCTCTTTGAAATCTATTTTCTTTTAAATAGGAATCCAGTGTTTCATACCAAGCTCTAGGTGCCTGATGAAGGCCATAAAGAACCTTAACTACTCTGTACACTTTGTCTAGATGGTCAGGATCAATAAAACCTGAAGGCTGTGAGACATACACCTCTTCTTCAATTGTGCCATATAAAAATGCACTCTTGACATCCATTTGATAAACTGTGAAGCCTAAAAATGAAGCATAAGCTAAGAAAAGCCTAATTGCCTCAAGTCTTGCTACTGGAGCAAAAACCTCATCATAGTCTATCCCTTCTTGTTGTATGTACCCTTGGGCTACTAATCTAGCCTTATTCCTAATAACTATTCCTCTTTCATCCCTTTTATTCTTGAAAACCCATCTAGTGCCAATTACCTTTGCATCCTTAGGTAAATCAACTAGCACCCATACCTTCTGAATCTTGAACTGAAGAAGCTCCTCTTGCATAGCTGCTACCCAGCTTGAATCATATAAGGCTTTCAGAATGTTCTTTGGTTCATCTTGTGAAAGAAAACATACAAACAAGCAAGAGTTTGAAAACTCATGCTGCTTTGAAGCATAAAGGGCATCAAGAAGCCCTTGTTGGTCTGAAGACATCAGTTTTTGTCTTGTCTTCACACTAGATTGTACATCTCCAATTACATTTTCTAGGGAGTGGACTTTGTGAATCCTTGTGTGTGGGGTTGAAGGAACTTGATAGTTAGGTGTGATATTGCTCAAATCCACCTCATTATTTGATAAATCTGCTTCATTTAAGTCTGAAGGGCCAGCAGTAGAATCATTTGGCCTAGCAGCAGAAAAATTAAGCCTAGCAGTAGAATGCTCTGTCTCAGCAACACTATCATCAGCAGAAACATTTTGTTGTTCCTTTGTTCCATCTTCCTTGTGTTCACTTTCAACATCTTCTTTAGCTTTACCAAAAGAAGATTCATCATTTGTTGAAGTTGAAGCCACACTGGTACTTATTGGCATCCATATATGATCTTGATTTGTCTCCTTGTCTAACCCTGCCTTATTTGTTGTTTGTGAACATGAAAAATCATTAGTTTCTGCAACAACAGGCACATAATTCATAGAATGGGTTAATGACTCTTGATCAAATAGCCAATTAGGACCTTCACCTACTACAATGGATTTATGCTCTAAAAATTCCACATGTAGGTTTTCCTCTACTTTATTAGTTCTTAAGTTGTGTACTCTAAATGCTTTACTATTGAGAGAATATCCAACGAAGAAACCTTCATCTTCTTTGCCATCAAACTTTCCAAGATGGTCTAAGGTATTGAGAATTGTCACATGACATCCAAAAGGTCTAAGAAATCCTATTGCAGGAGTTCTACCTCTAAAAAGCTCATATGATGTCTTATTGTGAGGTTTAACAACTAAAACTCTATTCTGAACATAGCAAGCAGTGTTGACTGCTTCAGCCCAAAAAGTTATAGGTAGCTTAGAATCAGCTAACATAGTTCTAGCAGCTTCTATTAGTGTTCTATTTTTCCTTTCAGCAACTCCATTCTGTTGTGGAGTTCTAGCAACACTAAATTCTCTCCTAATACCCTTTTCTTTGCAGAATTCATCCATAACTCTATTTTTGAACTCTGTCCCATTAACACATCTAATGACTTTTACTCTTTTATCTACTAGGTTTTCTATCTCAGTAATGAAAGTCTTAAGGATGCTAGGTGTCTCATCCTTAGTAGCTAAAAAGAAAACCTATGTAAATCTACTATAGTCATCAGTAATAACTAGACAATATCTCTTATGTTGCATACTTCTAATATTTGTAGGACCAAACAAGTCCATATAAAGCATAAACAATGATTGATTGATAGAGTTAAACAGCTTGGGCTTACAAGTGGCTTTGTGTTGTTTGCCTTTAAGACAAGCAATGCATGTTTGATCATTTTCAAATCGTTTTTGAGGTAAACCTCTTACCAAACCATTCTTAACAATATGATTTATGGTTTTGAAGTTAATATGACCAAGCCTCCTATGCCATAACATTGATTCATCCAATGTGGCCTTTGCAACAAGACAAGTTAAATCCTTTTTAGGAACAATGTTCTTTATGTCTACACTGTACATATTGCCCTTTCTAGGAATTTTAAGAAGCACTTGACTTTCATCAGGCATCTTAAAATTAGGAGAAAGTACAAGACATTCAGTGTCACAGAAAAGAACTTTGTTCTTTTTGTCACACATTTGTGAGACACTAAAAAGATTATAATTTAGCTCTTGTACATAGTACACATCTTCAAAATCTAAATTTCCAGTTTTGATTGTACCTTTACCGAAAATTTTGCCACCAACACCTCCTCCAAAGGCAACATAGACTCCATCTATTGATTGAAAATCTGAGAGATAAGACTTGTTGCCTGTCATGTGCCTTGAACATCCACTATCTGAGAATCCTTGATCCTCTTGTTTATCAATTGAATGTTCCTGCACAGCAATGAGAAGTATTAGTTTCTTTTGGAGACCCAAGCCATTACTGACTTGGATCTGCCTCTTGCATCAATGAAATTTAATCTCTTAAGAACAGTTGATGCAACATTGGATTTAAGAATCCAACATGCTGAGGACTTAACAGCATTTGCCCTGTTTTCCCTAGCAGCAGAATGAATTACATGCTTAGCAGCAGAAACCGCTAACTTTGTAATTGTTCCTTTAATTTTCCAAACTTGTTTTTGGACCACTGCTTTTGTTTGAATGGGCCTTTGAATAGTCTTTGATGGATTTGTATAAAAAGATTTTGCATTTTTAACTGTTGGTCTTGGGTTAACAGTCATGAATGGTCTAGCAGCAGAAACTGCTTTGACAACTGCTCTGGATTTTGTTCTCTTAGACTTAGAGTGAAAGTGAGTTTGAGGAGTTTGCCTTTTGAAATTCACCCTATTGTTTTCATACCCAGATACCCATTTGTTACAAAAAGCTGCAAGATGATCAAAACTACCACATGTGTAACAAGCTTTATTATAAAAGAAAAAGTCATCACCTAATTGGTTAGACTTGAGGCCATTCCAATTTCTTTGGTTACCTCTAGGCTTGCTAGTGGATCTATATTGTTCACAATATTTAACTGGTTGCCTAACATGTTTAATGTTTGTTCTAGGCTTAACAGTATCCTTTTTGATCACTTTAGGAACCCTTGTTCCTGCTTTCTTAACTACTTCAGGTTTAGACATAACCTGTTCATCTTCTTCATTATCAGATACCCAGTCTTCAATGACTATTGTATCTGATCTTCTATCAAAGGACACCTTGTCCTCGGGAAGTAAAGTTTTACTTAAACTTTCACTTACTTTCTTAAGTTCATCAACAACTAGCATAGTTTTTGGTTTACACCATATTGTAGCTCAGGTTGTTGAAATTCAGGGACACCTGAATTTTCTAGGTTAATCCGTGGGGGTTTAGGGATACCTCTGTATGGAGGTGGGACACCCTTATATCCTACTCCAGACTTAGCTCTATTAATCACTTGACATTCTATCATGTTGGTCACACCTCTAGAAGCATGTTCTAGTGTCTGTGTAGTCAAGTGAATGTTTCCATTTTCCATTTTGACCCTATCAAAAGCCTCTCTTAAAAGCTTAATTTCAGCATCTTTAAAGAATATGTCCTGTCTTAGGAGAGCTTTGTCATCAGAAAAAGCAAGTTCATTTTCTTTGTAGTATAAGATCTGCCTTTCTGTTGATTCCAAACCACACTTATAATTAATGTAGTTTTGATGAGTTTTGCTTAGCTCTTTTGTTTGTTTATCATAATGTTTGATTAAAGTTTGTAATTCTTTAAGAGCAGTACAAGCATTTGAACAAGCTTTATGAGATTGTACCTCAGAAGTAGAAAAAGCCATGAGTCCCATCTGTGAAGAATCTTCTTCTTCATCAGCCATGAAACTCCAATCAAAACCTAGCCCATCAATAGCTACCATAGCCTTTGAGTTTGGCTCAGAAACCTCCCTTGTTTTGGATGTGATTCCAAAACCTTTGTTCTTGCTATCTTGCTGCCTTGGTCTTCTACAATCTCTTGAGAAGTGACCCATCATGTGGCAGTTATAGCACTCTATCTTTGACTTGTCAAAACCAGCAGTATCAGTGTTGCTGATTAAGAGCTTCTTCCCCGTCCTTTGATAGAACTTCTTGGCTCTCATGCTAAGAAGAGAAATTTGCCATTTTAGGTCCATTTCCTCCAGATCATCATCATTGATCTCTTGGAGGTCTTCATAGGTGAGCATGGACCCATTATTTTGACTTGTAAGAAATGCACAACAAGTCTTTTCATCCAAAATACCCATGGTACTGCTTGATGAACTAGCATCACCAACACCATCAACAACTTTCACCTCTTCACTTGATTTTGAGGTACTAGGAGTTGACATAAATGCCATGTTCCCAGTATTAGAACTAGTACCTCCATTCTTCTTCAAATCTTGCTCCACAATTTTAAAGTTGATATACAAATCTATCAGCTCTATTGTATCAAGGTCTGGCTTGTTCTTCCAGAAAATAACATGCATAGCCCACTCTTCTGGTAAGCTTCTCAGAAATTTTGAGTTCAAATCTTCTTGAGGTATTTCAACCCCAAGAATAGCAAGTTGGCTCACAATATTCTGAAGCCTATTAAACATATGGTCAAGAGATTCATTGTATGTAGAGGAGAAGTTTTCAAACTGCTGCTTGAGCAGTGTCTTGTGAGTTTTCTTGGTGGCTTCATTTCCACCATATCTGGCAATAATAGGTTCAAATAATGACTTGGTATCTTTGAACTTGCTGAAGTTTAGAAGTTGATCATTCGGAATGGTCATCATCAGCATGCTTCTTGCCTTTAAGTCATTTTTCTTCTTTATTCAATCTTTTGCAGTTGTTGGCTTTGTCTGCAAAGTTGTCAACACTTTGCCATCCACTGTTGATGAAATGGTTGTAGGCTGGTAAGAGTTTCCATCTTCAATGATTTCCTAAAGGGAATAGTCTAGCACTTGGAAATATTGCTCTATCCTCAGCCTCCACATCTCAAACTCATTCTATTTGAGCATGGGTATTTTTGCAGCAACATTGGTCTGAATAGATTCAACGTCCATTTCTTCTTCTTCTTCTTCTTCTTCTTCTAAATCAACTATATCAGCCTTGCTCTGATACCAATTGACAGGGATTCGATACACTGGTAAGGTGGTTAAACCTTTGTTGCTTTGTGTATGTGATATGTTGAGTTAATATGATCAAGTACGCGGAATTTACTTAATCACACTTAGAAGGTTATTTGTGTTGTGGAAACGGAACAGTTATGCTTGTGTATATAGAACAAAGAACATGCAATGTTATCACCAAACGATTCAATATTATTCAAGATAACACGAGTGATCTTCAATATCACTAGGGTTACAAAGACCTTGAATCTTATGTTTTCTATGACTTGTGATATTTGTTCTATGTTCTTAAGAGTTATTTTCTAAGCACTTTATAATTTACACACTATTAGACACTTAATTCGTATATTTATCACTAGTCTAAGATCTTTCTTTTATAACACCAAAAAGATCTTTACAATATTGTCAAGTCTTATCGAACGCTTGCTTTGAGAGTGTCAGACATTAAGATACAACTTGTATCTATGTTTACAACTTGTACTGTGAATATAACATTATGACTGATCACATGGGGTAAGATATTATCTACCGTATATTGTTGACTTTAATACACATAATATCTTTTCATACTTATCCACTCAGCAGCAGAAAGTTAATCACCAGCAGCAATGTTAACACTAGCAGCAGAATCATTCAGCAGCAGAATGTTAACGCTAGCAGCAGAATGTTTAACGCTAGCAGAAGAATCAAACTTAGAGTATTTCTTTAAGTAGAACCCGATATTAAACTTCTTGAATATTTAATTCCCAACAGGATGTTTCTAAGGATGAACATGGATATATTGAACGTATTTCAGGCATATCTAAAGGTATAATTATTTTTTACATATTTATTAATCGTTAAGTTCTGTTAGGAATATAAATATTCATACGAAGTCTCGGTCACCCCGAGTACTCATTAGCATTAATTAGCTCGTAGGCTTAATAGTTTAGTTTAGATATTTTATCATTCGTGGAGTTGGGTCGGGTCTTTACCCACTGTCAGCTCACTCCACAGCCCAAGTGGGGCGTCTCATGTATGACTATATATAGCCCTTCCCACACAAGGGAAGGGTTGGACCTTCTCATTTACCTAATCTAATATTCACACAATTTCTCTCAAGGTTCCATCTTTTTCTCTCTTTTCTCTTCTCTCTAATTCGGCCAAAACCACAAACACCACACATGTTATGATTTCTTGTTACTTACAATTGCTATCAAGAGCCTTGGTATGATCTTTTAGTTTGTGGGTACTCAGATTTCTTTTATTGGTTTGTGGTTTTCTTTTGGTTCGAATATTGCTCTATCCTCATCCTCTACATCTCAAACTCATTCTGTTTGAGCATGGAATCTTCGCAGCAACATTTGTCTTAATAGATTCAACGTCCATTTCTACTTCTTCTTCTAAATCAAATATCAGCCTGAGCTCTGATACCACTTGTTAGGATTCGACACACGGTTAAGGTGGTTAAACCTTTTGTACTTTGTGTGTATGATATATTGAGTTAATATGATTAAGTATGTGGAATCTACTTAATCACACTTAGAAGGTTATTATGGTTATGGAAATAGAACAGTTGTGTTTGTTATATGTCAATGAACAATGAAAGATTAACACCAAACGATTCAATATTATTAAGATAATAATACGAGTGATCTTGAGTTATCACTAGGGTTACAACCTTGAATCTTAAGTTTCTATATCTTGTGATATTGTTTTTGTTCTTTGTTCTTGAGAGATATTTTTGCAATGTATATTTAACACACACACTATTGAACACCTATATCTCTAGTCTAAGATCTTTCTTTTATATGTTAAGAAAAGATCTTTACAATATTGTTAAGTCTAGTCAAACTACTTGCTAACTTATCTTGAGTGTGTCAGTACATAAGATACAACATGTATCTGAGTACACAACTTGTTATTGATCACTTTGCTAAAAGATATTATCTTCCGTATATACTTGACTTTAGTACACAAATATTTTTTCAATACTTATCCAACCAGCAGTTGTATATGTGACAATTATCCACTCAGCAGTATCAACTAGCAGTCCCTTCTTTGTACTACCAGTACCAACATCAGTTAGTACGGTTAGTTATAACTTGAACTGTCCTAAGATATACACTAGCAGTTGGAACTGTTAGAGTATTCTTCACAGCAGTTGGAACTATTAATACTTGTAATTCTTGATACTTAATCTTCAGAATATTTAATTCCCAACAGGTTTGTTCCAGTACTAGCTCCATTTCAGTCGGCGCTTTTCCCTTATTCACTTTTCTCCTTTTTTAATCATTCCTATGGACTTCTATTCTAACTAGAGGATTGTCCCTGGAAGATCCCTCCGGTTCTGGCTGGATCATGGGAACTAATACCTAACCTCACCATCCTTATAACTCTAGTACATAAAGTAAAATGGTCGGTCTTTGGTATTCTTTCACAATTGCCATCACAAATCATTTGCTCCCCCTCAATATGTGCATCGATATACAAAAGAGTTTAGCACTTATGGGAGAGCCTACACTTGAGACCAAAAGATCACATTTTTTATCAGATTTTCATATTTAAATCACATTTCCTCCCCCGATCAAAAATTTCAAACCATTTGAGATTTGTGATCCCAATTGATTTAAATATGTTTAGAAAATTTGGGAGAAAATGTGGTCAGGTTTAACATGTGTTCTGATAATGGAACATTCTACAGCTCCCCCTTAATCAAAGAGGGAGGTAAGACTAACACACACATCACATATTTAGCACTACTTGATCAGTACAAATTTTATTATATTACAGAATTACACAACAGCAAAAGGAGAGGACTAATGATTACAGAGAGAATATTTTCATTCAGTTCTCTGTAGAAGTCTGTAATCACCCTCTCGAACTCTTCCACCAACATAGCTCTCAAGACTGCGGAAGATCCTCCTTTTCTTCAATCGTTTACGTATGGAACGGAGGAATTCATTGTTCATTTCGAAATCTTTCTTTGTCCAGGACGTGGTATATCTCCCGAGTCTAGCTGATCTGATATTGTACTCTTTGATTTTGTAGTCCAGTGCTTCTTTAATTTGTTGTAGAGTACCATCACTGAACTTGTGGATTTCATCAAGCCGCATGATCATCTGAATCCCGTACCTGTCTCTAAACACCACAGCCTTTGGGGATTCAAGAACCGTGAAATCTTGCCTAGATTCCATGTTTTTCGCTTCCCAACGAGGCCTTGTAAGGTTGAGCTGAGTCTGATAACTTTCAATCCCAAGCTGAAAGTCCTCTACCCGTTGTCTGATGACTAGGCCCCTGGTCCATAGATTGACAGCAGTGGCAAGAGTCTTCTTTTGGTGTGGTGGTAGGTGATGCAGCTTGCCTTGAAGGTTTAACAGGTACAGATCTTCAAAGTCAACTTGGATGCAAGTGTTTGAAATCGCTTTTGGCAATAACATGTTCCTTGAGATCAGCTCGGCAGAGGACGATTCCTTTTAGATATTCATAGCCGTATATTGTAAAGATTTCAACTTTGACTACACTGAGAATCTGCATGTGGGATCGTACAGCTTTGCGGTCTCTTTCAGCAGCGAATCTTTCAATTTAGAACTGCTGTCTTCTGAACTACCAGTGTGATACGCCATACCAGCTGATATATCATATTTGTACTCTTCCTAAACCCACATATGATCTGGCACCATTTGTTCTAACCCAATGTCTGGATAGTAGGCAGCTTTCATTTTAGTAATGGACAAGGCTCGTTTATGCTCCTTGCTGCCAAACCTGAGAAACTCTAGATCTTTGTTGAAGAAGAAATCAGTTTGGATGGAGACCTGTCCAGGTGGACCACCCAGAGGGAGTGGCCTGCTGACATTAAAGTTGCGAATTCCCTCGTCAATCTGATCGGTCAGGAGCTTATGACATTCTTCCATCTGGTACTGAAGATGGACCACATCAGGATGAAATGCTTTGACAATTTTATATGTTGGCCCTTCCAAGTCCTTTGGTGTTAGTTTTTCAATTCCTTGCAGCTTACAGTACCAATTTATAAAAGCTCCCATGTCTCCAGTCTGGGCCAGCAGTGAGTTCTCCGGTGGAGGCACATAGTTGGACATAATGGCTTCAGCCCAGGTGTTATCAGGGACATGTGCATCAGAAGAAGGAATGGACCAATCAGGCTCAGGTGTTAGGGGTCTGTCATCTCTGGATGTCTTCCACCATGTCTGCTTCATTTCTTCAGTAACAGTGATCTCAGGGACAGCTGACCTATCCACCCCGAAGAAAGATTGCCACCAGGTGTTGCCGAATTTTGGAATGTGAACATTCGCGGTATCTTCATCATCTATTGAATGAGAATCTTGGTTGTCTATAGCTGATTCTTCATGCATAATACAATCTTCAGGAATTGAGGAGACCGAAGGCTTGAATCTAGTGTCAACCGTCGTCCACGCAGCATATCCAGTGGATGATACATTCCTTGACGAGCTTGGACCAGTAGACTGCTTCGACTGATCCTTTTCTGTAGATGGTGCAGAAGGATGAGGTTGTTGCTGAGCATGCGAAGAGCCTGAAGTTCCAGAAAAACCAGCAGCTCCAAATGCCCCAGATGGTGGAGGAGGGGGAGGAGGTTGTGGAGGAGACCCAGGTGGTGTATCGGGTTTGTCTTGGCTCTTCTTCTTCCTTTTGCGTGTTTCAGCCAATTCTTTCATGAGTTGATCAGCGTTGTCAAGGTCAATTGAGTTTTCCAATGCTTCGTATAGTTTTCTGTGATCTTCATGACCTTTGTACTGATTTGTCTCATACATTCGCTGACGAAGAATTTCCTTCATTTCAATGGTGGGAAGATCTCTGAAGCGAGCTCTCATTGGTGCTTCCATTGCCCATCTTACAGCTTCAGCAGCATAATCATCAACAGCAGTAATTACTTTATGCTCAAGGTTGAGATTTTCCAGCTTTGACAGCCTACGATTGTGATTTAATACAACTTATGGTAGATTCAGACCTTCCAAATCAGCAATACGTTTGAGAGCAATTTCCAGTTGTGATTCCAAGCTGGTGAGGGTGGATAGAGGTGGTGATATTGGGATCGAAGTTGTGACAGTTGCAGTTGTGGTTGTTTCAGATGATGGAGTGGCAATTGTTGGTGTTGGTGTAGGTATTGGAATTGCCATTGTTCGGAGTGCTGATGTGTCTTGTTCAATGGGGACTGATACCATTGATACAACCTCTTTTTCATCATTTGACTTTTCAATCTCAGCTTCAGCATCAGTACTCTTGTCAGTAATGAACTGATCACCAAAAGTGAGGTCGTGGTCAAGGGTTTTGAGGGATGACAGTGTGCCTGTTGACCCAGCCGGTTCCTCCATGTGTGTCAGATCATCGACTTTCATTTTCAGGTTTTCTTGAACCCCTGGGTATGCTGTAGATACAAACTCTTCATGCATTGATTCAATCGGAGGATCAGATATAACTTCCTTCTTATGAGTTAGGGTCTCATTCTCAGCTTTGTCAGGTTCGGGGCCAGCTTCATCTTTAGCGTGTGTAACATCCATCTCAGCAATTTTCTCTCCCGTGACCAGCTCGTCTGATTCAGTACCACTGGAGTCTACTTTGAGTTCTAAGCTCGGAGATTCATCATTCCCAACTTCAGATGATTCAACAGTTTTAGAGGGATCTGATTCATGTTTCTTAAGAATGAACATTGTAGTAGTTGCCTTGGATGCAGGAGAGGAGATATCTAAAAGTGTTTGAGCAACCTATTCTTCTGTGACAGTCCCCTTTCCTTTTCCTTCCACTTCAGCCATCGGTAGACGTCTTCCTGTATCCGGTTCTCTGAGGGTTATGCCTTTGGAAGATCGACCCGTTGTCTCAGTGTATTCCTTAGCACTAACCTCTAGTGTCTTTAGAAGATCTTCATCCTCCACACCATGCAAGGTTGGGTCAGATAGAGGTATGTCAACATCAACCAACTTTCTCTATTTTTGGGCTCCCAGTTTCTTAGACACATCACTTCTTTTGGGCTTCTTAGTGTGACCTGGAGCATCGTCAGTAGAAGATGCCTCCTTGCGTTTCTTAAGCTTAGGTTTACTTTTCAGTTGTTTTCGGGTTTTGGATGATTTTGGAGGTGGGGATTCTGCATCACTGACTTGTTCACCAGCCATGAACCTCTGATGCTTGTCAACTTTCATCAAGTACTCTTGATAGTACGGAGCATTGAGTATCTCATTCGTGAGAAGATCTTCAGGAACAGCCTTCCCAAATACTTCATATTTAGATCCCTTTGCAGTAAACTTAAGATTTCCAAGAATATGTTCGTTATCTGGCAAGTGAAGTGGGGAATCCAATCAAGTGTGAAAGTTGTGCACACTTTGAAGATGGAAGATTATCAACTTGGTAAACCTAATGTTTGGAATCATAAGCAGGTTGACTTTCTTCGTTCCGGTTTTCTGTAGCGCAAGATTGTTCTTGTCTCCAATGAATGAATGAATGGACTGAGTGAATTCTTCCCAAATCCTCTCAGCATAATCTAGGTTGGCATGATTTAGAATTCCCCAAAGCATCTGTATCATAGGGGCTCTTGGTCTCTCAAACCCTGACATCTTGCTCGTGAGACATAAGTTGATGATGGTTAAGATAGCCCTCCATGGTTGGTACATGTCATATGTAACGACTGTAAAGAGAGTGTTGATGGTTTTGGGGTAACCCAGATTGTTGACAAAGTTAATGAGTTCCTCAGGTGCAGGTGGGGAAGTGAACAGTTGGTCTTCAATGACAGGAGTGATCTGAAGTGCGTCTCTAATTGTGTCTTTGGTGAGTTGAAACCATTGTTCATCCAGTTGACAGCTGTAATTTGAAGTATCTTTGTCAAATCTCACAGTGTCCCAAAACTGTTGGATGCAAATAGCTGGAATAGAGGAGCAAGCCACAAAAGCTCTGAAGAAATTTGTCTGCTTCAGAATATCTACAGCAAGCTTGTAGATAGGTTTGTGTTGAGATTTGTCCATATCTAGATCATCAGTGCGAACCGGTGGAGGATTAACAGGAGCTTGAACAGCCGGTGTATTAGTATCAGACATTGTTACTACACAATCACCACCACAAGAAATATACATGTAGAAAATGTGGTGTTAGGTGTGAGACATAGATTAAGATTATGACATATGCACCCAACGGCCAAAACAAAGAAGCATAAGAATCATAAGTGTGTGATGATCACATGATAGTGTCAACTAAGAGATTAACAAACGTTAATACATCTTATGTCAGGACATAACCCTGTGACCACGACACTTTGATCACGCTAATATATCAGACAAGGCACATAAAACCAATGTAAGACATGACCCATCAAAATGCACAAACAGATCTCACACTACAAGTAACAGTCAGTTAATGATTCATAAATGTTGAGGACCAAACCGCAATGGCAGATTTAATGAAAGATTGTCAAACCACAACTAGCTAAATACAACAATCAAACCGCAATAAACTTATATTCAGAAATGATCAAACCGCAGTGACAAGCAAACCGCAATAATATTAAATTTTGATATAGTTCAAACCGCAGCAAGAGGTAAACCGCAAGATTATTATATACAGAAATAATCAAACCGCAGTAAAAGGCAAACCGCAAGAATATTAAATTCTGAAATAATCAAACCGCAGCGATCGGCAAACCGCAAGAATATAATATTCAGAAGTAACAAAACCGCATTTATGAGCAAACCGCAGGAATATAATATTCTGAATTAATCAAACCGCAGTAACAAGCAAACCGCAATAATATTAAATTCAAGAATAATCAAACCGCATCATCAGTCAAACCGCAAGAATATTATATTCTAAAATTCACAAACCGCAACCAAGGAAATAAACCGTCAAACCACAGTCAAGAGCATTTTGAGCAAACCGCAACCAAGAACAACTATAAACCGCAGTTTAATACCATTGGCACAAAGCGTAGACAAGAGACATTATTCAACCCACACATAAGAATTCACATAGCAACGCACAGTCAAGTGTAATGAAACATCATGCAGTCCAATACGCAATCCAGAAACCTTAAAAGACTAACTCACAATTATAATTACAAAACAATAAACCGCACCCTAGACATACTCACTAAACCGCAATCAAGATTCTTTATGCTTAAACCCAGTCCTGGGCATCGATCCGTAACCAAGGATGAACATCTAAGCAAACCGCAACCAACACAACTAAACACGCAAACTTAGCAAGGCTTCTACCAACAAACCGCAACGAAGAACACGTGAGAGAAACACGACTAACGATCTATTTTAAACCTGAACTTCACAATTCAAGAAGCCAACACCTACGGCATAACTAATGAATAATTAACACAGCTTATCAAGTACCAACATTAGCAATTATAGTTTTCTTTTACTTTTGAAAGTCAATCGTATAGCAAGAAATTAAGGTAGCACATAAATTGGATGGGGAGACCAATTAAGCACTCATCGAGGCAACAATAACATGTTTAAGACAAATCCTATTAACAAGAATGCAAAATTAATCACAAACCTAGGAGAAGAAGATGAATCGAGTTGCAACCCTAGACAAAACACGATTTGAATGAGATTTAAGCCAAGATGATAAAGATAATGATATTGAATATAGTACAAAAATGTAAGACAAACATTACCTAGGCACGAGATCACTTAAGGCTCAAGATCAGACTAATCGTGGGTTTTGTGTTTGGGAGAGAGAAAAGGTTTGACCGGTATTTCTTGATTTTGACCAGGTCAAAACTGCAAAGGAGCTAAGTACCATACCTAATCTTTCATGGATTGGAAACATTGATCCCTGTCTTTCCTACTTTTGATTTTAACTTTCAATAAGAGTAAAAATGGTCCTCCAATTTTCAATAAGCCTAGGAATCAATTTTCAATTATTGCATGTACTTCCCTATGCTAGCATATTAAAGGCATATGGCCCTTTTTGAAGTTAGCAACCCTAGAGCAACAATCTTCTCAAACTAAACCCTTGATTGAAACACGTCATTTCTCCATAGATTAACCTAATGCATTGTGGATGCCCTGATGATTGCCCTAAATTACTCTCCCCCTCAATCAATGACCCGATTTCTACTGAAAAAAAAATTGGAGTCGTTGATTGAGTAACAATTTATATAATCATAATTCCTCTTGATTTTTTCCAACGCATGTAACCACTATGTGAAACCCAAATTCTTTCCTGAAGAATCATAGACTAGAAAGAATTTGAGATCTGCAGAAGATTTCTCTTCAGATGCAAGAAATAATGTACTGACATGTACATTAAGTCAGAGAAACATGGATATAAAGTAATCCATGCCCAGGTGAACATCACCCAGTTTGAGGAACAGCCGTCTTTTAGACGACGTGCTTTCCCCATATTGAAGAACGGGTTACAGTATGAAGTAACTGCAAGCCAAAAAGACATGTTTTAACCATTCAGTATAACTTCTGCTCGAGCATCATTTAAAGACCCGTGTCATTATTGAATGACATTTCTAGGACCGTAAATGTTATTGATAAACATAAGACATGCCTAGAGAAACTATTTTTGGTGTTTTTGAGATTTTCAGATTTTTATGAATTTTTTGGTTTTATATCTATCTATTTACACTTTAGATATATGTTTCTATTCTATATATTGATTAAAGATATATACAAAGGATACATGAAGAAGAACCACCGATATTCTTCTCACGATAGACTGTTGTAACACGAGTCCTGAACTGATTTGTTCAAAAATCATTATGCACGTACACCACTGTTGAGTTTTCTAATCCCCCAAATTAGGAGATTTCAGTCCTTTTGGCCACCACACCATGATTTTTTCCTTGAATGAAATGGTATATGTACTTGCACTTAAGTAAGGATTCCCTGCACTAACACGACGATTTTGCTCACATTTATATGGGTTAGTGACATTGGTATCCTGATCTTTTGGATTTTCACAATCATTCTTGGAAGTGCTATCTGTATCAATAGGTATCCATCTAAGACCAGCCATCTTAAAAATTCTACCCGTCGGTAACCACATAAGACAAGATCTCGGAGTGTTAGATTTCTTATACCCCTTAGAATGATTGTTGGGAGAATCTTTTAGTTCTACAGCAATCTGCCCACTAGGTTTTTGAGCATGACTCTTTGGTCCTACGGGCCTGTTGTGGCTTCTAGTCTTAGGGGATCGAACCTTAGAGTGAGCATTTACTTCCATAGTCTTAGACTTATGAGATTCAGCCTTAGAATGACCACTAACTGTCTGAACATTTGGTCTAGATTGTGAAGTAGCTGGTTTTGACAAAACTTGTTTCACATCAACTTGGGTTGCATACCTCAGGTTAGAAGATTTTGGTCGTTCAGAACTAAACGCATTTGGTTGTCTAACCAGTGTTCGATTCCTAAGAGGTTGTGAAACCGGCGTTCCCAAGATTGATGGTTTTGCAAACTTAGTATTCACACTATTTCCAGTTAATTTCCTCAATTCGTTCTTAAGGGCAGTGATTGTGAAACCTTTCTCTTGAATTTGAGCTTTGAATTCATCAGTTTTGGCAATCAAAGAGGTTGTCTGTTCTATAAAGTTAGATTTCGTTTCTTTAATTGAATCACCCAGGTTTTTCCATTGCTTTTCCAACAGATATGTGTCATAAGTTGGTATAATTTGATCAGTATGTTGTTGTTCATTAAAAAGAACATTATGTTGATCAGACAGATGTACCTCAGTAGATGGTACTTGGTGATTTACTGGACTGAGATCTGCATCCACACCATGTGTGATATCAGTCCCTAAGCTGTTGCAATCATCCTGCTTATCTGACTCTGTCCCGTTTTCCATATGATGTGCCCTTTCATTAATGAACCCCTTAACATTACTCATAAGTCGGAGTAATGTATCTCTGAACATGTCAACCTCGGTTCCAGTGTAGTTAGCAAAACACTTTTATGTCATTTCACAGTCATAATCATAATCCTCAGTGAATTGCGAGTCAAAGAATACTTGGAGTTGGTTGTTGATCACACAAAAGGCAGCCATGGATCTAACTTCAGAAAATTCTCCTTTGTCGAGTTGTTGTTCAAGTTGATCTATGTACAGAATCATTTTGACAGTGAAGTCCTGAACATCTTGACCAAAGAGTGTTACGAAAGCCCGTGTGTATACTCCCAAGTGTCCAGGTTTTTCAAAGAGAACCTTGAGATGTGAATGAAGTAATCTAAAACATTCAATGCAACTTTCCTTTGCATTAGGCAATATTAGTGGCTGATGACATTCTTCCTCGTGATAATTCGAGCATGACAATTCCACACAAGTATTATCAGAATCACACACGTTTTTTTGATGCACAGAATTGGAAACCACAAGCTTATCATTCATGTCGTACAATTTGAGTACCTCAGATATGAAAGAGTCTGAATTGGTAGGCATTGTGAAAAACGTGCACGGGATTTTACAAGTCTATGATTTAAACCAAGAAATCGTTTCTTTCGCGGAGTTTTACAAAATCAAGAAGAAACCGTGAGATAATGATAAATTGGATGTGTTATGATAATTGTTGGATCGTTACAATGATTAGTGATTGTATGCTAAAAGTGATGATTGTTTGTAGGATTAGGTGAATTCTAGTGTCGTTGTGATATGAGTAGGTTATGTTGGGTTTACGTGGTGGATTGAACAAGTCACAGTCAATAATCTAAGATCAAACCGCAACGAAGAAGGTTGAGTAAAACTCAGTCAAACTTTGAGTCAAACCACAACCAGGAAATGACAAACCGCAGTGTAGATTATCAAACCACAAGAGTCAAACCGCAGTACCAAAACACAATGGTCAAACCGCAGGACGTTTTGGTCAAACCGCAACCAGTACCCGTCAAATCAGTCACAATCAAACCGCAGATGAAGTCAAACCGCAATACCTTTTTGATCAAACCGCAACCGCTACCCGACAGAACAGTCACTATCAAACCGCAGACGAAGTCAAACCGCAATACCTTTTTGGTCAAACCGTAACCGCTACCAGACAGAACAATCACTATCAAACCGCAGACGACAACCGCAAGCCACTGTCACCTCAGTGTCAAACCGCAATGAAGAAAGTAATACCGAGAGTCAAACCGCAGTGTTAATATTTCACCTAAAATCACTCAAAAATCACCCTTTTGAACGTTTTTGCTTGGATTCCTTTTAACTACTTGATCTAGGAGGGTTTTAACACTAATAGAACACTAACTTTAACATCAACACGTGAGAATTAAAGAAGAACCAAGAATAAGACCATAAACCTTCCAAGAACTAACATTTGATCTAGATTACCCAAGAAAGACTAGGTATTTTCCTGTTTCTAAGAGTAGTTGCGTATCGATTAAGGCAATTCCCATAGCAGATCACTCTAAGAATTCTAGATCTTTTTCTGAATCCAAACACTCTGGTTGCTCAACTTGTCAGAAATGTGTGTTTAATGCAAACCATGATGATTGTATAACAAAATTCCTGAAGGAAGTGAATGCTCGTGATAAGGCTCAATTCTCTAAGACTAGAAACTACAACAAGCCCGTAAAACCAAAAAGTTATACTCAGAAACCTGGTAGGCAGATTGCTATAGGACAAAAGTTTTCTCTCAACAAGTCTTCCACTGTGCATGAGAAACCAAACACTCCTAGATCTTGTCTTAGGTGGATACCGACGGGTAGTATTTTTAAGATTGTTGGTCTTAGATGGATACCTATTAGAAAGATGTTCACTAAGTGCAAAACCAAGGTTGACAATGAAACCCCAAATGGTCTAGATGCTGATATCACTAACCCACATAAATGCAAACAAACTCTTAATGTCAGTGCAGGTAGTCTTTACTTAAGTGCAGGTACATCGTTCACTCATATTAAGGAAAGACTCAAAGTTTGGGTGTCGAAAAGATTAATATCTCATGAAATAGGGGTTCAAGCAATTCAAGCTTGATGAACATCAATGACAATGATGTCTGTTCACATCAGTTCAGGCCTCGTTCTTCATCGACAATGATGTTTGAACACTGCAGTTCAAGCCTCGGGACTCAATGTCAACATAATGGCATCTGCTGACAACTCTTCAGGCCCCGTTCATCAAAGAAAAGAAAAGTGTACGCTTAAGTGCGCTTTATCTTCAGAAGAAGAGAAATCTTCTTGTTTATGACCATTCTCATCAACAAGCTTCATGCTCTTCCCATGCTCATTCAGTCATCAAGTGGATCAACGTCCATTGGAGTATATTCTTATTCACTCGTTTAATCAAAAATGGCAGTCATATGCAATTTTTGAGGGGGAGAAGGGTGAATAAACAAAATGTCAGTTATCAAGTGGATCTACTTACCGTTGATGGTATTCCTATTCACTCGCTCAATCAAAAATGATAGTCATATGCAATTTTTGAAGGGGAGAAGGGTGAATAAACTACATGTTAATTATTATTTGAGAAATGGTCATACGACTCTTCTTCAATACCTAATGTTCCACTTATTCCTTAAGGTGTTGATAATGACTCTCATGATATTGAAGTTGCACGCTTGAATAATGATCCGTTGTTTGGTATTCCTTTCCCAGAACCTGGTTCTGAAGAATCTATTTCATCACGGATTGTTGTTCCTTCCAATGTGCACTCTGTAAATCAACCACAAGAACATAAAGGAAAATGTTGGCTAAAACGTCAAAACGGCTAAGAATTTGGACATGGAATGTCAAGTGATCACGAAGTTTATTTGGTATCCCTTATTTGAGATTGAAGTTGACTTTCACAAAGGCGTGATCATATTTTACCTTGAAGTCGGGGTTAGTTGGATGCATGACGTTCAATGTAGAAACTAAGAACGTGCTAAAATAGTTTCTTGGATCGTTTTGAGCCTTAGGGTTCAACAATAACAATGAACAATTATATGCAGCGGAATAAGTAAAACAATCAATTGTTATTGACGCAAAGTTTTTCACCATCATCACCTCCAATTATATTTGATCAGAATATAACGTGTTACCTAACTGTAACAGGGATCTAAGACACCTCAGACCTTGGAGGTACGAAAACTAGTTCTAGGCATTTACAATCTACTACGCCCTAGAACACACACACACACCTTTAATCGATTACATTGTGGAAGACATGTTTAAAACCTGTACCCTATGTCTCTTTATATAATAGAGACATTAGGGTTTACAAAAGAATAAACTAAATAAATAAAAGATTCTGATAATCTTCCATCTTTTTGCACTTTCATCTTTTGTCACTTTAAGCCCTCTTGTTTCATTCTTGGTCGTTTTGTCTCATCAAATTAATAAACCCAACATTCAATGATAACTTGCTCGTGCTTAAAATTTATGATTGGGACTTGGATTATCTAGTTATACCCGATGTAAGGAGTTACAATGAAGTTCGCACGGGTTATAGCTATCACTTCAAGAGTTACATTGTAGTGCTCAGTGTCACATGCAGATGCAGATGTGGATAGTCTCAAGAGGTGTTGTACTTGCTTTGGCTCTTAGTTGAGTGTATAAGGGTACTTAGGAGTTTTCTTCTGCATCGTTCTTCAATCAACAACAGTACAAGATTAAGTAACAAATTTGGGGAATTCTTCGTCAGCATCAAGTTCGGTATATCGGGTTTGCTCCATCAGGTATCACTTCAAATAGCCTACTTAAGGGTTGCTAAAGATAGTCAGAGAGAGTTTCGGTAGCGGTTGATTCTCACTTGATACATTTGAGCCATTTTTGTTCTTCTCACAAGATGTCAAGTATATGTGCATAAAATGTGTTGCTGATTCTGAGGTATCAAAACCAGCAAGGGGAAAGGAGACATACATCTGAATGCACAACGAGTACACGTGATGAACTTTATATTTCCTCTTAATTGAAGTTATTCCGGGAAGACAAATGTCATAACCGCAGAGAAAATCAGTGTTTTAACTCGTGGCTTTTGGTGTATTATTCCAACTACGTGGGGGAAGAGATGTAAGAAACAGTTTCTGATGTTAAAAGAGGTTCACAATGGCAATTTCCTGAAGGGAGAAAAAGGGATTTTCGGGTCTTAATTGATCTTGATGTTACGTTTTTGACTTCATTAATGGGATTAAGTATGTACTTCGGGTTTTTGAGCTTCATACAATGAGACTGATTGCATCTCTTCAACTACTTGGGGGAAATTGTCTCTGGATACTTTCGGTATGCATTATTTCAGACTTCAGCGGGATGAAATGTGAGAAGAATTATTCAAGCGTGAGATGATACGTTGCTGATCTATTTGATGATCCCCGAACGGAGTATCACAATGATTATTCTTAAAAGGAGCAGCAATATTTGATGTGGTTTGGTACGAATTCTGTTGTACACTTTCCTTATGTAAGCTTGAAAGAGAGCTTTGAATCTGCTCAAAAAGAAGATTGTCGGTGTTGGGGAAGCTATCAAAGCGTCACTATTGAGAAGGCTCAAGTTCAGACGATTATTCAGGAGCCTCGAAAGCTTTGGTGGTGAAAATTTAAGAGAGGTTGACTACTGACTTCTACAATGTACAGAACGATATCCTTATTTCGGTATTCATGTCAACATCTTCTTAAACTGAATAATTTAGTTTGTACATATCTTAAACCAAATTGTAAATAGAAAATTATAAAACCAGAAAAATGTAAATAGAAAAATATTAAAACCAAGAAAAACCATAAAAATCGGAAAAATAGAAAATACCAAAAAAATAGTTGATCTAGGCATGTCTTCTGTTTATCGATAACATTTACGGTCCTAGAAATGTCATTCAATAATGACACGGGACTTTAAATGAAGCTCGAGCAGAAATTCAAATAAATTGTTAAAACATGTCATATGGCTTGCAGTTACTTCAGACTGTAACCCGTTCTTCATTATGGGGAAAGCACGTCGCCAAAAAGACGGCTGTTCCTCCCACTGGGTGAAGTTCACCCGGGCATGGATTACTTTATACCCATGTGTCTCCGATTTAATGTACGCTTTAGTGCATTATTTCTTGTAAAAGAAGAGAAATCTTCTTTGTATACAAATAATTTTCATTCTATGATTCTTCTGAAAATTATTTGTGTAACACATAGTGGTAACGTGTTGTTTGAAAATCAATCAGACTTAGAATCTTCATAAAAATTTGTCACTCAATCAATGACAATGGGTCATCGATTGAGGGGGAGAGTGATTTCAAATTTTATATCATCAAACGGGTTTCTTGGTTATCTCATAATTGTTAGAAAAGGTTTTGTAGTTAAAGGGGTATTTATTGAAGAGGAACTTACTAAGCTTTATCTAAAATGGCCAAATGTGTTAGTTGTTAGAAAGATTAGGGCATTATGTGCAATTTGCATATAGTTTCCTAGCTTTATGTAACTAGAAGGTCCATTTGTGTCACTTTGGAATCCTCGTTTAATCCCCTAAATACTTTAAAACTCAAAATCTAAAAGAAGTGAGAAAACCCATTGTGTTTGATGTTCTTGAATACTCCACAGGCATTTGTATGATCTGATTGAATGAGTTTCAAATGTTGATTGACTTTTGTTAGTCGATAGCTGTTTAATTGTTGTTGACGCATTGCTTATGCTCTCAGAATATGCTTAGGTATGTAGCTTTCGTATTAGAATCATGTCCCTAAGATCCTGAGCTGAATGTTGAAATATGTGTGAATTGCCATGTTCATGATTAATGGTTGACCTTCAGGCTAAATAGTGGTTTGATTATGATATGAATATGGTATTATGAATAGGCAAGCTGCTATGTGGTAGCGAGTAATGAAGAGTGAATCTGTATGTATGTATATCTGTGTTGATACTCTTATGCAGATTCCATGGCTGATATGAATATGCCTGCTCCCGATCTAACCATTTGATCAGATGTTCAAACTCTATTGACTGGCTCTGAATTCACCACAACAACAACATCGGCAGCAACAACAACACCTTCACCACCACCACCACCTTCACTTCAACAAAGCATTACTAATTCTAGTCTCGCTGAGTGGGGATCTACAATACTTGGGAAGTTTTGTTGGTGGATGGAAAATTGATGTTGACTACTGACTCCCTCAGAGAAGCGAATGATCACATCATCTGTGCGTAATGGTCAACATCATCTGTGTCGTAACAGTTACTTTGTACATAATAAGCAGTGAATAAAATGTGGTTGTTATGTGTCAGTGTATGATTTTTTAATTCAAAATCTTCCAAACTTATCATACTTGACACTAACATTCTCCCTCATTGATTGAGGGGGAGCATAGTAATGTTCCATTATCAGTATATATTGAATCAGACCACATTTTCTCCCATATTTTCTAAACTTATTTAAATCAATTGGGATCACAAATCTCAAAAGGTTTGAAATTTTTGATCGGGGGAGAGAATGTGATTTAAATATAAAATCTGATAAAATGTGATCTTTTGGACTCATGTGTAGGCTCCCAAATATGTGCTAAACTCTTTCGTATATCGATGCACATATTGAGGGGGAGCAAATGGTTTATGATGGCAATTGTGTAAGAATACCAAAGACCGACCAATCTTATTTTAATGCACTGGAGTTATAAGGATGGTGAGGTTAGGTATTAGTTCGCATGATCCAGCCAGAACCGGAGGGATCTTCCCAGGGACAATCCTATAGTTAGAATAGAAGTCCTTAGGAATGATTAAAAAGGAGAAAAGTGAATAAGGGAAGAGTGCAGACTGAGATGGAACTAGTACTGGAACAAACCCAACAAGGTTCTAGTAATGAAGTCTCGGTAAGCGCTGAAGGGGTTGAAGAATGAAAAAGAAATGTAAAGATAAAGGGTGAAAAGAAAGAAGCCCTCCTTACACTTTAGGCAGAGACCGGGTCAATACATATGCTGTCAGAATCACTTAGTTGATTGCTGACATTGAAGACAAGTATCATGGACCCAGTGATACGCTGCACAACCCTCCCTAGCCACTCAAGGTCCCTCAAAGGACCCTTGTTTCACTTGTCACGGAGATCAATATATTTCTATCATTTCTCTCACTCTGAGTTAGACGATATTGAAAAGGTGGCAGTCCTCTCCAGCCTCCGATCACTAAATCAAAATGCACTATTGAGTCTAGAGCCAAGAGATCATCAATAAATCTCATTAGGACACATTTCCAATATGCTTGCTATTTCATACACCGTGAAAAGCAAGAAAATATATATGAAGAGTCCTACGCATTATCCTCGTTGTATTGCCAGAACATCCGAGTGATACGTAAAGTATTCACAATAAAGATGGAAATCCTTCTAGAGCCAACATCAAACAAGCTCTTGGTGGGCGACATGTGAGATCCTTCATGGATCAAACTAGTGACAACTAGAAAGAAACGATGAGGCGATTCACATTTGAATCAAACTTGTTCCAGGAAATGGATTGACAGATGCTTTTGGAAAACCTTTCAATGTGCTTACCAACTGAGTTTCGAGCACATTGATTGTGAAAACTTTCAAACAAAAGTGTTCATGATAGAAATGTGATTCAATTTATAAAACCCTCGTCGTGTTGCATAAAATGTTTATCCAGTGACACGCGAGTGATTTTTCTAATCAATTTCTAATCAAACAGTGGGTATTTAATTCACTGATTCACTCTACCGTGCTGTCTGCTTTGAGACGTTCCGGTATGAGAACATGCTTTGTATGATGATTCTGATGTTAATTCGTTGGATGAGTCTATACAACAAGCTAGAAATTCCTGTCAAGGAGAATTCTCTTTAAAGGGAATTCTACCTGATCACAGGTCAGTCCTCACGGAACCGAAGGTTAATCCAACCACACCGAGCGAATGACAAAGCCATATTCGCTCCCCAACTTTATTGCTAACTGTTTTATTTCAGATTCATATAAAGATGGTGATGGTGGTTCCTGATTCCAATAGAGACGTGTCAATCCACACTCCATGCTCACACTTACAAATCATTATCAAAGACATCATGATAGATGAAAGACCTACAACACATCTTCTGCAACTCTGATGATAGTTATCATGATCCAGAAAAGTGTAAGCATGCAGTCCAAAGGTCACAACAAATCACATGGAGGCAATATTACTACAACGGATGAGCTTGGA
This sequence comes from Artemisia tridentata subsp. tridentata, assembly GCA_021014915.2. Classification (NCBI taxonomy): domain Eukaryota; kingdom Viridiplantae; phylum Streptophyta; class Magnoliopsida; order Asterales; family Asteraceae; genus Artemisia; species Artemisia tridentata. The sequence goes on from CP139506.1 coordinate 178,924,456, forward strand.
GATTTACGGTGGCTGATGATCTCAAAGAATGCTCAAAGATCACAACATCACATGGAAATAATACTGCAACAAGATGACTTGAAGACGTATGTTGGATGATGACCTCAAAGAATCCTCAAAGATCATCCAAGACAAATGAACAGTCATCAAAGATCCACGGCTGAAAGTACAAAGACTGAAGACTTTGAAGAATCAAAGTCTACGAGCTAGGAACTCTACTCTATGTAATAGAATGCTATAATTCAAAATGTAATTTCCGGGGTGACCTCCCTTAGGGGGAGATTGTTAGGAATATAAATATTCATATGAAGACTCGGTCACCCCGAGTATCTATTTAGCATTTATGTAGCTCGTAGGCTTATTAGTATTAGTTTAGTTAACGTAATATTAGTTTAGTTATTATAGTATTCGTGGAGTTGGGTCGGGTCTTTACCCACTGTCAGCTCACTCCACAGCCCACTCGGGGCACTTAAGTAAGTAGTATAAATACCCCTTCCCATGTGTGGGAAGGGATGGACCTTTTCACTTGCTCAATCTAATATTTCTCATTTTCTCTCTCTAAAAGGCTCCCATCCTCTCTCACTCTCTCTCTAGATTCGATTTATCTGTGTTTGTGTTATGATTTCTAGTAGCTTGCACCTACATATCTTGGGAAAATTTTATAGATCATTAAAAGTAAGATTATGAATATGATCGGGGAAAGCAAGGTTCTGTATGAAATTCTGGGACCAAACGTAAGAGGTCAAAATTTAGCAAACATTTATATAATTAACTCTCATATAATTATTAAGTGATCAAAAGTATATCAAGTGTGTATATATAAATGTTGTATGGATATAGATAAGTGTGTATATGAACAGCCTTCACATAGATAAGTGGGTATAAATCATCCAACAGTAAGACGCAAATCTCATCAAAGATATCATCAAACAAAATCACAAGTGAGGCATCAGCTTGGCAGGCAGGCACATGGCGGTAATAGGGTTAAGTTTTTGTAAAAGTGGTTATAGTCTAGGTTTTAAAAATATCCAGTTCTCTATAACCCTGGCTCTGATACCAATCTGTAACATCCCCAAAATTGGTACAGTGGAAGCATGTAAGTCATGGGGTGCTACTCAATTGGTATGACAACACCAAGTACAAAGAACGGTTTTACCTCAACCGTCTAGAAAAATTTCATAATCAAGAGCATCAAGTTTACATCATTCAAAAATAGTGCGGAAATACAGGTCCATATTAATAAAGTGGTCCCAAATATTTATCAGAGTAGTCTATGACCGTGCCATTGCCAAGCGCCTCCAAAAGTGAGTTATGCAGTAGTAAAGATCAAACACCCAAGATAAAACATGTTAAAATGTCAACACAAAGGTTGAGTGAATTAATAGGTTTAGTAGTAAAGCAGTTGATCACAATATTTCAAGATTTAGAGACAGTAGGTTACGTTTTTATACACTCATAAGCTGTTATTATTGCACTAAACTCATGAAACCAAAGCGTTAACAGAGTACCAACAATAACTGGTAGTATCGACAGTAATCGATATAATAATAGTATCAACAGTAATTGATAGTTGTCTTAGTAGGTAATTTGCCGTTTTATCTAGAGTTCTCAAATTTAGTGCGTTTGTTTGCCTACCCAGTCAACAAAAATGGGATTCGTCAATCCCAATGGGCCTATCCACAATATTCGCACTCACTCGCAAGTGATTAATGGTTCATGATGTAGGGACTTAAGTTTGGCAATAGTGGTACTTAGTGCTAATAAAATGTTCAGTTCAGAATACAGTTTTTAAGCAATTGTAATCATAGAAAAAGTAGCATGTATCTCACCCCTAAGAAGTTTACAAAAAAGTTAAAACAAGTACGAGTGGGGCTATGAACTCACCTCAGTGGTACAGTAGTCAAGATATAGTAATATCAAGTGTGTAAGGGAACGGCTCCAACACGCGACCTGGATTAATATGGCAATTCTTAGATTTCGATGGTTTATGTTCATGACCTTAACGAATAATGTTTGAAATGATAACGTTTGTAAAATAATTTGTATCATCGTTGCTTGTGTGGCAAATGCTTAAAGTTAAAAAATAAGGTTTCTAAATATTATTTAGGTTGTGTGTATTATATTAAGTATAATATATATATGATCTCGATGTTACGAAGTATGTAATGTACTCGTCTAGTATTTAACAAAAGTTAGTGGATGATAAGTTAAAATATTTATTTTAAATATTTTAAGTTGGTGAATGATAAATTATTAAAATGTTTGTATTATTTATCTTTAAGTTAACTGATTATATTATTCGTTTTGAAAAAACAATGTTGATACTTATATTGTGATACCATCGAATTATATTTTAAATGTAAGTTTTTATAAAAATTGACGCAACTCGTTCGTAAATATAAGTTTTTCAAAAATATTCTAAAGTTACAAAATTAACCCTTAACTTATATAAAGTTACACTTTACCCAAATCTTATATTATTTACATTTCTAGTCCAAAATTATAAAATTATTCTTTTTACTCATACTTTCTGAAAATGACAGTTTCTACCCTGGTTATTTAATTATTTCAGTTTTTAATCCAAAAGTCATAGTTGGCAGTTTTAACCCGATACTTTTCCAAAAGTTACATTTTTCACCCATGTTTCGTAAAATTTGCATTTTTAGTCCAAAAATCAATAAGGTGTAAAATTTACTTTTCTTTTAATGTGATAAGTTCATGTGGCTTATTTTGAGCTTATAGAAACTGCTTATTTCAAAATTGGTTACACGAATGGCTAATGGGCCTTAAGCCCCAATGAGGGTTCGTTTGGTTTTTAAAAGAAAACGTGTAAGAGATTTTTGAGTTTAGGACTCGTTTTAGTGATTTCAAAGAGTGTCTTTGCTTATTGCCACAGCTTATAGGGTAGCTTATTTGAAAAACAGTTTTGGGCATATAAGCCTGTTTAGGGTGCGTTTTGGTTTGTAAAGCAAACCGAACGGTTTGAATTTGATTTTAGCTTATCCCAAAGTACTTATTCAAGATTATTTCACTGCTTAACATTAGCTTCTCAGATATGGGCTTATACGGATTTAGGTTCTGGGCTTTTAAGGACCAACGAGAGGGTTGTTTACAAAAATCATAACCACATAGCTTATGTTTTCCACGCTTAGCTTTAGGACTTAGAAAGAGTGTAATCTAGCTTTTTAGGTTAGCTTATCTCAACAGCTTGTTTTATTAGCTTATAGAGAAACAGGTTGAGCTTATAAACTCAACAATTGTTCGTAAATAAAAAATAAAAACGAAGCTCGATCCTTATGAGGTTTTTACTAGGACAAGTTTTTATGATTTTTCATGAATACAAGTTAGTTTATGCTTAAGTATTTATTATGTGTTTCATCAGTGTATTACTCGATATTTTATAATATAGCTTATTAGCTTATACCTATAGTTACTCAACCACACAAGAACTTAAATACAACATGTAGCTTAGGTTGCATGTGTGCAATAAAACAAGTTTAGAAAACTGAAAAAAAAACATGTCACGTTTAAAAGAAGCTAACTAACGAGACCTTAAGCTACTCTACGTATTGAAATAGGTTCGAATACTTACAACACCAAAAAGGTAGTGACGGAATACGAAGGTGAGTATGAACGAGAACAAATGAGAACCCGACCCTTAGTCTAGTTTCCAAAGCTTTAAACCCGTATCTATCTTAACCAAATAACCCCTTAAGATCTTGTAAACCAAATGACTTGCTCCACTTCTTATTCGGCAGTAACACAAGGCACGAATGTGCTTTGTTTGTGTTTAGTTTTTGTGATGCAAACTAGTTAAGAGTTGAGTCTCGTAAGTAGAGGATTTGCACATGTATTAGGGGTTGACATTTCGGACCTAGGGTACTACTTGGTTCAGTCGAATGGCATAGGAAATAGAGGAAAGATGAATGTTGGGTTTCATAAGAGTTGACAACTCAAAGGTTACATGGCTTACATAAAGGAAATGTTGGTTAGTGGGGGACATGAGAGTACAAGGGGAGTACTTTAGGATGTGATTAGGACATAGAAGTACTTAGTGTTTAGGTATTAAAATTATGTGTGTGTATTCACAATGCTACAAGGGGTGCGTTAGATATGAAATTAAAAAGAGTGTATTTGTTTTCGTGTGACACAAAGCCACAAGGCTCAGCCAAAAGATTGGGCTCATTGGGCTCGTGCATGGGTTGAAGCCCAATGAAAAAGTGAAAGGGTGTGTTTGTTTGGCTACTAGGTACGGGCCGAAGCCCAGTTGTACTAAAGGGTATGTTTCATTTTTGTTGTGGGTCGCAAAGGCCCAAAAGAAATTTGTCGGGTTTGATTAGCCCGTTATTTAAAATAATGTGGTACGCGTGTGAGCTTGTTTGAAATGAAATGTGAGTCACGTCACATAGTTAGTTGACGAATATAATTCGTAGCTGCATTGCTTAAAAAATTAACTCGTAAAAATGGTTAATTAAACTTTTAAAATGAATTACTTCGTGTTTAACATTAATTAATGATTGGGTAAATTACGGGATATTACAGATATCAAGTTCTTTTCAATTCAGGAATATACATGACATTGTGTAACACAAAACTTGACCCATCCCTCAATGTAACACAAAACTTGACCCATCCCTCAATTGTACCCTCACCTTGCCAATAGCTTTTGCACTCCCTGTTGTTACCCAACAATACCTTGCTCCCATCGCATTCCAGAAAATAAAAAAATAAATCTAACCTGGGTGTCATGTGGTATGAACCTCCTGAATCAATAATCTAATCTAGCAATGCATCTTCACTCATCACCATCATCACCTTAGAACCTTCATAGATTGAACCATTGGATCTTGGCTGATCATATTTCTTGGCATAACCTGTTGACTTCTTGGGATTATTTTTCAGATAGTTTCTCTTCAAGTGCTCCTCAGATTGAAAAATATAGCACTTGAGTCTTCCACCTCGAGACTTCGATCTTGACTTTCCCCTTGACTAATGTGAATCCCTGAGTTAAGTCCTTCCCCTGAAGTATAACCCTTCACCATTATCTCCCTTCGCCTTAGACCTTTCTTTGATTTTATTTGAATTTAGTGTGGCCATCACCTCCTCCAAAGTTAAAGCTTCTCGTCCAAATGGCAAGGCATCCACAAATTGTTCGTATGATGCTGGTAAAGAAGTGAGTAATAATAAAGCAAGAACTTCATCCTTGAATTTTACCTCAATATTTGCTAGATCAAGAACAGTTTTGTTGAACTCGTTTATATGCTCGGAAATCTTTAATCCAGAAGGAATGTAGAATGTATACAACTTCTTCTTCATGTACAACTTGTTGGCCAAGGACTTTTTTATGTACAAATTCTCGAGCTTGGTCCAAACACGGTTGCAGTCGTCTCCCCGGTAACCTCTCTGAGAACCTTATTACCTAAACATAAAATGGCGGCACGGTGACTTGCTGATCCAGAGTTTGCTTCTTGCTCTTGCTCTTGCTCTTGCTCTGCATCTCTAACAACTTGTGCAACTCCCAATATATGAGCAGTCAAAGGTGTGTTTGTTCCAGAAAACTTGATACACTTTTTAGATAGAAAAGTAAACACCTTTGGTGGAAGTTTGACAGTGGGTAAAAAACTTTGAGGTTTAGGGACATCCTCAAGTTGATTGTTCAAGAATAACTGAACAAACCTTGGATACATTAAGAATGGTGTACCATTAGCAATGTGTGAAAGCATACCATCAAGAATTAGTCTTGAAAAGTTGAATCGTTGATCGGTAGCCAAACCCACTAATGCAGATGCAATATTTTGACCAAATTGATCAAAAGAAGTACTCTTGGGACTTAAGCAGTGAAGTAAGACATGAATTAGGTACTTCCAATGAGAACAAAACAAAGGCTTCTGAAAAGTAAGTTTCGTAAGATCTCCCTCATAGCCTATATCGCTTAAAGTGTCCCAAAGCACTTGTTTGTCAAAACGAACAGCCCCTCCTTCATCATTAAACATCAAAGTATCCCTAACTGTGGCTTCAGAAATCCTAATAGTTCGTCCAGCAACCGTAGCCCTAATTAAAGAATCATCTTCAACCATTGCAGTAGCCCAAAATTCTTGTATCCATGGACCAATAACATCAGGATCAACTAAAATAGAGTAGTTGATGGAAGACCCAGTTAAGAAATCAATGATCGCATGAAAATCAACATTATCCCCTGTCTTGTCTAAATTAGCGATCATATTGTGTTTGCTAACTGTGAATCAATTAGCCATGATGAGTCGTAGAGAAGGATTCGCTTTGAGTGTGTGTTTCGTTAAAAATATTGTGTTGGAAGAGTGAATGAGGGATCTCGAATGAAGTTAAAAGGCGGGGAATAGGTGAGAGTTTCTTTAAATAGGATGGAAACAAATCAAACTCAAAATAATAAAGTTACCGTTTTGATGGACTTATTATCTCCGCCGTAAGGAATTAATTAACCGTAGCCCCACATTTTTTTTGACCGTTGGAACAGTACGTCCATGTAAGCAGTACGTTGAAGCAGTACTTTGCTAAGCCAGTACATTAAGTAACAAAGCAGTACGTTCCATCTTCTTATCCACAATCAACACTTCAAACTTAAACCAAGAACTTGTAAATGGTTCATGCATAAGTTCTAACTAATAACTACGTTGCCTCCCCTCAAATACAACATATGGGCTAAACTAAACTACTAAAAACCAATACTTTCATTAAGAACTAAAAGAAAGTATACTAACTAATACTAAAGCCTCCCCTCAAATGTAGCCTAGTAGTTAATCATCCCAATGCTCACAACTAAGTGGTTGAATCTTGAAACATCAAATCCCTTTGTGAGTAGATCAGCTACATTATCATCTGTGTGAACCTTGACCACATTTATAAGCCTGTGCTCATAACAATCCCGAATGAAGTGATGCCTAATCTGAATATGCTTGGTCTTGGAGTGATAAACTGGATTCTTCACAATACAGATGGTACTCTCATTATCAATGTTGATAGGAGTGTTTTTGAAGTTGAATCCATAATCCAAGAGTTGATTTTGCATCCACAAAACTTGTCCACAACAGCTTGCAGCAGCAACTTACATTGCCAGGAGACTAATCTTCTTCCAAGATATTGACATCCTCCTGAGGTTGATCTTCTATCATAGTTATCTCCTGCATAATCACTATCTGAAAAAGCTTCCAAGTGAAAAGGTGACTCCTTAGGATACCATAATCCTAACTTTGGTTGATGCTTGAGATATCGAAAAATCCTCTTGACTGCATACATATGTGAAACCTTGGGTGTAACCTGATATCTTGCACACAAGCAAACAGCAAACATGATGTCAGGTCTTGATGCAGTTAAGTACATAAGACAACCAATCATAGATCTATAAAGCTTGACATCCACAGCTTGTCCATCTTCATCCTTGCCTAATGGTTTATTGTTATCAATGGGTGTGGTGGCAGGCCTGAGATTTGGAAGGTCAAATCTTTTAAGTATGTCTGCAACATACTTTTCTTGGTTAATGAAGATTCCATCTCTTGTTTGTCTAACTTGAAGCCCCAAAAAGAAAGTTAATTCTCCCATAGAACTCATTTGAAACTCCTTTTGCATAAGTTCTTCAAATTCTTTCACCATAGACTTCTTTGTGGCTCCAAAGATAATATCATCCACATAGACTTGAACTAACATAATGTCTTTCTTATCTCTTTTGATAAACAAAGTCTTATCAATTGCTCCTCTCCTATAACCATGTTGTAATATAAAATTTGAAAGTCTTTCATACCAAGCTCTGGGAGCTTGATGAAGGTCATACAGTGCCTTGATCACCTTGTAGACTTTGTTTGGATGTGCAGGATCTTCAAATCCAGGAGGTTGTTTAACATAAACTTCCTCAGAAATTATGCCATAAAGGAAAGCAATTTTCACATCCATTTGGTAGACAGGAAATCCCATGTATGATGCAAAGGCAAGAAATAACCTAATTGCCTCTACCCTTGCAACAGGAGCAAACACTTCATCATAATCCACTCCTTCTTCTTGGCGATATCCTTGTGCAACCAATCTAGCTTTATTTTTGATAACATTCCCTCTTTCATCTCTTTTGATTCTGAAAACCCATCTTGTACCAATGACTCTTTTGCCATCTGGTAGATCACATAATACCCAGACTTCTTGAAGCTTGAATTGTAGAAGCTCCTCTTGCATGGCTTCAACCCAACTTTCATCAGCTAAAGCTTGAGCTACCTTCTTGGGTTCTTCTTGAGATAGAAAACAAGCAAACAGGCATGTTTGTTGATCCTTGTGATTCATCCTGTTTTGTTTGTAAACAAAGCTAAGTAAAGCAGTATGTTGCTTAGAAAGACCTTTAACTTTGTTTCTTGTAACCACTCCTGAAGAGGGTGATCCAATAATGTTGCTTTGAGGATGAGCTTTATGAACTATCAATGTAGGAGTTGGTGGAACTGGAAGATCAGATTCCAAATTAGTAAAATCAATCCCTTCACTGGTAGTTGAGAAAATACCTTCTTGATTAAGCTCATCATCAATTTATTCTAATCCAGGAATGTTAGCATTATCCAAACCATCATCATCAACATTGGAATCATCAGCATTGTTCCAATTTGATGGTTCTAAAACACCAGAAGTACTGTCAAAAGGATCATCAGTACTTTGATCAAAAGTACTGTGGGCAGTATCTTGAATTTTACCCTTTTTCTTTGTAGCTTCATAAGCCCTCCTTTGTTCATCTTCATAGGATTGTGCTATAGTTTCTTGAAAAAGCATCCTATTAAGTTCATCTTGTATGGCTTGATCTTCATCAGATACTGTATTGGTTGGTTGAGCAGTACTTTGTTCCTCATCAGTAACTTCAGGTTCTTTGTCAGGAACATCTTCTGGTCTAACATTGACTCCATGAACAATGTATTGTGAATCATCTTCTTTGTGATTAGCCTGATTCTCTTCTCTAACAGGCTCATAATTCATAGATGGAGTGAACTTGAGATCAAGATCAAACATCCAATCAGGACCTTTACCTTTCTGAGTTTCTTTATCTTCCAAAAATTCAACATGAAGACAATCTTGAACCTTTTTGGTACTCCTGTTATAGACTCTAAAACCTTTGCTATTTGTACAATAACCCAATAGATATCCTTCATCTGACTTACCATCAAATTTTCCTAGAGAATCAATAGTATTTAGAATAGTCAGAGAACAGCCAAAAGGTTTTAGAAAACGAATGTTTGGTTTCTTTCCCATTAGTAACTCATAAGGTGTCTTCATCTGAGGTTTAGTTACTGAAACTCTATTTAGTACATAGCAAGCAGTACTTATGGCTTCAGCCCAAAAGAGAATAGGTAATTGGGAATCTGCAAGCATTGTTCTAGCTGCTTCTATCAAAGTCCTGTTCTTTCTTTCTGCAACACCATTCTGCTGTGGTGTTCTAGCAATGCTAAATTCTCTCTTGATCCCTTTCTTGGCACAGAATTCATCCATATGCTTGTTCTTGAATTCTGTTCCATTATCACATCTAATACCTCTTACTTTGAGTCTTAATTGATTTTCAAGGGCTACTATCAGGTCATGGATAGCATCAAAGGTTTCATCTTTGAATCCCAAGAAAAAGACCCAGCTAAATCTGCTACAATCATCTGTCACAACCAAGCAGTACTTCTTCTTGTTTAAACTTTCTACTGAAACTGGTCCAAACAGATCCATGTGTAGCAACTCCAAAGGTTCTCTAATATCTCCTTCCCCAAGCTTCTTACATGAAGCTTTATGTTGTTTACCCTTCTTGCAAGCCAAACATGAATGATCAGTCTTGAATGTTTTGGAAGGTAAACCTCTAACTAAATTTCCTTTGACTAGCTTGTTTATGTTCTTGAAATTTACATGACCTAGTCTTCTGTGCCACAGATGTGCTTCTTCCAATGATGCCTTTGCTACTAAACATGTTGCTCTCCCAGCAGAATTGAGAGTCTTTAAGTCTAAACTGTACACATCATTGGTTCTTGGTACTCTCAAAGTTACCAAGTGATCATCAACAAAACTTAAACTCAGGAGAGAGAATGAGACATTCTGTATCAGTAAACAGAATGGGGTACTTCTTGTCACAAATCTGAGATACTGACAAAAGATTAAACTTGAGCTCCTTCACATATCTAACATTCTCAAAATCAATACATCCAGCCTTGATTGTTCCTTTGCCAGTGATTCTCCCTCCATCAGGATCATTACCAAATGCAACTCTTCCTCCATAATATGCCTTAAAATCTGACAGGATCTCCTTGTCCCCTGTCATGCTGCCAGAGCAACCACTATCAACAATAATATGATCTTTAAGCTCCTCCTCTGGGTTGCCCTCAGAGACATTGGATGAACTTGGTGAAGTAGCTACCATAGCAATCTGAACAGGTTCATCTTCATCCTCCATGCTCCAGTCAAAGCTTCCAAGACCATCTCTTGATTCCAAAGCAGCATATCCTGGTTCCTCATCAAAAGCTGTGCTCCAATCAAACTCTTCCATTGCAACCATAGAATAGGTTACTGGTTCATCATCAAATTCAGCACTCCAGTCAATCTCTGCTAGATTTTCTTGAGCCACCAAAGCTTTTGGTTGTGATTCAGTAATAGGAACCTCCTTTCTTTCAACCTTGGGTTGTTCAATCATCCTGTTTGCCTGATATTTTGCAAACTTGCATTCCCTTGCAAAGTGTCCAAGCTTTTGACAATTGAAACATTCAATCTTGGATTTGTCAAAAGTTATACCTTGTTTGGCTTTGAAATCAATTCCCCTTCCTGTCTTGTTCATGAACTTCTTGATCCTTGCAGTGATCATGGCTACTTGCCATCTTATGTCAATCTCCTCTAAAGCATCTTCTTCAATCTGCAACAAGTCTTCTTGATAGGTAACAGGTAAAGTGGCTTGTTGTGCAAAGAAGGAACATACAACATCATCAGAATTGGTGTTGTTTGTTGGTGATGGGTTGGGGGTAGTTGTGGTTGTGCAAACATGCTGTGTATCACCAACAGTACTTTGAGAAGGATAAGCAGTACTTTTAGTAGAAGTACTGCTTCTGTTTTCAGAAGATACAAAAGCTATGTTGTGAGTTTTCTAAGAACTGTGACCATTCATCTCTTGCTCGTACACTTTCAAATTGTTGTAGAGATCATCAAAGTCCATAGACTCCAATCCAGGTTGTCCTCTAATCATAGTAGCAACCACATGCCAGACAGATGGCAAACTCTTTAAGAACTTTAAATTTGCATCTTCAACAGATACCTCTGCTCCATACAGTTCTAGCATACTAAGTAGATTTTGGAATCTGTCATAGGCAGCATCAAGACCTTCTCTTTCACCAACAGTGAAAGTTTCAAACTGCTGCTTCAATAAGTTTCTATGCATCTTCTTTGAAGCATCATTACCTCCAAATCTTGTCTTGATCGCAGCCCACAATTGCTTTGCATCCTTAGCATCATGGAACTTTAGTAGGTGACCATCAGGAATAGCAGACAACAGTATGTTGAGAGCCTTATCTTGATTTCTCTTTGTAGCTGCTGGCAAGGTTGGTTGAGGTGGTTTGGGTTGGCCTTCAACATGCACAGGTTCGTCAAGAACAACATTACCATTGACAATCACATCCCATAGAGCATGGTCTGTAATAGCAAGGTACTGCCTCATCTTCATGCTCCAGAGATCATATTCTCCCTTCTTGATGATAGGAATTCTGAGTGATGTGATGGATGGGATAGGTGCAGCTTCAGTCGACATCGTTTAGGGTTTGTTGATAAATCGGTTTTAAGGGTTTCTTCTTAATCAGAGTCTCCACACAAGCTCTGATACCACTTGTTGGATCGATATACTCTAACCAAACTAACTTGTAGCTTGTCTACGGTTTAATAACTTTGAATAAATTCAAAACTATTAATGATGAAACACTGATATACTTTGCTAAGTATGCGGAATCTACTTCTACAAAGCTAAGAAGAATTAATAAACAACTTCGAATATTATTAAAACCTTGAACCTGCTCTCTTACACAGATTCACTAACAAACTCTAATCACTAATACTCTAATAAGCTTCTAATATTCGTATGAACTTATCTCTCTAAAATCGCATATCTCTAATGCCAACCTAGGGATCCTTTTATAGGCACAAGGAAAACCCTAGTCGGTTTACAATACTTGAACGACAAGTAATTCTAATTATAACTCTAATCTAATACGAACATTCTAGAATTACACATTAGTCCTTAAACAATTTGCATAACAGTCCTTCAACGAGCAGCAGTACTTTGACTTGATTAGCAGTACTTCGACTTCCAGCAGTACTTTAACTTTATAGCCCAACAAGATGACTTTAAATGAACCATTTGATTTTGAACCTCCGATGATGACTTAGACTATTTGGACCTTTGCTTTGACCTAGACTTTTGACCTTTCAGTTTGATACCCGAGCCAAGTTCGTTTCCTAGCCATGAAGGTAATGTGGCTGTGTCATTGATGCACCAATGGCATAACTTTAGTGTGGTTGAGTGATGTTCTACACTGTCCCCATATTGTTCGTAACGTGCACATTATATTTATTATTGGCCTATATTATTGTTCGGGGGGCGTATGGATGCATCCTAGGTTAGTGTTTGTATTAATGGATATTATATTATATTATTCGGTGATTGATGTTGTGTGCAATACACGTCTTTCACAAAGTTCGGGAGCTGATCACTCCAATTTGATACATGAGGTCACCCCTCATATTATCTGGTGACTTGAGAGGCATCCCCTCTAGATTGCTACAGGGTTAATATATTTGATTTGTTCGGGCTCGTGGGGGATTACAGATCCTTTTATTTCTTTTCTTTTCATTTCATTCTTATTATATTCTTTGCCTTTGACTCGTATATCCCAATGCACTAAACTATACATGTTCGTTTTCTTTTGCTTTCGTTTTCGTTTCTATATATCTGTTCACTGGGCTTTTTAAGCTCAGCCGCGTTTCTTTTCCCGCGGCAGGTTTTAGTTGGAATGCTGGGTATGAGTGAAGGGACTTTTGGACTTAGAAGATCGTGATAGTTATTCTGAAGTAGAAGTTACTAGAAGGATTTGCATTTGCGGACTTAGTATTTAGCTTTTGTTCCTTTGTAGCCTTGTGTATTCAGTATTTCATTTGTAACCTTTGAGGATCCTCGTATTACTATTGAATGTATGTTGTGTTTTGATCTGATATGAAACCATTAATGTGATACTTCTACCCCTGCCTGAAACGACTACGTGTTTGTTTAATTTCAGAGCGCGAAGTTTCCTTCTGATGAATTAATTTTATTCTTAGAATCGCCTTCTGTATTCGTAAACGACTGCTATGACGATTAGGGACGCTAATAGTATTAGCTAAAGCTCTGACTGTTTTGTGAATTTGATAAATAATGTTTTTCTCGAGAGTACTTGGGCAAATGGTCATTGTATGACTTAATAGTACGTTCGGAGACGAGGAAGAGCATGAAAATCATCTTTGCACTTTGTTAGGAAAGTCGTCAATCATTTGTGCATACTGAGAGATTGATATTTTTTGAGACAACGATGTTCTTAGTTGAAGATGTCTCTTTAATTCCCGCGAGCTTTGAAAACTATCACCAAGTGGTCAAGACCGATAACAGAAGGGAGAACTGAAACCTTTTGAACTTTGCAGAAGAATTCTGGGAGATGTTTGCAACTTAGGATACCATTGAGAAATTTCGTGAACAGAGAGAAACAGCTTAGTTTGATTTAGAATGGAGTTTTGGAAAAGATGAAAGAGAAGTTAGCTTCCATACCCTCGGGCGGGACAATCTTTGGGAGAAATCAGAAAGAGACTCGGTTATACTCCCTTACAGCACAGAAGGTTTTTGGTATACATTAGGACAACTAGAGACATATCAGAAGAATCATTTCACTGCATGACCTGGAGTTGACAAAGACGGTGGCTACCCTGAAGAGTGAAGACATTCCTTACAAGGTAGAAGTGTTGGCGATGCAGAAGAAGAAATTTAGTCAAGATGGCGAACCTGGAGCTGATGAAGACATGCAGTCTAATTTTCCTATTCATCTTGGTTGTACTAAGATGAATTGAGAGCGGAAGCAGACTGGATGATGGAGAGATTCAAAGATCGTGCCAGAAATCCACATTACTCCATCAAATTCCAAGAAGAACTACAGGAGGCTCGACGAACCAGACACAAGTTCCCAATTTTGGTTTCACTTTCCGACTGATGGACAAATGAAGACAGATTAACCGGACTTGAGGAGATTGGAGGTGTTGAATGGACGGAGTTTAGAAACAGACCCTTTATGTTTGGAAGAATTGATTCTGGGAAGACCGAAGATTGTGACGACTAACTTTCACTTCCGTAGACCCTCTTAAGTTTCGTTATATAGTAATAAGATCCTTTAACGATTTAAGTTCCCTAGAAGCATTTCTGTTCGTGTTCATTTTTCGTATGTTCGGTGATGGCTTTGTTTTGAGAGATTTTGGCGAATTGTGGAAGGTATGATGCTTGTGACGGCGTACTTCACTTCTGCTAGGAAACCTGGAATTCCAATACCCTTGCGAATAGTTTTGTTTTCTCTTTTGACGATGGCATTTGATTTTGTTGACCTTTGAGACTATAGAAGTACTAGGTGAATTAAGATATGTGGTTTTGATTTCGACTTGAGATAAAGTATGACCATCATAAGGGCATATTTATATGATGCCAGTATTATGACGTCTGGCCAACGTGATAATACTTACATCATATAACGTGCACTTGTTGTGGGCATAGGATATCTTGGGAAGTACCTAGGAAGTTTAGAATTTAAATCCCATTGGATTATTCGTGATTAGTGAGACGTTAGGTTCATTCTACCTATTCGTGGACTCTATTTTCGTTCATTTGATATCTGGGTGAGTTTGGAATCTCGTTTTGCATTCTGTTGACCTCGGCTATAAATCTTAGATTCTTGTAAAAGCTCTCTTCTGTTGACACAATCAATTTGATTTGAAATCTTTTTTGTATTCCATATGAGCTTTCCGGGAGATTCACCTATCCTCCATTTTGTTGCATGGTCTTTTGATCGGAAACAATCTAATTTGTCTCTTTCTGAGGAAATTTAAACCTACTTCGTTTTGATTTGAGTCATGAGAAATAAAGTTATTCCATTTGTGAAGATTCTTTGGAGGAATCACCCAGAGCGTGAAGCTACCTGGGAGACCGAGGAATCGATATGAGCTAGTTATCCGCATTTCGAATTTTGATCCGGTATGTCTTTGTTCGTTTTCCGTTCTATTTCATTTCCGTTTCTTTGCAAATTTCGAGGACAAAATTTTTCTTTTTAGAGGGGAAGAAGATGTAATACCTAAAAATCCAAAATGTGCAAAATGACCAAAATGCCCCTACAATTTTAAAAATTTATTTAAAAGCTTATAAATCACCAAATAAATTCCAAACCTTCGGGAATGAACTAGATATGAAGCCAAATAATTTTTGTGACTACATTTTAACATTTAGAAAAGTAAAAAATATACAAAATAATTGTTTTGTCCGATTTATATATAATTCGTGTATTATTAAGTATTATTAGTATAAAATAAATGCAAATAAAATTAGGAAATTATCACAATCAGTATTTGAGCTTAATTAGACTTTCTTGGGCCGAAATTCATTGATCCTTATCACATATACACGTTTTTGTATTTTATTATATATAGAAAATATATACCGAAACCTTAAACCCTTTACAAAAATCGACCAGCCTTCATTCGACCTAGTAAAATTCGTGGCTTATTTTTCTGGAGTTCTGCATCATCTAAGGAAGCTTAGAAAATTGTTTGGAGGACGTGGGATTCGTTGGTTTGATCGCTTGTGAATTGTTTTGTCGGATTAGCTTTAGCGAGAGGTACAAATTTGTTTTATCCCTTTCACACGTTCGATTGTGCATGTATTATTTTTCTTAAGTTCTTAGCATCATATAAGACTCAAATAAAATATATAACACGAATCATGCATGCTAAATAGGTCGTAATGAATTTTGAGAGCAAAAACGTATATAAAATCTAAAACGAGTCATACGATTTATCCAGGAGTGGTAATTAATTATTTTGGACTCTATACGACTTATATGGTCTGGGAAAAAAATACTAGTTCGAATTGTGGAAGCTTGAATGGATCGTAGCTAATTATTCTATAAATCGTATATTAAGTATCGAATGGAAGAAAAATAAATAGAAACCCTAGAACACATTAAGGTTAGGGTTTGGTACCTAAAATCTGGTCAATAAATGCAAACTAATGATGAGGCAATGATTGGTTGTTGCTTAGATGAGATAGGGTTTTGATTTGCTTATTAAAAGTGTTATACGATCTGATAAATAAATAAGGAGGACTTATTTTGTCAACTTTGAAACTTAAAGGTTATTTTTATAATGTTAATTAGGTCAATACAAATATATAAAAATTATAAGATGAGGTCCTTATGTGTAAAATTTGCAAGATAATGATTTAATTGTTAATATATGGTTCGAATTAGAAATTAATTAACTAAAGGGACTAATTATGTAAATATGTAAAACATGGAGGTTTAAATCGTATCATGCATAACTATGAGGGTATATTCTGTAATTTAATAAATAAAATGGCTTGTGATGTGATTTTGAATATAGTAAGGGTTAAAGTGTAAATTATGTAACTATAAGGTTTATTTTGTAATTTTAATAACTAAAGGGTGTAAATTGTAAATAATGAAACTTAAAGGACTAAAGTGTGATTCTGAATCCATTATGTGTTTTAAACTAGTAATTTGTAATAGTTTCATTTAAAACCCTTAACTTTAGAATATTTACAATTAAAACCTTAATTTATGGGAACTTGTCATATTTAACCCTGAACTTTTGTAACTTGCTAAAATATACCTTAATCCCGTAATAAGGCTTGATTAATGACTTAACCTAAATTGGTGATATTATAATCTTTCTAATTCTGGAAATCTGCTAATTATGGAAACTTGCTAATTCGGGAAACCTGCTAAATCTGAAAAGTTACTAAAAATAGAAAGTTACTTAAAATGGAAAGATAAATAAAAACCACTTGTCATTCTGTCTTCTACTCCCTTAGGTTCGAGGAAGGAGTAATTTGATCCTTGTCATTTGCTATCCTTGTGTTCTGCTAATAAGGTACAGATATTCTGCCCTTCTTGTAAGGTGCCTTCGTTTCTCTTGACCTCTTGTTTTGATTCGTTTAGGATTTCCCTAAGCCATTGCTATGTTCCCCTACACTTTGATTCGTTTGTTTGATTCATTTTGACTTGATGTTCGATATGACCCCTTTTGCTTTGAGCCTCTATAATGATCCATTTGATATTCGTTCGTTACCTGGTGATATTAGTATTCGACTCACTTGATACTTCGAGGGTTCATTTGATTTTGGTAACTAGATGTGAAAACCTTTTTAATTATATTATGGAAATGTTTTGAGGAAAAACTATTTTTAAAATGATGTTTATGAAATATGCGCTACCACTTTTAATTTGGAATTTGGCTAAGCTTTTATGAAAACTACGTTTAAAGACTACTTTTGTGAAAACCATTATTAAAGATTATTTTTGTGAAAATCATTTGATAAAGTTGACTTTAAATGAACCATTTGATTTTGAACCTCCGATGATGACTTAGACTATTTGGACCTTTGCTTTGACCTAGACTTTTGACCTTTCAGTTTGATACCCGAGCCAAGTTCGTTTCCTAGCCATGAAGGTAATGTGGCTGTGTCATTGATGCACCAATGGCATAACTTTAGTGTGGTTGAGTGATGTTCCACACCGTCCCCATATTGTTCGTAACGTGCACATTATATTTATTATTGGCCTATATTATTGTTCGGGGGGCGTATGGATGCATCCTAGGTTAGTGTTTGTATTAATGGATATTATATTATATTGTTCGGTGATTGATGTTGTGTGCAATACACGTCTTTCACAAAGTTCAGGAGCTGATCACTCCAATTTGATACATGAGGTCACCCCTCATATTATCTGGTGACTTGAGAGGCATCCCCTCTAGATTGCTACAGGGTTAATATATTTGATTTGTTCAGGCTCGTGGGGGATTACTGATCCTTTTATTTCTTTTCTTTTCATTTCATTCTTATTCAGGGCCGGATTTGAGCATGTGCGGGGTGATCAACCGCACAGGGCCTCAAATTTTATAGGGGCACCATGATTATAGCACGTATATACATTTAGTTCAAGTTCGAGCATAAATTTGAGTCATATGTGCTGTGAAATGTGATATACTTTGATCCATACATAAAGTAAGATGAAAAACTTTTAGTTTTAATTGATTTTCAACAGGATGCATAAACAGGGGTTGTGGGTCTCTGTTACAACGAAGAAGAAGATAACTTTAAATGTTTCGCATTTTAAATCCTTTAACTTATGTAGTTTGTACATTATTCTCTTATAACTATTATTTTCAAACTAGTGTAAGGTGGTTTACAAATATGACAATTTCAACCCTCAAGGTTGATAAAATTATTAAAGGTTAGTATGATAGGTTTGTGTATTTATAAAATTATCTTATTTATTATCAAAATTGTTTCAAACAAAAATTTATAACATTACAAGTTTGACGTTTTGTTTTCAGCATTAATGTTTTTGAAGACTTAACTAACTAAAGCAATATCTTGGTTTTTAACCTTAACTAATTTTACAAATATGCAAATTCTTTCGTGTTTAATAAGTGTACATTATAATGATCGCACGGGGCCTCCAAAAACGATGGGACGGCCCTGTTATTTCTTTTCTTTTCATTTCATTCTTATTCTATTCTTTGCCTTTGACTCGTATATCCCAATGCACTAAACTATACATGTTCGTTTTCTTTTGCTTTCGTTTTCGTTTCTATATATCTGTTCACTGGGCTTTTTAAGCTCAGCCGCGTTTCTTTTCCCGCGGCAGGTTTTAGTTGGAATGCTGGGTATGAGTGAAGGGACTTTTGGACTTAGAAGATCGTGATAGTTATTCTGAAGTAGAAGTTACTAGAAGGATTTGCATTTGCGGACTTAGTATTTAGCTTTTGTTCCTTTGTAGCCTTGTGTATTCAGTATTTCATTTGTAACCTTTGAGGATCCTTGTATTACTATTGAATGTATGATGTGTTTTGATCTGATATGAAACCATTAATGTGATACTTCTACCCCTGCCGGGTTGGGGTGTTACAGGCTTCAACTTCAACAAATGATGAATCTTCTTCAGATAAAACTAAAGAAGGGATTGAAGATGAAAACAAGGAAGATGAACAAGAAGAACAAGATAGCAGTACAATTATTATTCCTATTGCTGAGCCAAAAGTTCTTACTGTTGAGACAGAGCAAGATACTGCCAGGCAAACAGTTCATACTGCTAGGCCAAATGTTTCTACTGCTGGCCCATCAATCTCAACTGAAGCAGATTTCTCAGAAGAAGATGTGGATTTCAATAATCTCCCACCTAACTATCATGTTCCTATAACACCACACTCTAGGATTCACAAAGTCCACTCCCTGGACAATGTGATTGGAGATGTACAATCAGGGGTGAAGACAAGACAACAACTGATGTCTTCAGACCAACAAGGGCTTATTGATGCCCTTTATGCTTCAAATTAGCATGAGTTTTTAAACTCTTGCTTGTTTGTATGTTTTCTATCACAAGCAGAACCAAAGAATGTTCTTAAAGCCCTAGATGATTCAAGCTGGGTAGAGGCTATGCAAGAAGAGCTTCTTCAGTTCAAGATTCAGAAGGTATGGGTGCTAGTTGATTTACCCAAGGGTGTAAGGGTAATTGGCACTAGATGGGTTTTCAGAAATAAAAGGGATGAAAGGGGCATAGTGATTAGGAATAAGGCTAGATTAGTAGCCCAAGGGTACACACAAGAAGAAGGGATAGACTATGAAGAGGTTTTTGCTCCAGTAGCAAGGATTGAAGCCATTAGATTATTTTTGGCTTATGCTTCATTTATGGGCTTCACAGTTTATCAAATGGATGTCAAGAGTGCATTTTTATATGGTACTATTGAAGAAGAGGTGTATGTCTCACAACCTCCAGGGTTTACTGACCCAGATCATCCAGACAAGGTGTACAAGGTAGTTAAGGCTCTTTATGGCCTTCATCAGGCACCAAGAGCATGGTATGAAACACTGGCTTCCTATTTGACTGAAAATGGATTTCAAAGAGGCAAGAATGATCAGACATTATTCATCAAGAAGCACAAGAATGATCTTTTACTAGTTCAGGTGTATGTGGATGATATCATCTTTGGATCTACAAGGAAGGAGATGTGTTTGGAGTTTGAGAAACTTATGCATGATAAGTTTCAGATGAGTTCCATGGGGGAACTTACATTCTTTTTGGGTCTGCAAGTTAAGCAATCATATGAAGGCATATTTATTAGTCAAGATAAGTATGTTGCAGAGATTCTTAGAAAATTTCAATTTGCTAATTCAAAAGTAGCAAGCACAACAATAGACTCTGAGAAGCCACTTCTTAAAGATTTAGATGGAGAAAATGTAGATGTACACACATACAGATCTATGATAGGCTCTTTGATGTATCTCACATCATCAAGACCTTATATCATGTTCTCTGTTTGTGCTTGTGCAAGATTTCAAGTAACTCCAAAGGTTTCTCATTTAACAGCTGTCAAGAGGATTTTTAGATATCTTAAGGGTCAACCTAGGTTGGGTCTATGGTATTCTAAAGAATCACCTTTTGACTTGGTAGCATTTTTAGATAGTGATTATGCAGGTGCAAGCTTGGACAGAAAGTCAACAACTGGAGGATGTCAATTCCTTGGGTGTAGACTTAACTCATGGCAGTGTAAGAAGCAAACAATTATGGCTACTTCAACAACTGAAGCTGAATATGTAGCTGCTGCAAGTTGCTGTGGTCAAGTCCTATGGCTTCAAAACCAACTACTTGATTATGGGTACAATTTCATGAACACTGTCATACATATTGATAATAGTAGTACAATTTGCATAATTAAAAATCCAGTGCAACATTCTAAAACAAAACACATTGAAATTAGACATCATTTTATTAGAGACTGCAATGAGAAAAAGTTGATTCAAGTTCTTAAAATTGATTCAGATTACAACTTTGCAGATCTTCTCAGAAAAGCTTTTGATGTTGGAAGGTTTCAGTACTTGGTAGCAAGTATTGGAATGCTTAATCCTCAATGATTTTAAACTCTGTGTTATTTTTGTTTGTACTGCTAGCTTTGTAAATTGGTACTGTTATTGGAAATTTTGTACTGCTAGTACAAATTTTTGTTTGTTCAGTTCATACTGTTAGTCATATATTGATACTGCTATAAGACAAATGCTTTGCATTTTGTTTCTTGGTTTTGGACTAACAATTTCAGGTATGAACATTGAGCACAAAGGAAGTTTCAAGTGAAATGGAAGCAGCAGAATGATTATCTTAGTTGCTGATATAATAGGTTTATGATGGACTGAGTTTGGGAATTCATTAACAAAGGTTTACACCTAAGTTAATAAAATCTTTAAAACTTCTTTCTTGAAATCTGATTATGATGTTTCACATTGACTTGATGGCTCAGTTGGTCAAATAGTAACTGACACAACTCACTTTCTATCATTTTATACTTTTAAGTATAATGAGCAAGTCTAAGGACATCTGATAGAAAGAACAGCTAGCAAAAGTGAATCTAACACTTGTGTTAGAGGTAACAATTGCTATGAGCTGGAAACCCTGTCAAGAAAGCCTTTTGAATAGGTTTATCTTTACACAGGCAGTTATTTATAACTGAAAATATTGGTTCTCACACAACCAGAGGTTAATTTAAACCGAATTCTTTAAAAGGATTTTTCCCTTCAAACATGGTTGAGAGCAGTATGATTTTTCATTATAAAATCATATTCATACTGCTAAGTCAAAAGTTCTTTAAAATGATTTTCAAAGTGGCTCAGAATAACCATCAAATGATGGATAATGATTCAATGCCCCATGAATCACCTCTCATAGGAGTTAACACACCTAGAAGTGATGAGGGCAGCACATAAACTCTTAAGGAATTGATGGCTTCATGTACAACATTGTCTGAAAACATGTTCTAATTGGTAGATCAGATGATGGTGAGAGATCTTCCAAACAGTGGAGGAAATGATAAATCTCAGGGGAGGAAACATAAATATTTTGGTACATGGTGAGAGATCTTCCAATCTCAGGGGAGGAAGATTATCCAATAAGGGAAGAAGAAAAGGTTGTTTATTCTCAGAATCAGGGGAGGAAACTCAAATTGATCAAGTTAAAGAAAAGACAAGAGCATACAAGATGATGATGTCAGCTTTTTGAGAAGCTAACATGTCTTATTATTCAGCAAATAATAAGAACAATTATTCAGTTGATGAATACTGGGAATAATCTTTTTTAGTTGATGGAAACTGGGAATAAGCTCTTCAAATGAAGAAAGTTCAAATGAAGATTCTGGAGTATTATATATATTCAGAAGGGATGAAGCATTCAAATGGAGAAAGTTCTATCTAGGAGCTTTCAGTTTCAATTTCAGTTCACTACGTTTGTTCATCACTTGCAAAGGCATGCTGAAAGATGATTTGATTTCTTGGGACAAGCATCCAAGAGACACAACACCATTGCCTCTTATAATTCCTCCATCCAAGAAAATTGCACCATCTTTTATTCAAGATACTGCTATTGTTCAAGACAAAGAAAGATGGTGTTATTGCTGAAAGAGATTCACAGAAGGTAGATGAGTTAGACAGAAAGATGTTTAATCTTGAAGAACAAAGAAAAGCTCAGATCAAGAGTCTGACTATGAAGTGTTTGAAAGATCCTCACAATCATAATTTAATTCAGAAGAAACATGTTGATTAGGGAATCACATGTTTAGGGGAGAATTGTTGGGAATTAAATATTCTGAAGATTAGTATTGGGAATTACAAGTTCACAAAGTTACTACTGCTGAGAAGAATACACTAATAGTTCCAACTGCTAGTGTATATCTATAGCCTCTCAAGTTATAACTAACAGTACTAACTGAAGTTAGTACTGCTAGTACAAAAAAGGTACTGCTGATTGATCCTACTGCTGGTGTAACTTATACTACTGCTGGATGGATAAGTGTCTCGTTTAGTACTGCTGGTTGGATAAGTATAAAAAGATATTTGTGTACTAAAGTCAAATATATACGGTAGATAATATCTTTGATTTGTAGTCAGTCAAACAAGTTGTAAACATAGATACATGCTGTATCTTAGCTACTGACACACTCAACATAAGCTAGCAAGTAGTTCGAAAAGACTTGACATTATTGTAAAGATCTTATTTAGACTATAAAAGGAAGATCTTAGCTTAGAGATAAGTACTTGATGCATGAACTTAAAATACATATCTCTAAAGAACAAAGAACATAACTTATCATAGAAATCATAAGTCATAGAAACATATAGATTCAAGGTTTGTAACCCTAGTGATAGTGAAGATCACTCATATTATTATCTTAATAATATTGAATCGTTTGGTGTTAACATTGTGTGTTCATTGTTCATTACTCAAGCATTACTTTCCATCTCTGATAACCAAATAAACCTTCTAAGTGTGGTTAAGTAGATTCCGCATACTTAACCATATTAACTCAAAGTATCACATACACAAAGTTTCAAAGGACTAACATCCTATTAGGTGTATCGAATCCCTCTCAGATCGTACTTGAAGTAAACGTGGACGTGCCTCAGAAAGAAAGCTACAAAATATACATCTCTATTTGGGCTAATTATAAAATTTTAACATAAGAAAGTCCAAAGCTTCTATTGGTGGGTTGGTTGTTATCGTCTAGCAAAAACAAGAAAAAGAAAATGAAAAGCCCAAGAAGTGTGGGTCGGTTTGTGTGTACGAGAAGAAACAAAGAAAAAGGGTTGTAAGTTGTAACCCTTTTGTATATATATCATTCGAGAAAAGGAGCCGCAGGCCATCCATTATTTAATTCATATAGCAATCCCTTTTATGATATTCAAAGAAACAAAAAAATATCCAGCCGCCATTTTGTTTTACATGCTTCGAAGACAACAAGTTAGATAATATTGATTTTAACTTGGTGAACGTGCATTAGTAGCAAGGGTGTTAATTCTTTTTGGCCTTTGATTCCATTTGTACGTGACAACATACAAGGCGAAATCAGAATTGGTACGATATCTACCAACATGATGTGCGGCTAAAATTCTTGTAATCTCTCTCGGTAAAAGATATTTCGTTTGATCATGTTTACGAATTTTATTTTGTTTGTCAAATATTAATTCACATGATTTTAATGCATATCATTTGTTTGATTTTAATATTTTTATATAATTATTTGGTGAATTATTGTGAGACATATTATTGCGAGTCAACGATTGTGCCGAGCCTAATTAGTATAGATGTTAAGACGGTCATATGTTAAACATAATTTGTACTCATAATTGTTCACTTTGAGTAATTATTAAATTAATTGATAAGATTATTGTAAGACATGTAATTTCTAGTCAACGAGTCGTACCGAGTCCAACTAGTTTAGGTATTAAGACAATTCGTGTGGTGAGTATAACTTGTGCCCAAAATTGTCCTTTTCAATTAATACAAACTATGTCTATGTGGTTTGAAAACAAACATTAGTAATAATCCGTAACTTGATCATATCAATATATCCGGAGCCGAGAGGGATTGTTTTTCTACCCAATTGTTTACAAATTCTACTTTTATTTGCTTATTTACTTTTTATTGCTTATTTACATTCAAGTTAATTATTAGTTTATTCCCTTTCTAGTTAATTAGTATTTAGTTATTAAGTTTTCAAAACCACAACTTTTATTGATCAGTGATCATCACAAAACTTAATTTAAAACCACATACTCCTCGTGGATACGGTACCCGCTTGCCCTATCTAGTATAAGGTAATTAGGTTTATTTTTTATCGGTACAACGACATCGGTCAGGCGTTGAAAGGTAGACTACCGGTTCGTGAGGAGCTTAATAAAAGAGGCATCGACTTGGACTCGGTTCTTTGTCCATGTTGTGATAGCATGGTGGAAACATGTGCTCATAGTTTAGTGTTTTGCAATTTTGCTATGAGTGTGTGGGAAAATATTTTTAGATGGTGGAAGTTTGGGAATGTTAACGTTTTTTCTATTGGCAACCTATTTTCGTCATATGGAGATGTTGATGTTTCTAATCTTTCATCTTGTCTTTGGCAATCAGTTATTTGGACATCCGGATACTTTATTTGGAGAGAAAGAAATGCTCGTGTTTTTAGAAAGAAGGTTTCAAGCATTAATAAAATTGTTCAAGACATTCAATTAAAGAGTTATGAATGGATCGTGAGAAGATCGAGAAAGTCAAAAGATATTGAGTGGCAACAGTGGTTATGTGATCCTGTGAAATGTCTTCAAAGTTGGTTCAAGTTTTTCATCAGCAAGAGAATTTTAGTTAGTTCTATGCGACAGCTGAATGATCTGATGTGTATAATCTAGTTCGGTCTGTTGTCTGTTGTGGTTTGGTCTCAGGTCTGTCTAGTATTTGCCCATCTTTGGCTTTGCTTTGATATGGCATGTTGCTATTTTGCTGCAGACATTGAAGTCCTTTGGTCACACGTTTGTTTTTAGTGTCCTTGAGATAGTTTCACTTTGGGTGAGGACCAGTAGTGTCTTCTTTTGGTTGGTCTTAGGTAGGGGTGTTATCGGGTCGGGTTATCGGGTTTGTCGGGTCGGGTTGGGTCGGGTTTGGATTTTTAAAAAACTCACCCGCAACCCGACCCGATAAGGAATCGGGTTATCGGGTTCGGGTGGTAGTCGGGTCGGGTTATGTCGGGTCGGGTGATTCGGGTTATCGGGTGACCCGATTAAGTAACAGTGATGCAGAATTTCAGTTTACTGAGAAACCATGTTTTGGTATTAGAGTGTAGTATCCTGCTTTTAACGTGACTCTTTGCATGGTTTTTTTTTATTGTGTGGCCCAGCCTATTGCTCACAATCTAGCTTTCTTCCTATTTGTATTTTCTTTAGATGTTTGTATATTGGTATACTCTTTAATATATGTAAGTCTTTTTATTGTATACATCTAGATCAATTGATCAAATACAGGTTGGTGTTTTGACAATTTGTTCCTAATTTTTTTTCAACACAAATCTCACGAGTCTTTTTGTCGTACAATTTGTTTATTTGATAGAAATTGAGTGTCAAATTTTGCTCTTTTAACCAGCATGTTTGAACATGTGATTTTGGGACTAGTGATTTGTCCAGAGCTTGCTTTGAGCAATGAAGTTATGATTTTTGAAGAGTTGCAGCTTTGTTTTGCAGAACTTTTTTGTGTGTTTCTATTTTCAATTTTGACAGTTAAATGGGATTTGAAGGATGGAGAGGCATTGCATTTTGTAAAACTTGCCTCAGCCATGTTAGTGATAGCTTAGTTTGGTCAATTTTTTGGCTACTTTTTTCTAGACAGTAATCAATACTTGTTAGAGCATGGGGGTAACGTCTCTCGGATTAGGCTAAAAAAGGGCTAGATAGGTATCTTTGTTTTACCATTTGGAATTGTTGCAGATGGTATGATTGATTATTTTTAGCTGATATATCATAACAAATGGAGAATGTGTTTATCCAAACATTATGAACTGATCTTTGTGACTGCATGTCACATTGTTAAGAGAATTAGTTTTGGAATGCACCCCTTTATAACGTCTAATGTTAGACTGAGATGAAGTCCATTTTATATTCCGAGTTTGACATCAGAAGTCAAACTTGACTATTCTACTACTAACAAACTGTTTTATTCTTTCAGATGTCTTCAGAATCTGAACAAAGTAATAATTAAAAAAGAAATAATTGAATCTTGTCGGGTCTTATCGGGTTGACCCGATAACCCGATAGCATTTTTTATTTAACCCGAACCCGACCCGATAACACTATCGGGTTATCGGGTTCGGGTCAAAACAACCCGACTAGATTTTTTGACCCGATTAGACCCGACCCGATTAGCCTTATCGGGTTTCGGTTCGGGTCGGGTCAACCCGACCTTACAGACACCCCTAGTCTTAGGTGCCCTCGTGGGGTGTTTTTCTATTTTGCTTCATTTGGTTATTTCTGTGTTTAGGTCCCTCTTTTCTTAAATCACCTTGTTTGGGGTGGTCCGGTGGTGGGATCCGTTTGTCTTGTTCTTTGTATTTTGTTTGTTCCTTTTATTGAAGTGATGCTTTTCCAAAAATAAATAAAAAAATAAATAAAATAAAAAAAATATTAGATTTTCTTGAACATTTAGATTTTCTTTATTTTTATAAGTACTATTTTATTGCCACAACGTACTAATTATATATTCTTTAAAGTTACCCAACATGATTTCTTGAACATTTAGATTTTCTTTATTTTTATAAGTACTATTTTACTTGTATCATCTATCTATATGGAATAAATATAATAAACATTGTTACTAATTCAAAAAAAAAAAACTTATAAGGTGTATTTTTAAAGAATTAAATTTTCTCAACGTGATGTAAGTGATTTTTAAAATCCGCTTTAGTTTTTTTTTTTTTAAGTAACTTGCGACTACGGGTCATTGTCAGCTACTTCATCCTTATACCTCCATAATATATCACGTATTGCCACAACGTCACGTGTATAATCTACAACTTTTATATGAGTTAACTAACTTATTATTGCTTAAAATTATTCAAAACTAAAATTGTCGACATCCTTAAAACTATCGTATCATAAAATATAGAACTGAAAAATATTTTTCATTGAAAATTTTAATTGCAAAGTACGCCGCCGCAACACGCGGATATCCTGCTAGATAGTATCTAATGCATATAATGAAGTGTCTCATTCAATGCGGAAATCAATTCACTATTTCCCTTATTGTTTATTGCTGCCGTTGCTTGCTTTAGGAAACTTATACCTCAATGGTTCAACTTTACCAAACACATGTGACTCTTAAGTAAAGAAAAGAACTTTCTTCTGGTAAAAAGCCAGCTCCAACTAGCGCACTTCTATATAATTTTTTTATATATAATATTTAAAAAAAATATCTAAAAATAGTATAATAGTTGTTTATCTCGCAAAGTAATAATGAAAAGTGAAGAGTCGAGTATTTTATCACTTAAGTATATCATCAATTTTAATATGTCACATGCAAACAATAACTGTAATTTAATTGTAATATTAAATGGTGTTGTTTAGTCATTTAAATTGTGTGTTGTATGTTTGGTGCAATGAGCTGGAGCTGAGGCTGGGGCTATAACTTATAAAATAAGCTGAAAGTTGTAGTCTATATATTCTTTTAAATTGTTTGGCGAATTAGTTGGAATTGAAGTTTATTAATGTAAAATCGCATAAAAATACATCAAATTATATTCAGATATATCTCTGATTTTTGCGTGATAATTCATTATATTTTAAAAGATATTTAGGTAATTTAACTAGCTATAAGCCCTCATAAGCTCCTTTCAATGGGCTTGGGCTTATGAAGGCTTATGACTTATATAAGCCTTTATACGTCCGTGTAACAAAGAATACTTATTTTATAAGCAAACTTATTTTAAAAGTTTAAGCCCTTCCAAACACAGCCTTATATAACTATTCTTAACAATTTAGTTCATAATTTTGTTAAGAATGTCAAATTTCTCAAAACACACTTAAGCATGTAGCTTGGAGAGAGAAAGAGAGAGAGAGAAAAAAAAAAGCTTTCAAATTACATTGCTGCAAAAAATTACTAGTACTATATTTTGTTAACGAATGATTCTCAACGAGGAAAATACGACCCCCCGCGTTGCGGGGGGCTGTTCGTTAGATTAAAAAAAAAAAAAAAAAAAAAAAAAACGGTCGTCAGATTTAAAAAAAACATTCTTGGTAATTTTTTATTTATTTTTTTTTTTTTTGAAAAAGGACTCCTTTTGCAAAGAGTCGCCAATGTCAGGGGTTAAAAAAAAACGGTCCTAAGATTTAAAAAAAACAGTCGTTGTAAATTTTTTTTTTTTTTTTTTTTTTATGAAATGGGACTCCATTTGCAAAGAGTTGCTAATGCCAGGGGTATTTTTTGCTAATTTTTGAAACAGTTTTTTTGAAAAAATAACTACTTT
Source organism: Artemisia tridentata subsp. tridentata (assembly GCA_021014915.2). NCBI lineage: Eukaryota > Viridiplantae > Streptophyta > Magnoliopsida > Asterales > Asteraceae > Artemisia > Artemisia tridentata. The sequence continues at coordinate 178,953,577 of CP139506.1, forward strand.
TGCAAAGAGTCGTGAACTTCAGGGGTATTTTTTGCCAATTTTTTTATCTATATAAAAACAATAAATATTTTAGATTATTTTATTATATTTGGATTATTTTATTATATTTAGATTATTTTATTATAAAAAAAAATATTAAAATAATCAAAAAATATTAAAATAATAGAAAAATATTAAAATAATCAAAAAAATAATAAAAAAATCAAATAAAGACAAAAGAGGGACTTGCGCCTTAATATATAGATATAATAAATGAAAAACCAGAGAAAATTGCAACGTTTTTCACAACTTTTAGTTAACGAGAATAATTGCTAGTCGTATGTTGTTGCGATATTTTATATTTTGTTTTGTTTGCAATTTTTTTTTCAAACTTGGCGGGTTGACCTCGTTTAATTTGACCCGTTTTTCGACCTAACCCGTCAGGTTGACCCGGTTTATATTGACCCGTTTTTCGACCGAAACGGTTCAACCGATTGAACCACCCGGGTCGAACCGGGTTTCAAAACATTATGTTTAATCCCAAATCTTTAAATTTTTATTATTTTTCGTTTATAACACATAAACTTTTTTTTATCACTAAAATTATCTTCCGCTATAAAATCCCGTTACTATGCACGAGTACTCGTCTAGTATTATAAAACCATGCAAAAATCAACAGTATATATATATTTTTTTTATGTTGAACTTGTTTGATCATATTTAGGAAAACAAATTTTATGAAATTTGGTAATCTGCAAAAAAAAAAAATATTGAACTATTAGTCAATTCCTAATTTAAGTATCATACTATCAAAATGATAGACAAAAAGTATTCGGGTTTTTAAATAATATATAATTATTCAAGTAATAGTAGCTATACTTTTAGACATAGAAAGTAATGCTATGCTACAATTTCAATAAGAGTACAAACTAAACAACTATCAAACTATAGCTTGTGAGGTTGCTGTAGCTTCGACACAGAATTGATGTAGTTGACTTTATGCTCTGCTTCCTGTGTTTCAACTCTTCTCTTGTCATTAGCTTGAGCTTGAGCTGGATCTTTAGCTGCTATACTTCCTTTATGCATGGTTGTTGTGGTCCTCTATTTTGTTCTGTGTATTTGGCCTGTTTGGGAAGCAGTAGTGACAGAGTTGCTTAATCAGATATATAGCTGTCATTTGTTTGAGATATTGTGTGTCTGATAGGATGATTGATAGATCATAATGTCTGATAGAATCGCCCCAAAAAAACTAACGCTAAGTGTTGTACATTTTGTAACAGACTATACCATCAAGAATTGTGTAGAAGTACAACTTGTATGGGTTCTCTGTCGCTGTTGTGAAACATCAAAGGATGGAGAACGTGTTTAAAGTACGTGAGAGAACAGTGGTGGTAGTTGGTCAAGGAAAGGTGAAGAGGAAATTGGCAATTGTATCATCACCTGGTTTCAGGGAGTTGAGGGAGGAAGCAGGGTTTGGTCCAGGTACAAGGGTCCGCTTCTTTCTAACTGATGAAACAAACATGTTACAAAGAGTTTTAAGGTTTAATGTGTGTTGATTGTTGTTCAAGATGTGTGCTAATGAAACAAATAGACAATGTTTGAAACTGTTTGTAAGTTGGATGAATGATCTTGTATAAACAGCTTTTGTAGTATCTGATTCGGATAAACCATATGGGTTTGTCCATAGTAGCCTGTATGTATGGTGGGCACGGAAAAACTTGATGAATGATTAGACAATGTTTTGTAACTATCTGATTCGGATAAACCATATGGGTTTGTCCATAGACAATGTTTTGTAAGTATCTGATGTAGGATAAACCATATGGGTTTGTCCATAGACAATATTTTGTAAGTTTGATCTAGGTTGATAGGATCGTTTATGTAGTCGAGTTGTAAATGTTGTTTATTTGAATTTGTGGCTAATGCAATCTATCTACATAACTTTAGGTTTTCAAACGGATTTTTGGATGAATTTGTGTTGTATCAAATATTGTCTATGTGGGTGCTATAATGTAGCAGGTTGTATTGATGTATCCCAGAATGTATTGAACTATTACCAATTGACATTGTTAGACTTTTGTATGTCAAACATTTGTCCAATACAGGTTCTATCAAATTAGTGCAGGCTGTTTTCTTTCCATTTGCCAATGCAGGTTTTATCAAATTAGTGCAGGCTGTTAGAGAGAATAAGAGTTAAGGCATATTTGAGGAAATGTTGTTATACTCTTATTAATTGGAAATGCGAATACAGACCCTATTCATAGAGGTAAAAGTCAAAAACAAAAGTCAACTACATTACATCTTTGCCCAATTCTACTTCTACATTACAATATTACATCATGACTTCTACACCACATTTCCTACAAACAACATAAAAGCAACAACCAGAGCCATTACAACAACACATTTCCTATAAACCACTAAGTTTGATTTGCTTTCTTTCAATTCCATTTGCAGAAGTAACACTTGGTTTTGCAAATAAGACTTCTAGTAGTCAAAATCCCTTTGCAAGTCTCTTATTTTTTCATTCAAGCTACATTTGTCTATTTTCAATTCTTTTTCCATTTGAATCAACTTGTGAAATTCTTGTTTGTAGTAGTCACTTGGTAATTCAGGATCAAGCCAGTAAAAGGTGCCACATTTTGAACCCTACATGTTTAGACATATTAGCATATACCCAAATCATAAACTAAGTAAAAATCACTTACATTATAAAAATTTATGCAACCTAGAAAACGTCTTAAAGGATGATAGATGGTTCTTGATGTTTGTTGAATAACGGGTTCCTCATGTTCGCAATGTGTAAGTGGTGGAGGACGACGACTTCGAACCGAAGATGATGATGAAGCCATTTCGATTGAATGAGTTATTTTAAGGTTTAGGTAGGGTTTGGATGAGTGTTTGAATTGGGGAAGAAGATAAAAGATGACTTTTTTTTGTTGACTACTAAAAGTTAAGATAACGGATCTTGGCACGTGATATAGCCCATTTTAGTCAAACCCAATACTTAAGTCAAGGGACATTATTTGCAAGTGTGCAACTTAAGTAAAACCCTAAACTTCGCACTTGTGTCTACCCAATAACTGCACAACCCGTCTATTCCCGCTCTAATCCTCACTCACTCCTCTACTAGAGACCAAAAGTCGACCATTTTTCACACGATTTCGTACAATGGCAGACAAGGACTGGAGCAATTTCGAGTTAACCGATGATATGGTAGCGTTTATTCAGGCTAAATATGGGGACACTTGGACGGAAATGGATGAAATGTCTGATGAGATTCTTGATGACTTATGGGAATATGCGCACAAAGAACCTGAAGTCTTGAAAGGTCGGTGTATTATTTTTCATTGTTCTGATTTTTGTGTATTACACATATAGTCTACAAATGGTCATTGTTATGTATTTAGCCCCTTTGTCAATGATACCAATCTGCAGATGATAAGGGAAAGGGGAAACTTGATGAGGGTTGTGAAGATACTCAAAACAGGAATAAGGGGGAGGGAAAACTTGATGAGGGTTGTGAAGATACTCAAAACAGCAATAAGGGAGAGGGGAAACTTGATGAGGGCTGTGAAGATACTGAAAACGTGAGTAAGGTGAATGCAAAACTGGAAGATTATGAAAAAAGGATAGGCTATCTTGAAAAGGGGACTAGGTTCGATGCAAAATTGGAAGCTCTTGAAAAAAGGATGCAGTTTCTTGAAAACGGGTGTGTTAGGGCAAACCAGCAAAATATGGAGATGGGGAATAAAGGTATGCAGACAATTGTAGAAGTGATTGCCATATCATCCAGTGATGAGGATGAAGAAATGTACATGTCATCCACTGATGAGGATGAAGAACTGAACATATCATCCAGTGATGAAGAAATGGACATACCACCAAAGGCTACCACTTCCAAGCCTTGCACTAGGGGGATGAGAATGAAGGGAAAGGCTTCCACATCTAAAGTAAGGGGGAAGGGAAAGCCTACCACTTCCAAGGCTTGCACTACAAGGGGGAGGAAGAGGAAGGGAAAGGCTTCCACATCCGGGGGGAAGGGAAAGCCTACCAATTCTAAGGCTTGCACTTCCAAAATTGTTGGCCCCCTTGTTCTTATAGCTCCTGCAAGTGAGCTTACAAGGCCAAACAGAAGTGAAAGAATAACAAATGTTGTACTGGGTCTTGCAGCAAAGGTGAGTTGCTCAAGCAAGAAAATGATGGATTGGTATGTTCCTGCCCCAAAGAAGCTCTAGGCTTAAGAAGGTCAATTCTGTTTGTCGTTTCAACTATTATGTATCTTTTGGTTACCAGTGAAACTTATTTTGGTGAGGTCTTTTGGGGTCTGTCCAAAGCCTCATTGTGTTATTGTATAGTTTTCTAGAATCTGAAATTGGTGTTATTGTCCAATGTGTTTCTAAATCTTACCCATGCAATGGCAAAGTACAACAAGTTCTAACCCATTTGTCAAATGAAGTGTGTTTCCAAATCTTACCCATTTGTTCAAACTTAAAAAAGAAGTACCAACTCATTTGTTCATTGCAATGTGTCTCCAACTGTTACACATGTTTATCTAAAAGTATAAAAATAACCATCCCATATCATTTGTTGACTTTAGTAGTCAAACATCTATTGTTGGAGCTTCATCAGCAACTACTATAGCTTCATCTCTGAGTTCATTGTGTAGAAAAGCCACATTATGAATAACAAATTCTAACTCAACATACAACATATCAATCTCTGCATCTTGATCAGGTCCATAGGCTGCTTGATCATCCAGCCAATCAACTTCAATTTCTTTGTGGATGAAATCATCCTCTTTGCCTGTCTCCAAATCACCTTCCTCAGCATACAACAAATCAATCTATGCCTCTTGAATCAACAAATCAATCTCTGCCTCTTCAATAGGTCCATAGTATGCTTGCTCATCCAGACAATCCTCGTCAATTTCTAAACCTTGTTCAACTTCAGGTTCACCCATCCCCTTTCCAACATCCTCTTTACTCTCTTTTTCATTGTCAACAGTTTGATTCACATCTGCCACACCCTCTTTTTGACTCGCCTCAGTGTCTTTGCTTCGCTTCTCCTTGATTTCATCATAGTTTATTAAGAAATCCATTTCGAACAAGAGGTTTCTGAACTAATACTCACCACTCAACCTTTTTGCCCTTATTTTGTTCTTCCCTTCATCAGACCATGGTGTTGAAATAACAAGCTCATCATCATAATCCAGATCTATGAAAAAACAATTCTCATCATCCCTGCATCCAATCTTACTAGATGAAGCATGAGTTGAAGTATCACCCTGTTTTCCCTCCTTTCCTATTTCAGTAGCACCGTGCCACTCTAGCAAACACAACTTACCAGCTTTCTCAGATTCCTTACCGACATCACCATCCTCTATATCTTCAATCAGAACACCCTTACCACGACTATTCCTCATGTACAACAAATGCTCCTCGACTGATGAAATGCCTTCTTCAATATAAACCTTTATTTCCTTAAACCGAGGCACGTTTTTAAACATTTGATCGATATTTTCCACACTCATCAATGTGACCAACCCATCATCCAAAGATTTCCCAGGGATCCTAAAATGTGAGAACAGAGTACTATCCCCTAATCCTAGTGCGTCTAACATCCCAACATACTCCTGAATGCAGAAATAGTGAACATCAATCAAGTCAACATAGGCTATATGTCCAAACATATATTTTCGATTTGGTGGATTTGTGAAGAGCCCATAGCGGTGGATTTTAAGAGTGAACAGTGTACCATTCGAATTTGCTTAGAAAAACAAATATCAACTTAAAAGTATGAAAATCACATATCCTACATTGTACACATGCATGTTCGAATAAGAAAAACAAATGACAACTTGAAATATTTAAGCTTAAAGTAAATAGCATCAAGCTCATGTGTTGGAAACTCAGGAGTTCGAATCTGCCAAAGTGGAGAAACCACTACCATGGTATTGTTTTGTGGGTAAGTGATTTGATCGGTTGAAATAAGATATAATGTGTTTGTGTGTGTGATTTGATAGTGTTAAAGTGTTATACACGACTAAGTCGATGTGCAAAAAATGTCCTCGTCGATTATCGTGCCTTGGGTGGTAGCAGGAGTGTGTTAAAGGCGAGAACAGTGGATTGACGAAACTACCCTCACGTGCAACACACATGACGAGAAACTAACAGGATTTCCTAACGAGCGTTAGCCAGAAAACTGAATTTGCAATAACAGTAACTCTTCACGAGCCATTCTTGTAGAAAACTAAAAGTTCAGGGACATTTTTCGCATTTTACTCTATTTTAAAACCATTGCGAGTATGATTTTATAAAATGTTTAGAATTAATAATTGTTCAATAGTTTATATCTTATAACTATTGTATAAAATAATTTAGATTTACCAATTGGCCTTTACTCTTAGAGCACACGATATGATTATTTGGGAAGTGAGTGAAAGCTTAACGCAGGGTGCGTTAAGCGTGCGTTACCATTGCAACATCTCGCGTTAAAGGCCAAGCTACACAGCCACGTTAAGGAGCTAACGTGCGTTAAGGCTTATTTCAAAAAAAAAAAAAAAAAAGTTACACCTTTGCCCCCTTTAACGTATACTAATATTTGAATTCAAAAAAAAAAAAAAATCAAAACAACCATTTGGTTCTTAAACGGCTAGTTTAGGCTAAAAAACTTTCAAAACACCCCCTTAACGGCTAGTTTGAATTAGAATTCAAAAGCCTCTATAAATACCAACGTTTACAAGCCAGTTTCACACACTTTCCATACACTATTAATCAAAAAAAAATAAAAAAAAATACACAAACGTTATGGCTTGTCGTCTGCCACATTCCGTCAAAGTAATGCAAGTGTTTATTCAAAAACAATGCGATAAAGAAGATGCTGATCGTCAAAAGGCTATTATTGAGGTTACCAATCAGTTTCAGCTTGCAAAAGCAAAAAAAGAGCGTATGAGACAGCGATACGCTAAATGCACATACATTTCTGCAGAAAGAAAAGTTGTGATTGACCAATTTTTGAATGAGGAAGCCAAGAAAGACGAGGCTATTAGTGACACGTTGTGGGGTTGTGTTACACAGATACAAACCAACATCAGCAACAAAATCAGGTGGAGCTATAAGGAAAACAAAGAGGTTGGTTATGTATTACAACAATTGACTCAGCCGGGGCTAGGTGCATCAACTTCTTCGAATGCACCTACATTTATTGAGCAACAACAGTCTCCCCCATTTACGGGTTATGCCGACGAGGCAGATAATCCGTTTGGCTTAACTGCAACACAGCTGTATGAAATTAGCGTTGGCGAACAGACGTTCAGAGAATTTGAAGCAGAGCAAGCAAAGCTTCAACAAGAGTGGAAAGAGAAACTCATGAAGGAAAAAGCAGAACGGTTGGCGTTCATTGAGGAATTTCCTACATATTGGTCTCCTTCGTATGATTCTGCATGCGGGGAGCACTCAGATTAAATTATGTTTACGTATTTCGTATGGTAGCGTATCGTAGTGTATTTTATGTAACGTTTATTTAATGTTTATTATGTAACACCCCCAAATTTGATTTGTGGCAGCGGAAGATTAATCTGGGTGTTACGGTGAGGATCGAAAACAAAATTTTAAGAAAACAGCCTAAGACGGCATTTTTAATATACATAGGTCCATAATACAAATCCAGTTATAAAATATTACATCAGAGTGCTAAGGTTTTATTTAAATAAACATTATTTCAACTGGATTACAACTTATTTTACACCATTTATTGAAGATAGGGTATGCCTGCTCCATGCCTTGCCGTGCTCTCCTAGTTCCCTGAGATACATGCTTAAAAGTCAACATAATGTTGAGTGAAATCATGGAGTTTATAGTTTAAATATCAGTTCAATCACAAGTAAGATTGTATTGGAGATACAATCAGTTTAAAATATTGATATTGCAGTTCATATATTGCCCTAAGTCTCATGACACGCAAACGTTAACAAAGTATCGCCTAAACGAAGGTGCACACCAAATTAATGATGAAACTCTGCCCTCATGTAATAGGTGATTTTGCCAATTCCTATTTTTCTCAAATATAATGCATCGCGACTAATACGACTAGCAAATAGCATTCCGTCACAGTATTAGTGGGATAGGTCGTCAACCTCTAATAGATCTATTCATTATATTCGCGTTCACCGCAGTGATTAATGGCTCATGATAAAGGGTCTTGTGGCAACATGTGTACTTAGGCATATATCAAGTCAGGTAGCATACAGAAAAATACTTGCGATTTATTTATAGCATGTATCCCCCTCACGGAGTTTAAAAATTATAAAGAGTTAAAAAGTGAGGCCATGACTCACCTTATGCGTTCCTGGTGATGGTAAAAATAACTCAGAGGTGATTATAATAACTTCGATATAAAACCTGGTAAATATATAAATATCTGAGAATCTTACTAATTTCTAGTGTATATGAGTATGAGTGGTGGATGATGATTATTTAACGATCTAATGAAGATGTTATGTGCTTATGATGCTCGTACTCTCGTAAGATCATAGTTTCAACAATTAAATAAAATATTACTATGAAATATTTCTATCGCTATTAACTAATATGCAAATATAATGCAATGTGCATATAAAGTAAAGATAAGGTGCAAAAATGAAAAGGAAAATAAGAATGGCAAGTTATAATAGTTTTTCCTTGGTATTTCCAGATTGTACATTTTCTACCCTAACCGTGGGTCGCGTTACGTCGTTAGTCCTTATTTTGTCCGTAGTCCAATATCAGTCCAATACTTGTCCAATAGTCCATATAAAGCTTGAAGTTTAATAATATGTCAATTTCAGTCCCTTACAACTGTTTTTACAGTTTCAGTCCCTTAGTTTCCAGGTTTGGCAGTTTTAGTCCTTTACGGTTAAGTCGCGTTACATTTTTAGTCCTTTTCGCGTATAAATGACGGGAAAAATATTCTGAAAATTTTTATAACTTTATTAAGTTTATTTTAACTTATTTCCATTTATTATTTCAGAAAATAAATTAGTTTTGTATTAATGGGCCGAGTAACGGTTTGTAACATGGCCCGTTAAGGGTTTTAGAGGCGAGGGCGCGAAAACTGTTTTGGGCTTGGATTTAGGTTATTTTTAGGATTCCAAAAATATATCATATGGGCCTGATGGGCCTTGTTATCGACAATCCTTGTTGGGCTTGGTTATTGGCCCAATCGAAAGTTTTATAATTTTCTGAAAATTGTTTGCTAATACTTAGTGAATGCCGATCAAAAGGTATTATTTTGGGCGTGATGTCTAGCTTATGGGTTCGAACTTAGAACATGAAAAACATAGTTTGCTAGTTTGTCATTCGAGTGGTATAAAGATATCGATATATTACATATAAGATTTCGAAGATATAATTAAAGTTTTTGGTTGAGTCGCATGGAGTAATTTTTGTGAAAAGTTATACAAAACTTCTTAAATGTTCACCCATTCGAGTAGCATTAAAAAGGAGTTGATTTAGGTGTCGAGGTGGGGTTATGAGAGGGATCTCAAAACACGAAATATGTAGTTCACCATGTGAGCTGTCGAGAAGGCTAAAAATATTTGGGTGTTATATGAACGGTTTCGTATTAAATAAATCATGAAATGGTTCGGTCGGATGAGTTTCAACTAGTAACATTTTAGTCATCTTTCTTTCTATCTCCAACCGGTTTAACATAGTTATTATTTGTGTTCGAGTCGAATTTGAAGGGTGTACATGAAGAGATTATATGATTAATTGCAACATAAGTGGGTCGACCAAGTTAATATCGAGCATGTTTTTATTAGTTTTTGATAACTGGTTAAGTTCAAATATCTTGAGTTCGGTTAAAGTGTGCATGTAACTATATGAAATGTTACTAACCACGTTATAACATAATGATGCATGTTTGTTTATATGCTAATATGCGAGGTAGGTCTGTGACTGTATGGTATATATAACGCCAAATAGATACAGTTCGAATGTAGTATGGAGCGTGTGTGCATGCATGGATACTTAATTGATATGTATATTCAAGAAAAAAAAAATGAAGACTTACTTCACCCTTTTTGGAAAGATGGTGAGACAGAACTTGGCTTGTTCGAATGAAACACAAAATGAACAATCTATTTGCTTTGGGACGTCCTATTCCTACCCGATTATGTCCACTGTCGAACAAGAGAAGTTTTAAAATGATGGTATAGTGATAATGAAATAAGGGTGAAAGGGGTTGTGGGGTTCGTATGAAATACAAGGAAAAGCTAGTGAGTTGAAATGGGTTATCATGTGACTTGAGCGGACTGTTTTTGCTCCCTCATACTCGACAGAAAGTAGCTATTGGGGTGTTTAAGGAATGTGTTGACTGTGATGAAAGGTGATGGTGATAGAAGATTGGTATTGAACTAATAGGAGGGTTTATATAAGTGAAATATCTCAAGTGTATTGCTTATGATTGAAGTCACTGTTGTGAGGAGGACACTTGTGTGATAGTTCCCTCAATTGAGTGTGAGAGTTGTTGTAGTTTTGTATGCTAGTTTTTGTATTGTTCTTGTTTCTTTACATTCTCATACGTGTATGTGTTAGTTGTCCACAAATTATATTACTCTTTTACTTTTGCACTTTGTAACGTCTATATTGGGGAGTTTGTATTCTATATATTTTAGTTAGCAAGGTGACAGTTGGTTTGTGGAATTTATCGAATTCATGTTCACAGTTTTGGATCGAGATATTTAGTGGTGGGTTATGAGTTATATTTGACTGTGTGTCATTAAGTGTGAGTCGTGCTAGATATAAATAAGAATGTCGAGTTCTTTTGAAAGAATGGTTAACAAGTAAAGCAAGAAAATAATGAAGGTGGCAAATGAGCTAGTCTTGATGTCGTGGGGTTGATGGGTTATGAATTTGGAGTTGGGTTTTGTGAGTTGCAATGTATAATGGTTGCGTTCTAGTCTTAAAGTTGTGCATGGGCGCTTTTTGTACATATGTTGTGTCGAGCAGTTGGGTGGAAAAGAAGCAAAGAGTGTATCAATTAAACATAAATGGGTCGAGTGGCTGTGGTGTTGAATTGGGTGGGCAGTTGGCTTAGTTCGATGGCCTATAGGTTAAGAGATAGTTGTTGGGCCAAGAAAAATTAAGGGTTCGGTTGGGCTTATAGTTTAGGATTAGGATTTGAGTTTGTTGATAGTGTTTGTGTTTTAATTAGGTAGTATTAGGTAGTATTAAGTTTTATTAGTGTAGCGAGATAAAATGATTAGGATTATTTGTCGTTGTTTATATGAAAGTGATGTTGTGTCGGAGAAATATAATCCCTAGCATTGGTGGTTTAAATATATATACGTGTATATATAATGTATGGCCATTAACAATGATCACGAAAAGTTTAAATTTCTAGCAAAAATAGGCATCCGGAAACAATAGTGCGAGATTATTATTAATCACTAAGATTAATTACAAAGGTTTTTCACAGGGTCTTACAGTACTCCTCTCCTCATTCGAATTCCGTCCCGGAATTCCAGTCTAAAATGACTA